>OV815284.1:20401050-21043311 GCA_929108145.2 Limnephilus rhombicus
AGGTGCTTATATTTTAGTTACATATTTATACATTTTTAAAATTTAAAATTTACATCTTATATCTACAGATACAACATTTTTTCATACATATCAAAATCAATATAAATCTTTTTTTTCCGATAGCCAATTTTTCACCATATATTTAACCTTATTCATAGAATTACATTGCTTTATAGTGTCAGGTAATAAATTAAATATCTTCGGTATAATATATTCAAACGTTCTCTGTCTGTACTTATTATTAAATTTCGGAACTATTAACCCGTCATTACTCGTGAATCTAGTGCTGTATTTATGTTCTAATTTCTCTTTATGCTGCGGGGTAAATATATGTTGAATTATAATTTTGTGCCAAAGTATTGCCTTAACAGGTAAAATTTTGGCACTCTGAAACAGCAACGATTTATTTTGTCTCTGTTTGAAAATATTAGGGACGACCAATAATTTTACAATTGCGTTTTGTACAACTTGCACTTGTTTCAGATTGGTTATAGAAGTATTTCCCCATATTGTTAATCCATATCTTATAATAGATTCTGCTAGTGACATATAAATTATTTTAAGTGTTTCAATTGATAGGAAAAAATTTAATGTGTACATTCTGCCAGCAATCGATCTGAGTTTTTACAGGTTTTTTTTATATGTTTGTCCCATTTAAAAAAACAATCTACAGTAACACCAAGATACACGTATTCCAAAACTAATTCTAAGCTTTCACATTTACAATTAGTTGGAATATTTTTATGAATGCAATTAAAATTATGAGAACGTACGACGAACACGATATTTATTCACGATTTTATATAGAATAGAAAGGTTTCCTTTCAGTTTACTTACATTTTATCCCTAGTAAACGAAGAGGTTACGCTTTGGGAATCAATAAGCATTCTGAATAATGGTTTCTTACCGTTATTAATTGCACAAGAATCCCTAAAAGTTGCTTTTTCTGATAGATCAACCATAACATAGACAATCGGTCATTCACAATATGTGAAGTCTCATAAGCTATATATCGGAGAGCTTTGGTGTTATGAAAGTTCGATACATCAATTCCATGAGCTTTGAAATGTTATCATTAATTTGGCTGTTAAAAATAAGATTAGATATTTTTTCTTGTTTCATATTTCACTATTTTAATATGAAAAAACTCTTATGTATAAAAATCTCGTGTCACGGTGCTTGTGGTCGCACTCCTCCGAAACGCCTTGACCGATTTTTATGAAATTTTTTTTATGTATATTTGTTAGGTATGACAATAGGTTTTAAAATTTATTTCATACCGCTAGGTGATTAGAGTGACCCTATCCAGAATTTATTTTATTTATTTTTTGACAAAATTTGTTTTTGTATTTTTTTTATTTGTCATCAAAAAATACTTATAATCCCACATTTTAACCCTCCTACCACCACCCTCCCATTTTTTAATCACGATTTTAGTATTTTTGTATGAACAAATTAAACCGTCTTTCGTATTTCAAACAGAACAAAATTATTTATGTTGAATAACAGATGGCGCTACGTCCGCCTCGTCGAACTTTCATCCACACATGCGCAAGACATTCACGAGAAGTGTCGCGTCATGTTGATATTTCATTCGGCATCATGTTCTCGCGTGGGCAAACCATCAAGCTTATTTGTGTTGGCTAAAGACGGGCTGACAAAAAATATCGTACACTCAATTGCTCTTCGAAATTCATATTGATTTTCTTTATTTCATTTTCCTATTTTAGTTGTTGTTTTTTTTCCGTCATAGATCCCATCCTTACACGCTTACAATACATTCATTATTTTTTATATAACAACCAAAATATTCACTAGAAATAATTTATATGGCAGAACAACGTCTATCAGGTCAGCTAGTATCTTTATAAAATGCAAAAACTACTACGAGTATTTAATTATTAGTTGAATTCGGCTTTTGATAATAATTGAAAAATGATTTTCAGTTTGTAATCGGAAATGCAGTATCGTCAATCATCTGTCGCTGGCAGGAAATTCTATATTATCGGCTAACAATTAATATTTCCACCGCTCATTTTTATTTGTTTTTTTTTTAACCTCGCGCAAAAAATATCCACACCTTTCGAAGGCCTGCAGAGATATTATCATAATATTAATTATGTTGACAGATGCCAAGAAATGAAATCGCTTTATAAGTATTATGGAAGCTGAATTGAAATGCAATATTAATTTTATCTCCGTTGGTTTGTAAATGATCAGAAATTGGGCATCATATTGATAAATCTTTGAAAAGACTTAAATAAAATGGCTGTAAAGGTGTCCGAGTGGTTTGGGAGGTAGGAATATATAATTTGATTCTCTTTTTCATATCTGGAATCCGCTTTTTGTTCAAATCACGATTTCAGCGTCGGCTTTTCGGCCCATAAATCTGGGAAAGTAATATTAGTCCAACCAGCTCCGTTCCCCGGCAGCCGCTTCGCGCTGGCTTTATTGGTTGCGATATTCATAATACGGACGGTTTTTCTAGTTAAGGACGCGGCTTACTTCGAAAAGCTTTCACAGACAGCATTAAATTATAAATAATTTCAGTGTGATCATATTTCAACTGTCCTTATCTTTTTCCTCGAAAAATGCTTTCTAAAAAATAGGTATTGCATATGCCAGCCGAATACGGCGTGTTTCGGTAGAGATAATGTCTGTGTACTATGTGAATCATCTTCTTCGTATTGCAGAAGAAAGGGAGTGGTGGTAAAAGAGGAACACCGAGTTTACTGAGTCGAGAGAGGCTTGACCTAGCACAGCACCTAACACCTCCGAAAAACTGGGGCTGGGGACATACTTCTATGATAAGTTACAGAACAATTCCTTTAGATTAGTGTGCAGCATATACGTACAGCGACTATGAATGATAGTAAGAAACGGCCTGGCGGCCTCCTTGGTCGAGGGGTAAGGCACATGACTCGCCATCGGAATGTCGCGGGATCGAATCCCGACGTGCGCAAAAAAATTTTATTTGATTAATTTGTGTTATTTCACAATTAATTCATTTAAAACAATACATGATATATTTGCGGCACATTCCAGAGTGAAAGATATTCTCAGTATCGCCCTGGTGTAAGGCCACCAAAGAATTTAAACGTTCCTTGAAATAACTTTAGCCGTGTTTGGTGACTAGATATGAACAGCCAGGTACATTCCCATCTTCCTTTTCCCCGTCTTATTCCACTCCCCTCTACCTTCAGCCTCACAACATATCCCAATTGGGGATAGCATAGTCTCACTGGCTCCAGACGGGAGCAGTTGGGACTCTTGTGAAGTATTCACAACAAAAAAAACGATAGTGTTTATCAATTTTAAAATTCAACTATACCTTGACGTGATGAACACGATATTTTCATCGAAAAATATTTACTTTATTATAATATAAAGGCAGCGAAAAATGTATACATATTTTTTAAATTGGTGACTGTTAATTCTATTATCAAATTCTATTTAGCTTGTTTGATAAAATTTAAATCATGAAATAGAATCTAGGATTGTAATAATAGTTGATTGCACATTTCCGTAATAGATGTATGCTATCAGGACGAAAAATTGTTTTTTTTACGTCAACTTTTTTTCAATTTGGGAGGCGGGAATGGGTACCGCCACCCCGGGAACCTTTATTGGATAACCAACACCTCTGCCATAGGTCACCCCAAGTGGTTCGCTACGTTTGGTGATTTAGCAGGGGTTCCCGGGTTCATGGGAGTGAGGTTTGTCTAGGTCTTGGAGGCGGATGACCAGGATATACTGAACCCCAGATTCCTACCCACCCCTTAAACCCTTTTCCTTCCCAGAACTCTCCTCTCCTTCCTTTCCTTAAAAAAAACCCTCCACACAGCATCCCCAAAGATGACATGGGCCCTGAGGGAAATTATTTTCTTCAGGGCCTCCCGTGTGGAGCTCATGTAAAAAAAAAAAAAAATAAACTCCACGCAGAAAAGGCCTTGTGGAAAATAATTTTCATCAGCGTCTATTTCATATTTAGAGATGCTGTGCGGAGGATCTTTTTAGGGAAAGGAAGTTCCAGGAAGGAAAAAGGTATGAGGGGTGGGCAGGAATCTAGGGGGTCATTGTGTCCAGGAGTGACGTACGTATGATTCGATCCCTCCCGCTGCGGTGCAATACTTAATAAAGATTATAAATATTGTGAACCATTTTAGATGTTTGTATTTTCTTGGTTTGAAAATATTTAATTAACGGTCTGTTCGTCAGGTGAAGTTTTAAAATAGCCTGAAATTCTGAATTCTGAATGTTCCAACTTCGTCACTAATTTCCTTGAATTTTAAAGCGGAACTTGTCTCACAAATAACAGATTCAAGATTCAAACCACCCTCCGGGGAGTGCTGCTCCGATATTATTCAGCCCCCATCTAGTAGGTATATTTCTAGAGGGGATGATATGCGAACAGATTAAACTACGCGGGGTGAAAGAAAACCGCACGGAATTTCCGGATCTTCTTAAGAAGCCTTAGGGGCTACTTTGTTATATCGGTATTACAGTAATTAGGTATTTTCTAGATGCTTACGACATCCGCGGAGCAGCGGTGAAGAGCGCCAGTTTTATTTTAATTTCATTAACCTTCTTGTTGCCAACAGGGGTACCCAAAATCTCTGAAATTACTATCCTTTGTTTGTAATTTTAAATAGATATTTTTGATATTTACAAAACTTATGAACACGTGAATTACCATTCAAAAAATTAACTGAAATAAAATTATTGAAATTATAATTTTTTTTATTTTTATATGTTGGTATTTTTTTAAAAGAAAAATAAACAGACTATATTTGAAATTCTACTACCACCACGGTAAGCGAAAATGTTGCTTGTGTCGTGATGGAGGACTTAGCTAACCGAGGAATTGAACACACGACGCCTAGGTGGGACCCGAACGCGATGTCAACTCGGCCACCGACCGGTCAATTAACCGGTATCATTCCTTACCACAAATAATATTTTTGCGTACTTAAATCTATTTTAGTTGTTTAACGATAGCTGTTTCCGCCATTGAACTCGTACAGTGATTCCGTTGTGGGTGGTGTGTGCCCTCTCAGTCGCTCGCGTATTACAAAAGCTGCGAGAGGGGGTAAGGTAATCGTCATGTCACCCGCATCCGTTGCCTCTCGGTGCTTGTCACTATGCACACGTGGTAAGCCAGTTCCACACCCTGGTCGTTCGTCGGAACGGAAAACACATTAAATGTGTTAGTCATATGAATAATTTGCAATAAATTGTATGAATAAATATAAAAAATGGCATTTTATTGCGTGGGGTAACTAAGTCACCCCTCACGGACACCCCCTTTTTGGCGTCTTGGTGTGCCAAAGTTTAAATTATTTATTATTTAAAAAAACAATACTAAATGAAAATTTTAAAGCTTTTTAAGAAAATAAGAAAAATTCTGTAACAACAAACAAAATATTTGTAATGAAAAAAAGGACATAACGGGTGAACATTTGAATTAGAATGTATGTGAAGACATTCAGAAAAGCAATTTAATGTTAATATTATTAGCACGCGATGCGGAGATCCCTCGCTAATCCTAAAGTTAAAGAAGACTTTAAGTATGTAATTATCATGGACCATAAAGGCCGATTTTGAAATTATTTTTTCAAATATGGACGCGGTCAAGTCCGGGTGATCTGATTTTGATTGCTCGATTTGGTGAACTAAATAATGGCTAGTACGATATTCGTACTTTTTCGTTTTTTTTGTTATATTCACAATACACCGACCATGAACATGACCAATAGGTTTCTCGTAACTCACTTTTTTTATCAACTCACTTTTTTTATCAAACAAATGTCCCCATCTTATAGCAGTTGCTAAAATATGTTTTGTGCCAACATATCGTATATCTAATACTGCTCTAAATATTTATGCATGTACGAGTACATATAATGTAGAATGTTCAAACATCTTAAAAATAAACTATACCGTATATTGTTTTCCTCCTACTATAAAGTTGGTGTAGGTGGGAGATGGTAGTTGCTTTACGGTCGATGTTGGCTTATTGATGGGGTTCTTATCTTACGAAAGTAGCTTCAAAACTGTCATAGAGGACGTTGATACATAAACAGGGGCCATTTACACCGTGGCACGAATTATTTTCGGTCTTTTTTATACACAAACATGCTTTATAAACTCACCGTTTTTCTACCGAATTTTTATGTAGGCTAAACTATTTTTATAAGTCAGTTACTCACTGTTAAATCGAACTCATTTTTGTTATTATTTAAAATGTGGAATTTTATGTTTCACCTCCATAATGTATAAGCCTTTTAAATGTCAACGCAGTCGTATATACTCTCAGTAACGCCCTGATGAAAGACCACAATTCAGAATCGAACAGTTGCTCAAAATGGCTTTCACCGTAGTGATCGCTGACCCGATATGAAAAGCCAAGTACTTCCTAACCTTCCTATCCCCCATCTCAATCTCTTTACCACTTTCTTCAGCCTCACAACAAACCCCCATTGAGGATGCCGTAGTCTCGCGTTTGTGCTTTAGACTACACGACCAAACTTCTTTAGCTCTATCTAATATGATAGGAAGAAAAAAAGTGCGCGCGCACTGCTCTCTCTTGCTCCTACAGTGTGATACAGACAATAGGCCTGCATTGTGTCTTAGATATACGAAACGTAACTGGCTATGAGAAAAAGAGAGAAAGAAAATGTGTACTCGCACCTCTCTCTCTTGCCCCTACAGTAATTTTATTTATTTTATTTTATTTAAACGCCCATAGGGCTTTTACATAGAATGCAGTACATTTTTTTTTAATTACAGTGTAAAGAATGGGTTTACAAAATACAATACACAATACAAGTTACGTAATATTTGTTAAAAACAAAATATAGGTTAGAAAAAATATAAGGGTTAAAAAAAATAAAAAATAAAAAATTTAGGTTACATAAAATATAAGCGTTAGCATAATGCAGGTAACATAAAATATAAGAAAAAAAATATAGTCCATAAAATAACAGTAGTTGACATAAAGTAGGTAATGTAATTTATGTACGCCTGTCTCGACACAGGTATACCCCAGTGAGACAGGCATACAAATAAAACCATTGTAAATATATTTTATTAAAGATAAATAAATAAAAATAAAAATGTTTAAAATTGTTGTTCTCATTAGTTTATGGGATAGGTAGAAATAAATATTTGGCACATATGGCGTTTGAAGTTTATACGTAATATACGTATAAGTAATATACGAATCGTAACTCTCTCTCTTTCGATCTTCACTAACTTATATCTCTCTCTCAACTACCGTTTGCCTCGCTTTTCGCATTCACCAGCTTACTCCTCAAGTTAAGCGTGCGTGAACAAGTTTTACTTCAAAAATCATGACGAATATTGAATAAAATTTATTTTATTAGATGTTTATGAGACTTTTCTGTATATTTTCAGTGACTAAATAAAAGTGTACGTACTTAGGTAACATCATAAATCTTCGGGATGTCACCTCAGGAGAAATCGACGCACGTTTTTAATACCGTGCGGTATTCCGATAAAATTAAGTACCCGCTCGTGTGGTGGTTTGACACCCACCCTGATGAAATTATGAAAAGCTCATTTTCCCTTTTAAATATTTCTAAAACGTAAAAGGAGAGTATTTGAAATATTTTACCCGATGGGCGATGGCGAAAAAAACGGTCACTCAAACATTGCGATACTATATGAAATACATATTCTTGTTTCTTTTTTAAAATATTTCCGATTTTTCTTTCAATGGTAATAATTCCTTTTCACCTTTTTAATTTTTTTTATTATCCATTCGACTCTTTTTATAAAGGTATTTCATTACCAACGTTTTAAATTTATTATTTGACATTTAAATCATTGTTTGAAATTTTAAATCGTTGGTGCTTCGAGTGAGGGTCTCGCGGGAAAACCGTATTGCAAATAAATGATAACTTTTAATGAAAGTTGTGAGAATGGTTTTGGTGGCACGCCTGACTTTTCAAATATGCAAAAGCGAGACGGCAGAAACAGTGTATAAAAAGTGATGGATGTTCCTGCTCGCTCTCCTTACTTACAGACAGCTCCGATAGCTAGCACGTAGCTTATAGACGTATATTGTGCAAATAAATGTTCATCTCGTCCAAGCGGGTATTATTTAAGATCTGCAAGATCACCTATAACGCCTACACACAAAGTCTAAACAACAAAAGTAAAAAATCCATGATTTTATTTTAGTTAGGATTGTGGAATCGATGCCCACTTCTTCGTTTTTTCTGGTGTCTTCTCTTTTACAAGGCTGGATGTCATCGGTCCAGAAGAACTAATCTGTACTGTGGTCGCCAATAATTTAAGATTAAGTTTTACGTCATTAGGTGCAGCGTGTTCCTCTGCTATCAATCTTCCTCTGAATTTATCAGTTTGGTAATCTTGTCTTGATTGCCCCTCATAAAATGACCAATATATCGATTCCCACTGTAGAAGAAACCCAGTTTACAAGAAGTTTTATCTGTAAACATCTTAGTTGGAATCCTCCCATAAAAAAATACTAAAAAATTGCCAAAGTTGACAAAAAAAACTATTGCTGTAGGGCTGCATATTTGATGTTTTAACGATTATTACAAGTGCATGTGTTTTAGTAGATACAAAATTCATTTGTTATCATTTTATAGTACCTATTCATACTTACGTCATTAACATCCCGGTTGGTAAGAGTTGTTTCCATGCCTCCGCGTTTCCTACTTTAACGTTAGATGGCTAATATTCGTCAAAATGACGAGCATCAAAATACCTGCCTGTTTTGAATGCATCTACAGAGAGTACAATAGCTCTCGCTTGTAAACTTAGTGGCCCCTAGACTCGTGCGTATGGCGATTGTGTTTAATCGGTTAGTTTTTTTTTGGTTTTTGAGATACCTGCTGAGTTCTCGTCATTTTGTCGAATGGTATTTTTTTTAAAGAAAGTCAAACATTCCCGGGTTACGAGTAACTTGACAATATTTGAAATTTCCTACTACCATCACAGTAAGCGGAAAATGTTGCTTGTGTCTTTAAGGAAGTGACTTAGCCAGCCGGGGAATCTAAAACGCGACGTCTGGGTGGGACCCAAACGTGATGCCAACTCAGCCACTGACCGGATGAGTTCAATGGTTTTTTTTAATGTTTTGTCCAACTTACGCCAAAAATATAAGTACCAGTTCGAATATCATCGTTGATTTATATCTTTTCCCTTCATGTGTCAAATAAAAAGGGGCATTTTTTCCACTTACAGTTCTGTATTTAGTGTTAAAAGGTGATGTCAATGAAAAAGTAAAATTTTTCCATTTATAGTTTTATATTTAGCGTTAAACGGTAGATTTAGTTGATGAGGGGTTAATAATAAATAATGTCAGGAATCAAAGTAAATCAAGTACTACTTTCCTTAATACCCTATGTATGGATTTATTACTTAAAACTTTTACATTCTTTAAATTACAATGTCATCATTCTTTATTTCACTATATTATAAAATTCTTATTAAAGAACATGACTTTAAAAAATGTTCCTCAAAAAGTCGAATGGTTACTTGTGGAACATTAGCAAACTGGACCTGCACCGCATCGGAAAGGCTGGACACACTGTTACCTTTTATACCTTTTTCCTTCCCAGAACTTTCTCTCCTTCCTCTTCCTTAAGAAGATCTCCCATACAGCATCAAAACAAAATTATTTTCCTCACGGCCTCCTGTGTGGGGTTAATATATTTAAAAAAAGTTATCTATAAAGGTCTCTGCCCACTACACCGTTCCATACCATGACCGTAACCGTAGCGGCGCATGTAAAAAAATATTCTTTGTATCGATCAGTATGAAACGCTGCCCACTAGCCCGTTCCGTCACCGACCAACACCCTCGCATACCATGACCGGACTGACGGCAAATTCTCGATGACAATATTTAGCAGGTGCCAGTCCGCTCTATGCATGGCACGCGACGGTGTTAGAACGGGAATCATACGCGTATGATCCCCGTTCTAACCCCGTTCTATCCGCGTTGCCGCTCCGTCAGTTCGTGATTTGTGTTCTTCTGTGAGACGTGCGTCAGCGGGTAGACAGACATTTTAACGGGGATGGTACGGACACTAACCGCGGTGTATACGGGTATCATACGGTCACTATACCCGTTACGTACGGGTTTAATACGGTGTTAGCACGTTCTAGTGGGCATAGTAGGGCGTAGCGTGTTTATTTCGTGGCTGATACGGTCATGGTATGGAACGGTGTAGTGGGCAGAGACCTTTAAGTGTTAAAAAAGTATGACTTACGAACTTTATTTACGTTGCTAAAGTTAATTTTTGACAGCCAGAAGCTTATTGTCCTGCCAGCTTATGCTGATTAGACTTCTCTACCTTCCTTATCTCCCCAACTTCCTCTCATCTCCCTGAATGGCCGAAAATTCCAACAGGATGATTGATTGGTCCGGTGGATTATCCGGATCGTTATTCTTAGCGGCGGCGACTGTTGACTTTTTCACGCTGGAGTGCTAAGATTGTGAAAAATTAATTATTCAAATTGATGTAGTCGTTTTTTATTTCCAGCAATTCCCAGGATTAAAGTAATTTATTCGATTTATCTCATATTTAGATTCCACGAACATCAAAAACATTATGAATAGTGAGAGCTTTTTTATAATCTCTGGCACAAACACGTCAACAGTTGCCACTTATAATTTTCTTCTCCAAAGTCACTTTCTGAAATTTTATCGGGGAGTATACAAAAGTTTTTACGCCTACTTCATTATTATTACCATCTGCGCTAAGTTGAATTAAATTTATTAACGAAATATGGTTTCTATATTCTTTTTTTGTAATATGTATTGTATTTTACAGCTATTTTCTAGAAGGTTGAAGCAAATGTCCAGAAGACAAAGGTTTATTTATGTTTTTAGGCGTTAAATTTGGTTTCATTATTATGTTATCCATGAATTCGTTTCCTATAATATCTACTCTCGCTACGTGAAACGTCCGCGGTAGCTGCATTATTGTCATTTTAGTGTGAATTCTAGATTGTCTTTTATGCCTAATATTGTCTTAAAATTTTGGTACAACTCTATTACAGCTAACATGGTAACAACTTTGGTATTTTTAATCTGTCTTTCACTCCAGTTTTTTTAAATTTTATTTCGCTCAACTTTGTTACAACTCCTCGCACGGTCTCACCATTTCCTAATTGCGCCCGTTAATATGCCTGCTAATAGGCAAGTGAACTTTAATCATGAAATTATACGACTAATATAATGAAAATAACACCTAAACTATGATGACAAAATCTCTACTTATCTTATCATTCGTAAAATATTTTAACATTTCTGCACATTTAATATTGTAAGTAGCTAGATACATCCAAAAACATCTTAAATATTTTCTAACCCTTGTCGTTTTTTCAAACATTTTTCACAAATCCAAATAACAAAGCCTTCATTTCTTTTGAAAGGTTTCTTTAAATGAACCTTTCGTTTCAGACAAATAATCTTATTCAAGATGCTTAACGAACACTTGCGTAATTTTCCGTTTATTTGTGGCCAGACTTCCCTAAACATTTCACAACTTTTGACTTAGTGCCCACTTATTTGGCGGATTTGTTGGAATTTGTGATAAACCACGATATTAACGATAGTATTGTGAATTTATATGTTTGAATTAATTATTGTACCATTTATTAATTGGTATCTCTTGTACCTGCCTTGTAAATGGAAGCATTAAGTTTCTCTACGTCTACAGTGCGTAATTATATGGCAATATCTCAATTGGTAGAGACGCAAGTGTCGGTAAGACTAAAGGATCTGGGTTCAATTTCCAGTTGCGACCGTCACCTTTTTATTTTCTGTGTCCTTATCTCTTTCATATTTCATCAATTGTTGATATTATCTTCTTCAATGATAATGAATTTATTACAATGAGGTTTATAAGTCCAAAATAGTTAATCCTTACAAATTGGATGGTAACTTTGTTTTAACATTTCATCAAAAATTTTAGTTGCCACTTTCTAGGTTTCACTTGTGTCCGTACTTTATTTGCCCACCTTATTAAGCTTTCTTAATCAGGGTTATTTTAAACGAACTAACTTAAATCCAAGCACACGCTAGTCTCCGTTCTAAAATATTTATAAATAGGTAGTGTTGTAAAAACATCGTTATTTTACTTCGTTTATTATGCTACACCGCGAAGTGTTGTTTTTATGAAACGATATAATTATGATGCTACGGGTTGAATTATTTCTTATTCTTAAAAATGTTTACCATTTGATTCTAAAATGTAATGTTAATTTATATTTGTACTCCATAATACCTGTAATATATTTTCAATCAATAGATCCAATCTCATTCGACTGATTCTCATTATTATAGAGGGCTTGTTTAGTAATCTGATGATGGAAATTGGGTACAAATAAACGAACGTGATGTTAATTAGAGTGGGGCCAATATAACGCGAGGGTAGGAGGTAGTACCTATTAGGTACCTCACCGTCATATTATTTATTCCTTTGTGTACTTTTCGTAGGATTACCTAGCGGTTATATTATAATGTTGTTGATAAATTGTACCGTTTCTAATTGATTTATTATACCTGTCCCAATATCTACTTGAAAAGTGCCTTTCAGAGAGTAAATTATTTCATTAAAATGATTAAGGTACCTGAGTGATTCTGATCATGTTTAAATTGACTATTATAATTAATGTTACACAAATTCTTACCAGAAATATTTTTTCCGTAACCACTATTCTAATTCTGTCTGGTGGTAGATGTACCGGAATATTTTAAAGATATTCTTTGCATAGTTGTTTCACATTTTTTAAACTCTTCTAATTTCTGTTCTTTGCAAATCGACTAAGACGTGAAATTACACTAAAATTAAAAGCAAACCTATTTATTTATTTTAGAAAATGTGATGTAATCTAAATTAACCAGGACAGGAATGCCTGGAGGAACATTGTCGAGGCGATGGGTCCTCGACTCGAATAGGACAATGAGAAGAAGAGGAGATGAGATGTACTCGTATATACCTGGTTAAATAAAAAATTATGTAAGATTCAAACTTAAATACTGATTCCAGTTTAAATACTGCGTACCAAGACAAATGCTAAATCTCTTTTATGAAGGTCGGCTGCAATTTTTACATTATTACCCACACCTTGACCTTGATTTAATTATATGCCCCAAAAGGGCTTCTAAATTTATTCTAGTGATACAAGATGATAGAAGAAGAATAATATATTAGATCATACAAACAGTGATTTGAAGTAGGTACCTACTACCTACCTAACCAACGTAATCAATATGTAATTCATTTAAAGAAATTAAGTTTTTGATTACATATATTTAAAAAAAATATATATTGTTTTTAAAATATGACACCACCAGTTAAGTTGGTTTGCATAAGTCTCCTGGAATCCGCGACCTATTTCGTGCGACAAATATCTAAAAAAATATATTTTTATTTATTATAGACAGATACAAAAGAAAGTACAAATTACATATTAGGAAGCTTTGCCTGTCCAACTGGGAAAGTTTTCCGTTCCAAGACAGACAAATTGACAGATTTAGTTCATATTATTTATTATCTATTACATAATTACATAACAAAAAAATGGAAAAAGTAACCTGGTAGCATAAATTATATTCGGATTTACCGAATTAACCCGGTAACATACTATATTCAGATTTACCGAATTAACCCGGTAACATATACTATATTCAGATTTACCGAATTAACCCGGTAACATATACTATATTCAGATTTACAGTATATGAGATAAGTAGGTAAATTAGTAGTATTGAAAAGTGTAAACCAGGTACCTGATAACAAGTTGGAGGAATTACAATAAGATTTACAACATAAAGAGATGAAGTTATGTGTTAGGTTATGTGTTTAGAAGTGTGAACTTATAATACATAGTATACTTATAAGACAAACTACATTAAAATTTACAATATTAGATATAATTTTAATTTATATGTTTTATTTATGCGCTGTAACTACAATGTGTAATAAATTATGTGCAAACATGGTTATTTACTGACTTAAAACATGTTTTCAGTACATATTATATTATACGACAATACGAATATATACGCGCTCATATCTTGAACTACTCCTGCTAAAATATGAAAACAATAACTATAAATATAGATAGAAATATGAATAGAAACTATGAATATAAATAAATAGTACCTGATTTAGTGGTACTTTGGTAACGGTGTAGTGAAATTGGTGCATTACTTCGTACGTATACAAACGTGTTTCTACACCGACAAGTGCACATCGGTATGAAAAAAAATGTTGCGAGAAACCGAATAGAAGACGTCAAGTTTGGTAGCCCATTCACAAAAAGATATTTTACGCAAAATGACCAAGGCCGTTTGTGAGAAAGGTTCATTTCATTTCACTTCAGTCCACTCTCACAACCCCTTACCTTAAATTATGGACTGTGTCTAAGGGGTCCATAGTTTCGTTACAGCCGGTTACAGCACTTTAAGTATGCCTAACAGCCTTGAACGATTTCAATGTGCCAATTTCACGCAATATATATGTGTGGTAAGCACGTTATTTCACGCTGTCGCATTATTTAGGTGACAGTAATGTTGTCAGACGAAAGGTATGGACAACATTACACGCGTCTTACAGCGCCGGGCGCAGCGCAGAGCTGAACATACCAGAACCATCGGCCAAGTAATTTCGAGACAAGATGTGTGAACCTCAAAATTAACACTGAAACCAAAAATATTGGTTTTAAAGAAAACTTTAATCAAAAAGAAAGTTCATTATCTCGCAGTCGAAAGATCGGGAGAAGCATCGCCTTTTTCCTTTTGTTGGTCTGCACGGAGCAAATTTGCCTTTCAGCAAGTACCAAATATTATTTTTCATACACGAATTAGAGACGGTTAGAAATATTTTTAGTAGGGGCTCTCAATTAACAACTTAATCAGCTAATTGAATATATACTTTATAGATAGCGTCAAGAAGGCGTATCGATAAAAGTAACTATTAATCAAAATCTTACGTTTCGTTCTAGCAAAACAATCGTACTACGTCACGCAAAAAAATACAGACCACACTTTTGCCACAAAATGAATGTTCTTCGCTGACACTTTTAGAAGCTCGTACAATAAGTTTACGTCAAGTTGGATTGTGAAAATCATCTCTATCCTTGTGACGCGATGCTTTTCAGACTTGCTATTGGCCGATAAATTAACAAATTAAAACATGGGATTGAGTGATGACTTTGCACTCTCATATTGCAGGGGACTTGTATTTATATGTAGGCTTTCGAAGTGAGACATCGAAATTGGGGGGTTGTATTATAAAATTACTCAGAGGTGGTGTTATTTTAAGGTTCAAATTAGGTATGAGAGGGCTTATCTATTGTTATTTTATAACGGTGGTGTGAACCCTTAATATTTTCTTCTTATATGCTTCGAGTTAGCTTGAGTAGTATTATATTTTTCTAATAGATAGATAAATTTCTGCACTTCGTAGCATGTGATGAGAATGGCATGACTTTGATTTGGATATTTCAACTAGAAGCAAACTACCAATTGACTAATACGAATTTGATTGCACTTTGAAAGGTAGTCTGAAGTTATTTTTTTTAAAGTCTTCTGAGTTATTTGACCTTTTGTTGACCTAAGGCTTTTTGAAGCTTTCACAACCAACTCGCTCCGGACGAATATCTGGCTGGATTATGGTTGGCTGTTTCCTTCAGCGCCGCTGAAATTATTAAGTGTTGGAATTCACCTTGCCTTACTGCTTACGTGTCAGTGTTGTCCAAGCATTCTACAAATTATCTACTCTTTAATCGCCCTTTTGACAGTTTTTGTCATTCCTGAAGTGCGATGAACTTTATCGTGAAATTTCAACATGTGATGACTTTCAATTCAATTCAACCTTATTTCATTGACTAAAAAAAGTTGAATATTAATAATAATGTTGCTAATTATTATTAATAATAATTAGCTTATAATGGTTCACCAGTGATTAATAAGAATAATGTCATTTGTCAAAAAAGCTTAAAAAGTTTAGTTTGCCTGAAAACAATGGTACAAACTCATCAATCAACACACTAGGATCGTTTTTTCTGTGAATAATAATTTTTAAGTATTTTCATTAATCGCTTTTGCTTCCACTTCCACGCTAGGATTCATAGTAGTTCATTTCGTTGCTAGTATTCAGGCCCAGCCCTTTAATACCGAAGTTCATTTATCTCTGGGAATTATATTTATTTCTGGACGCTTTAACCGCTTCTGCCTATGACTGGATGCTCGAACAATTTAGCAATTTGTACTGCATTCTTCGTTTTGCTAAGTGCAGCTTCCATTAGAGTAAAAGCATAAATGCTATACATTTAAGTCGATTTAAGTACTAACAGCATTTTATTTTATGAGAAACAATTAGTATCCGTTTTGCGGGGAGTGCCAACACTGGCTTGTGGACTTTTATTGTTGGAGATGATTATATAATTTTTTTTTTTTTTTTGTTTATTTTAACTTTATGAGTAAAACCTCAAATTGTAATATTTAATTAAATGAAGACAATATAAGCGAAACTCAATCGAAAATCTAGAAACAGAAAAATCAGAAAAAGATATTGACACCTCTGGGACTCGAATGAATAAAGATTTATCCAGACACTATCTAGAGAGCATTTAGTTCGGGTTTGAATCTTGCAATCATACATAAAGATAGTAGCCAATGATATATGCGTGAAGAAAAATAAAGATAATGTGGGTGGTTCTTACGGTTCACTCCGATCGAATAATTGTCTCCGAGATAGGTATGATATCGTTTATAGTCATGGAATCCGAAAATGTAGGCTTTGTATGTGAATGGTTACTCAAAAAGTGCTACTCTAGTAGTCATAACCATGATTGAAATGGCATAGTTATAGGCTTTGTAAATGGTTTTACCCAAAAAGTGCTACTCTAGTACAGTCATGTACAGTCATAACCATGATTGAAATGGCATAGTTATAGGCTTTGTAAATGGTTTTACTCAAAAAGTGCTACTCTAGTACAGTCATGTACAGTCATAACCATGATTGAAATGGCATAGTTATAGGCTTTGTAAATGGTTTTACTCAAAAAGTGCTACTCTAGTACAGTCATAACCATGATTGAAATAGTATAGTTATAGGCTTTGTAAATGGTTTTGAACAAAAAATGCTAGTGTAACTCTAGTACAGTCCATAACCTTTGTTATATTTTCTATTACCTGACTGAATAATGACTGGGGAATTGTAGTATTCTTCTAACCTCTAATAATCTGTATTTTCATTATCCTTTAATTTTTTTTTATTTCCATAAAGTTTTTAATGTTAAAAGTAAATCGACTGATATTCATTTAACCCGTGTAATTTGTATTTTAGGGCATCTTTCGGTTCCTTTATGTTCCCCTTAAGTATTGCAAAGAGTTTTGTTTTTCTATTATGCAATATTGTGCACCCTCCAAAAGAAGGGCACAATCATCATTATTTTTCATCGGTTATATTTGGCAGCCACCTCTGGTCTGGAGCTCCAAAATACCTGAAAAATACCCTCGAATCTGTGCTGAAACGGGCGGTCCGTTTGATAGATTATCCCATCTTAATAGACGGATTGCAATCTTTAGAGCACAGGCGTCGGGTAGGAATGCTATCCTTGTTCTACCGGTGTTACAATGGAAGATGCTCCGAGGAACTAGCGTCATTGATCCCTTCGGCACCGGTGCATAGTCGGGAAACACGACAAACGCGTGCCCAACATTTGTACACGGTTGACATTTGTCACATGAGAATGGGTCGCTTCTTCGACTCGTTCTTGTGTTTAACAGCTCGGCTGTGGAACGATTTGCCGGCCTCTGTGTTTCCTCCTTCTTACAACATGAGTCTCTTCAAGACCAATGTTCATTCCTTCCTCTCCTCAAAAAGACCTTCCACACAGCATCTCAGATGACATAAGCCCTGAGGAAAATTATTTTCCTGACGGCCTCCTGTGTGGAGTTTATGTAAAAAAAATATCATTATCCATTCGTTTATTATAAAATGTCTTTGTTTGAAATCGTTAAAGGAATAAACAAAACTCTGTCAACCCAGTTGAAAAGTTTATTAAATCAGTACTTCCACCCTATCGTAATACAATTTTGTCGTGGCACAACGATACTAGGAAATATTAATAATACATTTCGGCACACAGAACTTCCTGAAACTCTCCTAGAACTCTCGGTGTATCCACACGGGGTTTTGTCTTTTGTTGCCATACAAATACGTGAAATCAAACAAAACGCCGAGATATTTATGTGGGAATGGTCGGAAGTTTTGCCCATGTGGTCATAATGCTAATATCTATACTTACATAGTTCATTTAAGACTGCCATTTCTGCCTGAGAATTTTAAACTTACAGGTGGCGTCCATAGACAAGGTCCTAAACCTAGAATTTTTAGAATGAAAAGTTTATAAATTAAATAATTTATAATATTTTTCTAAAATCATTTACGAGTAACTATTGACAGACCAAGATGCCAAACATAACGTCCCTAACCATGTGGATCGGCCGATGACCCCATGCATTTTTTTTGTTGGCATTTAAACCATAGAAATTCCTTTCTCTTTTTTTATTTGTCCATTTATTGGGCAGGGAAATATTACCTATATTTGACAAAATATTTTTTCCTGCGATCAACGATTTTTTCTCATTTTTTTAAACGCATACTAGTAGGTATTAATCCTTTGCGCAGGAATACCTAAAATCCTAAGATGGATAGAGATTTTGGGGTCGACCTTCGGCCCCAGTTGGCTGCGGGAGAGTTATAGTATTTTTTATTTATTTTTTATATTTAATAATATTGTTATTCAATGTATAAAAACAGTTTAATATAAACCTACATGTTTTTATTCATTGAATAATAATATTATTAAATATATAAATAAATTAAATGGAGTTCCACAAAATAAAATTAATAACAATAAATAAAAGAGTTATAGTACATCATCATTATGTATCTCTTTAAATATCTTGTAATATTCTGTAACCTGGTAATACAATGAATGCACACCAATATTACCTACAAAAAAACATGAACACCTGAGCACAGGTTCTCGTAGTGAGGTGTTCATGAAACAATGAAATATTAAAATGATTTACTGTACATATCATTCTTCTTCTTACTTATAATCTGTTAACTGTATGTACTAGCATAGAAATAAATAAATAAATAAAAATCATTTCACGAATTCTTTTTCGAATAATTCAATATTATTAATAATCTTTCCCTTTTCCCACGCAGTAGGAGAATCTTTAAAAGAAAACTTATTTTAAAACAAGGTTTTTTAATAAATTCTTCGGAAAACCTACAAAAGTCAAGTAATATCCAAAATTGCCGTGTTTTGTAGTATTTTTTAAGAAAGCGGAAAAATTAACTATGTCTGAAATAGTTTCTTCATTGGTAACTTCATGTATATCTAAAGTTTATTTTTAAATAATCAAGATTCATCTGAAAACCTTGAATTTTCGTGAAATTTGCAAACTTTTTCTACAACCATAAAAAAACAGTTTTCTCGCTTCCAGCACATTGTGAAAAGTAAGATGGTTTTGCAATCCTATATTTCGTTTATGGCTCTTGTTAGAGAACTTCGTCGATTTTTCTCCCCATTTTAATATAACATACATACGAGTACGTCGGTTATGTTAGTAATTGTGGCTATTTTTTTTATTTATTTTATAACATATTTAAAGCAATACTTCTTTGTATATATAATTCTTTGTGAAATTAAAAAAAAAATTACATTTAAAAGCCCACCTGGGCGAGAAATTCAAAACACTTAGAATTTGTTCAATACATTGCTGGAAGCGGATTCTTTAGTTTGTTGTTCAACTTTACAAGAAAATGATTTATATTGATTACCTTGTTATGAAATAATTATAAACTAGAGATGACAGCATCACAAAACTTTGAGCATCTCAGATTCATTGTATTTTTATTTTCAACTCTAAGACATCAATTTATTAGGTTTATGGATATTCACTTAGATAGCTTATACGTCTAACTTTTGAATGCCAGAGTTCTCTTTCATTAAAAAGTACAATTCATTAAAAAGTAAACAATTTTTAAACTTCTTTTCCACCAAAATATTTTCAGAAGTGAATTAATAGTTTCTGTCTAAAAATAGCATGGATTGATATTGTTAACGATACGAGATGAAAACTTATTCCAAATTTATTAGAGCGTGAATCTGTGAAACATTTTCCTCGATCTCAGTACGCAATTGAAAAGCACCCCAGATCACCACTTTATCGGAACTGACACGGTTCAGTTCACCTTCCTTGAACTTCCGACGTGAAATAAAAATAACGAGCTTCCTTCCTGACTTGCGAGTCCATCCATAACTTCTTGTCACCGATCCAATTCGGCACATTCAAAAAATGAGCTCGCGCACTTTGTATACCCTTAAACGTTTGACGGCGTAAGCTTGCAAAACCGCCCTGTTTGTCAAATGTCGTATTTTATCGCTAGCTTTGGCCTAAGCGACGCCGGAGTAAGCTCACTAAGTAAGTTCCTCGGCAGAATACAAATTCGTTCCTCTCGCGGTGGACACAGTCGGTGCCGGTAGCACCTAGCAAGTACTGCCAACACACCATTCATCGGTTAGCACGCCATTTATTACGGAGCCACGTTTTACACTTCCTCCTCCCGTGGCCGCTTTTAAGCGGGTTGAAGGCTCAGGATACGCAACCTTCAGTTACATACACCCCCGTGTTATATATTTACAAAAAAAAAGGGTTGTTTGTTCGTAATTTACCCGTGCGTGGATTTATGTGTGTACGTATAGAAATTTGGCGCTAGAGTTAAGAAAGTTTTTACTTAAAATGCGTATTTTAGGGAGGGTGGTGCAAATCCATAATAAGATAATGCCAGGAAGAAACCAGGAAGCTGAAAAAAAAGAGTAATTTACGCAACGATAGAATTGTGTGATTTTTATTATGTTTAGATTCCATTCGCTTGATGGTGATAATATGGCGCCATGTTCACTAGTTTTGAATGGTCGTTTACGGTGAAGAGCGCATCGCTGCCTAATGAACCAATAACCAATCAGAATCCCCGCAGTGACGCTTATAGAAGCATTTTAACCCAGATGCACGTCGTACCTGGTCTCTTAATTAGTGCGTTTTCCACTTCCTCGCGCTGTCTAAAGCACAAACGTTGGTAATATTGACTTCGGAAATTACCTTTAAATTCTCTGTGGGAGAATCACATTCTTGAATGACTTTGTCAAGTCATTGGGTTAGCATTAACATCCCCCTGACACATTTCTATGTCGTACTACTACTTTAGTAATATTTCACGGAAGTTATCGTAAATAACCTCCCTCTTACAAGTAAATCTGTAAAATAAATTCTGACGAGCCCACAATTACGAATAAATTAAGTAAATAAAGTAAACTTTTTCAAACCTTATTTATTTGATTAATTGCCTCGTCAAATGCAAAACTTATTTCATTACTTAAAAAAAAAAAACAAATAAACTTTTTCAATAACGAAGAAAATAATAATTAACCTTAAGTCAGCTCCGGGAAATATGTAAAGTTTGGGTATATTACGGCTTGTGTTCCAAATCGTTTTATGTTACCACTCTTCAATAAGGTTGTTCTTATAGCGTGAAACTTTGCAAGGAAAACTTTTTGATTGGACTGCTCAAAACATGGGAATATACACTAGCTAACAAGCTTTGTATTTAAAACTTTTAAGTTCTCTGAAAGATGTTATTCGTATTCTTTTCAAAGTGTAATAAAAAAAGTATTCTCGATAATGTTAAAGCATGAATGCTTAAGGAATATACTTAAAAATACCACCGTCTAAATACGCGATTCTTTATTTTTTAAATTAATAACAAGTAATTTCAAACCCGGTCTACGAAAATGTTTCATTTGTGTTTCTTTGAGTGTACACCTACTCGAAAAGAAATACTGGGAAGTTAGGCTGCCACAGATTGAATTGAGCAATTTCCCTTTGTTTCGAGGACAACTTTCTCTGGATTATATTTAAAAACATGTTTACTGTCTTGTTTGTTCTTGGTTATGTGAATGTCTTATTTTTAACAAGCATTGAATGGTTTCCATGATATTGTAGGATGCCTGGTTAATGTCCATGCAAAATGAGGGTTGTTTCTTCTGAAGAACTTTTTCCATTATCTCCAAGGGAAAATGTGTTTCCCTTCCTTCAACGTACTGCCCAATATAATTTTATTATTCTAAAGTTAATTCCAACATGCTGAGAGGCCAGGGGAGCCATGCGGTCTTTATTATTATTTGTTTGAAGTTTGAAACCTAGCGGCTATGTTCGTAATTCAGAAAGAGCTTCTAATGAAATTCTTACGTCTTTTTGGATTATCTACCCCAATTATTCCACCCTTAATAGCGTGATCAAAATCAACTATCTAAAATGTCGCAAATTTGTTAAAAGCAGCCTTCTTATAAAGTCTAATTTTCCACTTAAGCCTTTGGATAGCACTGACTGTCATACAGTCATGTCATTATGTTAATTTAATAACTTTTTGAACAATGTTTGGGCACCGGACCGGTAGTTCCACACATGTTTATTAGAAAAGTTTGATGAAAACACATTTTTTTCAAATAAAATTCGAATTTCCTCCCGATATCGGGCTTAACCCTTATTTATTTTGCATATAAACGATGTTATTTCCAAACGGTTTCTACTTTGTACAAATTTATCTATTTAAATAATAGCTTGCGCCCCTAACACTCTCCATTTATTCCTGTCCAGTCTTAAATTAAAGTAGCTTCTGATTTATTTTATTTCGATTAGAAAACTTTTTTTTTTCTTTTATTTATATTTAATTTTTAACTCTATAAGTAAAATCTCATATTATAATATTTAATTAAATGAAGACAATATTAGTGAAACTCAATCGAAAATCTGAAGACAGAAAAATCAGAAAAAGATATTGGCTCCCCTGGGACTCGAACTCAGGACCCTTTGCTTACATGGCAAGTGCTCTACCAACTGAGCTACGGAACCTGTAGGTAGAGCTACGGAACCTGTTAGTAGAGCTGGTAGAACCTCAGTCAGATTTTCGATTGAGTTTCGCTAATATTGTCTTAATTTAGTTTAAAAAAAAACTTATTGCATTAGCTCCACATAAGAGGCCCTGAGTAAAATTATATCCATCAGAGCCTATGCCATCGTAGGAGATGCTGTGTGGAGGGTTTATTTTAAGGAAAGGGAGGAGAAGAAGTTTTGGGAAGGAAATAGGTATTCAATTTGGGAGGCGGGAATGGGTACCGCCGTCCCGGGAACCTTTATTGGATAACCAACTGCCATGGGTCACCCCAAGTAGTTCGCTGCGTTTGGTGATTCAGCAGGGGTGCCCGGATTCATGGGGTGAGGTTTGTCTATGTCTTGGAGGCGGATGACCAGGACACACTGAACCCCAGATTTACCCACCCCTTAAACCCTTTTCTTCCCAGAACTCTCCTCTCCTTCCTTTCCTAAAAAAACCCTCCACACAGAATCCCCGAAGATGACATAGGACCTGAGGGAAATTATTTTCCTCAGGGCCTCCTGTGTGGAGCTCATGAAAAAAAAGGTATGAGGGGTGGTTAGAAACTAAGGCTTAGTGTGTCCAGGAGTGACGGACAGATGAGTCCATCCCTCCAACTGCGTTGCAAGGCGATGGGTCGAGATATACTGGCTGGATGATAAAAGATCTCCCTCAACCAGTCTCTCTCGATCCTGCCCACCATGCAGCAGGTGGGTAGACGTATCGGCCACTAATACTTGGACAAATCTCACCTTATAAACCCGGGCACCCCTGGCAGAGGTGTTGGTTATGCAATAAATGGTTCCCGGGGCGGCGCTACCCATACCCGCCTCCCAAATTATATATTCTAAAATAAAAAAAAAACATTATTTAATATTCTAAAACCAACGTAGATAGAGAAAAAACCCTAAGAACCTAAATAGTAAAAACGATATTTGTGTAATAAATTCTGATAACTTTGCTTTTTGAAAGTTACCAAATTCTAACTTCTCCACTCAACATAATATATCTTGTCCACAGGCAGATTGTCTTTAATATCAGACCTGTTATCCGCAGGTCTTTAAACTAAAACAGCTTCACTGGTTTTCCAAAAGGTATATGAAGACTTTGCTTTCATTTGGATACCAGCGTAATAGATTTTCATAATACATGCGTTTGTATAAACCTGGATGAATAATATAATGGTAGTTAATGGTAGTTAGAAGCCAGTATAAGACAAGGGGTGAGACAGGGATGCTCTCTGTCACCTGTTCTTTTTAACGCATATATACAAAGTGCGATTGATGACTTGAGGGAGAGAATGAGTCACAGAAAAGGTGTAAAGATACACGGGCAAAAGGTGGATATGATAAGGTTTGCTGACGATATTGCTTTGGTTGCTGAAAGCGAAGAAGAACTGCAAGAGGCCTTAACAACCATGCAAAGCATTCTTCAAAATAATTACAACATGAGGATAAATAAAGACAAAACAAAGCTGCTGACTGTAGGCCGAATGCAACATCAGATGAGAGTAGAGATGTCAGGAGTTCCACTAAAGAACACCAAGGAGTTTGTGTACCTCGGGAGCAAAATAACATGGGACGGTCGGTCTAAGAGCGAGGTCGACAGCCGTATACACCAGGCTAGGCTTGCATTCAATAAAATGTCGAAAATAATAGAATCGAATAATATAGACCTGAAACTGAGAATACTCCTCATCAAGACCTATGTATGGAGTATCTTGATGTACGGCTGCGAAACATGGTGCTTATCCGAAAGAGATAAACGGAGACTAGAGGCTTTTGAGATGTGGTCCTATAGAAGACTACTAGGAATTTCCTGGAGAGACCACATCACAAATGAGGAGGTTCTCCAAAGAATCGAAGGAGGAAGGCACCTGCTCAGGACCTTGTCCGAAAGGCGCGCAAGATGGATCGGCCATGCAATAAGACAAGAAGGCCTCTTGCATGCCATAATGGAGGGTATGACCGAGGGGACAAACGCTAGGGGACGCCCACGCCGAGAGTACCTGGAGGACCTGCTGGTGGACGTGCGCTGCTTATCATATGCAGAATTCAAAAGAGCCGCACAAGACAGGGAAGAGTGGAAGAAACGAATAGATGAAATTGCTGCAAACCAATCCCAGGATTGAAACCAGAGAGAGAGTTAATGTTACAATGTTTGTCGATTCATTTTAATAAAGGTAGAGCAAGTTGTTTTAATGGTAATATAACATCGGAACAAGAGTACATTTTGTAAGGAAATATAACATAACTTCATATTTATAAAGGCAAAGTATTATATTTCAAGTTAGTGTTCCCAGGAAATATTATAATGTTGGGTTATCACGTTACATTAAACTCATATGTACAATACACCTGCATCTAATGAAAACTTTCTTATATTGAATTTCTCGTGTTGAACTCCTTTTTTATGGTAGTATATTGAAGGTTTTGGGTACAAAATAGTTCATTTTTGAGGGACTAACTTTATACATCAATACAATTTGTAATATATTTACACCCTAGTGGGCTTTTACAAAGATAGATAATAATAGTTAGGCAGGTACGTTGTACATAATGATAAAATTAATAGTAAAAAATAAAATTAATTAAAATTAAAATCATACATTTCATTAAAGTAATTATAAAGACTTCGTTTTATAACTAATACAGAATCTGCAAACTTGTCTACAATATTCCCAAATTTATTGCCAAAATGATGTAATCTATTTATAGGTGTATGAGCCTCATAGTTTGTTTTAAAATTGTCACAGAAGAAGGTTTGCACTTTGCCTCGTATTTCTGGTCGGTACGTAAAATTTTATTTTGGCGAGAATTCAGGGTTGTCAATGCAATTATTAATGATTTTATTTAATGTTACAAGGTCAGAGATGATCCGCCTATCTGACAGCGTAAATAAGTTGAGTTGTTTTATCAGAAGGACATAGTTAATATTTTGAAATGGAATATTCAGCTTAAAGTTGTGCTGTACCCTTTCTATATTGTCAGAATATATTTTATACAATGGGGACCAAATGAGCGAATTATAATCTACTCTACCTTTACTACAGAAGTGTACAATATTTTCAAACATTCTAGTGACTTAAAATCACTTGCTGTTCTGCATATAAAACCAAGCATTTTTATAGCTCTATTTGTTATTTCATTTACGTGCAGAGTAAATGTTAACTTTTCATCAAATATAAATGACATTTATACATATCGTCATATATTTCTTTATTCATAATCATTGAATGAGAAGATAATACTAATAAATCGGAACTCAATACGATTAATTCAAAATGATGAAGTTTTCATAGATGTAGGCGTATTGTTTAAGTATTATATTATTGTTTAAGTAATATATAGCTATATAATACTTAAACCTAACATTCTATTATTATCTGGGAATACTAACTTGAAAGTACTTTTTCGAAAATTTCTGTAAAACATTATTTTTCTTTTTACTTTCTTAAACATTATTTGTAATCTTTTAATTAGAGACATTGTGTCGTTTTCATGTTTGAAAAATAAGTTTAATGTTTATTTACCTGCTGTTCATGTTACTTCGTAAGAAATATTTAGATGTAGGCGAATTTTCTAATTATCGCTTTATATCGATAAGGGAAATTTGGAATAAAGGACAACAAATCCAAAAATTAGTAAAATATGTCATTTTTCTCCGTTTTCTTTCTCTATTATTTCTATGAAAATAAGTGAGTATCCTACGACGTAAATTTTAAGCGGATTTTTTTCTGAATAACTAAAAACACAATATTTCTCAGACCAGCAGCACTGCGACATACGCTTGTATATGAAATGTAAAATACGATCTCAACACATTTTTACACTGCTGCGGAAATTGAACCCACAACTTTCCGATTTAAAGCCTAATATATAAAGACAATACGTGTTGGAGTGTCTTATTTAACGCTCTATTTATTTCGTACCACAATAAAGGAATATGTTAAGTAGAAGTAGAAACAATAATATACTCGTATATATATATATTATGGTGGTTCACTTTTTAAAAGTGGTTATTGCTTGAAAAAGCGACCTTTTGTAGGTGATTTAACAATATTTCTCTTTGTAAACCATGTAGATATAACTTTTTTCATCATATTCACAAAGGAAAACCTTTAAATGCTTTTTCATGTTTACGGGCATTAATTGAGGTCGGTGAACGTTGCTTAATGCCATTTTTTAAAATTAAAATTTTTAAGCAAACATACAAATTTATAATATGTTGCAAAACATCCTATTTAATTAATATAATTACCCTGTTGGTAGTAAAATATTCTGGGGTCTAACTGGGGAGCTAATCTATTTACTTAGCTTCAAAATACTAAAGGTACACGATAATTTATAAAAATAGTAGATATACACAGTTACACAAATTCCCAGTACAATACTGTTTTTTTTTTTGTTTTCCAAATCTTTCTGGCTTTTATCCTTCAAGGGTGTTCTAGGCCATCATTGTATATTATGGAGAGAGAAAAGATGAATTAATATATTTATTCATTTCGTTTAAAACGAAAAATTTCTAAATTATATGGATGATTGAAGTCGAGTTCAGACTTAGCAGAGATGAGATGTTGAATAAAAGGGAGGCAATTTTGGACAAGGCTTGTTGGAAGAGAGTATATTAAATTTGTTTAGAGACGGATTACCACAAAATATGTGATTTAAAGTTCCCACTTCTAGAGCACAGAATCTACAATCTGGGAAGTCAAAGACATGAATTTTAAAAAGGTGAGAAGGAACGGAAAGATGTCCAATTCTCATTCGAGAAGTGAGGATTTTTTTGGAATTGTTGAAACCTGAAACCATCGTTTTGATGGGATAGTCCTTCGTATTGAGGCATAGCAGGCTCCCATGGATTGAATTGTGCCAATACTCTGCCCAAATATTGCGGGATCTATCTCTGAAGATGGGGGGGGGGGGGGGGGGGGTTAGAAATTGCAAAAAGTGGGTCACATAGTATGGGTACGTTCCCTAATGTGGTTTACGATACTAACAATACGGTTGAATGCTCCTTGTTTTACCAAGGAATCTGCAATATTCTTTTTTTTTTTTTTTTACAGTGAATGCCGCACAAGAATCTCAACTGCTCCCGTCTGGAGCCAGTGAGACTATGGCATCCCCAATTGGGGTATGTTGTGAGGCTGAAGGTAGTGGGGAGGGGAAGGAGATGGGGAAGGGGAAGGTTGGGAAGTACCTGGCTATTCAGATCTAGTCACCAAACACGGCTAAAGCCATTTTCAAGCAACGTTTCAATTCTGAATGGTGGTCTTACACCAGGGCGATACTGATAGTATCTTCCACTCTGGAACATGCCGCAAATATACTATATATTATTTTAAATGAATTAATTGTGAAATAACACAAATAAAATTTATTTGCGCATGCCGGGTTCGAACCCGCGACCTCCGGGTTGTGAGTCAAGAGTCTTACCCACTGGACTACGTCAATCCTGCCAACATGTCCGGGAATCCAAATCAGAGTTATGGTAAAAATACTCACCGGTTGGTGGCCGAGTTGGTATCACGATAGGGGCCCACCCAGACGTCGTGTGTTCGATTCCTCAACTGGCTAAGTTCTCCATCAAAACGCCAGCAACATTTTCCGCTTACTGTGGTGGAAGTAGGAGACTATTCGTGTTCCGGGAATATTTGTCTTTCTTAAAATAAAAATAATTTTTAAGAATTAGAAATATTCGATGATTAGTAAATAAATGAAAATACAAAGAACATAGCAATGTAAATGCTCATTTTTGCTGTAAAATAAAAACGCACACTATTGCTGACTCGGTAAAAATGCAAGTGAACCCTGCTTTGAGTTTGCCAGCCATCTTTGGTCTAAAACTCACATCTGCAAAATTCTCTTGACTTTGTGCTAAAATTAACAATCAATCTCCATATTTGTAACATTGTTTTCTTTGGGAATATTGAGTTCTATCGGTATTTCAGTAGATGTTGGTTTGTTAAAAATAGCGTCAATTGCACCAGCCAAACGCGTGACCAAACAGGGCGTATGAACCTTAAAATTTTCAACGGAACAAAAAATATTGATTTTAGAGAACATTTATCAAAAAAAAGCATTATTTCCGAAGATAGAAAAATCAGAAGAAGCTTTGCTTTTTACCTTTTGTTTGTCTGCACGGAGCAAATTTGTCTGCCGGCAAGTTCGTCCCAACGCTCATTGAATTAGCGCGAAGATCACTTTTCAAACACGAAATAGAGGCAGTTAGAAATAATTGAGGTAGCGGGTCTCCCAGGCTTTATCGCGAAAAATTTTATCAGCTTTAAGAATATTTAAAAAAAAATCGGGTGCAGTTTACACGCGTTAGAAGCGAAACTTTACCAACACAATCATAACTAATACATGAAAAGTGAGGTATAATCAAAGCGACCAATGAGTGCAGACCAGCGTAATTTCCGTTTTATATCTTAACCAATAGGAGCCTTTAAAAGTGGCATTATAATCACAGCGGTCAATGAGCGCAGTTAATGCGTCGCAGGTACAGTAATCGTCATTTCCGTTTCATCCGAAATCCAAATCATAGCAGGGTTTTAGAAGTTTCACTTCAAAAATATATGTACCTCATAGAGGGGATAAAAATGTTACATTTCTTTCTGGCGAAACAACTACGTCAAGCAACAAATTACGACAACACTTTTGCCACAAAATAAATGATCTTGGCTGGTTTCCGTACGTTTTTAGAAGTTCGTACAAGTTTTATATCACGTTGAGTTTTTAAGTTAATTTTTATACCTTGTGACACGATGTCTTTTGCACCATGGGTTTTGAGCCATAACTTTGTGTTTGATTTTATATTGTGGGAAACTTTCATGTATACCCAGGACCTAGGTTTTCGAAGCGAGGCATCGGGATTCGATGGGGAGTTGCATTATGAAGAGACTCTTAGGTAATACTATTTTTAGATTTAAATCAGGTATTAAAGGACTAATCTGTTGTTATTATATATCGATGGTAGACACCGTTAATATTTACCGCACGAGAACCAATCATTTTATGGCTTATTCTAGTGTTGAATAGGTTAGAGACAGAATGATATGCAGTATTTCTCCTTCGTCCTATAACATGGTTAATTTATGTTAATTAAGCTCACATAATTTTGGAAACAAATAAAAATTTACATAATTCGGCAAGAAATAAGTTACCTTTTTATGAAAACATTCCCTCCCTTTATGAAGTTAGAATAGAAATAAAAATACGCCTTTGCTTCTACTAATAATGGTCCTGTCGAAAGAATGGTAATACGCTTCTTGTCTTAACAAAGATAAATTGAGGCTGGCAAACATTGGACATTGCCTAATGGACATTGACGAGTTAGTTTGTAATTAAAGTCACAACGAGATGCTTTAATATCGACCTTATAAACATCACAACTATAAGGTATTTTGAAACACGACGATGCTTTAGCGAGAAGTTCTTGCCTTAACCTTTTCTTAGCGGGGCACTTAGTTATATGCTACGAGTTTCGCGTTGTCGTCAAGTAGTGATAAATTAGGCTGTAAAAAAGGTCTGCCTTCATAATTGCAGACCTAATGAGGGTTTGCCACTTGGCATTATGACACGATGAATGACCATAGACGTCCGGCATCGCCTGTTTTTCTTTAAATATAAATAAAACGTTGCAAGATACACCAAAGAAACGTAATAAAATGCTGCCATTTTTGTTTGCTCATACAAAACATCAAATAATTTATTGTATGTAATGTCAGTTGGGGTTAAAGCGTAACAGAGGCAATATCATCAATTCAAACTCAATAATTTTGTCTATAAAACAATTTTTGCTTTAATCTGCATCGAGTGATCTAACTTTTCAACAATTTTAAGTGTATGTGTCAATTCAAGTTCCTTCGTACAATCTATAAAATACTCGTAGTTTTAAAAAGTTACGTACACTAGATGAAATAATATATAAAATGAAATAATGCAACTTTGTATAAACCACTTATAAAATGTGCAAATCCGACCGGTTTCGGAACAAACGTTCCTTCGTCAGGGAAAGCTTATAGTAATTTGACAGTTTAGAACAATGTTTTATTAGGGTAGGGGTGGAGCCGTTGTTAGTTAATAATGTAGATTGGGTGGGTAGGTAATATATTTTTAAATATAATGAATTAAGCCGTTTGAATTTATGCAATTGCCACATTTACGCATTTATCCCATCCTTAAATTCTACGTAAGGTCGGAATAAGTAAGGGGCAATTGCGTAAATTCAAACGGCGTAAGTCAAACTATATTTATTCAACTTTCTTCTAGCAGAAGTAATTATGGGTTGTTGTGTTTTTCTTTTTGTCATTTTAAGGCTAGAAACAGTGACACGCATATCGTCGGTCGATGGACGACGTAGCGCTAACGAGCTTGACAGATGGTCCTCTACTGATACTACTAGCTGTTAATTCATTATAGACCTACTCGTCGCGTTACTTCCAGCCTAAATGTTATTGAAATATTTTTCTCCATTTGCAAGATTGTAATTTATTTTAATTTGTGCTACCTCGTGATAAGTGTGTGGCGAAGGGGTTGAATTTTATAACTATTCTGATCTGGTCATTAAACAAAGCTTAAAGTTTTTCCTAAAACTGCGACAGTCGTTATTTGTAATATCCGTGGTATCTTGGATTAAAGTGTCATATTTTCAAGAGCTTGACAAAAAATTTTTGGATTGTGTAAGTAAGGACCAACAACCAGAAAATATTAAAAGTGTCTCACACACAATATTTTTTTTTGTATAACGAGCATTTTGTATAGCACCACATAATTTGTTTGGTTGTTTCGTGATAATTTTTTTGGTTGTTTCGTAATATTTTGTGTAGGTAGACCCAAAATACCGGGTGTATAATATTACTCGTGTTATGGATTTTTGATGTTTTACCAAGGGTTTTTTTTTAAACTCAGAATTTGGGTCTTGGAATGAGGGTCTTTTCATTTAGGGACATTGTGGGAAAAGGCTTAGAGTATGAGAAAATTGAATATTCCCACTCGAACACAAAATGTTGTCCTTATCGATCGAAGCTGAGTACTGAATACTCGGCTTATGTCCAACAGGGCAACACTATGTTCATAACTGTATTATTCTGTTATCTTATTTTCTAATTATCAGGTTTAAAGTATGATCTATACCGAATTGACTTTGAATCCTTAAGTGCGCAAGAAAATTTTATTTGATTAATATGAGTTATACTTTTTTTATATTTGCGGAACGTTCCAGAGTTATAGATACTTTCAGCCTATGTAAGAAGTCAACTTGAGTACAATTATCCCGTTTGGAACCCACATTATAATATACATGTACAAGCTGTTTAAAGAATACATTATAAATTCTAAATTTTAAAATGGGCATTCCAGCAATTATGTTCAACTACAACACTCTGTTAAATAATAGGAATATGCTCAATTATCAGACTGAAGAATTTTCACTGACCTGGTATTTCTATATAAAGTTCTAAATGATTTAGTTGATAGTCCGGTATTGCTTGAATTGATCAGCTTCCGGATACCACTACGTAATACAATAAGTCAGGATTTATGTTAGTGCAGAAATGCTGGGACTAACTACCATATGTATTCCTCTTTGCCCAGAATACTAATGGAGGCAATCAATCATACCAAGTCAGTGGCATCTTTAATTTATCTTTAAACAAATATAAAGTATTTTTACTGAGGCAGTTCAGTTATGCACAATAAATACTGTATATTTACCATTCATATGTAAAAGCCCGATAAAGGGCGTTAATCAATAAATAAATAAATAAAAGTATCGCCCTGATTAAAAACCACCATTCAGAAACGAAATGTTGCTTGAAATAGCTTTAGCCGGGTTTGGTGACCAGATCTGAACAGCCAGGTATTTCCCCACCTTCACCTGCTTTTCCTCTCACTTTATTTAGCCTCACAAAATACACCAATTGGGGATGCCATATATATGATATTGCCTTACTGGCTCCAGACGGTCGGGAGCAGTTGGAACTCTTGTTCGGAACACACAGAAAAAATGATAGCCGATGGTTACCAGTTTACATAAGACTTTTCGACTCCTAGGCCCCGTATAGGCTTATGAAATTGATTTTCTGTGCGGTAAATACGTGCGGTTTCACCGATTTCTCTAAAAATCAGGAAAATTTTTCAGTGGTTAAAATGGGAAATGGGAAAGACATATAGAATTATGCAAAAATGAATACTTAATTTAATTTTTTCACAGTTTGTTTCTTTTCGCACATTCCGTTCACGTTCCTCTTGTAAATTTAATACACATAAATCATTCCGCAACGACATTATAAATTTATTCAAGTTTTCTTAGCGATGCGAAGATCACTCTAGAGAAAGAGACTAAAAAAGCAGATTTTCTGCTGTAGTAATTTGCACACCCGAAGTGTTGGGGACGAGAGCGTTTTTTTAAAACAGGAAATAGCTTTTTAATCCCGCCGTATCGGCAAGCTGTTCATATTTACGTTTGCAACTCGACTATTAAAAATAAATATTCAAGCTTCTTTTATACCCTCATGAAACTCGTTACATATTTTTTATTTTTTTATTTATTTATTATTTTTTTTTTTACAATAATAATGTTTCATTATCAGTTTTATGATAGATTATCAGTTTTTATGGTTACCCAATCAGTAGAGAAATATTCTCGGGTCTAATTGGGGAGCTAGTCAATGTACTTATATTTAGAACTGCTTATAGATAATATGTTACAAAAATGAAAATAAAATACTGTAAAATATTACAAAAAATTGTAAAATTAGAAAAATACATATTATTATAGAAATATAATATCAGCAAAATATTGGAAACAGATTGTATCTGAAAATCATCGATACAAATAAGATAATCTGTTGCTTATCTGTATAAATACAACGCGAGTTTTTTTTTTAATTTAAGATAGTTTTTCTCACTTTTTATTGCATTGGGTAATTCGTTATATAGCTTTGGGCCTACGTATTCATAATGGTGTTGTGCAGCTGTCGTGTTGCATCTAGGTACATATAAGTTCCCAGATGTTCTAGGTCTTATACTTCGTGTTGAGGACACTTCAGATTCTTTAAAAACTGTTAAAATAGCGCTTTTTTGAAATAGTTTTGAAACCGGTAGGACCTTAAATTTTTCAAAAAGTTCGTTGGTTGGGAAAATTCTTGGTTTTTTAATAATAACTTTGATGATCATTTTTTGTGTCGTTACTATCGGATAAAAATTATTCTTATAGATGCTTCCCCATGCGATAATGCCATACTGCAGTACTGACTGAACGACAATATGTCATCGTGTTATCAATATCATTTTATTTGTAGGTAACTTGTAAAGAGAACATTGTGCTACCTTTTTGTACTTTGTGAATGTCTGTGTAGTTTCAACAGATGTCGTTAGTAAAGGTAGTTATACATTACAAAAAATAGCCAGATTAATACAGATACGAGTTCCTAACATACGAACAAATCAGACATGATTCTTAGCCTTCCCCGGTGCAACACTAATTCGAAGCAGAACTCTTTCATCTATCGTGCATCCAACACTTTAAACACACACTATACACAATTTGACATTTTTAACTCAGCACCACATTCCTTAAAATCACACAGACGCTCTCTTGATATTTTACAATAACAATAACTATAGATACCCTCTAATACTCTAATACAACCACCACCCTACGAACTTCCTTTTTTTTTCTCTTTTAATTTTTTTTTGCGCATATTTTTATATATTTTTATTATATACACCTTAACTTAACCGATCCCCCCCATCCCACCCCCTCCCTATTCCCACCTAAATAATTTGATTCTTGAAATGTAATATGTCATTATTATCTCTGGAATCACAACAATTGTATACAGTACTTGTGTGAAAACCTGTAAATGGTTCAATTATTGTGACTCAATTACTATTACGCTCAGTTATTAATGTAAACTGTTGGTCTCCCAAATAAAATAAAATAAAAAATAAAATAAAATACTTTTAATGTGTCTGAACAGAGGTCAGTAAAGTTATACTGTATGAGAGAGATAACTGTCGCCCAATACCCGATCGGTTACGAATATAGTCGACGAAGATAGTCGATCATTTTCCCTTGCCGTAGATTAACACCAGAATCCATTACAACGGTGGTTAAGTCCAGTTAAATATTCACTATAAATATGACGATTATAAATACGATTCGCAACCTGATGAACCGAAGTATCATTGAAACTCTCGATCATCCGAGTTGTGTTGATCATCAGAGAAAACGATAATAGGTACGCCACATTTTTTCTTCTTCCAAACGTTTCTGACGGTCATACGTTGTCCATCTTCAGAATAGTTATAATATTGGACATTGCAAGTAGGGTTACCATCCATCTGCATTAATCCGGACATGTCCGAACTTTGTCCGGACTTTTAATTTGTCCGGATTTTTTGGTTTAGGTGGAGTACGAGTAATAAAACTTACATAAATAATATCAAATAAGTCTTTAATCTTTATTAATTTCCCACTCATCTAAAAACAAAATATAAATCTTCTTTAACAATCAACTCATGGAGATCAAACAATAAATTTTAATTGAAGTTGCAAATAATCAACAAGTTCAAACATAAAATATCTTATTTTTCGAAGAAAACTTCTTCGGAAAGGTTTTCACTTTGTGATGACATTATTTACTTTAAGAAAAGGCAAACAACTTTGTTTACATCACTTTTATTTGTACACAATCTACATGTTTCGTGAACGATGTTCACATCATCAGGATCAAATGTATACTCATAAAATAAAAGTGATGTAAACAAAGTTGTTTGTTTTTTCTTAAAATAAAATATCTTCTTCAAAACTTAACCCTTGTTTTCGACAAATATATAAATTTTACTATTTTTCAGCGCCAGATACTTGACGGAGCAGCTGCCGTTCATTCAAAGTTTTCTTATAGAATTGTTCGCAGCTCACAGTTTTAAGGTTGTATTGAATCATCAACAACGATCTGACCGAGGGTACAGATAAACTTTTACACTCTTTTGTCCACTGTGCTACCCCATTAGAGAAAACACTCTTTCTACACTAGCGTTTTGAGCTTGGATAGCAAAAAATGAACTCGCAAATACTTACTAACATTCAATTACCACGTCCATACCACTATGAAGTGCGCAGGTACCTGATATCTGCATTGTGTGATTAAAATGTCCGGACTTTTTTTGGACTGTCAGGCTTTTTGCCAGGACTTTTCAAATTTCTAAATGGTAACCCTAATTGCAAGACTCTTTAAGCGTTGGCTCAACAAGAAGCGGGTAGCGTAAGGTATCTAAATACACCAACAACCAACGAACCAGCTTATTTAACTGGTCTTTTAAGTTTTGAATTGTATCCAATTTCCTCCATCCTCGTTTTAAATGATTAATGTAAGTGATTCGGTTTTAAGGGCTGCAAATGATTTCCCACCCATTAAAAATAGCTAAAACGATTTGTAAGGCTTGAATACGCACTGGTTTGTCTGTTTTTAGCAATCTGGGACACGTTGTATTCCTCTAATTGCTTTGATTTTGGTTAAACCTCTGCGTTAGTCAGCCACTGCCTTACACGTACCCTTAATTGAATCTTGTATAATACCTCATAAATTAGGGAGCACCCTTTGAGGCTACCTTTTCGAAACCATACCCCCAATTTCCCTTTTAAATTAGAACATTCATCGTTTGTATAATTGTTTTAACTAGAGGTTTCAATAACAGATACGAATTTTCGTGGAATTTGATCCATTATGAGCACTCTTTTATAAAATTTGGGTCTTTGCTATACGATGAAATAATTAATAAAAAAAATTTAAGTTGGATTTTTTTAAGTTTGTAAACGCGACAGTTTTGTGAATTAAACATTTCAATTGAAGAAGAAGATAATAATAATAATCTGAACGAAAATATGAAAGAGAACAAGTTACAGAGAAAGATAATGGTCGCAACTGGGACTCGAACCCAGAACCTCTCGTCTATCCGGGACGTGCGTTTACCAATTCCGCCATTGCGCCCTACTGTCTATAATAGCCAATCTCATCTTACAAATTTTAGAATTAACAATATTATCTTCAAATAATTTATTTTCCATATCACAGGCAACTACCCTTTTTGTTGGAAACAATCATTCTAAGAATTGGTTTGTAACCTGGTTAGCATTACGGATGAATAAATATATCCGATTTTATTTATATGGAACAATGGAACTATTGACTTTTTATAAGAGTCTAAATGAATATTCATTTTTTATAAGAAAAAAGGTGAGCGCAATGGCGTGATTGTTAAATGCACGTCCCGGATAGAAAAGAGTTTGTGGGTTCGAGTCCCAGTTGCGACCATTATCTTTTTCTGTTTTTCTGTGTCTTGTTATCTTTCGTTATATTTTCGTTTAGATTATTATTATTATTATCTTCTTCTTCAGTGATATATTAATTACATTGATGGGAATAACCTTCAAAAGTTATAAAAAGAGAGTTTTTCTTATAAAAATAAAAGATTTCAATTTTGCTCACATTTTTGCTATGTAATAAATAAAAGAATTATTAAATTTTTATTTTCAAATTACCGAAATATGATGTCTCCGATGGCGTTACATGCCAACATTTTGTACATCTTTTGATTTTTGACTGAAATGGAAAATAATATGTTATCTGTATTAAAGTCACTATTATATGGAATTTTAGGATTGATAGGTAGGGAACCAGCTCTGCTGTGAATATACAACTTAGTAAAGTGAGCTTAAACGCAAACGATCATCTATTTATTATACGGTTTTCATTTTCAAATTAATGAAATATAATCTTTATTTCACATATTTTACTTAAGTTTTATTTATCTGCTACCTGTTTCGACACATCATGTCATTCACTAGCAATCTTGAAACTAACCTGAAAATTATGGTGACCGGACAACTCAGAATGAAACCAACTCAGAAGCTTCTCAGAAAGGTTATTAAGAGTGATGATAAAAAATTGGTTAAATAGGTTAATTCAGGTTAGGGTTACCGGCTATTTTCAAATTATTTTTTCATAGCTTTTAATGACCTTTTTGAGGTGTTTCTGAGTTGGTTTCATTCTGAGTTGGCATGGAACCGAAAATTATATAGATAAGTACAATTGATAGTAAATTGACAGTAAATTGTTACATAGTTGATGCCCAAGAAATAAATTAAAAAAACCGAGTTTGCAATTTACACGCAGTGGAATTGAAACCTTCAAAAAACTAAAGTAGACAAAAGTGGGGATGCTTTGAAGCACCGTACAAAGAGGAGACCAATTAAACAATCTCATTCTCTCGCAGGCTTAATCCTATAGATGTATGTGTTTGGTCTCTTTTTAGCTTCGCTTTTTTCGTTTCATCGAGTTTCAAATCATAATGGTGCCAAGGAAGTTTTCATTCATTGATCTCTTTTATCTCATTTTACCCTTTAACATTCCCAAACATTAAGTTTTTTGTAAAATTTTGTACCGGTTTTGAAGCGTTTACACAAAAATTGTAAATTGAAAAATAATTGTTGTTTAAAAGTCTTCGACCAAGTATACCCACAAGTTGAACTGATTTTGGGGTTGACAAGTGGGGAACCAGTAATAAGTATTAAAGGGTGACTGGTCTACTCAGAATGAAACCAACTCAGAACCACCTCAGAAAGGTGGATTATTAAGAGGGATTATAAAAAATATTAAAAAATTGCTTAAATTATATTAATTATTATTTAAAAATAATTTTTTCATAGCTTTTAATGATTTTTCTGAGGCGGTTCTGAGTTGGTTTCGTTCTGAGTTGGCATGGAGCCGTATAAAAGTCACCTCTAGGTGTGATTTTAGGTTTGTGAAGTGGGAATCATCTTTTTCTGCTAATTTACTGCTTTTGTGTAAATATTATTTGTATTCTCTGAAAATGTACAGTTATATATGTTACAAAATAAGATTATGTGACATATTTCATATTATGAAAGTGTCACCGGCTGTTCGTAATTAATTACTGAAATTAAAAATTTTCAAGCACTCTATTATATTTTTATTAGGTACTACTTTATTATCATTTGTTTATTTATATTATTTAAAATTTTTGATTTTTCCCTTACCATTTTAGGTTTAAGGGTTTAAAGATGTGGTTTCTTTGCTAGTAAAAATATCCTGACTAGGGATGTAACGATATATCGGAAAACCGATAAATATCGATATATCGACTCCTAAAAATATCGATATTTATCGATATCGACGATACGCTGACATCGATATATCAATATCGAAAAACTCAATATATCGTATTGAAATATTGAAAAACCCGCCCAAATTAAAATACCCACGAAATCGGGTAAAACGCTATTATTATATCTTTCTGCTCTTGTAAATACTCTAAAAGTAAACATTCTTGAAACATGGCAAGAGATGCAAGGTGTATATCCCAAACTTTTTAAAGTGACAATGAGTCTACTACCAATTGTGGCAACAAGTATTGCTTCTGAACGTCTTTTTTCAAAGGCAGGAGCCACTATAACTCAAACCAGAAACCGGTTACAAGGAAGCAGACTGAAGTTACTATTTTTAAGTTCGATAGCTGGTACAAAATAATGGATTTTTTTAAAAATAAATTTATGAAAAAAAAATACATTTTATGTACCTACCTATCCAAAATTTGTAATTATTCACATGGATAAGAATAAAAAATTACATACATACATAATCGATAAACGTTTCGTATAACTAAAACTACATTGGATTTCTATAAGCTTTTAAAAAAAGAAGCAATATCGATATATCGACCTGTTACACCGATATATCGATATATCAATATCAACTTAACTCGTATATATATTGATATATTACTCGGATATGTATCGATATCGATATTTTTAAAAACCTTGCATCCCTAATCCTGACACAGTTTAATGACAAAATTGTATCGTAATGCTGCATCCTATAGTTAAAACACCAACGTATTCCCCAGAGCGATAATTTGTTCCCACTTTATCCTTAAGTACTTCTTAGAATTATGAGTTTTCACTCGATAAAGCGTAAATAATGTGTCTGGTTAAAACCACCAAATAGAGTATGCTTTGTTATCCCGAATAATAAATCTTTCTCCGTACTTTCCTGTATATTATACATATGTACAATATACTTACAGGAATTTGTACAAGGTCGTCACGCAAACCCACGCACCGTTTTAATGGATGTGGTATTTTTAATGTAAGGTGCCAACCCTGATGAATAGAAATGAGGTGTGAAATTGACAGATGGATGAAAGTAGACTGAGACGATAAAACAATTTAAATAAGAAGATCGAAAATGTTATACGGTAGAAGACATTTTAATGTTAGTGAATTTTACCGAGTGAACAGTAAACATTTGAGCGTCCAAAGTACATTTCCAATATCTCTTTCTCGTATTTAAAAAATTAGAACCAAAGTTTCCTCTGAAATCATTGTAAGTAGGTACCTAAGTGCTTAAAACCATACCTGTCTAATTATAAAATTAAATATTATATTTTATGTAACTTTTTTAAATTTCATATAAGGATTTAAATAATTTGTCCAAAGAAATACACCATCCCAATAGCAATTATTTTTTCAAATTTTCTTCAGGCAGGTACTTGGTACCTACCATAGGTAGTATTGAAAAAAAAATACATTTTTTTTTTTTTTACATGAGCTCCACACAGGAGGCCCTGAGGAAAATAATTTACCTCAGGGCCTATGTCATCTTTGAGAATGCTGTGTGGAGGGTTTTTTTAAGGAAAGGAAGGAGAGGAGAGTTCTGGGAAGGAAAAAGGTGTAAGGGGTGGGTAGGAATCTGGGGTTCAGTATGTCCTGGTCATCCGTCTCCAAGACCTAGACAAACCTCACCCCATGAACCCGGGCACCCCTGCTAAATCACCAAACGTAGCGAACCACTTGGGGTGACCTATGGCAGAGGTGTTGATTATCCAATAAAGGCTCCCGGGGCGGCGGTACCCATTCCCGCCTCCCAAATTGAAATATAAGAAAGCTCAAATAAATACCACGATTTCACATCGTTTAAAAAAACTATTGAACCATTAAAGCGGCTACCATCTTGAAACGCATACGGAACGTACAAACAAATTTACGGACGGAATAAATTCAAAACAGTCGAATCAAAACAGAACTTCGCTGCGACAAATGCTTAGACAAATATTAGGTACCTACATAAATCTGATAATATTGTTGACTCACTTACCCACTAATCTTTTTATCAACGTTTTTGAATTTGATAAGATCGCAATAGCAGCAGGAAATACGACATTTACATGTTCACGTTCATACAAAAAATGTTCTAATATTTTCGAGCAGGCGTAGTATGATGCATAATAGTTTTTTTTTAAGTAAAACTTTTTTACACACGCTCGACTTGGGGGGCGTAAGCTGGTGAATGCTTTACGAAAAGTGGTGATTGTTACGAAAAATGTCATGCGAACGGTAATCGATGCGAACGGTGATCGATTGCTAGGCGAACGGTCGGGCCCTTACGCACGCTTGACTTGGGGAGTGATAAGGATAAGGATGGTCACCCCAAGGTCGTAGGTCACCCCAAGGTCGTAGGTCACCCCAAGGTCGTAGGTCACCCCAAGGTCGTAGGTTACCCCAAGGTCGTAGGTCACCCTAAGGTCGAAGGTCACCCCAAGGTCGTAGGTCACCCCATGGTCATATTTCTCCCCAATGTCATTTGTCACCCCTAAATTTAGATGACACCCCGTCCGCTACGTTTGGTAACTTAGCAGAGATATCTGGGTTCATTGGGCGAGGTTTGTCTTGTAGTTTTACATCAGTCGTGTGGTTTAAAGCACACTCGTTTTTTTAACATTAGCTCCACACAGGAGGCCCTGAGAAAGTTAATTCCCCCAGGGCCTACGCCATCTTTGGGGATGCAGTGTGGAGGGTCTTTTTAGAGAGAGGAAGGAGTCCTCTGGGAAGTTCTGGGAAGGAAAAGGTATGAGAGGTTGGTAGGAATCTGCGGGTTTTGTGTCCAGGATAATTGTCCATTAAGGAACTTATAAATCCTCCCCACTGCAGTACGAGGCGATGCGTCAAGAGAGTCCTACTGGAGAGGTAAATAGTTCTCCTTTCTCTCAACTAGTCTCTCCTGATCCAGCGCGTCACATCCCACAAATCTAGGAACAAGACCTAGACACACCTCATCCCATGTTTCCCGGCACCCCTGTTAAGTCACCAAAAGTGACGGACCACTTGAGGTGACTTATGGCAAGGGTGTTGGTAAACCAATAACTGATTCCTGGGTGGGCGGTACCGAATCCCAAATTGTAAGCATCGACTTAAAACCAGAATTATATGTATCCCACGTAAAACTCTTGAACTATGATTTCTGAAATTATGAAATTTTCGCAGACTTTGCTGTCATTTTTTTGTAGATCTCAAATTGATTTCAATCGTGAGCTACGGAGCTTTGACATATTAATTTAAATGTTTAAAAAAATTCGTAACACAATATTGTTCCGCAGATATTTCGGGTACGGCTATTATTTTGTAAATTCGGTCGTAAATATTGATGAGCAATTTTAACATAGAAATAAAAAAGCACTTCGTAAATTTAATGATTATGTCCGAACCATCCCGAATTATGTTTGTTTTACGGCTTCGTCAGATCATTTATTTAATTCTTGCGAAAATGTCTGACCATAAAAAAGACGACGAGAGAAATAATGACCTAACCTGAATTTTCTGGTGATTGGCTGACGGAGGCTTTACCTCTGTTTTTTATTTGTCATTTTCATGAATTAATTTGCCACTAACCTTCTTACCAAAAAACAGGGTAAAGGTCTCACATTGCGTATGGTTTTTCTTACAAACACAGTTGTTAGGCTTAAGGGCCATTAACCAGACGGCGGCCGAGAATTCATATTTCGTAGAAATATGTTCTTACGATCGCACAGGGCGGTTCTAATGAGAAAGATTAATTATTCTCCGTACCAGATTTTTAAAATAATAACTCAATATCGATTTTATTTCATTCAAAATTTGCTTTAATTTATATCTACATTAAAAAAGGCTGAAAGGCGTGCTGATAAAACTATTAAAATTATGTACTTTGTGTAATTATTTTTTGATCATAAGTATTTATCATTTTTCGATAATGTTTAAGCAAAATAAGAATATTAAAAAAAAACTTAAATATATTAATTTGTAAGGCCATAAATAAATAGACAAACTGAAGTATTTTCGTCACAAAACAAGTGTGCGGATCTTTTTTTGAATGATTTTATTTAAGGGCCCGCAACCCGGATTTGTATCGATTTATTACATATTTCCCTTAAACACGGTAAGTTTTAAAGCTTTGAAAAAAATATATGTTATTCTTTAAGATAATATCTAGACTTTTCCCGCGCCGAAACGCAAATTATATAAAATTCCCTCGATAGAAAAAATCGCAAAGTATGCTCCAAAAATTATTATTAACACGTTTGTTTCAGTTATTTTACAAGTTCTATATTATGAAAAAATTCAGAGTGTTTCTTTAAATGCTGTTTAAGATAATGCCCGCGAGATTTTCGCTATTTTAAACGAGTCGTGTTTTATTAAACATTTTCGTAATTTTCGCATCGATTTTGTAGCTGTAAATGTTAGCGCTCTCCTCTAACATTCGTTATTTCGTATCTCTCCATCTTCTTCTTTTCGGGCCCGGTTGCAGAGCCTTAAACTAAAATTAAAATTTTGAAACATAGCTTTCCCAGATAATTTATTGATTTATTTTACTGCATGATTATATGATTTGAAATGTGTTTTGTATAACACAATTTTTTTTTATAAATTTAACAAATCTGCCAACGACCTACGGTAAAACCTTATTGTACTAAAAATAAACATATTTTCTCAAAATTTAAAACATAGCTTTTCTAGGTAAAAGAACAGTCTTTCGAAATCAATCTATAATTGTTGATGGAATAGAGTCAATACGTCTAAAATTCGATTTAAAAATGACATATTTCCGCTTTTGTCTGGTTATTAAGTAAGGTTAAGTAATTCAAGGTTATTAAGGTTAAGTTAAGTATCAATCGATTCAATATATATTTAACTTAAATTGATTCTCGGAAATCGACGCTTCACTTCATTGCATTTAACCTCTCAGGACCTCGACAATGTTCTCTCAGTAGTTCAGAATATTTCCGTTTTACATAAAAATCCAAATAAATGGAATATTTGTTAACGTATCCGAAAACGAAAAACTGTTTTTAAAAGTGATCAAATACGTTTTCTAATTTTATTATTATAAATAACCATGTTTTTTTTAATATTCAAATATTGAATGCAAACTTTAAAGAGTTTTAAAAATTACTCACTTTACGTGTTTTATAATTTTCTTCTTTCTGTGGCAATAAAAAAATAAAAAAATAACACATATTTTATTACACAAATTGGTGTATATTTTAATAATTTTGTGGTTAACGTTTTAGATTTGAATATACAGCGTAGTTTTTTCTCTTTCTAATACCGTTTAGATCATATTTCTCACTATGATGTAAGGGATTCACAAAGATTTCTGTGAGACCTGTATGTGTTGTTACGAAAAGCGAAAAAAAATGCCTAAGGGGTTTAATGTAAAAATAATAAAAAATCACAAAATTTCTTAATTTTATTTCAAATTGCCGTCGGAAACTTATGTTTCATGAAGGTGCACATTTTAATTAATTTGTAGTTAATGTTTTAGATTTGAATACACAGCGTAGTTTTTCTCTTTCGAATACCGTTTAGATCATATTTCTCTCTATGATAGTATCTGAGACACGACGATTTCTGTGAGACCTCCATGAAATGCTCCAAAAAACGGGACAAATTGGCCTAAGGTGTTAAATATATATCTGTATCTAATTTCTCTTCAGTGAAAATCTCGGAAATTCAAACGAGTATGCTCGTGAAGTTAATAGTTTTAATCCAGAATCTTAAAGTTAAACATCAATTTAATTTACATTTCGACGAAAATTGACACTTCACTTTGATGCAATGCATCTTTATTGTTTTCGATTACCTCTGCGAAGGAAAAGTTAAACTAAAAGTCTGTTTACGGAGCAAATGAATGGTAAAAAATAATACTAGTAAATAGTTTTGATTCAACTTTTTTACCTTATTAATGAAATTTGCCTTTAATACTTGGGCATTAACGACTATAAAAATAAAGGTTTTGAATAACGTCTTAAAAAAACTTGCTGTTTTTCTCAATTCTTTGAATAAATTATTTTTTCATATTTATCGATATCGATGTAGATAGTTTTAAGTGCAAATAGAGTGGTATTTAAAAAAAATGGTAATTACTAATTTATTTTAATTACGTCGGATGTTGATTAATTCGAAATTATAGATTTTTGAAGGAAAGTGCTTTCGTTTTCTTAGTAATAATAATTAGAACGGTGACTGATTAAAATATGGTTTAATTTATAACCTTCCCCGTAGACTAGCGTAAATAATTAGGTTATTTTCCGCGGATGTTTTTTCCAGAGTGCCTTAAATGGAAGAGTTACATTTATCTCCTTTACTTTGAGTGCTTTTAATAATGAGAATGACAGTAATAATTTCACAAAGTGCGGATTCTGAAAAATTTGAGTAAAGAAAGTTTAAATTGTCTCTTAATTCGTTTATGTGCCTGTAGGTTAGTATAAAACAATAATATATGCTTTGTTTTATTATCTGCGTATTTAATGTGCTAACATTGATATTTTATTGTAACATTAAAAAAATAAACCCATAAAAACTTTTCTTTGATGCATCTTTTTTGCAATTTGACCCAGTTGCGCCGGCTCTTGGGCCGGCTAGTAGTCATTTGCAGAGAAACGCTTGGGTGTGCTCGTGTTTGCATGAGTGCCACCATTTGAAGGCATCGTTGATAGAATGCATTGTTATCGAGAACAAGTCTATCTGCCGCGTTTCAGCTCGATCGGATGTCGGGAAGACGTGGGTTAATTTCCACTTCCAAGATTTGGGTTCATTTGAGAAAACAAAATCGAAATATAGATGTTTTTATTTTTAATCTTTATGAGTAAAATCCCAAATTGTAATATTTAATTAGCGAAACTCGATCGACGCCGAAAATCTGGAAACAGAATAATCAAGAAATTTGTAAGAAAATAGAGATCCTTACTTAGACAAATAGTTAGGTGTGGAAAATTAACCTTCAGAAAATAATTCAATGGTTATTTTTTAAATTATAAATGTTTAACTAGCAGTTCAAAACCCGCTCCGCAGGTTTTGCTGCTCGGCCCTGCGAACGGCTTTTGGTTCGGCTTCGCCCAGTTTAAGTGTGAGTGACCATTTTATAAATCCAATAAGAACTGGTTCCAAAAATACAGAGCTAGAAATACACAGCTAGTCACCGGGAGAAAGTAACCGCGACAGGTTACTTTCTCCCGGTTCTTTCTAACGTCAGGATGACGTCATATATAATATATGGATGTGTGATATTATTATTTACAACTTTGGAGGACCCACCACTTACCCGCCCTGGTATAGGTAACAGATGGTTACCCCTTCAAGGCTCTTGCAAGGACTCTAATTTTTTTGGTGAAAACGACTCTACATTTGATAACGAAACTAGACCTCCAATGTCCCTGTTATAATATTTACAACTGCCAGTTACAATAATAATCATATTATAAATACAATAATCACAAACCTGGAGAGATTCTCGAAATTACAAATCCAATGGTACTTACGCCTACCAGCCGATGTTCCTCATGCTAGCTGTTAAAGTAAGTGACGCCGTCTTTAAGCATTATTGGCTACTAGCTTGAATTCGTTTCTATTACAAAAGTAGTTTTTTAACCCTAGAAGCCTAATCTATTTTTGAAGTACATAAAGCCTTAACATATGTCTCAGAGGCGTACTTATATAAATGACAACCTGTAGCCTAAAACATACCCACTTATGTCTTATTTTTCATAGGAAATTTAAAGTTGGGAATACAAACTAATAATAAAACACATTTTTATCAATGAAAACTACAATCACAGTTATTTACTACAACAAAACAAAAAATAATGTTTATTTTGAAACTGAAAAAATTAACTGAACATGTATTTTTTTAAACCAATTTAATATTTTCTTAACATTAATCACTTATTCTTAAGGCCAACATTAAAACTTATCGACGAAAAATGCTTTTAATAAATTTATTGTTGAATTTAAACTAAATTAGAACTAAGTTAAAAGTTACACAAAACTTAAACATACGTCTTACAGGCGTGCTGTACCTCAATAAGTAAAAAATGACTTACCTTAGTGACATAGGCACCATCGGTAAGCTCCCGTCGGCCACTGCGTTGGTTAAAGAGAACGGGGTGCTAACTTCAACCGTTAGAGAATTTTCGATTGAGTGTACGTCTCGCAGGCGTAGGTAAGGCTTCTAGGGTTAACAAACTTCTAGTACAAAAATGTTTTTGCAATAGGCGCGGCGTCAGAAATGTATTCGAAGTCGGGTTCTTAATTTTCAACCATACAGGCAATGCTATTAATAACGTCCGATAAATCGATGAGTAAAATACTATTTTATTCGAAATACATAGCATTCACTATATTATGCATTTTATAAATCCAATTAACTTTATTCCATTTCTATAATATACCTACCTATATTTATAAGTTGTATCTTGTAATGTGTTAATATTAAATTTATCTCGTAATCTTTTTTCTTTAATTAATGCTCAGTTGGCATAAATAAAAAAAAAAAAAATGTATTTCCCTTTGTTAGTACTGATGCTGTGCTGTAAGGAAAGTAATCCTTATTATGATATTATAAGCCTTATTTTATACATACATAATAGGTAATATGAGTGTAATTTTATTCACCAAACGAAATAAATAATTCAATCGCAAGTTGCTAAAAAATAAAGAAAACGCTTTATTCAACTTACTAATTCCATTTGGAAATGTATAAGATTTTAAATCGGAATGATAAAACTTCTTATATTCTTGAATGCCCTTGGTATCCTGTTATTTAATTAATGTAGCAGTTTTCTTCTAGGGTGCCTTTCAAACTTTGGTATTATTTACTTCTAAACTACAGTTATCTACTTTGAAATTCCTCCTAGTTGATTTTCTTCTTCAAGAATTTTCATTATATTTCTACGAAAGGGTTAGTTGAATATTCTTGTTTGTCAGCTAATAAAATTATTATTGGAATCAAAAGTTCTACAAATTTTTAAGGGATGTATTTGACATTTAAATATAATCAATAGTGTATGAATCGTATTTCTGTAAAACGTAGATTTTATTTATATAATAATAAGGCCAGAGAAAATTGCTTCTTTTCTATTTCAGCAAAATTTTAGCATAATATTTTTTTTTCCAAATTATAGAACTCTATACATTCACAATTTTGTATTTTCCCTCTATTGTCGGAAAATGAAAGCTCACTCATCTTCATATCATGCCTTCGAACCCATTTTCCTTCTCTTTCAAATTTTTGTTGGTTTTGTACCAAAATGAGGTAAATTTTCGGAGTATTATGTTTTGGCATTTCACCACTACTGGCTTCATCCACCCTCCGATAGATGTCTCAAAGAAAATCCTGCCGGGGGTTTCAGTATTGGTTTGAGTCTTGGCTTTATAGTGGAACAACGTATTATTTTATTTGGGTTGTTTATTCAATCTCGGTGTTTCAAAATCCTACCGCAGAGCAAATATTATTTCCCTGCTTTTTCATCCATATCATAAAATAGCTGTATTATAAAGTACATAGTTCAAACTGAGGATTTTCCGTGAAAAGTTTAAATCTACTAAAATATTTCTCAGCTAAATTCACAATGAATATTTAATTTAAAGTTGTTTGAAATCGAAAACCGATGGATTCCTATGTATAATACATGTATTATGTACTAACTACTTACGTTGTGTATTTTATTCAAAATTAAAATAAACCTCATTATAATAAAATTATTTCTGCCACATACTCTACGACTAAGCAAATATTGTTTCCCTGCTATTTCCATTTTTCATTAGCTTCCAAATCAACGGGATACGTACTAAACGAAACACTGACGTCATGTGTTACAAATTAACAAAGTACTGAAGTGAATTTTTTTTAAAGTTTACTCATCATTATTCTGTACTCTTCATTGTTCAAACAAAATTGATAAGAGTTGATAAAAAGACGAACTCGGAAGGTTTCTCTGACCGGAATCTACCAATCGTGCTACCGAAATTGTATTAAGTTATATTAGTCATTTCAACTAGCTGATCCGACGAATTTCGTGCCGCCTCAGAATCAATAACTGTGGTGTTAACTTATTAGCTGAATTAAATTCAGTTTTTTTTATTAAGTTAAAAATTTCATAATGAAGCAATTATCGAAGCGCTACTGTCCGTGTTTTGTTTCTCAGATGTATCAGAGATGGCGTTGTTATACAGATTTATATTTTTGTGATTTTATTACTTTTCCGCTTACTTGCTTTTCATTTTCTTTATACGTGTGATTTAGGGAGATTTATTATTATTATTGTATATTTCCTTTGGAGGGGTGCAGTCATCCGTTTACCGTTTGTCTCATTTTCGACTTTTGACATTTAATGTGCAAGGAAGAGGGGCAGCATTATATGTTTAAAAACAAAAGCAAAACAATCAGCGCATTGAAATTTGACGTTTTTGAATTTATAGAATTCACTCACTATTCAATATTATATTTATCACAATATTGCTGCAGCTCTTTCAAAACATGAGAATTCGTTCCATACAAAATGTATGAGAAAAAGAATTTTCTTCATAATTTTTTTTTCGTAAATTTTCGATTTTTTAATAGCTTTTCTGCTATTCGGGGTGGAGACAAATCCAACAAATTAAATATCATAAAAATCGGTCCAGCCGTTCTTGAGTTGTAAGTGGTGTAACTAACCCGACTTTGTTTTATACCTATATTAAGATATTGTTCCAATAATGCTTTATATTAATTTATTCAGATGTTGCAACAAACTGACGTCGACAAAGCCTGCCAATAATTTGTATTAAAATAAGGATTTGATTGACCTATTTTTATTATGACTATCAAAACTTATTTAAATATTTGGACAAAATCTCCCATTAATACAAACCTTCATTACAAATTCCTATTTTGCGCGCAAATCGTGTAATTTAGTCAATATATACGCTCAGTGTTCATTCGTTAAGTCTTTTGAGACATGGAAAATTACATTAACAAATGATTTCCATAACATTTTGTGAGCATTTCCTTTACCGAGCATGTCAGATTGAATACATCGTAAGTGAATGAGACCGGAGCAGGAGGGCTCGAATTGTTCTGAATGTGGGGTTGGGATTTGCATTACCATAAAAGGGTTTCAGAATAGCGCTTAGTTTTGACTTTCTCGTGATAAAAATACCAACATGAAAATTATAATTCTTCCCGTTTTTTTTATGACATTTCAACATGTATTTCTACTCTTACTTGACAAAGGGTATTTGAAACCAGGAATAATGTGAAATATGTTGAAAAAAAATCGACTGCGGTTCACACGCGGTAGAAGCGAAACTTTACCAAAATAATCTCAACCAATCATCGTAATCAATGCGGCCAATGAGCGCAGTTTGATGCTTCGCAGGTGCTGTAATGCGTCATTTGCGTTTCAACCGAGTTCCAAATCACAATGAGGTTAAAAAAATTGTATAATATTATTTATTTATTTGTAAGTAGCCAAAATTAAACTCTAGATCTGGTGGTTTCTCTTATAGTTTAATCTGCCTCAATACAGGTTCACCTAGTGAGGCAGGCTTTGCACAACTAAAAATATTGTATAATTATGCAACTTCCGTGTAACCGTTCTAACATTTCTTTCTATTTGTTAATTTTTTGTACTGATGTAATCTAATTGTAATCTACATTGAAGATGTACTTTTTTAGTTGTAATGTTGCCAATTTCATTAAATAAAGAAATATTATTATTATTATATATTGTGTCCAAACGTATGCATGTAAACGTGTGTATGTTTCTATTTTCTAATATTTTATCCTTCTTGTTTAAACACGTACATGTAACATAATTTATTATTGTGTAAATATACTCGTATTAAGAATGTTGAGATGAATGATGTGCTCACCTTTACTTGGAATTGTCACTGTAACCACATTCAATTTGTAAGCTTAATATAATAATTATTATATGTGATGTATTCTGTTGGCGAGCCAACAAACAAAATAAAATAAAATAAAAGATGTGTCTAACCATTGAAGTGGACAGTACTCCTTCTAAAATATAGAGCTTTATAACTTCTCCCTTTCATTATAATTTCGTCCTCTTTTGTAAGTAGGTTGGGGCCCTTTATTCCGAAACGGCTGGTTGCTCAGGTTTGACAGGAGATTTTATAACTTTTATAATGAAAATTTTGAGGACTGATCAAAAATGAAACGTATTTACTTAATAAATATTTTTTTATGTGAAACTGACTATGTAAACTAACTGTATCTATGTAAATGGAAAAAAATCAGTGGCTACCTGCGATGTAGGAATGAGTAAATATATTATAAAAGAAAGTGTGCGTCCGACTACTTCGAGTCCCGGTACGATCAAGGGAATAATAGCCTCTATCTGTGGTAGCCCTCTATCCCCCATTCATGAAGAAGGTTCCCGTTTTTACCTGAAGGGCGTGCTTTTGAAGATATAAGGGCTGAAAGTTTCTCCCTCTAGAAATTTCTAGAACAGTTCAGAACATTCGAGAGTATTCGAGAGCATTCCACAACATTCCAGAACATCCCGGAACATTCTGTAATGTTGTGGAATGTTCGGAATAGTCTGGAACGTTCGGGAGTATCTCAGATCTCAGATCATTGTGAAACACTCCAAAACACTCTCGAATGTTGTGGAATGTTCTGGATCATTGTGGACCACTCGAAGCCTTTTTTGTATGGGTGGGGCTACCCATTGGTACGGGTATATGAAGCAAGTTCCGTCGTGGGTTCGAACGTCAGTTCAGTCTCATATCAACTGCCTGAGCGAAGCCGGGTACCCTAGCTAGTATACTAAAAAAAAACGTTAAAAGCAAAATAATCTGTCAATATTATTTATAACTTGTCTACAAGAAGATAAAGTTTCATTATACTCTATTCTAAGCACAAAGTGAATTTACGTTATTTGTTTTTGGGGTGTTATGCCGTGTTGCGCTACCTCCTTCTTTAGCCAACGTTTCGGACATCGTTGCAGTGTCCATCATCAGGGCAGATCCGGTAGATGTGTTCTACCATCACATCTACCGGATCTGCCCTGATGATGGACACTGCAACGATGTCCGAAACGTTGGCTAAAGAAGGAGGTAGCGCAACACGGCATAACACCCCAAAAACAAATAACGAAAATGCTTTTGGCCGTGAAAATCTTTAAACTTATCAAAGTGAATTTAATTGAAATTGTCGACTCGCTTCAATAAACTCACGTTTCTATCAATAATTCTGGAAAAAATCTCTTTAGATATATAAAAGCTTACGTATCAAGTTTACTGAAAAGCGGAGTGAATAGAGATAGCTTTTGTATCATTTTCGTCCCTTTTATACCCTGCATCAATGGGCGACGGGAATTGCACGTTTCGAATACAAATCCCGTGTATTCGGCCCATTGTCATGATAAGTGTGTTTTGTTTGACAATATCTCGGCCAAAAGAATACGCGATTCAGATAAAATTTTAAAACGCGACCGGGAAATTCTAAACTTTCAGCGGTATGTGTTAAAAATACACGACAATGGATTTTCTGGTGTTGCTTTTGGGACAAAACCATTTTAAAATAGCGACGCAGTTTTGATTTTTTTTACGAAATATGCTGGCGTATATCGACCGTATTATTTTTAGCTTCAACTTCACCTATTGCATATTCATAAATCATGTAAGTGAAAACCACAGTAAGAAAAACGTAGTTAGAAATTAGAAAGAAATTAATTAAATGATGTAAATATCTTTTTAATTGTGTCAAGTGCTCATTCCAAAATCGTACACATACAATCTTAGATTCTGCATAGTAGAGTCCATAACGCATTTTCGTCAATAGTAAAACTAATAAAATATCTCATTTTAATTTGTTATTAATAATATTTTTTATCAAAACGGACACAGATCACATTCCATCTAGGTAGCTTTAATTGTGAACTTTATCAATTTTTAACATGCTTAATAAAGCAAGACCCAGTAAATGTTTTTATGAATAGTTCTAAATACACTCACATTTATTTATTTATTTATTTATTTATTGATTTATTGTGAAAAACAGTATAATCCATTTACATTTCACAAATAACAGTTTATAAATTACAGTTTATAATAAGTAAGTATATACATTTATTTGCATGGGTAAGTACATCAATACTATCTGATTAGCCAGATTTGGTAAATAGTATGCTGATTGCTGTCTTAAATTCTCCTTGGTTCAAATTGAAAATGTCAATCACAGAAGAAATGTGATTTAACAAAGTAGTTATTCTCCCCAAAGGCATGATCATTGGTAGGTTGGTCCTGCCCCTTGGAAAAATAAATAATCTGTGCTGTCTAGCTCTGATGAAATTATCAGGGACATAAAAAGAAATTCGTTCCAGAATATCTGGATTGCAAGTGTGCCCATTTAGCAGCTTGTGCGCCACTAACACCATTGCAATATTTCTCCTGACGTCTAGACGTTCTATCCCCAGCATTCCAGCGAGAAAATCAGAGGGATACAATAAAGGGTAATATCCGAACTCTCGCATGTAGAGGTATCGCATAAACTTTTTTTGCACCTTTTCTACATCATTTGAGTAAAGGGTATCTTCGGGTCCCCATATTATCGATCCACTCTCAAGAATGCTGCGAACCAGAGTAAAATAAAGCATTTTTATGACTGCCGTATTCGTAAAAGATTTCGAATTACATATAACAAAACCCAGCATTCGCATTGCAGAGTTGCACACCGAATCGATATGAGTTCGAAAAGTCAGACGTGTGTCAAAAATGATTCCTAAATCCTTCGTTATCGAGATATGTTTTATAGAGGTACCAGACATTTTATAGTTAAAATATAAAGTACGCTTTGCCCTTGTAATGCACATAATTGTACACTTACTACTGTTAAAAAGAAGTTTATTTTGATGACTCCACTCTACTATACCGTCGATATCGTTTTGTAGACGAATGGAGTCTTCATTTGTCGTTATACAGGTGTATAGTTTAATGTCATCCGCAAATAACAAAAATTTTACAAATCTTATAAACAACCCTATGTCATTAATAAACAATAAAAATAAAAGTGGTCCTAAATTAGACCCTTGAGGGACCCCAGAAGTTGTGGCGTAGAGTTTCGATGTGAACTGCCCGTAAACAACGTATTGTTTTCTGTTAGACAAATAATTATGAAAGAACAAAAGCAGCATGTATGAGAAGCCGAAGCTTTCAAGTTTATTCAGTAATATGAGGTGATCTACTTTGTCAAAAGCTTTCGCAAAATCATTATATGAGACATCTACTTGTTCGTTGTTGTCCAATATATTTGAGACGTAATCCGTAAATACCATTAAGTTGGTCGTCGTAGACCTGCCCTCTCTAAACCCATGCTGCTGGTTTATGAGAAATGGTTCTACTTTATAGTATATACGTTTTTGTATTACGAGTTCAAATAATTTGGCCGGTGCCGAAAGAATTGCCACAGGTCTGTAGTTAGATACACATGATTTATCGCCGTTTTTGTGTAAGGGCGTGACCTTTGAGATTTTCCAACGGTCGGGGAATTTACCGGAGTTAAGTGAAATATTAAAGATATGTAAAAGCGGTACCATTAACGGATCGGCATATCCCTTCAGGACAATTGTGTTAATAAAATCCGGTCCAACAGATTTTTTTGGTTTCAGTTTTTTAATTGCAGCTAGGTAATCATTTTTATTTACACTTAAAATGTCAACATTTTGAGCTAGCGAAGAGTAACCGCCTGGGGTGTATGAGTCAAATTCTGCACTATGTTCGCTATAGACTGACTTAAAGTAATTCGCAAATGCTTCCGGAATATCGGGCCCAGTATGAGTACTTCCGTTCCATGACACTGAGTTTAGAAACCCACCGTCTTTCCTCTTTTCGGATACAAATTTCCAGAAGGATTTCGGATCATTCTTGACGTTTTTTTCGATATTATTTATGTAATCCTTATACGCAATATTTATACTACGTTTGATTTTAGATCGTAGAATACAAAACTTTTCCCGATATCTCATCAATCCGGTGCGCCTCCAGTTTCTGTGAAGTTTGCATTTCCTTTTCAGATCACTAAGAATCTCACCATTAAACCATTTAGGGTATCTTCTTTTAAAACAAGGTACACGCTTTCTCTCAAAACACATGTCAAAAAGGTCATAAATTACATTATAAAAATATTCTACTGCTAAATCTGCATCTTTAAGTTTTAATAAGGGTTTCCAGTCGTGAGAATTCAAGTAAACATAAAAATATTCGAAATTACCACGTTCTAGGTTCCATCCTCGCTTAACACAATTTCCATTGTCATCATTTAATAAATTCCGACAATAGGCTTTGCTTACATTGAGCGCGAATTCTATACATAAAGATGGGTGGTATGAATCTTCATTAACAAGTGAGTATACGGATTTGAACACTTTTAAGTCAAAATTACTGATAATAACGTCCAGTGTCCTGTTCGTTATATTAGTGATTAAGTTTTTCTGTTCCAATTGAAATAGTTCCATAAAATATAACAAATCTGTTTGAGTTGCTTTGTGACTCACACAGGAGTGTAAGTTAAAATCGCCAACAATAATAATTTTTTTATCTATTAAAAAGTTAAAATTAGCTATGGTTTTATCGAAAAACTCAGAGTAAGTAGTTCTCTGAGAAGCCGGTGGAATGTACACTATACATATATAAATACTAATTTCATTTATTTTAGCCTTAATCCATAAGTTTTCACCATCATTTTCTAGAAACATGAGTCTCTGGCATTGATTGACGCGGTCACGCCTCGCGGCTAGTAGCACTCCTCCTCCTCTTGATTGGCCTGAAGTTCTGTCCTTTCTAAAGACGTTATATCGTTGATCGAACAGTTGACAATTATGAATACTGTCATTGAGCCAGGTCTCTGACAATAATATAAAGTCGTTGTCTTGTATAATAACACTATGTAAGAAGTCGTCGGTCTTGGATCTCAATCCCCGCACATTTTGATAATACATTGTGCAGGGGAATGAATTAGCTTTAACTCTGCTCTCTAGTCATTTAGTGGCCGCAGAATCGTTTTGTTTGCCTCGGTTTTGGTTAAGATCAACCGGATTTTGTCTCGGTTTTAAGTAACGGTAGTTTCTTACCGGTACTCCTCGGGGCCACAAATCTTCCTGCAAAAGTTTATCGTATAACACATCTGTTACTCCTATACGGAACGCTGCGTATTCCTGAGAATTAGCGATGAATTTCTCTATCTCACAGTTTGTTATATTATTTTTCTCAAGATGCGCTCGGATATCATCTATTGTGGTGTCCTTTGTAGACGTCGACTTTGTCCAAGGTGTAGGTAGACCATTAATGTTTACACTGTTTAACGCCTGTCGATTTAATATTTCTTCCACGGACTTTACACGGATTAATAATTCGTTTATTGTTTTGTTTTGTTCGAGAATGATGCTTCTCAATTCAAAGAGCACGGTATCACTCATTATTTCGTGCGAGAGTGAATAAAAACTCGCGAAAAAAATTTTTAATTACGGCGCGACAGAAAGACGTGTTAACTGTTGACCGTGTTGTTACACATACGAGCACAAATACACTCACATACGCCTTTCCCTAAAATCCATTATTTCATATGAAGATATGTTTGGCTCTCTACTTTTCACGAGCATTATTTATGAGATGGTGGGCCTTGGGTGAACACTATGATTTTGAGAGCTCTCTCCAAAACCTATTATCTCGTAAATAATGTTTAGGAAAAAAATAAAATAAAAACCATAAATGACTATCTTATTGTAAAGGAAAGGTCCGTCTGGTCTCTAAGAATAGTAGAAAAATGACAATACTTCGGTCTTTGCGCTGAAAAATGGTTTGTACGTTTCAAAAAGTGGTTGCACGACAACTCGGAAACAACTCAACTCAAAACCTTTTTGAAAAATCATTAAAAGCTATGAAAAAAGATGAAAATAGCCCATAACCTAACCAACATAACCTATTTGAACATTTTTCATCACTCTTAAAGATTTTTCAAAGAAGGTGCATCAGCATGCATTCTGAGTTGTCCGGTCACCCTAAAAAGTATAACCGCATTGTCCATCAGTTCCGTCATATTCCCTGGTTACTCATTCAGTTATCAGCATCTTTTTTCTGGTTTGACGGTCTCCACAGTTGAGTGGTTGCGATCCTCGGCTACGAATCCAGAGGTCGCGGATTCTAATACCGGCGCGCGGCGTGGGCAAGTAAATTGTATTTGCTTATTTGTGTCATTTCAAATTTTGTTCGGAAAAAAGAAGATATTGTATATTTGCGGCACTTTTCAGAGTAGTATTTATTTTCAGAATCGCTCCGGTGAAATACCACCATTGGTAGTCGAAAATGTGCTTGAAGTAGCTTTAGTCAGGTTTTGTAACAAATCTGAATAGCCAGGTATTTCTTCATCTTCCTCTTCTCATTTACTACCTATCACCACTTTCAGCATACAACATTCAACATACACCCATTGGGATCACTGAACATCGAGACGGTTGGGAACAATTGGGAATCTTGCGCGGTAAGCAATGAGTTGAGTTATCTTGTTATGGTCGCCTGTCACAATGCGACCAACGGAATATAATATAATATTGGAGTTTCCTTATTTTTATACGTGGTACAATTTCTGAACTTACAACAAACCTCTCTTATATTTTAGTCATCCTTATCTATCCAGAGTTATAGAGTATCTATTTTGAGGTTCCACCTATATATTCACTAAGATAATATATCTTACATATTTCAAAGCCAAACAGAAGCATTGAAAAAACAGAACCATGAACCATTTTGAAATTGTAACTTAAAAAAGTATATACATATATTTTTCCTGCACCGTTTTCCTCATTTTTTTTATTTTGTAGGTTAATATTTTAAAGAAATACTTAAAATATAAGTTGTTAATATTATTCTATATTTTACTGGTTAGTGATTAAAGTAGATTAAAATCTAACTTTATGTGTCGATAAGATCGACCAACTTATGAAAGTCCTCCAAGAAAGTTGCTAAACTCTTGATATAATAATTTCGTCGTGTTTGTGTTTCATTTCCAAAGTTATTTCTGGTAAGAGATATAAATCATCGCATACTCCGTGCCCTTTTTCGTTTTTCTCTTGTAAAAATGGAATCGTTTTCAGAAAAATTGATAAATACAGGAGTAAAGATGTTCCCTGAAAGTCGGTATAGAATATGAAATTTTCTTTTGTGAGCGTTCCATACTTTTTCCGTAGTTTAGATATTATCTGCGAGATATTCCACGGCCGGGAATATAAGGGAGTTAAACAATAGGTATTGGACACAATTCATTGAGCTTCGATGCCACGGACTTGCAAAATATATATTATTTTTGTCTTAACAATTTTTTTTTACATAAAAATTTACATTACTACCCCTATACCCCAAATGTGACGTAGGTTTGAGCACCTTATCTCATGGTATCCTATGTGAAGTTGGCGCACTAGAGCAAATTTAGTTGCCAGCAACAGTTGCGTTGCTGCATCAAAATCTATTGGGATATATTATGGAGGTGGGCACGAGGTGATGCGAAAATATGTACATTTTTGTGTTTTATGAATTTTAAAATAGTCGCTAACTAGAAGGGTGACCGCTCCAACCCGGCCAACTACCGCCCCATAGCGATCACATCAGTTCTGTCTAAGGTGATGGAACGTGTGATCAACGACAAACTGCTCACATACCTCGAGAAGAACAAAATTATTAACGACCGTCAATACGGATTCCGGCGGAACCGCTCGTGCGGTGATCTTCTCGCGTATGTGACGCATGTTTGGGGGCGATGCCTGGAACGTTTCGGTGAGACCCAAACGGTTGCACTGGACATCTCTAAGGCCTTTGACCGGGTTTGGCACCGAGGACTTGTCAACAAACTGCATTCTTACGGACTTCCCGCATCCTTGTGTACGTGGATTGCCGACTTCTTGAGGGATAGGTCGATTCAGACGGTAGTCGATGGTTTCACCTCTTCCTCACACTCGATAAATGCTGGCGTCCCGCAGGGATCGGTTCTGTCTCCGACTTTGTTTTTGTTGCACATCAACGACCTTTTGTCATGTGCACCAATTTACTGTTATGCGGATGACAGTACAGTTCATGATAGCTTTTTGTTTGACAAGCCCCCAAAGGGCTCACAAACTCCAACAGCTCGTAGGGCTTTGAAGCAAAGAATGGACGGTTACCTCGAGAGTGTTTTCTCTTGGGGTAAAAATAATCTCGTTGAATTTAATGTTTCAAAGACCCAATCTTGTCTGATTACGTCTAAAAGGGATCGAAATGAAAATCTAGTCTCTTTCGACGGAAGCAATCTTCCGAACAGGCCCTCCATTGATATGCTTGGTGTAACCCTAAGTGACCAGCTCAGGTATGGGGGCTCTATCGAAGCCAGAGTAAAGTTAGCCTCCCAAAAGCTGGGCGTACTGTACCGGGCCCGCAGATACTTTAATAGTACACAACTGCTAACCTTGTATAAATCACAAGTACGCCCCACGGTTGAATTTGGCAGCCATCTCTGGTCTGGAGCTCCAAAATACCTGAAAAATACCCTCGACTCTGTGTAGAAACGGGCGGTCCGTTTGATAGATTCTCCCATCTTAACAGACGGATTGCAATCTTTAGAGCACAGGCGTCGGGTGGGAATGCTTTCCTTGTTCTACCGGTATTACAATGGAAGATGCTCCGAGGAACTAGCATCATTGATCCCTTCGGCACCGGTGCATAGTCGGGAAACACGCCAAACGCGTGCCCAACATTTGTACACGGTTGACATTTGTCACATGAGAACGGGTCGTTTCTTCGACTCGTTCTTGTGTTCAACAGCTCGGCTGTGGAATGATTTGCCGGCCTCTGTTCAAGACCAATGTTCATTCCTTCCTCTCCTCAAAAAGACCCTCCACACAGCATCCCAGATGACATAGGCCCTGAGGGAAATTATTTTCCTCAGGGCCTCCTGTGTGGAGTTAATGTAAAAAAAAAAAAGTGCCCAGCTGAATACTTAATTCACATGATAGTTTCATATTTTCCATGGATTCTTGATTTCCTTTTTTACATCCACTTACGCTATTTATTTTTTCTATAAACCTCCTTTACAATTCAAACTCCGGTTCATTCTCTCTAAATTGATGCCGTTTCTTCCCGTTCATTCATTTATGGTTTAACATTCATTTACCTCAAAGAAAATCTCCTATCCTTATCTTATTTTCCTCTTACCCTCCTCCTCACCAAAAAAATAATTTTTAAGATATAATGAAACATCTCCAAATAACTTTAACATAGGAGTCCTTTTTGGCTTAACTTAATTTAACTTTGTGTATATGTATCTTTATATTTATGTATAAGCTATTTGCCTCTTACAAATAAATAAATCTTATTTTGCACACGGTTCTCGGTCTACTTCCATCCTTCCTCCGCCATTCCCATGCTTCACTACCATCTGTCAGGGTTTGTACGAAATTCCATCTTGAATCTTATTAAGAACGCTTTCAAAACAGATCAAACAATGAAACTTACAAATAAAATAATGGAAAAGAAGCAATTTTGGCAGATATACTAGATTCCTTTTTTTTCTTTTAATTATAATAATTGGATAATTTGTATAGTGACGTTTTTGTGAAAAATCGCCTCAAATGCGCTTACATAGATTGTAAAGAACTTACATTTTATTCGAACGCTTAAATTATTAGCTTTCATTTTGAAAACTTTTGTATGTTTTATTTTTTTGTCTAGTAAATACATGATTGAAGATATCCACAATATTTTTCACATTCGTAAGTAAATCAGTAAGTACAAAGTAAACATAAAATCGTGTCCGACATAAATAATACCGGACCGATAAAAGTCATTCAGAAAACGTTTCATTAAAATTATTCTTCGCTGCCGAAGGAACCCTCGCTGCGACGAAAAATATGCAAATTTTTATTTTTTCTTGCATTCATTTCACGTATTAGAGTAAAATATCTAAATTCATTGAGATGCTATCAATATAATATTCTGGGATAAAATTTGTGTTCGTTGAATAATTTGTTCCATTTTTAATTTTATTGTTTCAAGTCACTCCGGTCATACATACTAAGCGATTATTTAAAGTTCAACAATTTAAAAACTCATCTCAATTAAACAATCTGTAAATCGCTTTAAATAACTTAATTTGAATGATTAGATTTTTAGGTACCTACCTAAATCTCAGCGTCCTTTGCCCAAAAGAAAAGAGTTTGGGGATGCTGTGTGGTGGGTCTTTTTAGGGAAGGAAAAAGGTAAGAGGGGTAGGTAGGTATCAGGGGGTAATGTGTTGAGGAGTTACGAACTTAAGCGTCGATGAAATTGGGCGAGTTTACTAGCTACTATCTGGGAAATTCACTATCTGCCAGTAAACTCGCTCAGTGTAATCGTGTTACTTGCTTACTAGCAGATTGTTGACAATCGACGAAAAAGGTTGAAAGGTCGTCAACTTTACTTGCTACTCGCTGACTCGTTATTGGTTTATTTATGCGTTCAAAATGGCTGCCAACAAACAGCTTATTTCGACTGTCAAACATCTGACAGAATTAGTTCATGCAGGCGTCGTTATTCTTGCTTCTGGCGCTAGCAATGACCTGCCAGCTCAGTTTCCTACAAAAATATTCACTACTGAACGAGTGGATAGTTTTGAGTGTCATCATGACAATCTCACTCGCCGATTCATCCGCTTTTAAACTTAGTAGATAGTAGCTTGTAAACTCGCTCAATGTAATTGAGGATTTACACTCATCCCATAAACCCGGGCACCCTTGCTAAGTCATCACACGTAGCGAAACCCTTGGGGTCACCTATAGCAGGGGTGTTGATTATGCAATAAATGGTTGCTGGGGCGTCGGTACCCATGCACGCCCAAATAACAATAATTAAACAATTATTCGTTAATTAGTATTTATTGTTTTTCTTCCAATTCTTTTCAAATTTAGCAAGCAAGTGCCAAGGTTTTAAACATCCTTAATAAATTTAGGTACCAAAGTACTTAATGCCTTTTGTCGTTATTTTTACAAAACTGTGCGCATGGAGATCAAAATTTTCGGAAGTATCGAAAACTGTAATATTCTCTCGACTCTTAAGCCATATATATTGGTGGTATGCGAACATACTCAGCATTTGATCGCGAACGGTTTATTTATACGCGTTCGTATAATTTATTACACACATTTGGCTCCTCCAACAAATAAGAAAACTTGTCAAGAACACATGGCCTTATTTCATTGTTTTATTATTTTCTTCTTATTAATATAATCCGTTATCGTTAGTCGACGCTTTCATGCGCAAAGTTATATTCACGATGTATTTATTAGGCACTATTAACGGATTCATAGCTTTCGCCTATATTTTGTTTTTACATTAGCTATACACAGGAGGCCCCGAGCAAAAAATCCCATCTTTGGGAAGTTGTGTGAAAGATCTTTTTAGGGAAAGGAAGGAGAGGACGTTCTGGGAAGGAAAATGAGGGATGGGTTGAATCAATGTGTCCATGGGTGACGGACAGGTATCCCTAGGTTAGATGTCCCTCAACTAGTCCGACCTGCCATGCAGTGGTGGTCAGACGCATTGGCCGCCAAGATCTAGACAAACTTCACGCCATGAACCCGAACCTACCGAACCACTTGAGTTGACCTGTGGCAGAGGTGTTGGTTATTCGGTAAATGGATTATAAAGATGGAATCTACAATGTATGTGTAAATATCTCTTATATTATAAAGACGGAATCTACAATATATATGTAAATATCTTTCATATTATAAAGATGGAATCTACAATATATATGTAAATATCTCTCATATTATAAAGATGGAATCTACAATATATATGTAAATATCTCTCATATTATTAAGAGAAAGAAAGCCATGCGAGCCTATCAACAAAACCAAAAAAATAGTTAAGGGCCCGCAAGACGAATTTCTACCGATTTCTTACATATCTCCCTTAAACACGTTAAGTTTTAAAGCTCTTAAAAAATATATGTTATTCTTGAAGATAATATCTAAACATTGCCCGTGCCGAAACGCAAATTATACAAAATTCCCTCAATAGAAAAATATCGCAAAGTATGCTGCAAAAATTATTATAAACACGTTTGTTTCAGTTATTTTACAAGTTATATGTATGAAAAAATTCACAGTGTTTCTTTAAATGCTGTTTAAGACAATGCCCGCAAGATTTTTGCTCTATTTTAAACGAGTCGTGTTTTATTAAACATTTTCGCATCGATTTTGTCGCTGTAAATGTTAGCGTTCTCCTCTAACATTCGTAATTTTGTATCTCTCCATCTTCTTCTTTTCGAGCCCGGTTGCGGAGCCATGATACAATTTTCATCGTAATATATAAATACGGAATTTTTTTATGAGCCACACGTGCCTATCGATAATGTCAAATTAACCAATCTCCTCAGTTTTCGATAATGACAGTGTTGAAGGCAAGAATTATGTGCCGAATTCAGTTGATTCTGAAAGTTGGTCTTAATTCATTACAATAGTTTTTTTTTTCAAAAATCGTTGCAACGTATCATCTTTCACCGGGGCGGTATTGAGAGTATCTTCCACTCTGGAACATGTCGCAAATACACCTAATATTAGTTTAATTGATTAAATTGTGTAATAACCAATCAAATAACATTTCTGGGATTTGAACCCGAGACCTTCGGATTTCTAGTCGAGAATCTTACGCCTTGAGTGGGGAGGCCGTCAGATTAATCGAAAACAGTGATTTCTCTTCGCTATTTCGCTCTTGGTTAAGCTTCGCTTATCAACCTGTCACTACAAACATCTAAAATTTGTGTTTACCTCGCGTAGAATTTTACATACAACGTAACAGCAATTCTTAACTGTATGAGTTACTCTTAATGTAACTCAATGAACCTGTCACTAAACATCTAAAATTTGTCGTTTACCTCGTGTAGAATTTTACATACATCTTAACAACAATTCTTAACTGAGTTACTCTTAATGAAACGCAATGAGTTACAATAAAAAATAAATTGAATATACTGTGATTAAGTGAACTAATCCGACAAAAAGAATAGTGAAATAATGCGACAGTGTAATTTAACAACCAAGTTCTTATAAGTGAATCAAAATAATAACAAAGGTGAAGCTTGAGAAAGTTTTGTGCCCGATTCCGTTATTTCGTGATGGTGTTGTTTTCGATGGTCACCTTTGACGGTGGCCGTGTTTCGTCAAGGGTGGGTGGTGCTAAGCGTTGATGGTGGAGCACCACCAACACCGGGAGGGGGGCTGCAGCAGCGGGGGCGGTGCCATGCCCCCGCCCATGGTGAGAGACCTCTACCCGCCCTCGCCGAGGGAGGTCAGCTGGATCGGCACGGAGACCAAGAGATGTATGCCGCCGCATATATACAAGTATTACCTGGCCAGGACGAGGGAGTACAGGAGGCAAAGCATGATGCATCATAGGGTAAGTTTAATGATGGGAGTATTATTGTCAAAGTTTGTTTTTTATACACTAACTAGCTGGTACCCGACATGCGTTGCTATGCCATTTAATAAATAAATTGTTTCTCCTTGCGTGTCCTATCCTATTCGTCCCTTTCCCCTTCCGCCTCCCCTTCCTCTCTCGTGTCCTCTTCCCCTCTTGCGTTCCCACTTCGCCTTCTCCACCTTCCCTCTCCCCACTCCACCCCCCCTTCCCCGTCCCGCGAATCACCCCTATCCGAGTTTCCTTCCCCCCTCCCACCTGAGAATCCATCGCGGGCACGCACACATCAAATCCTCAAAGTTTCATGGCAATCGGATGAAAGGTTTAGCAATGCGTAATTTCATGATGCCAGAGCTCACTATTGTGTACCTACAGAAAACATCGCGGGCATGCACACATCAATTTCCCAAAGTTTCATGGCAATCGGATGAATGGTTTAGCCACGCATAGCGGACATACAAACATTTTTACATTTTTATATATATATATATAGATAGAGATGGATAGATAGATAGAAGATAGATAGAAGATAGCAAGATATTTATGTTAAAATAATGTGTTTTTTTTATATTAGCTTAGGAGGCTCTGAGGAAAAAATCCCTCAATGCCTGTGTCATAATTAGGGATGCTGTGTGGAGGGTATTTTTAGTGAGGGGAAGAAGTGGAAGTTCTGGGAAGGAAAAAGGTATGCGGGGTGTTATGAGAGGAATCTGGGGGTCAATGTGTCCAGGAATGACGGACGTATGAATCCACTCCTTCCACCGCGGTACAAGTCAATGAGTCGAGAGAGTCCAGCTGGAAAGGTCTAGTTTAAGTCTCCCCCAATTAGTCTCTTTCGATCCGCCACGCAATACGTGATGAGGAAGTTCTGAGGAGGCAAACGCATTCGCCGCCAAGACCTAGACAGACCGCACCACATGAACTCGGGCACCTTTGCTAAGTCAGCGTAGCGCACCACTTGGGGAGCCACGAACCTATGATTGGAATGTTGGTTATCCAATGTTGGGGCGGCGGTACCTACACCCGCCTCTCAAATTGAATGTTAGGACTTTTGTTGATTTTGGTCATTGTTTGTTATGGGAAATAAACTCTAGTAAATTGTATTCACCTAATTTCACTTCATGTTCATTATATCGACCATCATAAATTAAATTAATTATTTGAGATTCTCAAAAATATTTAGCTTTTTGATATTCCATAAAAACACCTCCTGGAAAACGTCGGAAACTTGCAAACATGGCGAAACGAAATAAATTATACATTCGCGCCATTGAATTGCAGCACATTTGCCTCTTGCAAAGCTCTCGGTATGTGAATTAATGTAAGGATTCCGTAACCTACTTCCTGTCCCAACATCCTGCGGTTTTCTCCACCGAAATCCGATTTGAACCATTGGTGAACACAGGTGCATTAAGTGCATTACATTTCTCTTCCACGAGCGGCCCCATACTTCAAAGGTTTTGATTTACCGCTGTTTTAACTGCATAAGCAGCTCAGTCCTGCCCACGGCAGGTGAGTCGCAATGCACTTTTCAAACTGCGGCCTCGTGTAATATGATTGATGCAGTTTTAATCCTGGTAGGTATTCCTTTGACCGTGGTCGCATCAAATTGAATTTTTCACTGTTGGCAAACGCAGAGTTACTGTCAAATTTTAAAATTATTTTTGCTGTCACGCAGTGCAGCGGTCTCATATAAGGCTCGGAAATAGCTATCGTAACTGCAGGCTGTATGCCTAATATATGACGCCTATTAGCTAAACAATATTTTTGTAAAAAATAGCCACAGGTAACCATGAACAAGGTCTTTGCACGAGATGCATTCTTAAATTTTGTTTTTTGAAGAAAGACTAACATTCTTGGGTTATGAAAAACCTAATCATATTTAAAAATCTCCTAGGGTAATCATTGCAAGCGGAAAATATTAATAATGCAGTGATGAAGTCTAGGAAGTAAGGAAGGAACGTGCTAGACGCGTTTGCTAACGCAGCCACTGACCGGACCTGAAAAAAAATAGTTGTTTTGCGAAGCTCAAATTGTAAGTGGTAAATTTCTAATTTTTGGGGTGGTTTAGGGCAGTGGGCCCCAACCTTTTCTGTCGCCGCGGCCCAGTTATTGTTTGATAATTTTACCGCAGCCCACTAGGGGGCGGTAAAATTATCTATAGTTGAAAATATCTTCAAAATATTTCTACACTAATACCTACCCACCCAATCTACATTATTAACTAACAACGGCTCCACCCCTACCACAATTAAACATTGTTCTAAACTGTCAAATTAGTATAAGCTTTCCCTGACGAAGGAACGTTTGTTCCGAAATCGGTCGGATTTGCACATCATATAAGTGGTTTATACAAAGTTGTATTGTTTCATTTTTCGAAAATATCTTCGTTACTTGGTCAGTTAGCAACAGATAATTAATGAATTTTCTTACATTCATTAATAACCTTCACCCGAATTTTACATTTACATAAGAACAACAACAATAACAACTTAAATTTTTTTTTCAAGAGTATTTTGATTTTATGCAAGCCCTTGCGCGGCCCATTACCATTTGTTCCACGGCCCATTACCGGGCCGCGGCCCATAGGTTGAGGACCACTGGTTTAGGGTGTTGATTTCCATAATTTTTGCTATCAAATCTGTGGCTACTGATAACAAAATGCCCTTGACAAAAGTTCCCTGACCTGAATTCGTATTTTTTGAGACCTCATAAATGAAACCTCAGACGATTTATAAATTAATCTAATAAAGACTAATAAATTTCCTTATAAACAAAAACGTTGCCGGATCTGCCCTGATGATTGACACTGCAACGCTGTCCGAAACGTTGGCTAAGGAAGGAGGTAGCGTAACACGAACATAACACCCCAAAAACAAATAACGAAAATACTTTTGCCGTGAAAAATCTAAAAACGTATCCAAATAATTAAGTAGTTTTAAACTAACGTTTTTTAAAGTCCTTTAATTAATTAAGTTCCTTATTTTTTATGCTCGCATTTTGCTGCAGAATTAGTAATTGCTAAAGTATCGTGCCAAAATAATGTACAAACAAAACAAGCACAACAAATAAATATTTTTGTCCCGTTGGCGTCATGTATCTTTTCTCGGAAGATTTTTCAATGTGGATGAGTGTTTCAGGCTGATAATTATTGCTTATAATAATTGTTACCCTTTGTGCTATCCATAAAAATCTTGTCTTAAGCGTTAGTTTAACAATTAAAAATAATAAATAAATATTTACCACCGATGCCCACACTCGGAGTTTTGCGTTTGGATTGCGCTTTTCCAATAATCAAAGAATTATCATCTAAAGAAATAAAATTGTGATTATTTACGAGTAATTTTTGTTTTGTCAGTGAGCGCCTCGCAGAAATGTAATTATTTGTTCGGAATTTTTTTTTTTAAATTTTTTTTTTAAATTTTGTCCCTGGCCCTTTGTGGGGGACCGCAGCGCTCGGTTGAAATTACGGAAGCAATTATTGCCTTTCTGCGAGGTTCTACAAATAACTTCATCAAAGGTGATGAGTTTTTGCGTTGTTCCATTAACTGCATAAATTTTAAAATGTGCACGTATTTTTGACCCTAAAGTTTTAAACTACTCTCTATTGTGAACAAAGCCAGCGCATTTCGAAGGTACTTCAATTTGTTATCATCTTACTCTAAAATCAATTTTATGATCCAAAATTCTGATCGTTGTCAATTTACTTTTTCAATAACACTATTCTTCCTCCTTTCCATGTTATGAAATACATCCCAAAAAGCGTACAAAAAAATTATTTTTTTTATAATTGATTTCGAAAAGGACTACTTTTGCTAACGTGCAAAAGTTAACCTTTAACTGGTGACAAGGGGTCTCACAGGCCGAGCAGCGTCAGTGAAACATCATTTGACCCCCTTCCCCGCGCTTGCTTTTTTCCAACGCCTGAGTAGCTTCGACAAATTCAGCCACAATCGGTAAGTTACATCGATTTAAAGTTCGGCAGCGGTCTCTCAGACCCTATGTCACCACTTACGTAACTTTATACGAGCCAACTTATCGCGTATTTTGCCACCTGAACCACAAAACTCCAATGACAGGCCAAAACCACGGAATAACTGTGCTAGTTGCCGTCCTAAGTTTGCAAATCTAATTACCAATGTAGTTTGTGTAAAAAACATGTGTGCTTGCAATGTGTCAAACAATTATGCCCTGACTGCTAATAGAATTAACCAAAGTTTAACCATTGCCAGGTTTGTAAATTGATACCATTGATTAGAGCATTATTTTATTTATTTATTGATTAGTATCTTAACTATAAGAAAAAATAGTGTTTTTGTTACAATATGTTGATTTAATTTTTTTCTGTTTGTGATTACTGATCTCGTGTCTAGTTTTGTTGATTTTAGTTAGTAATGAAATTTAGAGTTTATTGATTAGTTGTTATTTTATTGTTTAATGTGTTATTAAACTGTTTTTATTGTTTAATGTGTTATTAAACTGTTTTTAAAGACAGATGTTATAGATCGGATACGGCAGCGGCCTCTCAGGCCGTTCGTCACCAGTTAAGTAACACAAAAACCATGTCACCAGTCAAAGGTTAACACTATGTACCTTGTAGACCAACTCGACTCAAAACACCTTTCCATTGTGACAATACTATGACGAACGCAGAACAAAACTCAACCATAAATCGCTTGCATATTTTAGGCAATGAATATGCTAATATTGATCACGCCGCCGGTAATCTGGCTTCATACAAAATATGCGTTAGACTTAATTTGTTTGCTAATACCACGTAAATATAATACATCATATAAACATAATATGCCTACCAATACTTCACTGTAAAACTTTTAATGCACTAGAAATCATAGGTACTTGTAAAATTTATCATATCCGTTAACATAATCCAGGATTTGTTACTTTTTATATTTTATATTTAAATCGTTGTAGGTACCTTGAGATAGGTATCTTTTATTTGTATATTTTACATTTTATTGTTTTATTTCTCTCTTTAAATTTTTATTTTTACTTTAACCTAATAATTTATAGTTTGTACTTAATACTTTATATTTTATACTGTTCACTTTATAATTTACTTTTATACATTATAGTTTTTATACGCTACTTATTACCTTACTTTTCACCTTTTTTCTTAAATTAAATTTTACTAACATTTATACTGTTATTCTTCATGTTGTTGTACTATTATAAGTATGTCAATTATGTTAATGGCACGTGTTGTGCCGTATATGTGTAAATAAATAAATAAATAAACTACATTACAAAATGATTATAGAAATAGAATAACAGAATATAATCACAAATTGCTATCAACACATTTCTAAAGCTTTTTTAGGTTATTAGTTTTTAGAATGGAATTAGAATTGTTGGATAACTAATTTCCTGTCACTCCCTTTATTTTACTCACGAAATACATTTAATGTAAATAATTTATCATTTTGAGTGATAGCCACAATAATTATTACTCGCACACTAGCATTAGATGACAATTGGCACGAAAACCTTTTTAATTATATCTAATATATTAATAGATATTATCTATTTATGAACTTATTTGTTATAATATGATTATAAACCCTTTTATGTACCCTTATTATTATATTACATCTTCCCATTAATTTTCTTATTGTAATGAAACCGTAACGCCGTGAGTTATAATATTGACTACTAAAAGCTTTATCTCATTCTACCTGCAATTAAAACATTACACGGGATTATGAAAATTTCAATTGTATGGAGGTGATTTTGTGTAGATACTGACCCTGGGTCGTTTCTCTCGTGTAATGGCAATATGCTGTTTCTCCAAAAAGCTGGTTTTGGGAAAAATGATTTCAAACTTTTTCGGCATTTTATTATTTTCTTAGTTAACCAATAGTAGTACAATTAAACATTTGGTTGAAGATTTGATTGAGAATTAATTTGACTCATAATTAACTTTGTGGAAATACGGCATAATAACACTTGGCCATAGTTGTCGATACGTGAGGCCAATTACGGAGCTCAAATATCCTGTCTCCCGCACGGCAACGGCGTTGTAATGGCAAAATAGTGTATTTGCGGTGTCCTGGCAGAATGCTGTATTTTAAAGGTTCCACGACAGTTGGTCCGACGACAATTGATCGTGCGACAGTTGATCCTGCGACAGTTGGTCCGGCTGACAGTTCGTCCGGTCAACAGTTCGTCCGGCCGACAGTTCGTCCGGCCGACAGTTCGTCCGGCCTGATCCTTTAGAAGATTTTTCTTCAAGTATGTATGCAAAGAGGATATACGTCCGTACAACCAAAGTCGACATACTTATATCTGAAGGCATCTTGAGTGAAAATCCGCTGTAAAAATATTTTTACTAACAATAATTTCGACTCTCCGAAGAAGCATGCGGCAATAACAAAATACGACATACTTATACGTGCAGACGGCTTAGAAAAAACCGTTAGATTCCTACTTGCATATAATATAACTTTTTTTTATCTGAATATAACACAAGAGTCCCAACTGCTTCCAACCGTCTCGAGCCAGTGAGTGCCAATGGCATCCCCAAATTTGTTATGGTGTGATGCTGAAGGTAGTGGGGAGGGGACGGAGACGTGTAAAACGTACCTGGCTATTCAGATCTAGTCACCAAACACAGCTAAAGTCATTTCAAGTTATCAGACTAAACCTACATATACTGTACAACAGCGAAATTTAAAAAAAAATCATATGATGTAACTTTTTTTATATTTTTATTTTTTGTAACTTTTTACTATAACACAAATATTACAAAACCGACTATAATTCGCCGTTGAGTAGTGAGATATACATACAGATTTGAAAAAGTGTTAATATTACTTAATAAAATAAATTAATTCTTAGTACAACTAATAAAATCCGACAAAATTGTAAAGTACCTTTTGAATATTTTCATAATTATCTTTCTCTTCCAACGACGAGGTAATTCCCTAATTAACTCCCCACACTCCTACCTCTTCCATTTCTTCTGCCGATTTCCCCACCTCCAAGCCCTCTAACCCCCCTCCCAATGTCTATATTCATGTGATGAATAGAAATTTTTCTGGAAACAGATTTGTGCTGGAAAACCTCAGATTTTGTTTTGACCTTCACCAAAAAGAAGAAAAACGGCATATTTCCGCATCCGGTAAACACAATTAACCAAATGCATTATTTGACCGTGCACTTTAAATGTTTGTTCGTTAATGAGACGGCAAAAACTTGCATTTGCAAAATTAACAAAAAGTGTAAAAACATCCGTTTTGTTGGAATTCTTGGCTCACTTTTCGTTCCGCTAGTAAATGCATTAAATAGAATGCTTTTATGCGGTAAAATTGGACCTGGCTCTGGACTTCGTGGTCAACTCAGAAATTCCATAAACTGGTTTTGCCAATTACTTGATTTATGTAGTTGTATACTTTTATATTTTTTCTTTACTAAAAAAAATCAAGAATTTCAAAAGAATTAAGCAGAAATTGAGCTTGTTTAGGGCACACCATCTCTCTCCTGTGTTCTTTTTTATGCAAATTCCAAACGAGAGTCGCACAAAAGTTGTCTGACGCCAGTGGGACTATGGCGTCCCCAATTTTTGTGGTATGTTGTGAGCCCAAAGGAAAATGGAAGGAGGTAAGGGAGAAAAAGGTTGGGCAGTACGAGTAAGCTGGTAAGCAATGCCAATCACATATTGTGGAGTCACCAAGTTCCATGTTTCTCGCTGCCCGCACTTTACGATAACACAAATTACTGCGTTCGATAGCTCCGACCATTGTCACTTGTTTGTTTATTTGCGGCTTGTCCTGATCGAAATTGAACAGGAGTACATTAGTTGCCTGGTTAACTCAACCACTTTGTTCTAGTTGAACAATCCCAACAGATTCATCTGTTTACAAAACTTCTATATTATTAGGAAGTTTCTGTGCAATAATAATATTCAATGGAACTACTGGACCGGATCCACAAACATACCTGTGTATTAGTTATTTAAATTATTATAAGTTATTTAATTAAAATGCACACCTTTGTTCTGTAATTTTATTTTTAGGGAGAGGATATCGCAAGAAACTGAAATGAGTGTGGATTTTATTCAAATGGAAAAGGTATCATTGGAAAATCAGACGGTGCGGTGGTGGTTCGTTGATATATACATATTTTCTCTTTATTCCTATTTACTCATCATAACCTGATTATTGTGGACTGAAAACTCAGAATTATGCAACTTCAACACAAAATTAAAAGTGATGAAAAAAATGGTTCGATAGGTTACGTTAGGTTAGGTTATGGGCTATTTTCGAACTTTTTTTCATAACTTTTAATGACTTTAGATAGGATTTTGAAATTACATGATTCTGAGTTGTCACGGAACCCTAATTATTTACATCCCCTAGTAAACAAGAACTCCCTTTTAAAATATATGAGATTCACCTTGAGGTGTCATTTTTAATTATATGAAAACTAATTACATTGTATACACCACTAATTTAATCAAAATTATCAACACCTTTCTTAACCAATTGTTTCATCGGGATAAAACTAAATTAATAAAAATAATAAAAGACAATCCAGTATAGACACATAAGTGTTCCTACAGACAAAAAACATTACAAATATGGGTGATTAATTAGTAAAAGGTATCATAAAAACAATTACATGAAATAATACATAAAATAAATTTCAGAATATGTAATAATTACGCAACCATTGGTTTTGAAACATGTTCATAATTTTGATCAAATAATTGTTGTATGCAAAGTAATTTGTTTTCATATAATTAACTAGCAGACCCGGCCACACGTTGCTGCGGCTAACGAAACATTTATAACCAACGCCATCTGTTAAATCAAATCCACCCCCCCCCGTTTGTCAGCTTGTTGCCTGCTGCCCGCTGCCCGTTCTCGCTTGACCAGATATATTATGTTTTCAGTTATATAGATATATTTCAAAAAATTTACACAAAACCTTGATAAATTATATACCGAAAAACCTTCCTCATGAATCACTCTATCTATTGGTGAAAACCGCATGAAAATCCATTGTGTAGTTTAAAAGATCTAAGCGAACATACAGCTTGAGCGACTTCATTTTATACTTTTATATAGTAGGGATAAAGATATAAAAAAGAAGAAAAAAATCAAGCCTAAGAATCTCTGGGGCTTTGATCTGTCGCACTTCCTTCTAATTAACAAATTTTCGAATTTTAGGTAAATTTGGTTTTTCAATATCTGATCTAAAAATCTTTTATAGATTTTTTCCCAATTTTTAAGTTCTTTTCCAAACGTGCATCGCCATGACGCTTTCAAAAACAATTTTGTGAATTTTTTCAAAGAATTTATATTGTATATTTTCTGGTTCCATGTAATTCTCCTCTTACAAACAGTATCTGAGTTGTAATAGAGAAATAGGGGAATTATTGGGGACATGTTATACAGATATTATCCTTTTTTGTGAGGCCTGGAAGCGTAAATGGACGCCTTTTCGCTGTTATTAAGAATAATGTTACGTATTCCGACAGCACGCGGAATTGGAAATTTCTTAAGGGGAATTGATATTGGTGTTTTGTGCGAGGGACGAATTTCGGTCAAAATATTTTTCTTATTGCAGACATTCTTGAATAGTTTTGTTCACTTTTAATAATACTTTTTTCACAAACGAATTTGACAAGGGAAGAAGAATGAACGCATTCTAAAAAGACTTTTGTATTCTCAAAGATATTTGCTTATACCATCAAATTCTTCTCTTGAAATCGGATTTGGATTATTTTATCTTCATGCATGATCACTCATGATATTTATAATCCTAATGTCACTTTAAATAGACAGGCATGTTGATAAATGGTTCAAAATCATAAGCAATTTTCCATTCTTTGCTGGAATGTAACCTCGTGATTTTATTGCATTATTTTGACTGTGTGGATTGAAATGTTATTAATTTATAATAATTATTATAAGCAATAATTATCAGCCTGAAACACTCATCAACATTGAAAAATCTTCCGAGAAAAGATACTTGCCGCCAACGGGGCTTGAACCCGTATCCTTCTGATTGCCGGTCAGCTGCTCTTGACCACTGAGCTATGGGGGCTTATCAAATACCCGCCAAATAATTCAATATATACTAGTGTTTCATTCAACAATTACTGCTTATTATTGTAGTCGTAATTTGTCTCGACGCCACCTAGCGAGGGATTTAACACTTACAATGTCTCTCTCGCAAAAATAAAGTTGGTTGTTTTCAGGTGGAAAAAATATAATAAGCAGTAATTGTTGAATGAAACACTAGTATATATTGAATTATTTGGCGGGTATTTGATAAGCCCCCATAGCTCAGTGGTCAAGCGCAGCTGACCGGCAATCAGAAGGGCACGGGTTCAAGCCCCGTTGGCGGCAAGTATCTTTTCTCGGAAGATTTTTCAATGTTGATGAGTGTTTCAGGCTGATAATTATTGCTTATAATAATTGTTACCCTTTGTGCTATGCATAAAAATCTTGTCTAAACGTTAGTTTATAAATTAAAAATAATAATTATTATTTTATCTTTTCTCTTTTGTTTCAGGTGAGTCGATCGTATTATTTTCTGCACAAAAGCAAGATGTCGTGAAGTGCTACGAATTGGGTGAGTTTTTGCCTTTATTTCTTTTGAACACTGAACAAATTACTGAAACAACAAACAAACAAAATTTCAGAAAACTTATGAAAGACACCATTCTCCTTGGTCCATATTTTTAGTGCTCAATAAAAATTATGCTGAATTCTGGGAGTCGCCGGGTAGGAACTATAAGTACCACATTATGTTTACATTTATTCATTTTCTGGATCAAAATGTATGTTGGTTAAAGATCTTTAAAAATACTGGAAAAAACTTGTGCAATGTCACCGATATAAATGGGAAATTAATTGTCACCCTTTCCATTTCTTTAACTAATGCTCCTATGAGTCAATACTAATGAGAAATTTCCTTGATTTTACAACCCAGTTAGGAGACGTTGTGATATTTAGATATGCTAAACTCTTCATTTTGATTCCTCAGCTTTCGATTCCTTTCGGATTTTAACGAAACTTTTTAAAAACAAAATAATCTCAAAATGACTGACAGAAACCGGTGCAGTTTTATACAGATATTTTACCTATTACATTTAGTGTTAATGGGACCCCAACCCCTTCGGTCATATTTGACTGTATCATACTTAGTTGGTAGTAAGAACTATCAACACGGTAAAATTGTTCAATTTCTGCATTATAAGTTGGATGTGTGTGTTCTCTCAATATGTCTAAGGTACACAGTCATAATGTTTGCGCTTTTCGATTGTATTGACAATTCCTCTGGCTTCTGACATTCTTGTCTGACCATCGATATATCAACTTCTGGTCGATGTGTCTAACATATTTTGCTGCTCAGTATGTTCTGAGAATTCTCTGCGTTCAACGATATAATATTATTTCCTCAAACATGCAGTTTGAATACTGTCAGTTTCTTTGTTTTTATCAGGCTTCGTACTTCTATTCCGTACATAAATATCGATCAACTTACTGATCTATGTTTAAACTTAATTTCAGTTACTCATATCAAATTGTTTATAGCAGATATTTATTATATTGCCAATGGTCACCTCATCTTGGAGGCAATGTTACACATCATTTACATATATCAAGGGTCTCTAATAGATTTATCCAAACTTTCAAACAGCTATAAGATTATATTACCACACACAATTGATGAATATGCATTTAAAACAGTGAGTGTACATACTTATTTGTATTTGCCTTGGAATTCTTGTAAAACAGGAAAGTGGATTGCATATTACAATATATAACATATACATTTGTTGTGTATAGTAATTTTGGCAAGCCAAAACCTATATACTTTTTATCTATTGGATATTTCCGAGAAAATGATTCAGAATATCCTAAATAAGTCTAAATTCGGCCAAATTATGTCTAGTGGCCGATGATGATGTAATTTAAATTTATAGGTTTCTTTTCACATTACCGTAAAAAAATTATTCTCAACAAAGGGATGTATAAATATCCTAGCTTATAATATATCCTAAATTTGTGTTCAATGTGGTTGATTATACTTTAGGATAGTTGGGTAGGGGCATGGCTAATTAAGTATTAATATTTCCAGTGTAATCACCTCGTTTCGTGCTGGTGCTGGTAATGGACCCAGATATTGTCAAAGGACAGATTTGATATAAATTACGAACCCGTCTTCTATAATAGAGCAAGGGAGAGATAAACCACAATAGTGAATCAAAAATTAATTGAATCGGCCTTTTGATGTGCACCCTTTGATCGTATGCGGTAGTAATCATCGCCATCATACCTCATTTATCGACTTCCTAATGATGGTCTCCTATATAACAAAAATTTTTTTTCCAAATATGTAATATTAATTGAAGCATTCTGATGATATAACTTTATGATTTCTTTTAATATATACATAACGGCTCCGAAGGTTTAAGCCATCAAAATGTTGATATTTGCAGCCGGCCGAAAAGTTTATGACATCACGGTCTGCGCTAGTATTCAAGTATTATTGTTGTTAGCTTTACAATTTCGTTTAATGACTTTGAATTTATTCTGTTTTATGAACCTTCCTCGATAGCTCAGTGGTCAGCATCTTTGAATTTGAGTCAGCAGGATATGTTTTCGATTCTTACCCAGCGCATACATGTAAAAAATAACTTTTCTTTACTCAAAAGACGCTGTTAAGTTTTATTAACCGTTTGACGTGGTGGAGGGATAAGGTTCTAGGCTAGCAATCCAATGGTCGTGGGTTCATTTGATTGAATTATGTTATTTCACAGTTTAATCGTTAAAGTAATATGAGGTGTGTTTGCGACACGTTCCAGAAGGGAAGATTCTCTCAGTATCGTCGTTGTGTAAGACCACCATTTAGAGTTAAAACGTTGCTTGAAATGGCTAAAGACGTGTTTGGCGACCAGATTTGAATAGCCAGGCACTACTTCACCTACCTCTTCTTCACCTCCTTCCCCTCTCCGATGACTTCAGCCTCATTCCCCAATTGGGATGTGAAAAAACTTTAAAAACCTTTTTTATGTTTGCATACAACATTTTTATATTTATTTCGATTTATAAAATTTGAAAGCGTATTTTATCACCTTTCAAAAACTGTTATTAGTTTTCGGATGTGTTCGGAAATATTCCATTTATTTGGATTTTATAGCAAGGCAAACTATTTTGACTCTCTGACAAAATGTATTTCAGCTCTCAGGGGTTATTAAAATGCCTGATAGATCCTCACACCTACCTGCTTGTGTATTTAAGAACTTAATTTCAAACTTTTCGTGTTGATTTTGCACTAAGCTTACAGTTTCGTGCAAGCTCTTATCACGTGTTATTCGAGTTCACCTAACGACAAAACATGATATACCTTTCTTTACCTTCATTACCCATGAATCTCCGTCCCTCTCTTGTGTACACAGCAGATAGGCAATTCAATATGTGGGAGCGCGTTATCTTGAACGATTAAGCTTTTCAGCGTCGCCATTGAAAGGTATTCAAAATGGCCGCCAAGGTAATAGAAGGACGTTCCGTGCAAAGGACCAAAACCTTTGTGTATTATGACGAAATGTACACAAAAAGCTAGATTGGCCCTTTCTGATAAAAAGAGCAGTGATAAAATGAAAATATTAGATACTTAAGCAATATTTATTGGATAACCAGCACCAGTGCCATAGGACCCGGCAAGTGGTTTGCTACATTTCTTGACTTAGCAAGGGTTTCCGGGTTTATGGAGTGACGATTGTCTACGTCTTGGTGGCGGATGCTTTTGCCCACCTACTGCTTATTGGGAAAGACTGATTGAAGGAGACCCTTCGACCTCTCTAGCCGGACTCTCTCAACCCATCGCCTTGCTTGGCAGGGAAGAATAGATTCATACGTTTGTCACTCCTGACCTCATTGACCCCCAGATTCCTACCCAACCCTCATTACTTTTTCCTACCTCATAACTTTTCCGTCCCAGAACTTCCTCTCCTTCCTTTTCTTAAAAATACCCTCCACACAGCATCTCCAAAGATGACATAGGCCCTGGGGTGTTTTTCCTCAGGGCCTATTAAAAAAGTGTTGTCGTACAGTGTGATCGTCATAGAGCTATGAATAACTCAAGGTTAAACAAAACCAACATGTTGCATATTATTATAAATTTTGTTCAGTTCAAGATACAAGTGTGGCGGCCACTTTTGCCGAATTCATTGCGCCGCCACTGGGGCCAAAAGAACACGCGAGAAATTCTACGATACCTACAGCGTAAGGTACCGCGCGCCGGACGGTACAGACATACCTACCTGCGCCACAAACAGCGTACTACCGTCGGCCGCCTAGGTAATTAATAATTCCGCCACTTACGCGAAAGGCCTCGAAGTTACGGCCGCTCAATACAACGGCCGCAGAATGTTCGGGCGATTTCTCAGCTTTGCGTAAATTCACGCAACATTACCTGGCGCGCTAGCAAGCTACTCTGCCGATCGCGCGAGTATATAAAGCGGTTCATTTCGGCGTTCGCTCGCTCAGTCAGTCTAGTCCCCATTCATGGTTTGACACTTACACACCGGGCAGTGATACAGTGCCGCTACGCAGTATCAGCCCACGCGGGCTGATGCTCTCGCAACAAGTGATTTACAAGTTTATCCAGTGTGACTCCAGGAACATTCTCATCACCTTCGAGGACTCCTTCTCCAACCACCATCCGCTGTCCGGCCCTTCGCGCCTCGACATGAGATGACACCCGACCTATCAACTACCAAGCCCGTTCGCGCTTGCTGTTTATATAGGTGCAACCCGTTCTCTGGCATTCGAAACCCATCTCGTTCCGCTGCCAGAGATCATCCTCATCGCCTCTCAAGGTTCCTTCCTGCATCACGTGAGTGCGCCGACTCAGAGGACACAAAGCCGCCATACCTCGTCAGCACGACGACGGTCGACCGCCTGGACTAAGGTCACTTCTACACCGCCATGGTGTAGAGCAACACGCCGGCTCCCTGAAGACCTGTGATCTTCACCGCCGCAGCTCCCTGACCATCTTCACGCAGCAGCAACACTAACGGCACCACTGTCATTTTTTTTCATTTGATGTCATCTAGTTTACCTTTCCAGCTTCTCACATTTAGGTACATAAAGGACATTCAGCTCCCTGACGTCACATGTGAAAATCTATTTTATTAAAAAATATTTTTAAAACAAATAAAAAATAAAAATTTTTTTGATTATTTTTAGATCTAAAATTGTAAAATATGTTACGTCACACTGGGGGGGAGGGGGTCTCACAAATATGACGATGTGCAACAGGGACGGGGGGGGGGGGGGGGGATAAGAAAATCATGGAATTCTTGTGACGTAATTTATGGATGGCCTCTAAGAATAAGATCATGTACGACAAATTAATCACAATTTAACTCAAATTTGGGATCAGTTTGTGCGACAAAGATCACAACGGTAGCCAAAGGAAGACGATTGCTCATCTGTTCATTTTTCATGTGCCCAGTTTTTACAAACATAGCACTCGATTCAACCGTCACCAAGTGGGCTGTCTCCGTATTTTTCATTACAAAAAGGCAATAATAATCTAATTTTCTTTGGTTCTCTTTTGTGTCTTTCTTTTCTTCACATTTCATTGTCGGAACAAAAATATTTTATATTTTTAAAATTTATAACAGCTTTTTCATTACTGTCCTGCTTTTTGTCAGTACCTTTTTTTGTTTTGCTTCTTCTCCTTTTTCAGTTTTCAGTCTTTTTGATGTGTTTCTTATTTCTTGTTTTGGGTCAGCTTCTTTCTTTTGTTTTGCAATTTTTTTTATTATACTTTGCTTCAAGTTCATATTTGATAGGTATGCTAGTTAAAATAATCGAATGTTTCTTTTTTATGTTGCGCTTAGTAGTCTTATAGGTACGAGTATATATAGGTAAGTTTACAATATTAGATAGTGCAATAGCCACTAGTTTTTCAGGAGTCTGTGCTTCAGGATCAGGTACATCTAGAGCAGGTGCAGAGGCTTGTATGTATATCATTATCTGGTACAAACGCTAGTGCTTCACGAGCAGGTACAAGAGCTTTTGTTTCAGCTTGTAGGTTAGGAACGTGTACTATATCTTGTGCAGAAAAACGGATTTTCTAAAACACCTTGATTTTTTTATGACCGTCTTTTTCATACGGTCAAATATTGTGGTTTTAGTCACCGAATATAAGGAAGACGCTTTGCCTACGCTTAACTTTTTGGTCTGAATATCTTCAATAGCCCATATTAGATCCTCCGCATTATATTTTGTTACCGTTTTACATTAGCAGTTTCGAGAGAGAACATAATTGTTATAAAACAACACTAACTAAACAATTGAAAGAACAAATTATTTATACTATATGGGGCAATGCCGAAGGTTCGAGATTGACCCACTCAGTTCGTTCGCCAATACCCTTTAAAGTAAAACAAAATAAAATGATGTTTAGCTCGGCCGCATCTGATAATCGTGATAAAATCTTAAACTATTAACTATAAAATATTGATAAGTTACACTGAGTTTCATTTATGGAAACATTGCAACGAAAATAACGAAATATTGTAATTATTCATACCTTGAACATTGTGTATGTGTGTAGCGCTCCACTGTCCGCTTGGCACTAGTGATGGCGTGATTTATAAGATGGCGATGAGTAAAATGTTGCCATCTCATTCTACCAAAGTGAAATTGCTGCTTTCGGGATTACCCAGCGTTCGTGATTACCCTGCCTTCCCTAATATTTATTTGTTTGTTATGATAAATCTTTTCGAAAAAAGAGTATCTAAATTAAAGCAATTCCGGGTAGTAACTGCTGACAGTGGCGTAGCTAGCATGAGTGGCAACCGGGGCGGATGGCACCCCCTGGGGCGTGGTGTCACCCCCCTCCCCCCCCCCCCCCTATGAAAGTTGACTTGAGAAAAAATTCAAAACGCTAATTTCGATTTTCGGAGGGGGGGGGGGGGACCAGCTAGGGAATTTCAGATTTCTCCACAAATATAGGCTATGTTCGCCTATAAAAAGACCTATACACAAAATTCGGGACACTCCACGGGGAACACATGAAAGAAAGTAACAGACCGTGTTCATGTATACAATACTTTGGTGACAATATCCTTCGTAAATTTTTTTCCACGGTCGAGTGTCACCCCCCTATCGGGTGGTACCCGGGGCGGACCGCCCCCCCCCCCCCTCGCTTCGCCACTGACTGCTGGATATAATATTCTGGCCTGCTCAGCTCCCTTTAGTTTTATATTGGGTTATTTAAAAATATCGTCATATTTGATGACCACCAAATCGTCAACAATTGCCATTTTGCATTTTATTACATTTGAATGGTCCCCGTTTCAGCGTTTGATAAAAATGTGATTGAATTCTTAACATACGAGTAGCATAAGATAGTCTCAGCGAGAGATCGTTACGTCTCGCCAGCGTTCTAGTATCTTCTGCCTTTTTGTTTTTATACGAGACCTGTGAGAAGGAAGAGGACTAATGTCAATTACGTCCGTACGAGCTCTCGCTGGGATTAGTTTAATGCTTAACATGTTTACAAATCGATGATCGAGAATCATTGTTTAACGAGGATTTCGAAGGATGTAAAAACAATATCAAATGGCGCTGATCAGCGATTCGATCGTCATCGACAATGTTACACACAATTTGAAACACCTCAACCTTAGTAATATGAAACCATAGTTTAATTTTAAATTAAATGAACAATAATATTTTCCTACACCATGACTTTATTTGTTTGTAAGAAACAAACAGATTATACATAAAATAGAGATATACATATATATGTATTAAGTTTACTGAAGTCAAACCAAAAAAGTCTCTTTTGTTAATGTTGCTTAGAGATGGAGTTGTATTTTAAAATTAATTTTAGGCGAGAGAAAGTGGAATATCGGATAAGGATAGGAGATGCTCCTGATACATCCCACAGTGTATTTGAGTTTGTATGAGACTTATTAGTTTTGTTTTGTCTTCTATATTGTCCAACCCCAACTTAGAACTAATTTATTTGGAAAATGTTTTTTTAATATTTTTCTTTCGGGTTTCATGAACAGCGGGGTCCAGCTAATTCAATCTATATCAAAGATGTCAACCATTTATTGATGACACTTGAGCACACTTGCGTTAGAACAAGCATGCCCAACCTGCGGCCTTCGGGCAATTGAAGATTTTTTTGCGGCCCAAAATGAAGTTTTCAGCTTTCTATGTTTTGAATTTTAGTATTCATACCAAAAATAGGAAAAATCGTTCTAGTAAATTTATCACATTTATATTATATTTTGTGAAATTAGAACTTTCTTGTTATTAGATTTGGTGTCTCGATGGGGGTTTCGATTTATCGCTTGAAAAGTGCCAGGTGCGTGGCCGCACTAGGAATTTATTTACACAATCAATTTCAATTGGTATATTTTTTCGCACATTCCTCGGAAGATCCAATGCTTCTGACCTGATTTTAATAAGTGGAGAGTGAGTGCAAAGAACACACATGGCGCGTGTGTAGTCAGAGTATGCCTTTTAGGATGAAAGGTGGCCATTTCAGAATACATTTTTTTTTTAGATAATGACTTCCCAGTAAAAGTAAAAGATAATATCCGCCGTTTACACTGCCCCGATTGGCCCACCCAAGCTCAGTAATTTTTTTTTGGCCCACTAAACGATTTGGGTTGGGTACCCCTCTGTTAGAAGCTACAAAGATTACAATTGAAGAACGGATATTCCGGACAGTTTAACGTACATAGGTACAACATGTTTACATTTCATCGGCGCATGTTTATAGTTGTTTGAAACTCTCTTATCCAGTCTCTGTGTCTATTATTGGGTTCGAGCACAAATTACTGGATTATTATGTACAATTCGGTGGAGATATCTATGGGGTTTATATTTACGTGTGTGGTAAATCAAATAAGTAGAATGTAGTTACAATACTTACAAGTTTATTTTACAAATTACAAATAAAACATAAACACCATAATTAAATATGAACAATTGTAATGTGGAGAGCGAACAAGCACAATTTATCAGGTTGTTTATTGACCGGGAGCCTAAGGTAGAATGGTTTGAATAATATTTGCTGTAGCGCGCGAAAGTGACTCGAGAAAAGGCTTGAATCCTATTGGTGCCTGGGAGACCAATCGGATCGCCGTGAGACTGCAGAACGGTGTCCTTGTTCGACCTCCACACATATAATTTATAGAAATTATGTTACAATGGTTTTTTTCCAAACATTTTTTTTTCTTCTTTTTATAAGTAAATGTATATTGTTTTGTTGAGTGAAAAGTGAAACGTGAAGGCTTATAAATAATTTATCGGAAAAGCGCTTCAATATCTGAATCATTCAATTGTTTTTTTTGTATTTTGATATTTTATTTGTAATTTGAATTAGTTTTGGTAGAAGAAAATGTATGAGGACCAATATAACTGCTGTGCTTGCATTAATTTGGTATTTGTTTCGGGGGTGTTAAAATACATAATTAGTCCTTTTAATAATTCTATTTTCTTTTTTTCGAAATTATTTCTCTTTTTAAATAAACATTTGATAGTTTGCAGTATGAATTATTTACGGATGTTAAATATTTTAGTTTATTTGTATAATAACTCGATCAAGAAATTTTTATTTCTATTAAACATAGAGTGATGCCTTCTAATTGAACAAGACTTTTATAGTATTTGAGGACTCCAATATACAATTTATTATTTTATTAATTTCATGAAAGTATTATTGTGTGTCATTCTTCATGTTTGTCAGTAAATTTAATCAGATTGATTTTTTTTCTTAACTGAGAATTCTAATATGAAATGAGTAATCGTGGTTAGTATTAGTTATTGTTTATTTTATGACGAAACCAACATCTGTCATTACATCTTTAAAAAGTAGTCAAAATTGCGCATTCTTCATCTGACCCAAATCATCTTCCAAAAGCTTATCTTTTTAAATAAAACATTTGGAACTTTGCTAGTTTCGGTGTAAGGAAAGTACATATGTAGAAACCGGTAAATAATTTTTCAATATAAATAAATTTTGTCTTATTTTTTCCATTGCGTTCTACGAGTAGATGTATCCTTATTTGACATAAAGGCAATCAGAATAAGTTCCAATTGTTGCCAAAGTAATTAAATAATCACGATGAGCATATCTGCATTTCCCTCGAATTCGACTGCATTATTATTCATTATAACTTTTGACTAATAACCATATAACAGTACACCAGTAATAAACCGAATGTCAATCGATTATATAATTAACCCTTATGATAGGTCACAGGCTTAAGGGTTTTTGGTTGCAACTTTTCGAATTATAATCGATACTTTTGATATCAAGCGTCGAAGATCTCAAATATTGCATTAAATAGGTCAAAATAAAATTTATATACTTCTTAGTTACAAGGCAATTCTTAGGCCGGATCCACATACGCGGGATTTGCCGAGTGCCGATTAATCGGCAAGTGCCAAGTGCTCGGCTTTGTATTCGCCAAATAGTGAGCATGTCTTTACACACTTGCAGGCCTTGTCCGAATGCCTAGTTTTTTTATGGGAACCGACAATATGCCGAGCGAGGCAAGCTCGGCGAGCACTGACAATCTCTGCTCGGCGATTTACGAGCATAGATTGCATTGTCCACTGTCCATCCCCACTACTCGCGATTCGGCAAATAATCGGCTCGGCACTCGGCGAGTCCCGCATATCTGGATGCGGCCTAAGTGTACGAACAAAAACAAAGCGGGTTTCGGTTTTCGGATTAGTCAGAGCATGGGCGGCCGACTGGCGCAGGCGTGCTGACAAGAATGTTTGTATGTCAACGTATCAGACCGAACATAGTGAAGGCAGGTTCAGATTTGTGTCCGCGCGAGGCGGCGCCGATAAGCTTTACCGGAATTAATTCTTAATTCCTGCTCGCCGGTGACGCCGGTCAAAATCTGATATCAAAATGGGGGACCTGTAAATTGCCGCTGTTTTCGATCAATTGCCAATCTGGGATAAAAGAAATACATTCCAATGCACCAGAAATTTTGTTGACAAGTGATGGAATGAAATGAACAAGATAAAATTTTGAAATAACCTCAAATGTCACAAGTGAATTCCTTTAAGGCACGTACTTAACATATTATCATGTTCTCCTGGGGTTTTTTTCATATTTAAAGATACCAATTACCAAATAACATTGTTTTATTCCTTAATTTCAAGAAAGGCTACCAAGAGTAAATAATCGTCGTCTGCGAACTCGACATTTCGTAAAAACTGACAGCTGCTGTCAAGCTACCGCGCAGGTAGCGCAAGTTTTATCCGCGTTCTGTTTGTCCACATCTCGGCATCAACTGCCGCCGGTGGAACAGGGCACTGAACGCCGTTAATCTGAAAACCGAAACCCGCTTTGTTTTTGTTCGTACCCTGTTACACGAAATGCTTTGTATTATTAGACAAACTCAGAGGAAAACGACACATCCTTTTTACATACTACCTCCTTCTTTGTTTAACTTCTTAGGCGGTATTCATTAATAAATTATTAGGTATGTAAAACTTATATTGATACTATTTTAACAAGCCAACGTTTTTTACGGACTCTTAAAATACGCTACGTTATGTATGTAGGTAGTAGGTAGGTAGCCAGTATTTCAGTGCCTACAGAATAAAATGGAGGAAAACACGGCCTAGCGGTAAAATCCGCATAATTCCCACGTTTAAATAAATGAAGCAATATTTTATATTAATACTAGTTTTACTTCCTTGCTTCGTCCGTGATTTAAGAATTTCATATTCCCTTATATTTCACTAAAAACGCTGAAAATAATTTTGCTGCTTTCAAGAAAGAAAAATATGTCGTTACGATCTGAAAATTTCAACACTTGGTTTTGTATATTTTTTTTGTAGAACTATAATATGTTTAATAGTATGGTACAAAAAATAAAGGTGTCAAAATGTGAACAAAGTCCAATTGGTGTTTTGTTCGATTATATATAAATAGGTTTATATTTTTATAATTTTATTTAATTATTATACTAAAACTACCGATCACAAGCAGTTCGGATGAAATCTTTAGGAGAATCTGCAAGGACATTAGGCAATTTTATGCCAAAAATATACTAGCATACCTCTTCAAACACAGAATTTTCTTTGAAAATGTCCAAACTTCTCGAGATACTAGAACCATAGGGCTTAATCTCTTACTTATCCCTTTTGCTAAAACAACTTTTGGCCAAAAATTTTTTAGATACTTTGCAACAAAGTAAAAATACACTAACAATGCACTTCCACTAGCCATTAGACAAAACACAACTTATCTTAAATATAAATCAGACTTCAAGTCTTGAATCATCAGACAAGACAGATTTAACATCAAAGATTTGATCAAAACCATGTTATAAGTATGCATTTTTAATGGTACGACGATGATTGTCTATTATTTTTTAAATATAGGTAACATTGTGTTACTATTTTGTAGCTCTATAATACACACGAAGGTCGTCAAATATAGTATTTGTAGGCCATTATAACAGGAAGTCAAAACAAAACCGTATCATATATTACATAACCTTCAAAAGGTTCTAATGTTCGTAAAATTAAGCAGTAGAGCATAATGAGACTTAGGGCAGGATTATCGGGAATTTGATTTTCTGCAGAAAGGTTTTTTTATTTTTTTTTTTATTAGAAAGAAAGGGTTATACAATATTACAGGAAATCAAATAAAATAAAATATTACAGAAAAAAGAAAAATCCCTTAAAAAAATCATAATTAAAATAAAAGAATAATGTCTAGGTGACAGTTAAATTAATATTTTAATACACAAGGCATTGCAATCATGGAACAGAACAAGGAAAAACTATTGCCAAAAATGAATAGTCTACCATGGTGCCAAAATCGTAAACAAATTATAACATCGTATAATACCTGATGGACCTGAGGAATAGCTAAGCTAGGATATCACCTCACAACAGGCTGATCCGCGCGCCAAAACAAAACCCAGCAAACAGGAACGGGAAATCCTTCAGAGTAGGAACATCCTTCAGAGTAAGAACATCCTTCAGAGTAGGGACATCCTTCAGAGTAGGGACATCCTTCAGAGTATGACTCCGCGTTGTTTTTGAAATATTGCCAGAAGGCCATGCATGAAAGAACCTTCGTAAGAGACGCCTCGTGGTCTTAGTTCTTCAAAGAGCGAGAAATATGGGGATCGAAATCCGACCAATGTCACAAAAGGCAACTACGTGTTCCCCTTTCCAGAAAAACTCCATCCCAAATAGCGGATGGCTTTGATTAACGCGAAAACAGATCATTCATTCTCTATAACTCTCAAGGATTTTATAACTCCATTATTTTAACATTAAGTGACACAATCAGATGGACGCCGGCTCTTCTATCGGCGGTCATCCAAGAAGTAACTCTACCGGAAACGAACTCCCGAAGTTGCCAATTGATAAAACAAAAAAAGGCGGTTGAATAATTATACACCGAGCCAGGAGGTAGCCAATTAAAATCGTGACAATTTGTATTTTTATTATAAACTGCTCATGTTTTAAAGCGCCTGCTCTCACCACTGGATTTCCTAGTAAGATAGTCATAGTGCGTAACAATTTATAAGTTTAGAATTGAATTAAAAAAATTGATAATAACTGCGTTTATATATTTTAGTTTCTACAGTATTTGTTACCAAACACCTGCTCATTCTAGGGTACCCACCCATTCCCGAGTACCTACTCAATACCAGGTACTTAGTTATTCCCGTATTCTTATTCCCGTTCCTGTACGACTGGAATTCGCAGACTCTGCATGCGGCGTTCACGAAATGTACGTCTGGTAAATCTGACAACGCGCATACCAAATGCAATTTCATGCCAATCTGGCAATCAGGAAACAGTTTACTTTGTTTACTGCAATGCTGAAGCGAAGTCAGCTAAATGCTGGCGAATGTGAATTCTATGGAAGTGAATAACAATTTTAAGTTTTATGATAATATCTTCGGTAAAAGTTTATTTATTGAACAAGTTATCTGCATTCACGTTATTTTGTTTTATAAAACCATGAATATGCCCCTTTAACTTCTTCCAACCAACCTCAATTTACGATTGAAAATTTATTTTAGGTTTTGAAAATTAATCAATTATAATTGTCGAGTTCAATTGGCTAAAATATGGTATGTAAAAAGTTAATTAATTGACATGGGTAAGATTGAAGCATCAATCTAGTAGGAGCAGTATGTGCTTCTTTAATTTTTTAAGGTGGTTTTCAAGAGAGCACCCGTTTTATCAGAAAACTAATCATTTGAAATTTCTGGTGCTCGCTCTTTTTTACGTAAATTCTACACAGGATGCCCCGCGGAAAATAATTTCCCTCAAGACCAGTGTAGTCTTTGGGGTGATGTGTGGAGAGTCTTTGAAATGAATTGTGAATGATTGAAAGAGTTGGGTCGGAATTTAAAGGTTTATTTCATACACCACCCCACATTCACCCCCCATACACACAAGCCCTGCTTATTTATGGGGTTGCATCAAATACATATATTATGTAATTAATTATTGTATAAAATTTATTATAATATATGTATCTTTTTGTGAAAAAAAAAATAGATAAATAAATAAATAAAAAATCTCTTGAGCGGTGAAGTATCCCATAATTATTTATGTTATTATGAAGAGTATTTAGTTATTGTATTGACGTATTTAGTTCTTTCATGTGTTTTTTATTTATTTATTTATATATGCATATATATTGCAATACATTTTAAAATGATGCTTTGTCTGTCCAACTGGGAAGGATACCCGTTTCAGGACAGCCAAATTGTATATTCAGTTCATGATATTCTAACAAAGGAATGGTTTCGTTCAAGATATCACAGGAATTTGCTTCTGTCAAGACAACTTTTGAGAAAATTAAAAATTCAAGTGAACGAATGGATGGTTTCTTTATGTCTTTGAAAGAATCGCGAAGATGAGATTTTTTTCAAGGTCATTTTAGAGAACATTAATAATTGTATTCAGAGTGAATTCTTTAGTGAGATCACAAATAGGAGATTCGTTCCAGGCCATTTTAGAGAACATTTACAATTGCATAATTAGAATTTACACATTTATAAACCAATATTTGACATATGAATTCCCAATGTATTTATGACTATTTAATTTTTAAAAAGTACTATAATTTCTTGAATTTCTTAAATAGTAGAAATTACGCAATTATAAACCAAATATATGACAATGATTTTTTTTTAAATTTGAGAACATTAATTTATTTTACTTTTGAATGTAGCTATAACTTTGTGGTTATCCATTACAGATAAATGAAACAATTTAACTTTGTTTCAACCACTTTTATATTTGAGTAAATCGACCGTTCCTTCTTCAGGGCAAATGTAAAGTCGTTCTGAAACCGGTCGGATTTACTCAAATATAAAAGTGGTTCAAACAATGTTAAATTGTTTTATTTATCTATTAATTTATTAAGTTGTTTATTTATTTCTTTTATTTTACGCCATTAGGCCTTTTACATAAATAATAAAGGCAGTACCTCGATCTTTAACATGAGAAAAAAAATTGTTTATTTATTTATCCGTAGTCCAGTGGGTAAGACTCTTGACTCACAATCCGGAGGTCGCGGGTTCGAACCCGGCATGCGCAAATAAATTTTATTTGATTAATTTGTGTTATTTCACAATTAATTAATTAAAAATAATATATAGTATATTTGCGGCATGTTCCAGAGTGGAAGATACTATCAGTATCGCCCTGGTGTAAGACCACCATTCAGAATTGAAACGTTGCTTAAAAATGGCTTTAGCCGTGTTTGGTGACCAGATCTGAATAGCCAGGTACTTCCCAACCTTCCTCTTCCCCACCTCCTTCCCCTCCCCACTACCTCCAGCCTCACAACATACCCCAATTGGGGATGCCATAGTCTCACTGGCTCCAGACGGGAGCAGTTGAGATTCTTGTGCGGTATTCACTGTAAAAAAAAAAAAAATTACACGCCCTAGTGGGCTTTTCTTATAAAAATTTTACAAACTATTTGTATCAAAGTAAATACTTAAAAATTTAAACAATAAAGAAAATATAAAGACAATGACAAAAAACGTTGCACCAAAGTACATAACAAAACACAACAAATTCATAGAAAAAAATATAAACAGAAACTAAGAATCTTCACGCATATAATTGAATTTAAGAGATTCTTCTAAACAATATAGTTGTAGCATAGAAGTTATTTGGAAGGTACATAGGTCTATTTGTGTCTTAAAGAATAAAAGTGAGATAATATACAACATTTATACCGATTAGTTTTAATATGAAATATATCGCCCAGATTAGAATATTTATTTCAGAGACTGTGAAGTCTCGGAATAGGAGAATTTTGATAAGCTAGTGTCTTGGTGTTATTGAAGTAAAAGGGTAATAAATGTCGGCATGATTTATTGGAAACATAGATATTGATAAATTGAAGTAATTCAGGACAGTCAATTTTGTAATGCAGTATTTTATGTAATAGTATCAAATCTGTGCTTATTCTTCTTTCCGAAAGTTTCAATAGTGACATTTTATCCAGGAGGTAATTGTAATCAATTTTTTGTATAGGAATATGCAATTTATATTTAATAAACCTTAGAAACTTACGTTGAATCTTTTCAATGTTGTCTGAGTGAATATTGTAAAAGGGAGACCATAATGTAGAGTTATACTCAAGTTGGCATCTGACAAGGGTTTTATATAATATGATAAATGTGCCCAGATTATTGAAATCTTTTGCAGCTCTCAACACAAAACCAAGAGTCTAAGAGTTTAGATAAAATTACGATGGAAATAAAAAGTATATAAATGAAATAAAAATATAAGCAACAAATATTTAGTTCAGTGAGATATATAATATCAATATGTTACGATAAAAAAATACGTACGTGATATAAAAAAACAACCAACAAAATTTTTTAAAAGTAAGTGATCAAAGATTTGCAAAATTGCAATATTAACCATGTTAATTGAAATTTTTGTTTCGTATAAAGTTTTCTAGATTTTTTTTATTTCTCACTGTTTTCCATATTTCTCAATGTTTCTGATGAACATTTATCTCCCACTAATTCAAAATACAATTTATAATTCCTTTCTTCTTTCAAAGCCCCATTCGGTATGTAAATTACTATAATGCCTAATCTAATCGGCGCCGCTCATTCGTAAGCCCCTCATTAGCGAAAAATGGCGTCAATGTGACTTTACAGCTGAAGAAACAATGTCCCCTGGTTTGTAACAACGTTATGCGAAGATTAGAGAACTTCAAGACAGCGTATAGGTGTTTATGTAATTTATATGAAATACATATATCAATACTGGGAAAGGTTAGTAGTACTCGTAAATATGCATACCAACATATGGATGATTTATATTGATGCCCTACCGAAGTCCTTGTATTCTTTATTGAAACTCACATTGAAGGAATTGGTAAATTCATTACAATTTTTGTAATATCTAAAAATGTATATGAAACTTTTAATTTACTTGTGATTATATTTCATTTGTTCATACTAAATCCATCTGAACTTTTTTATTATATCATATCGTACTAAATCCATTTGTACTTTTTTATTATTTAAGGCTTCTAGTGCTACTTACATGTATATACTATTTCGGTAATTTAAATAATCTATTTAATTGATATTTAGCATCAAAATTATAAAATTATATGTATACAATGTTTGAAAATGTACCAATGTTGTCTTATGTACCTGCTGACAAACTACATAAGTAGTTTAGCGGGTTTAAATGTAAATAAATAAAATTAAAAAAATAAATAAAAAATAACAATCCTCTTTATTGATAAATTGTTTAGAATACATGATATGTTTACCAGCCTTAGGTATTTCTGGGACAGTCTCTAAATTCAATGTTTATAACAGAGTTTCATTAATTCCAGTATTACAATCTCAAAAAATTATTTATAAGAAACAAACAGCTTATACGTAGAATATATATATATATATATATATATATATGAAGCCAAAAAAGTCTTATTTGCTAATGATGTTCGGAGATGGAGTTTTATTGTGTTTTTAAATTTTTAGGTAAGGGGGAAAGGAAATGTAGGATTAGGATTGGAGATGCTCCCGATACATTCCACTCTCGTATTAATTTTAGATCTTACACGTTACTTCCATTCGATATTTCTGAAGGGTATCACTAAAAAAAAGAAGGTCAATTTTTCCAAATGGTAAAAATTGAACCTCCAAGTATCATTATTTTGATATAACTGAATGTCCATTTTGCTAAGCAAATAAATATACAGCTCAAATAATAAAAGCGTGATTTAACACCCTAGGCTAATTTGATCGGTTTTGGGAACAACTCATATAGGTCTCATAGAAATTGTTGTGTCACCTTTACTATCATGGTGAGAAACGTTTTTTTAAAAAAACAACACGCTTTATATTCAAATCTTAAAATTAACCAAACCACAAAATAATTAAAATGTTCACCTTTATGAAACCAAACTTTACATTCGCAATTTTGAATAATATAAACTTAAACTTTAAACTATGAAACACTTGTAATTTTTAATTATTTTTTTACGTTTAAAATACATTTTTTAAAAAAGCATTTGTGTGTTTTTAAAACATTATCATAGTACATTTAAAATATTTTTAAATTATTTGTTTATTTCAAACTCAAAATTTTTTTTAAAGTGTAATTTTCGGATACGTTCAGAACTATTCTATTGATTTGGATTGGATTGAAAGCGGAAATATGTTGACTTTCTAACAGAATATGGCTGAGAGATTAAAACAATCGTTTTCGTGTAGGTGTGGATAGATAACTAAAAATTTTGCTCCACGCAGGAGGCCCAGAGGAAAATAATTTCCCCAGGACCTGCGTCATCTTTGGGGATGCTGGATACCATGTATACCCAAAATGGTAGATATTCCTATTACTTTTTGTAGTATATGAGTGTAGTGGTGTAGAATGCCACACGAAAAGACCGCGTTCGTTCGGAAATGGTCGGGCGGTGTTTCGGAACGTGCGTACAAGTAGAGCAGTCGGTCGTTCGGCGAACCGTGGTCAGACCTAATTAGAGATCGCCTGTAAACAGACGCTACTAACAATATTTGTTCCTAATATAATTCGCAATAAACTTGTAAAAAGGACTGACGTTGTAATCATTACATTGTGGGCTAGTGAGCCACAACACAAATCAAAGAACATTACACTTTTCTATGTGATCTGTGCGTCATCCAATAAGCCATCGATTTGACACATGTGCTTTTTCAGTTCACGCAATTATCACATTTTTTCCTTGAAAGTACATCGGTTTTTGTCGTCCCAAATTTCCCCCTAGTTTGCTTATCGGCATCGCCAGCTGTCCGGTGACTCAACAGCTGCGATATTTTGCCAAACTCGTTAAAAAACTCATAACAATTACATTCACGTCACGCGGCCGGAGCCGGCGTTTGTGACGTCACATCTCACCGGATATGAAGGCAGTTGCTGCGGCTCGGCGGGGCTGGAATCCAACCAATAACGTGCCTCGGAAATTCAAACTGAATTTGGAATACCTACATTCCTAACACGGGATACAGGGGGTGTCGTTTAAAAAAATAAATATCTACATTATAAACTCGCCTACTCCTGACTAAAAATATAAATAAAGCTTATCTGTCTTCGTTTGCGCATTGTCACCCAGTGTCTCATTTCGAATGGAAACATGGGGTTTCCATTCGAAATCGCTGATCCTATCGCTGAGGTATAATATTAGATGTAACTTTTATATGTTGTAAATTTTTATATGTTGTAATTTATAAAACGTCGTTTATAAGAAAGGAGGATCGATTACAGTGGGGCTATCTGCGATAAGTCATTACAGTGGACCCGCGGTAATCCGACAAACGTTTTGCAGGGCCATGTCGGATTATCGAATTTTTCGGATTATAGAGTACTGCCTAAGACCCTCTATATTCCGGAATTTTTTTAACACGAGTAACTTGTATCCGACAAATTACAAATCAAAGAAACTCATTTGAACTACGAATCATCTTACATACGAGTATACTCCTGATCTCTAAATCTTCCGAAGTTATCTGTGTTTCTGGGGGCAATGCATTCCAATATTGATAAAGGCAAAAACTGAATCTTTTATGTTGAGTTCTTTCAACGTTTTTTTATAGACTGGTCCTTATACGGCTCTCAGAAGTAGGTTTTTCTTGTAATCTTGCTTGACAAACTGAATAATATTCTGATCCTGATGTGTCGGATTTCAGGGGGCGCCGGATTAGCCAGGGGCCGGATTACCGCGGGTCCACTGTAGTTAATTTTATTTTATATACGCATGTTACCGAACTCTTGAATCCAAATACGCCCGCGCCATATAAGAAAGTTTGGGAATATGATATCCACACTTTGGAAAAAATCGTGAGGCTGAAGGGAGCAAAAAATAGGGTGGGGTTGGAGTGAGGTAGATTTTCAATTATTTTACCCTGATTGCTGAGTAATGGTTACTAAAAATAATAGCTGAAGCGATTTCAGGGACTTTAAATGGTGGTCTCTTACCGGGGCGGTGATCTGGGTTTCTCCTTTCCTAGTACGAGGTGCAAATATTTGTGAATAAATGTATGTATTTTGATTTCTGTTTTGCAGTCTTATTCGTCTGGATTTGAACACCGTGTGGCTGCGATCTTAGCTTTGTCATGGAGGCCGTCATTAACTACATGCAAATGAAAAGTTTTTATAATGCAGAAGTTATAATTAAAGACATTACATTACATTAAAAAAAATCAGGATACCTGATTCATGGGAACTCCATTAACGTTGTATATATTGTATGAGTTGACTCGTATTTTAATGTTACGTACGTTTAGGGTAGATATTTTGTGAAACTGAAGGCAGTGCTAAGGGGATTCAAATGGTCTGTTATAATAATAATATATTAAAACACTGGTATATTCTAGGGTGTGTCAATTATTTCAACTTTTGAATTCAGAAACGCCTGGGGTCTTAAAAGTTGCGTCTTAAAAAGAAAATGAGAACTGCATTTTAATTTTTTTTAAATGGTTATTAGCCCCCTAAAATGCATTGGAAATAAGAAAACAAACCTAAAAAAAAATTAAAAAAATTGAATGATTATTTTTTCAGTAATTTAACCTTTTAACGTTTGTTTATTATTAAAAATGTGTATAAGTGACAAAAATGAAAAAAGTTCAAGTTTATTAATACAAATAAGTCAACAAGAATGCTGATTTTATTCATAAAAAGTGTTATTTCCCCCTTTTATATTTTTAAACAACACATCACGTATGTTCAAAAAAAACTTTTTTTTGGGTTCTTTGTACTACAGTTATGGAATGAAAAATAAGTTTGGTACAAAATATAAAATATGAACCCTCCGTTTTATTTTTTTTTCCAAATCACGAAATCTATTTTTTTTTCAAAACTTCCAGCCATTTTAGCGGGCTAATAGTGAACAATAATTTCATTTATTTTTACGTTTTCGAATAACTACAGATCAAACGAAACTTTTGAGACCCCGGGCGTTTAAATATAAGCCCATGTTTTTCTCTCTCTATGGAGAGCGACAAAAGCTAAATTCACTCCCTTGAATGACATAGAGTACCCCGGTTCACAGTTCAATGGCGTTAAATAATGACAAAACATCGTTCTACATAAAGTGGAAGATACTCTCAGAAATGTGAAAGCCCAGCTGTCAGCTTCGAAGCGTTGCTTTAAATGGCATGTGCAGTATCTGGTGGCCAGATTTGAAAAGCCAGGTACTTATTCATCTTGCTATCCCATCTCCTTCTCTCACTTAGCTACTCAAAGTCGCCCCCTAAAGGGTCTCCTCCGACCATTATTCTCTTAGTCTTTCCATTACTGACGCATACAAAACTGTGCAAGATCGCACCCCAATTGGCAATGTTTGTAGAAATGTGTAAGCAAATGTTTATATATCATAGGTCGCAGGAGACCCGACTTAAGTTGCAGAGCTTGCAAACAAAAATTACGCGAGAAAATATGCAAAATAATTTACACCTTTTTTTAAGAAAATGACGTATGGTATGTAAGATTCAGTATTTGAAAAGATGGTAAAGTTTGAAATGAAACTATTCATGTCGGACTTTTTATGATTACTTTCTTTCTTTCGCACATAAATGATAATTTTCTGATAACGTCTCAATAAGTAAAATAATTGGGGCCAGGTTTAGGTTATTGTTCTCTTTTTTATCTACAACAATTTTACTTAGTAGGGTCAGGGTGCTGTGCTATCGATCAGGGTCTAGTAGTAGATGTCTCTTTCTCGCGCCTTCTACTCTCCTTTGTTTCATACTGCTTTACCATTCTTTACGTATTGAAACCACCCGACTTTTTCAGCTTCTTCTCTCCCATCTTTGAGCATTATGGGAGATATCCCAGACATCCCCAGGGAGGAGGTATATGTTTAAAAGTCCAAAGCAACAGTAGGTGACTATTTTCCGAATAAAATTATTTTGTAATGTTTGATTTTAAAAAACTCGGCCGTGTTGTTGCGCAACTAAGCCCACTACCTTCAGCTTCACAACATACCCCAATCGGGGATGCCATAGTCTCACTAGCTTCAGACTCAAATAAAATAAATAAACAATATCATTGGCCTGTCCCAGAATTAGAAGACGAGAGGTCTTATGTAAATTGGCCATATCAGTTATCTTTCAAATCGAGATTTTCTGTTCTCTAGGCTATACTTTTATTTTAGTGGTAACCGGGCAACTTAACACATTGAAAAATCAACATCATTTTAAAAAGTGGCATGAAATCAGGAAAAGTGATGAAAAAATTGGTTTACATAGTTTTTTCAGGGCTTTTGGTGACTTTTTAACACTTTTTAAAGGTGTGTTGATTTGCCACAGTATTGAGTTGTCATGGAACCATTTTTGGTAACAATATGTTTCCCATATCCATATTATTTTTTTCTTATTTTTCCCCTCATATTCTTTTCTGCTTCACAACACTCTAACATTATTGGGGCAAAAATAATCACAGTTATTCAAATGGAAAACGATACATGTCAAAGTCTCTTTGTTTCAAAGTATAACCATTCCATCTTGTATTGTGAATCTCCTTGGAAATGCTCTCTTGTCGCTATACCCTCATCCATGAGCACGGGAATAAACTTGTTATTATAAAGTAGCGAGTCGCTTCCGGGCGACGCATTTCAAATGTGGCATTTTGACTCGAGAGAAAAATACCGTATCTAAACAATGTCACGATATTTCAACAGTAAAGCATCCGAACACAATGGGTGGAAATTACTCACTTTTGTCCTTTTTCAGAAATTCTGCACTTGGTGTAAAAGTATATTACATTTTTGACTGTCGCATGTCGTGTAAAGTTTAAAGTTATATAAAAAAACCTCTTGGAGGTATGCTTTTTTTATAGTAACGGCATATTTGATAGTGGACTTGGGATATGTTCCCTGTTTCAAAACCGTTTTATTTTTACATTATTGAGGTAACTTTGTTTAGTATTGGCAGTTCTTAACCATTCAGGCTAATTTGTTCGCTTTTTGGGAACAGCTTATTTATTTATTTATTTACGCCTCTTTAGGCTTTTACATACATATATATAACAATATTAACGAAATTATACTAGTAAATAGTGCAGGAAACTACTGTTTAAAACACTTGCACAAAAATAAATACAAAGTAAAAATATTAGGTATTGAATTTGAACCACACAGTATGTAGGTACAAAATACAAAAAATTCGAAATAGTTTTTTTTTCTTTCAGCCAACAAAATATAGGTCTCATAAAAATCTTTATTCACCCTTACTGTCATGGTGAGACATTTTATCTAAACGGTGTTAGAAAGAGAAAATTCATTCTTTATATTCAAATATAAAAGTTGACCACAGAAAATTGAATTGTACATCTCTACGCAACCAAAATCTACAACCGTAATTTGAAAAAAATAAGTGAAACTTTCTGAATTTTATTAAATATTTTTACAAGAAACGACAAAAAACCGAACATGTATAATACAAATGTATAATAAAATATGTAGGTATGAGTTTGTTTTTTTTTTGTTATCGATAATTTAAGTAAGAAAAAACGTACTTGTTTTAGAATAAGGTTCTGAACAAGACCTCGCCGTCTACAAGCAAAACAGACGTATGGCACGTACGCAAGATGGCACAGAACCAAAAGGCGTCGCAAATATTATTGAAGTCAAACTTCTTTACGCACGCTTGAGGAGTAAGCTGGTGAATACGTGATGAGAGCGTTACGAAAAGCGAGGCGAACGGTAGTTGAGAGGGAGATATAAGTTAGTGAAGATAGAAAGAAAGATAGTTATGTTTCGTATTACTGTAGGAGAGAGGTGGAGCACACATTTTCTTTCTCTATTTCTCTCATAGCCAGTTACGTTTCGTATATCTAAGACACAGTGGAGGCCTATTATCTGTATCACACTGTAGGAGCAAGAGAGAGCAGTGCGCGCGCACATTTTCTTTCTCTCTTTCTATCATATAGATGGAGCTAAAGAGGTTTTACTTCAGTTGTCTGGTCTAAAGCACATTCGTTTTTTATATGATTTTCGGATTTTAACTGTACTTTTATATTCATTTTTTGTATTAAGTTTAAAATGAAAATGTAGTGTGGATTGTTAATAAGAACCCGTCGACAAACTAACGTAACAGATAAATAAATACATTAAAAAATAGTGTACTCTTTTCAGAAAAAACATTGGAATGAAAACCTAGTCTCCTTCAACGGGAGCAATCTTCCGAACAAGCACTCCATTGGTATGCTTGGTGTAACTCTCAGTGACCAGCTCTGATATGGGGGCTCCATCGAAGTCAGAGTTAAGTTAGCCTCTCAGAAACTGGGCGTACTGTACTGTACCGCAGATACTTTAATACTACACAACTGCTAACCCCCTACAAATTGCAAGTGCGCCCCACGGTTGAATTTGGCAGCCACCTCTGGTCTGGAGCCCCAAAATACCTGAAAAAACCCTTGACTCTGTGCAGAAACGGGCGAGGAAACCCGGTCGCCGAGAAATTTGAACAATTGGTATTTTATCAAACTGTTGATGTCACTGTCGCTCTTACTCTCCCGAATACTAAGCAAATGATACAACTGCATCTCAGGCTGACAATACCTAAATAAAATCTTAAAAATCGGGGTTTTATCTATCCCATTTTTCTCCTCCTAAATTGGACCAATTTTTAAGTTATTTTTACTAACTCTTTTAGATGAAAATATTGTATTTACGTACGTTTTGCTTTTTTAAAATATACATTGTGTAATTTGTAGAATGGACGTCTGTTGATGGCGTTCAAACTAGACAATTTTAACGAACTTCTCCTTTTAGAAGTAACTTATCACAAAAGCAAAACGTATCGACAGACTAGTGATCGATCTATAATTTATTACAAAAAATACGTATTTGCAGAGGTGTCAAAATCCAGAGAGGAAATTGCAAGTTTGTATGGAGAAAAGGTCTCTTCAAGACTCATGTTCACTTCTTTCTCTCCCCTAAAAGACCCTGTACACAGCATACACAAAGATGATATGACACCTGAGGGAAATTATTTTGGGACCACACGAATGAAGTAAAACTTCATTAACTTATATCTCCCTCTCAACTTCCGGTCGCCTCGCCCGACCGTTCGCCTCGCCCGATCACACTTTTCGTAACGCTCTCGTAACGCATTCACCAGCTTACTCCCCAAGTCAAGCGTGCGTAAAGAAGTTTTACTTAAAAAAACACTAATTGCTTGATCTGGGTCAGAAAAGTATTGAAAGTTGAATCTTGTCAATAGCTGCACTTGGACAGCCCTTTGGCCCGCTTTTAGCCCAGCTTTTGACAAATTTGATGTAATATCGCAGTCATTCACTATCCGACGTGTGTTCAATTCAATGCACTTCCCCATCCTGACCTATATGCCGCCTGCCAGCGACTAACGCTTTTTGCGTACGGGAAGTAATTCATGCACGCGCAAGAATATCACTTACACATCATTGCTACCGAAGGCTACTTTGTTTACGCAGGGAAATAAAGGTTCGATACTTTTTAGTGTGCCTATCTACTAAAAATTCGCGGCAGCTTTTGTAGGGTTGCCGTCCAATTTCACATATTATGCAAATCTGAAAAGGTTGCTGTTTATCGTGGTTTATTTTTGGGTACTATGTCGTATTGTGCTTCCTCCTTATTTAGACAACGTTTCGGATAGCGTTGACCGGTCAGTGGCTGAGTGGACATCGCGTTTGGGTCCCACCAGTCCTCCATCACATACCATTAAATGTGCCCATATAGATATCTACGCACACGGTCTCAAATATTTCAGAAAACTGATTAACAATCTTCTACCATGATACGTCGTGGAGAACAGTTATGTAATTGCCTTATTATTATGTCTTTTCTTCATTTATTTCTTTTCTCTTTCTCTGCAGGTTATGTTTTATATTTCATTTTGATTATCGTTATTTCTGTTCGTCTGTCATTATTTTTGTTAGTTTCGTGTAGTAACAACTAAAAATTGATTACGCATGCTGTGAACATTTCTAATTGGAGTGTTAATATCTATGTACATTTGTACACCCCAACTGCAATTTTATCAATGTAATAATTGTCAACACTCTGTAAATATTTCAATAAATAAATTACTACACAAGCAACATTTTCCGCTTAGTGTCGTTGTACTAGGAGATTTTCAAACATTGTTGGGTTATTCGTAATCCGGGAATGTTTATCTTTATTAAAAAAAAAGTCAATCGTCAGGGCAAATTTGTAGATTTTATGAGATGTACGTAGAAATAGAAGCAATACCGTGTTGCGCGCTCCAATCCTTTTGGGACGGTTTTTCAATATAAATAATAATTAAAATAAATATGATTTTTGACGTTAAGTCATGGTGTAGTCAACGCTTTTTTAAATTTCAATATTTCATTTTCATGAATGATTTTCCATAAATTTGGATACACCAAGTGTGTAAATAAAACATAACTTAAAAAAATAAAGGAAAACGCTTAGATAACTTAAGAAGCCTTGGAAATAAAATAAAATCCCTTAAAAATTATTAATCTATTATCAACAAACAAAAAATATTATCTCACAGCCCAATCGTGGATATGTTCCCCCACCCACTCTTCATTAATCCCTAGCAACGCCTCCACCCCTACCACAATCCTTAGTAATAATACGTTGTTCCCACCCACTATTTTGTAATTGTCAAATCAGTATACGTTTGCCCTGAGGAAGGAACGGTCGTTCCGAAACCGGTCGACTTTAAACAAATATACAAGTAGTTCAAACAAAGTATTATCGTTTCATTTATCTAAAAAAATCACGTTAGGCGTGTTCCTTTGTTCGTTCACTATCCTTTTCATCTGTGGATTGATGATATTCTAATACAACCTACGAATTCCCTTCGAATGATTTTGAAATCTATTTTTTTGACGTCTCCTTTCTTAGATCCCACATTAAATTCGCAATTTGATTGAGTTTTTTTATTTGATATTGAAATCTCACTTTATGCCGGCCAGATAGTTTTGCAATATCTTTCAAGAATTATTATTTTCATCCCTGAATACTCGATGGGAAAATCAGAGGGGAGTTCAAGGAAGATGGCATCGAGAATAAATTAAGTTAATGCACTCAACTTTATAGGAAAGTAATCAAACTTGCATGACGCTTTTAAAACAGCTATTACTAAATTACCTTCTTCTTCAAAAAATGTGTTTTAGTACAAGGGATCGACTTTGGAACGATGTGACGAAAATGTATGTATGTATTTTCTTACATTATGAAATTCGTACTGCTTTTCTGTCTAAAATATCAAGTTAAGGGCTTGCAAAGTGGTTTCCATCATTAACTACAGAACTTAAATATCAATAAATGGCAAACCAATAGTTTCACATTTCTCATTTGTTATGTATAATATAATAATATCATTAAATTCAAATTATTAAATTTCTAGTTAAGTACTAGAAATAAAACTTACTGATAATACCTATTGTATAAACAAATACGTATATAAAAAGGAGAGATTAGTTACAATCGAACTGAATATTACCTAGTCTCGTAAGACCTATCTATGTAAAATACAATTGTAAAAAAAAGCGAATAAAAATATAAAAATTAAATCTCAGAAAAAAACGGCGGTAAAACTAGTACCTATAATAAAAAATTAGACTATTAAAAGACTTAGTTTTAACCACTTTTATTGTTTAAAAAACCAACATTTTTCGTAGGCAATGGTTACTTTATCAGCGATTACTTAAAACTAATTTTAATAATAGACTTAAAGTGTCAATGGACAGGCTCGAGTAAAAAGTGAGGGGGGGAGAGAATAGGGCGTAATTTACAAAGGGAACAAATTTAATTAATAACGGGTCATTTAAAAAAAAAATTTGGTTGTTGATAATATTTAAACTTATGTTTTAATCGATACCATGAATATTGCAGTGTAGCGACTCAATGTGTTTCCACAAAATAAGTTTGCTGTGTTTGAAGAAGCATCTATCTATACGCACCAGATTTAAATGTACGGGTTAAATTTTCCCCACAGGAAAAAACTAAACCCTTTCACACACTTCCCCAAATGATCATCTAGTCAATCCACGCTATGCAATTGCACTATACAAGTATTATAAATACAAAACAATGCATGAACAACATGTCAACCTACCAGAGACCAAATGGGAAAATAATTCACCGACTCCAGATATTTTCATATCAGAGGGTTCGGCTCTGTGGAATTCCTAATTGAACCTATAAATCCCACTGATCCCTCAATATAAATATTTAAAATATCTTTTTTAATCCAACATGTATTTAAAATGACTGATTTTTGCATTTTTATATATAAATTCTTTGACAAATCTAAATGCCTCAATTTTGAATGAGAGACCTAGGTATAATGCCAGTAGCCGAAATAACAAATGGTAATATTTTTATAGTCTGAGAATGCCAAATTCTTTTAATCTCATTTTCTAAATCTGAGTATTTTCTTATTTTTTCAGAAACAGTTTTTTGAATATTACAGGAATTTGGAATAGTTACATCAATGATATAAGTTTTTTTTTTTTTAAATTTTGTCATGTAAAACTATATCAGGTCTATTATGACTAATTGTTCTGTCTGTTAGTATGGTTTTATCATAATATATTTTACAAAATTAATTTTCTAAAAATGAATTCGGTTCATATTCATAATATGGTACTATATTACGGCAGTCAATCAAGTTATGTTTAATTACCAAACTTTGGTGGATTATTTTTATAACATGATTGTGCCTAAATGTATACTCGGACGGCGCTAATACAGAACATCCCGATATTATATGTTCTATAGTTTCCGGAAAAACCAAACATTTTATACATAAATCATCAATTTGATTTGCATCTTTGATTATATGCTTCCTATAATTTTTAGTATTAATGAATCTATCTTGAATGGCAAGCATAAATCCTTCTATTTCTGCGCTCAACTCTCCAATACTCAACCATTTGTTTGACGAAAGTTTGTCAACATACGTTTGGTTGAGATAATTGAAGTGTTTTGCATGTATAATTTTATTTGATCAGGAATTATAAAAAATTATTATATTATAATAATAATTTTTGTAATAAAAATAATATTTTTTTTATTTATCTATTTCTATTCTTATTCTTTACAGTTTATGCATATATATATATATATATATGTAAAGGAAATATATTCCCTTTAAATTTGAATCCTATAATGTCAATTAGAATGCAATCATCGATTGTCATTTGTTTTGTTATTCTATTATTTGATTGTTAGAAAAAACCATTCAAAGTGATATTAATAAACATAAATGTCGTTTCTTAGTTAAAAAAAACTTTGCAACACAAGTGTTTTATTTAGAAATTAATAAAAAGGAATTAAACCTATCAACATATTATAAAACGACATTTCGTTTTAAACCAAAAATGGAGAAAATTCAATTCGAATTTACGCTATTACCTGGATGCGATGGCAGATCAAATATTATTAGCATTACAAAAATAGTCACAAGTGATGGAAAAGTGTTTACAATACCAGAAATGCTACGATCCGCCAGCTATCACGAGGAGATAATGAAAACTAGTGCTTTTGGAAAAATAAAAAATAGTTTGAAAAAAAGATACCAGGTTAGAAGAGTCTGGTTAACCATGACAGAAGAACTAAAAAAAACATATGTAGACGAAGATGGAAACCTACAGTTTGGAGACCAATACCTCGAAGAATTGGACGAAAAAAGTTTACAAGTACATCAAAAAGAAGATGCATTAGGAAAATTAATTGAAAAGTTAATGGAAGATAAGCAACAGAGCTTAAAAAACATTGCTGAGAAGTTTGTTATAGAAAAATTCTGCACTAAAAATACAAATGCAAGCCAGTGGATGGAAGTGTTTGAAAAAGAATGTTTGCGGTTTGATGTGACCATGGATGGAAAAAAAATAGAAATACTCAGATTGTTCATGGATAAATCTTGTATAGACTGGTACAGTTCCATGATTATAAAACTAACAATGAACTCAGAGTGGTCAACATGGAAAAACAAATTCTGTGAATCATTTGCAAACAAAGGATGGAACCCTGTCACATACGCACTATCATTTAGATACAAAGATGGTTCTCTGTTGGATTATGCTATGAGAAAAGAAAAACTTCTATTGGATGTGAGAAGATCAATTGACACCGGTACTTTGATAGATCTTGTTGCTTCCGGACTACCAGAATTCATACTTAACAAGATCGATAGAGAAGGATTACAAGATACTGTAGATTTGTTTAATGAAGTAAACAAGTATGAACATATGGTCAACAAAAAAAGATTTATGAATAAGAAAACATTTGGAAATGCAGAACATAATAAAAATGGGGGTAAAAATCCATGTAAAATTTGTGAAAAATTGAATAAGGGCATTCGTTACCACCCTGAAGCTACATGCTGGTTCAAAACAAAAGAGGATGAAAAATTTAAGAGAAATGCCATTAAACATGTAAACAATTCAGTGATAGAAACTGAATTAAATGAAAATGATCAAAAAAACTAATAGTAACACCATTAATAAAAGTCAAACTATTACTAAATGATAAATTAAAAATATACGGAATTTATGATTCAGGTTCAAATGTTTCTCTAATTAATTCTAAATTATTGAAACTAAAAGGAAAAGGAAACAATTTGAATGAAGCAAATTTAGTAACGATTAATGGTGTTAAAAAGACGAGTGGTTTGACAACGTTAAACATAAAAATTTTTGAATTGGAGAATAAAGTTGATGTGTACATTATTGATGAACACAATTTCAAGTATGATTTTTTGATTGGATTAGACATGATAAAAGACTTCAAACTTATCCAAAGTGAAGACTTACAAATATCACAGAAACTCTGCCTAAATAATACAAATAAAAAAGAAAAATATTCTACAGATATGAAAACGAATACTAAATTTAATCATATAGAAAAACACAGAATTAATTTTAACGAACATGTTAAAGAAGAAGATTTTAAAATAACAATGAATCATTTAAATAATGATCAAAAAACAGAAATAAATGAACTAATAGACAAATACACATCAGTGTTCGCGAAGAGTAAATATGATGTTGGCACTGTCAATGGATATGAAGCGAAGATAGACTTATTAGTGGATAAATATTGTAGTAAGAGGCCTTACAGATGCAGTGTAGAAGATAAAAAGGAAATAGAAGAGCAAATAGCAAAATTATTAGACAATAAACTGATAGAAGAGTCGTACAGTCCATTTGCTGCACCGGTCACTCTAGCATTTAAAAAAGAAGAAAACAAAAGATCCAGATTATGCATAGACTTCAGAGACTTAAATAAAATAGTAATACCTCAAGCTCAACCATTTCCATTGATTGAAGACCTAATGACAAAGACCAGAAATTGCAAATTTTTTTCAACGCTGGATATAAACTCAGCCTTTTGGTCTATTCCATTGCGGATTGAAGACAAAAAAAAAACAGGATTTGTAACACAGGAGGGACATTATCAATGGACCTGCCTGCCTTTTGGATTGAAGACTTCTCCGGCAATTTTTCAGAGGATATTAAGCAATATATTGAGAAAATATAAACTAAACGAATTTGCTGTCAATTACATAGATGACATTCTTATTTTTTCAAAAACTTTTGCTGAACACATTGATCATCTGACAAAGCTGCTGAATGCAATCAAAACAGAAGGTTTTAGATTAAAATTTACAAAATGCACATTTGCATCAGATATGGTAAAATATCTGGGTCATATAATTCAGAATAATTCAGTCAAGCCAGTAAAGGATAATTTGATTTCAATAAAGAATTTTCCTATTCCAAAAACACAAAAGAATGTGCGACAATTTCTAGGAAAAATCAACTTTTATCATGAGTACATTCCGAAGAGTGCAATAATACTAGATCCTTTGCATAATTTATTAAGGAAAAATCAAAAGTTTATTTGGACTGATAAATGCCAAAATGCTTTTGAAACGATGAAAAACCTAATATGCTCACAACCGATCTTGGAAATTTTTGATCAAGATTTACCAATTAATATATATACAGATGCTTCTCTAGAGGGTGTTGGAGCTATTTTAAAACAGACACAATCTGATGGAAAAGAAAAACCTGTTGCTTACTTTTCGAAAAAATTAAACAGCGCACAGAAAAAGAAAAAAGCAATTTACTTAGAATGCTTAGCTATAAAAGAGGCAGTGAGATACTGGCAATACTGGTTGATAGGAAAACCATTTACAGTTTATTCAGATCACAAACCGCTGGAAAATATGAATATCAAATCTAGAACCGATGAAGAGCTTGGTGACTTAACATATTACTTATCCCAATATGATTTTCAAATTAAATATTCTCCAGGAAAGTACAATATTGAAGCTGATTGTCTAAGCAGAAACCCAGTCTTAGAACCAGATGAGAACCAAGATGAGCAATTAAAAGTTGTCAACTTAATAAAATTAGAAGATATCTTAAAAGATCAGGTCAAAAATGAGAAGATACAGTGCAGAAAAGATAAATTGATATCGAAGAATAATGTTTATTACAAGAAAGTAAAAAAAAAAGAAAAAATAATTCTATCAGAAAAATTCAGCATAGATTTTATCAAAAATGTTCACACAGACCTAGGTCACATAGGAATTAATCAAATGCAAAAAATGATAAGCTCATGGTACACATCAGAAAACATGACAAACAATATAAAGAGAACTTGCGAAAGTTGTGCAGTATGTTTAAAGAACAAATCAAGAGGTCAAAATAAATATGGATTGATGTCCTACTTGGGTCCCGCAACAAAACCTTTTGAAATATGTTCTATTGATACGATAGGTGGTTTTGGGGGTTCACGGTCAACAAAGAGATACTTGCACCTGCTATCAGATCATTTCACGAGGTTTGCATATATTTTGACGTCAAAAACTCAAAATACCAACGATTTCATCAAACTCTTAAACTCCACAGAAACTAATGACATTGGCATGATACTATCAGACCAATATCCGGGTCTTAATTCTAGAGAATTCAAAAAATTTTTGGATGAAAAAAATATTCCAATCATTTTTACTGCAGTAAACTCGCCTTTCTCAAATGGATTAAATGAAAGATTAAATCAAACGCTAGTCAATAAAATTAGATGCAAAATCAACGAAAATGACTTAAAAGTGGCTTGGACAACTATAGCCCGTAATTGTGTAAAAAACTATAATGAAACGGAGCACACTGTCACTGGTTATGCGCCTCAGTACCTACTTAACGGCACAGATGTTACGATTTTGCCAAATGAGTTAAAACTTAAGAAGACTGACATCGATTTGATTCAAGACAGAAAAAAAGCTCTGGAAAATACTATAAAGTCACATAATTACAACAAGATGATTTACGATAAAACCAGGAGACATATTAACTTCAAAGTTGGTGATACTGTTTTTGTGGAGAATGGAAACAAACTTAACAGGAAGAAGCTCGACGAATTGAGAATCGGACCCTACAAAATAATAGAAAAATTATCAAACTCAATTTACAAGATAAATACTGGTCGAAAAAAATTAGAATCAAATTTTTTCCACATCTCGAAATTAATTCCAGCACCTGCATTGATGAACCATGAAGAGGATATCGAAGATGAATGAAAATTTTTGCAATAATTTTCTTTCCCGCGGGGGGGGGAGATGTAAAGGAAATATATTCCCTTTAAATTTGAATCCTATAATGTCAATTAGAATGCAATCATCGATTGTCATTTGTTTTGTTATTCTATTATTTGATTGTTAGAAAAAACCATTCAAAGTGATATTAATAAACATAAATGTCGTTTCTTAGTTAAAAAAAACTTTGCAACACAAGTGTTTTATTTAGAAATTAATAAAAAGGAATTAAACCTATCAACATATTATATATATATAAATACTACTAATATAAACAAAAATGTTAATAATAATCAGTAACTGTACCTACATTAATTGATTAGTAGACGCATTTTGTGAACACCTCTCTAGGAGAATCTTTGCTAAGGTGTTCGCATGTTTTAAAGGTATTATTTTGCGTTCATAAGTAAAACCAAAGCATCGTCCTCGAGACTCTCAATGACGCGGTATCGAATATTGGGTTAGCACCAGATGTAGATCATAATATTATGTAGACACAATGTATTAACAGTGTAGTGAAAAGAAAAAAAAAAGTAAAATATTATCCAAATCAATGAATATCCTAAGGATTATGGAGACCGAACAACTCAGAATCAACTCAACTCAACCCATCCTCCAAAAAGTTATTATAAGCAGTGACAAATATATATAAAATTGGTTAAATAGGTTACGGTAGGTTAGATATTTTTCAATTTTTTTTTTCATAACTTTTAAAACTTTTCAAAAAGACTTTGAGTTGACATGGAACCGATAAAAAATCATGTTAAGATTTTTATTTTTATAAAAGTAATGTTTTATTACCATTATTATTATTGTTTACGCAGGCAGTAAACACGTAAACACCTCAGCACAGGTTCTCCTAGTGAGGTGTTCACGAAACATACAACAATACCTATCCACAGTTTCACCTTTACAAACCTACCATACACCCAACATAATAAAATTGCAAAATATATTACGTTAAAATGTTTTCAAAATGTATCTATTATGTAAAAATGTTAATTAATAGGTAAATACTGTAATACATAGACATAAATAAATAAAAGTAGGTATCTGACATTTATTTTTTACGACCTTTTCACAATAGTACCAGATTTCGCTTTCAGGTTGACGTCTTAGATTGTCTTCCAATCTTTGATTATGCAGTTTTTGACATCTTCTTATATGTATATCAAAATGAATGGCTAAATGTGTTGCTAAGCGCAAATCTGGAGAGCAGCTGATCCGATTTCGCTAATTTTTTTTTAGAATATTCCATGAAGTACGAGGATGGTCCTTACGGAGAGAAAAATTAAGAAAATTGGATAATTTCAGAAAACCTAACGACTATCGCACGTTTGACAGTTCGCGTGTTTGAGAATGACATTTTAAATCAGGATTCTATTTTTGAAAATCTTTAAGTTGATAAATTTATTTAAAGTAGGTACTCCCCTAATAGTTTGAATCAAATCAAGAATTTTAGATATTTTAAATAGGTACCTATGTCAGGTACCAAATTTAATATACGTGAAAAATGGAAATTTGAATAAAAATTGTAAAAGGTGGCACGCGGGCTGTTTAAAAACTGAATGTGCTGAGGTGTGAGAGGGGGGGAGAGGCGAGGGGGAGGGAGGACGGTGAGAGGGGGGGAGGTGGAGGAGGCGGAGTGGGAACCCCCCTTAGACCATGCGAGCGATGCCGCGGGTAAAAGCTGGTTTATTATAAATTTCAAAAACTGCTTAACAGTACACCACGGTTTCCTGTTTGCCAAGAGATTTTGCCATCTTATAATGTTCGGGCTTGTATTTAATTTATGAATAGTTATACGTATACAATAGAATAGAGAATACCACAATAAGTGCCTTGCTAAAGTGTTTCGTGATTCAAATACTTGTCCGATTTAGGCCCATATTAACAATCAAAATTGTATTTTCAAAATTCAAATGGGATGATCTGGAGATGGGGAGATTTACTATTTCCAGCGAGTGTAAGAGAGACGGAACGCTGGGCGATGGCGTTGGGCTAAATGGAATATTTATTTCCATTAAAATTTGAATGGAAGTCACTTCTAGTATTTTATTCTTTATTCTATTAATCACACATTTTTTTGTCATTCACTAGTGGTCTCAGTTATTATAAGCAATAATTATCAGCCTGAAACACTCATCCATATTGAAAAAATCTTCCGAGAAAAGATACGTGACGCCAACGGGACTTGAACCCGTGCCCTTCTGATTGCCGGTCAGCTGCTCTCCCAATTGAGCTATGGCGGCTTATCTTATACCCGCCAAATGATTCAATATATACTAGTGTTTCATTCAACAATTATTGCTTATTATATTTTTTCCACCTGAAAATAACCAACTTTAGTTTTTGCAAGAGAGACACTGTTAGTGTTAAATCCCCCGCTAGGTGGCGTCGAGACAAAGAGACGGGTTCAAGTCCAGTTGGCGTCATGTATCTTTTCTCGGAAGATTTTTTCAATGTGGATGAGTGTTTCAGGCTGATAATTATTGCTTATAATAATTGTTACCCTTTGAGCTATGCATAAAAAATCTTGTCTTAAGCGTTAGTTTAAAAATTAAAATTAATAATCACTAGTGGTCTGTTGAAAATACTAGCCCAGATTTGTATTTGTAAAGGGGTGATTTAAAAAATCATTATAATGCCCATATTCGATTCATCAGTATTTTTTTGCAACCGCATGAGGCTCATATCTCATGGACATATAAAATCATGAAGACTTATTGCTAGCATTTTTGTTTCTATTTTAGCAGGGTATTAACCAACTAATAATACAAATTGCAAGCTCTAAAATTGATTAACAGACCAATCATCATTTTGGCTGCCACGAGGGTAATAACGGTACGTAATCCATTGTTTGTGGTTATAGGTTTATCATTAAGTAGTGTTGCCATTAAGTACCTGGACACTGAATCACCAGCAGATTTAATTAAGCTTTTGAGTGCTTTTCTGTTTTAACTGGTTGGCTTGATTGGGTAACTTAACCGGTGGAAGCTTTTAGAATGAAAGAAATCGAATTTTCTCTGAATTAATGGTTTTTGATAATGCGGTTACCGTTCCAGAGAATTAGTCGAGAATTCAGAGCAATCAGCCATCAATCCGTACCGCAGATGCTGGAGCCTCGAGGCTGTGACTAGTTTCCAATTTCCTGGAATAATTCAGTTTGGTGATTAGTTTTCTTGGATTGGTTGAATTGATATTCGTATTGAATTATTAGGTTTTGTCTGTTTACAATTATTTATGCCGTGACTTGTCGATTTCTGGAAGATTGATGATTTTGTCATCTGGTGTTACAGGGAATCGGCCTTTAAGACAGTATAACGTTTTTTCATGAAAATTGTTAATGATAAGTTTCACTGATTTGTTTCATTTGGTGAACCGTTTGTGTACAGTTACCAAATATCCCAATTTGGTTTAACTTTATTTATTTGTTTTTGTATAAAGAATACATAGAAGCTTTGACTGTCCAACTAGGAAGGTCTCCCGTTCTAGGACAGTCAAATGACAGAAACATTTTGATAGGCGTAGATTTAATTTACAAATGACCGATTTGGGACCCAAATCAACAAATCATTGCCAAAAAACTTTATCTTATTTACTGAAGCTGAGGCAAACATATTTAATTATTTATAATTATGCACAAGTGTCCTTTGCGCACATTTTTTTTTTCAATACAGAAAGAAGAAAGAAATGTAAAATTATAAGATTACTTGTAAATAAACCAAAAGAGAAATAATTCATAAGCAAAATAAAACATATTAATTGTAAATAAACCAAAAGAAAAATAATGCATATTAATACAAAGTTAATGAAAGCAGTGAAGAAGAAACAAACAGAAAATACCTGTATACAGTGACCTTGTTAAAATATGTACTGCTAAATTGTTTAATTAGTACAGCTTTATACTTCAGTAGAGGCATGTAAAAAATATCGGAATCATTAGCATAAAAGGTTTTCAAAAATGTTTAAAGTGTTTTCCAATCGTACTTTAAAGAACTTAATCAGCTTAACTTATTTCATTCATACAAGTAATTTTTTTAATATAAATACTGCACGAGAATCTCCTTTGATTCCTACCATCTGGAGATGGTAGGAATATCCCCAATTGAGATATGTTGTGAGATTGAGGATACTAGGTAGGGGAAGGAAGATGGTGGGGTAGTTTCTGGCTATTTAGATCTAGTCACCCATGATGGTTACGGCTATTTCAAGCAAAGTTTTGATTCTGAATGGTGGTTTTTTTACCAGGGCGATACTGAAAGAATCCACAACTCTGAACATGTGTAAATTAAAATGTTATTAATTTGCCTTTTCTCGTTTATTTTTAGGTGAGTTGCGACTTCTATTTTCTGCATAAAGGCAAGATGAATTGCTACGATTTGGGTGAGTTTTATATATTTTTTTACTCTTGTCAATCATTAAAAAAACATTCTCAAACAAAAATATTTTGAATCAGCAATTTTTTAATTAATAAATTTAATATTTAAAAAAAATTATATACGTTTAAGTTATTCATCATCTATTATGGTCTACAGCTACTGACGGTCAGAAATTATTATAAGACTTTTTTAACATTGGATTTACACAGGAGGCTTCCGAGGAAAATAATTTCCCTCAGAGCCTATTTCATCTTTGGGTATGCTGTGTGATGGTTTTAGTTTTAAGGAAAATAAGGATAGGAAGGAAAGGGCGTGAGTAAAAATTTCTTATATAATTATCTTAAATATAATAATAATCTTAAATATCTTGGTCAGTTCATCCAGGAGTTTGAATTTTGACATTTAAATTCTTCCGATTCATCTGCGGTGCAAGGCGATGGATCGAGAGAATTCTGCTGGACCGTTCTCCCCAAATCCAGGCCGCCACACGGTAGGTGGGCAGACGCATCCGCCGCCAAGGTCTAAACAATCCTCACCCCATGATCCCGGGTGACCAAAAGTAAGGTTAAGTCACCAAGCGAACCGCTTGGGGTGACCTATAACAGACATGTTGGTAATCCAATGAATGGATCCCGAGGCGCGATACCCATACCTATTTATCCATACCCGAAGTATGCTCTATAATTAGGCTCTTGCATTGTTTTTCCATAATCTTTGTAGTAATTTTTTATAACTCAGTCTTTAATATTTAATAATAGGCCTCAAAACACTAGATTAAAAACAAACATAAAACGAAATATAAGCCAGATTTTCCGCGTTGTCCCACATTAACCTTAAAAAGTAACACTCAGTTCTAGCCGGGGAACAGGCTTTTCCCGAAACAGGCGTTACCTGATCGTTATTGTCGTTACTCTACCATTAAGGGATATTTTACCGGTGTGCTAACGTTACCATAACCGTTAGCAAATAACGCTCATTAACACGTGCGGTTAAGGTGAGATCTTAACTTCTATTTTCTTTCGGTCTTCTACTGTTTTTTTGACCGGTCAGTGACTGAGTTGGCATCACGTCTGGTCCCCACCCAGGCATCGTCAGATCAATTTGTCGGCTAGCTAAATCCTCCATCATTGCACTAGTAATATCTTCCGCTTGTAATGACGGCACTCCATCACGACATAAACCGCAAGTAATATGTTCCGCTTACTGTGATGGTAGTAGGAGATTTTAAAAGGTTTTCAAATTCGTAAATTATTATCTGTAACTCAAGAGCGAAATCGATCAATTTTCGATCGAGAGTCGCTAATAATATTGTCTTCACTGATTACATACAAAATAAGTGTTCTGGATTTGCTATTTTTCTTATTAAATAATAAATTGTATGACGTGTAGTCGCAGCTTCTAACCAGGGAAATGATATTAGTCCAACCAAGGAAGGAGGTGCAGAGTGCGTGAGCAGGAACCTAAGTGATTCTTTCAGAAACTTGTTCAGGGTGCTTAGGGTGTGAACACACTAAAATTCCTGACGTCTAGGTGGTGTGCTACAAGGGGGGGGGGGGGGGAGGAGGTGTGAGAAGGTTCAAATTTTCGGGTTTCCGCTTATGTCTCAAAAACGTACGTCGCATAGGATTTTTTTTTAGAATAAGTAAAATCTCATAAATCTTTGAAATGTATTCAATAAAAAGTTGCAATACATTTATTGGATTTTTTTAAATATTCACTTTCACTGTTTGTGGTGTATTCTCATTCCTGTCAGCGGTATTCAACAACCTCAACACCGTATTATAACTTGGTTGTGCTTTATCTTTTAGCGCTGTTTTATTATAACACAACGAGGTCTAAAAAAGCTACGAAAAGAAAATATTGCCTACTTCCTGCGTGATGCTGTTTGTGCTAAAAAGACGTGTATAAATTTGGTACCGAGGTACACTTAGAAGTATGTAAATTCACGAAAAGTGGATTACGCCTCCTTCAAATGTGTTTTGTTTTTATTAACAAGGCATGTCAATTAAAGTTTAGAATATAAAGTAAAAGAAAATATTTTTAAAATTTAAATACCCGACGCGGCTGGCTTGAATAAAGCCAAGAAGTTTTTACCTGTCGTAAATAATTTTGTAATTATATTAAACAGGTTTTTTTCTGGCTTAGCTCTCACTTCGTTCTCAGGCGTATCGTTTTCGTAGTTAACCGTAAACGAAGATTCTTTGTTATTTAATTTTTATTTACCACCGCATTCACCAACTGGTTGTGAAGAACGTCTATATTTGTCTTTCTTTTTTATAAATTCACTAGCGATGAACCCGCTGATTGTGGGATTTTTGAAGCCGAGAGTACTTATGAAAAGATATTTTCCTTCCGATCTTGCCTTCGTCAATCAACATTGTCAATTTTGGAGACCATCAAAAATTTATCTTACGACTGAACTCCGTTAGTTCCGTTAGTTAACTTTAAAAATTACGACATCTGTGATAAATTTATACAAAAAAATCACATTTCAAATATAGAACGATTATTAATGAATCTATAAATATAAAAATGAATCCCTGTTTCCCTTGCTCACACCATAACTTCAGAACGACTTTACCTATTTCATTCATCTTTTTTTTAAAGTTTTCTAATACTTTGTAGAAGGATCTTTGAGAAATTGGATAATTTCAGAAAACTTAACGACTATTTTAACCTCGCACGTTTGACAGTTCGCGCTTTTGATGCAATTGAATATAGCAGGCAGCTGTTTTTTTTTGTATGAAAATAATTGTCTATGGATTTTTTAAAATATAGATATTTTATATAGGTACCTGTGTTGGTACCAAATTTGATTGATTGTTCTTATAATGCACAAAAATTAATATTTGTAATGCATGAAAAATTAAAATTAAAATAAAAACATTGCAATAGATCGCACGCGAGCTGTTTAAAAAGTGAATATATGGAACGCGGGATTGAGGTTTACTGGTTGGGGAGCGAGAGAGGGGTGAGGATGCAGGGGATGCAGGAGGGGAACAGGGACACATGGGAAAGGACATGCAGGGAGAAACAATTTATTTCTTTGAATATTGCATAGCAACGCATGCCGGGAACCAGCTAGTTCATTAATATTTGGGGGGAGGAGGGGGGTGGGAGGAGTGGAGTGACGGAGGCGGAGTAGGAATCCCCTTAATACCATGCGAGCATATTTAAGTCCAAACGACACTGTGAATTTTCTTGAAATTTCGGAATGCTTTCGAGGTATTTTAAGTTTATTAAATTAATTTTCTTTTTTGAAGTTGTAGGAAAAAGAAATACTATATAAGAAACTAGATAAAATAATCATTGAAATGTTTGTATTTGAAATATACATTGATATTTCTAAAAAATAAAATTTTAATATCAAATATGATATTGACTCGATACGTCCATAGTTTTGAAAGAATTCGATATTTAGAAAACACGTTCGTAGATAGTGAGAAAACAGTCACTTCACTTTTTGCGCCGTTTATACCATAAAAAAATATATTAATGTAATTTTTTTACTTTAAACTGTAAACGAAAACATCCCGCCAATTTGTCATCATACTCTTTGATATTTTTCTTTGATTTTATTCATGGAATCAAGTATGAATATTTGAGATAAACTGATAAGCATAATTATTTATCTTCCCAACGACGAACACATCACTATAGAAAATAAAGATAGAAATATTTTTTAAATGTATCAATGAGATCCCAGATCAAGTGTGTCTGTCCTTCATTGGAACTAAAGGAATTTGATGTACATCGCTAGTAATGTCCTTCTAAGGCTTGAGGGGTTAACGTCGCTATTTGACTCATTATTTCCTCTTTTCCCCGTTTGCGCATAAGTCAGACATAGAAAACGAACCTGAATCGTGCAAAGGACATTTCTGCAAAAGATACAGCAAGAATTTTTGAATCACATTGTCGGAATAGTTGAGGAGAGATATTTTAAAAAGCTTCGCGAACCATTGAAGAGGGCAAATACGAGTACACCTTTGCTGATGTGGAAATCTTATAAAGTACTATCGTTTTATTTTTGGGACCAGTTCCTATCGGATTTATAAAATGGTCACCGACACTGACACTGGGCGAAGCCGAACTAAAAGCCCATTGGATCATAGTAGATCCGAAGAACTGGCTAATTTTGGAACCAGTTCCTATCAGATTTATAAAATGGTCACCAACACTCAAACAAGGCGAAGCCGAACTAAAAGCCGCCCGCTAATAATATTAGTTAATACAATTAAAACTATGAATGGGATTCTACAAATTAAACTTAATAACAATAAATAAATTAATTCGATAGTGTCTTAGGTAACGACTTATTTTGAGCCCGAGCCAAATGGACTAACTTTTTAATTTTCTCTGCGTCGCGAAACTTTTCTTTGAAATATTGAACTTATGCAGTGTGTTAGTTATGGTCCTTTCCTCCGGAGAAAATGTTTGCACTGCAGTACAATGTTGGCACTGGTTTTGCTCTTGATATTGTTAAGATATAAAATATGGGCGCGATGCGATGCAAAATTCATAAGGCGTCTTCCTTTGGAAGTTTTCAAAGTTTGAGCTTGAATTTTAAGTTCCTTTAAAACGCAAAGTTCTTTTTCGTAATGTGACATATTGTGGCATAATAATTCTCTTGGCGTTTTTCTTTGTCTTCTCAGAAACTAGCTTGGCTAGATTGATAAAAACGGCCTTTAAATTAATCAGCTAAAAATATTAATATTAATATCACAGTAAAATCCTACTTTTAGTTAGAAAAACAATCGCAAAAACGCTTGGTGTCGTTAAATGGTTGTTGTTTGAAACGAGGAAATCTGATCTGATTTTTGTAGTGTTTTTTTTTTTTTTCTCCATTCATTGCTTTGTTAATTACATAATTTGAGGATTTGACCACCATGCTAATAACATGCCCATGTTTTGGTGCAGGAATCATTTGATGGACCATAAATGGCTAATTGATTGTTTACTATTGCAATTGAAGAAATTGATAATTGATACTTCCCATTTACATAGGGGGTGGTGTGTATATGACAATCGTCCATTCAATTGCTTTTTTCAATTTGGGAGGCGGGCATGGGTACCGCCCCGGGAACTGTTTATTGGATAACCTGTAGGTAGAGCTACGGAACCTGTTGGTAGAGCTGGTAGAACCTCAGTCAGATTTTCGATTGAGTTTCGCTAATATTGTCTTAATTTAGTTTAAAAAAAAACTTATTGCATTAGCTCCACATAATAGGCCCTGAGTAAAATAATTTCCATCAGAGCCTATGCCATCATAGGAGATGCTGTGTGGAGGGTTTATTTTAAGGAAAGGGAGGAGAAGAAGTTTTGGGAAGGAAATAGGTATTCAATTTGGGAGGCGGGAATGGGTACCGCCGTCCCGGGAACCTTTATTGGATATCCAACACCCCTGCCATAGGTCTCACAAAGTGGTTCGCTACATTTGGTGACTTAGCGGGGGAGCCTAGGTTCAGGGAGTGAGGTTTGTCTAGGTATTGGCAGCGGATGCATTTGCCCTTCTACTACCGGATTCGCGACTCATCGCTTTGCACCGCAGTGAGAGGGATTGATTCATACGTCCTTCACTCATTGATCTCCAGAGTCTCACTCACCCCTCATACATTTTTCCTTCTCAGAACTTTCTCTCTTTTCTTTCCCTAAAAAGATCCTCTACACAGCAGCTCCAAAGATGAAATAAGCCCTATTGGAGCTAATTTAAAAAAAATCTATTGAGCCCTTTGAGATTGGTTTTAATTACAATAATTGCTTTATATCGCGATATCATGGAAAGAAAAATCCAAAGATTATCACTATACGGCATGTTTCCGCTAATGTTCACAAAGCATCTGTGTTGAAAATATTGATGGATCGGTTGAAGCTCTATCAATCACACTTCAAACCGAAGTGTCAATGAGCGAAGCACATTGTCAATTGACATTTATAGTCTCCGGACTTCATTAGCTTGTGGTGGAGTACCATTGTTTTTTTTTTTTTAATTCTCAAAATAGCAGCCTCTTATTTTCGTCTTCTCCTATTATCCTAGTACCTTTTACGAGAAACACAATGGTATATATTATTCATAACCTTTTTTCGTAACTCATCTTTTAAAAATAATATTCATTCCCAATTTAGTATTTTCAAGAAATTCCCTTTTATTTTGCTTTTCTGCGAAAAACTGTTCTCATTCAGAATATATTTGTACCTAGGAGGTATTTTTTCTAATAGCGCATAAATGGAAACACAGCAATTACTAGGAAGGGTCAACCAGAAGAATTTGGGACTGTTTCCTTTTTTGGGTTCAGGAATAACCCTTTCACGCATAATAGGTAGTTACCAACACCGAGCAAGGAAACCCAAATTGTCGAATTGAAAATGAAAGCCACACTAATACCCATGTATGGAAATCTGGAAGATTGTTATCTAGTTATGTAACAGAATTCCAAATCCCATTTTTTTATATGGTCGGTATAATTTTGCTGAGTCTACTCTCGAATCCGTACGACAAAATAATTTGTATGGTTTTGAATCGCAGGATTTTTTAAAAAAAAAATTAACTTCACACAGGTAAAATATCTCTCAGAACCTATGTCATCCTTGGGATACTGTGTGAAGGGTTTTTTTAGAAAGGAATTGCTGGAAAGGAAAAAAGGTATGATGATGGGTGGGTAGAAATCTGTGTCAATATGTCCAGGAGTGACGGACGTTTGAGTCCGGCTGGAGATGTCTAGGTTAGGTCTCCCTTAAATGCATTCGCCGCCAACACCTAGACAAACCTTATCCCCATGAACTCACGCATCCCTTCTCAGTCACCAAACGTAGTGAGACACTTGGGGTGACCTATTTATATAGCTACATATTTCCAATGGGTCACCCAAAGAGATTCTCTGAGTTTGGTGACTTAAAATAGTGGTTCATGGGGTGAGGTTTGTCCAGATCTTTGTTGTGGATGAGTCCGCCTATCAACTACGTGGTAGGCCGGATCCGAAGAGGCCGGTCGAGGAAAACTCTTAAACCGTGTCGGGCTCTTTCGACCAATCGCCTTGTATCGCAATGTGAGGAATGTATTCACACGTCCGCCACTCAGATCTAGATTCCTACCAGTGGCGTAGCTATCATGGGTGGTACACGGGGCCGGGGCGGATAACATGGTGTCACCCCCCCCCCTAGCTCCCTAGCTACGCCACTAGAATCGCCACCAGAATTTCCTGGTTTTCATTTTCTTAAAAAGACGCTCTCCACAGCATCCTAAAAGATGATTAACTTAAAATAACTAAGAATTAATATAAAAAGATATATCTATTGAACTGAAAAATTCTTTCACACTTAATTGATTCTTGTGGATATGAGACATTTTTATTTATTTTCGTATCGTTATAAAAAATAGGCCAAATATACTCGTAGTTTTATGCCTCGAATTAGAATAAACTTTCTTTGTTAGGCTTTAATTTTTCACTGGTTTCACTCGGGTTTTGACAAGACTATTTAATTTATTTGTGGATCGCAGGGCGATTTGATGCCGGTCTGCGACGGTTAGGGGTAGTAATGCTGATCCCACGACCCAGAATATTTCCAGGGGTAGATTCTATTATACATAATGACTGTATACCATTGAATCTCACAATACCAACATGCGGGTGGTAAAGGGTTTTCTGCCTATTGGGCACGATTGTTGTAGAGCAATTTGTGATCAATATATCTCCAGCCATTATACGGTTCTAGCCCTTATAAAGCTCCAGCTGTATTTATGGAAACCAAGCCATTTTTAAATATTTATGGTAAGCTTGGATTCATTCCAATTTGGGAGGCGGCTACGAGTACCGCCGCCCTGGAACCATTTATTGGCTAACCAACACCTCTGCAATAGGTCACCACACGTTGTTTGCTACGTTTGGTAACTTAACAGGGGTGCCCGGATTCATGTTGTGAGGTTTGTCTAGATCTTGGCAGCGGATGCGTCTGCCCACTTACTGCATGGCGGGCCGGATCGAGAGCGACTTGATCGGAGAGGCGTTTTGACCACTCCAGCTGAACTCTCCAGTCGACCCATCGCCTTGCACCGCTCTGGCAGGGATGGACTCGTACGTCCGTTACTCCTGAACACTCTGACATTCGGACACCTACCCACTCCTCATACATTTTTCCTTCCCTGAAGTTCCTCTATTTCCTTCCTTAAAAAGACTCTCCACACATCAGTCCGAAAGATGTCATAGGCCATGATGGAAATAATTTTCCCCATGGCCGGTGTGAAGCTAATGTACAAAAAAACTCTTAATGCATTTAATTGGTAGTTTTGAAATGTCTTGTTTCGATGATGTCATTTCCCGAGATCACGTCATTCTCCAAGGATATAATATATAGAATGACATATATGGCATCCTTGGAGGACTATGCTGATTTGGTAAAATTGAAAAAAAATCTTTTTCTTTTATTATTTATATGTTACTTATGTTACTTATGTTACTTTTATTATTTATATATTTATATGTTACTTATGTTACTTTTATTATTTATATGTTACTTATGTTACTTTTATTATTTATATATTTATATATTACTTATGTTACTTTTATTATTTATATGTTACTTATGTTACTTTTATTATTTATATATTTATATGTTACTTATGTTACTTTTATTATTTATATGTTACTACAATGAAGTTCCGTTATCCTGTTAGATTTGTCAACGGGTTCTTCTTAAAAAATGACTTTATATTTTAATCCTTAAGATCTTATGAACATTATTATTTGAAATCATATTCATTTACTGTTTTAAAAAAAATATATAGCCTTTGCTCTATAGCAAAGTCTTCCTTATTTTGACATGCCATAAAATTTATATTACTTAGTAAATAAAATAAGTTGATTAATTTCTCGGTTTCCTTTCTATAAATATAGATTCCTTAATGGTTACCTGTGTAAATAAACTATGCCATCAATCACTTTCGCCCTTTAAAATCACGATATTGACGCAAAATCTTTCTAATCAATAAATGTGATGGAATTCATTATTGACTAAAAGAAGTGACGTCCTATATTCTGACACTTTTGGCTGAAATTTCAATGAAATCCACGACGTTAGCAAAGTCGGATATGAAAGCGTTCAAAATATATGTATCCATCAATCAATCGAGACCTACACCACCTTGCCTACCCACGGAGCCTTCATATCCTTCCAAAGGTGGTTACTCAAGCTTTGTCGGTTAAACGACCGAGTCGATAATTCCGAAGCGTTTGCAATTTTCCACCATATCAGCCGGTTACAAATTCTCTTCTAAAGGACCCGGTAGCATGAAAATAGTTGATTGAGTATGCGCTAGGATGGTCATTATTGTACTAAAATTACACCAAAAATTACAGTCAGTCTCTTATTTCCTTATTGCTATCTCCTAGCTATCTAACAGACAGACACCGAAATTTAAAAATTATATTTGGTCTTCTGCAGTAATAATCCCTTGGGAAATTTTTGAAGACGTTCTTTACAGACAACAAACACCCTTAGAGTCTCTTTGGGAGATATATCTCTTCACAGTCTCATAAAAGATATGCTGTCTCATTTTGTATTATGGTGAGATATATGATTCAAACTAGTATTAGAAAAATATCGCTTTCAGTTTGCATCCAAAATTTTACAATAGACGCAAAGCCTTTCTATGAAATATTTTTTAGCACTTGTGTTATTGTATTAAATATAATTAATATAATAAAGAAAAAAAGGGAAGTGAGAGTAACTTTTTATTACCTTTATCTTTTTAAATATAATTTTTAGTTTTTTGTAACGTGGCGATTACAGTTTACATGATAAAAACCATCGGAAAGCGACTTAAAAAACTCTATTTACGTTTGCGTTTAAAATTTTATTATTTTTAATTTGTATGTCGATTTTTAACACTAAAATCTGTCTTTTATCTGCTTTCAAAAACAGTATCTACTATTTTGAAATACGATAAAATACATCGAATTTATGTAAAATCGAATGTGATGTTTTAATTTTGACAATTTACAAGAGAAGTACATTTCGAAATGTAAGAGGTTTTAGGGGTTAAACGGAGAAAGGGCATCACTTCTCGTCCAATTCATAATTCTATTAATAATCCAAATCTTAATTATGTATGTGTTAATTAATTATTATGTATTATGTTTTAACAATGTCGTCTAGATTAAGATTGCTTCTGTAGCAGATGTTTGAGTCGGTAAAGTGTCGGAAAAAGTCAAAGCCGCCTTGTAGCTTTCATCGAAAACGCTGCCTAATCCTTTGGGGATATAACAAAACATTGCATGGTGGGATATTCCTCTTTTATAGATCTACAAAAAAGTCCGGGAAGGCATATATCTATCTTTTACGGATAGCTTACTGTACCCACTCTATCTTCTAAAAAAATGGTCACGGACATTGCGATAATTGAAAAGTTATTTAGACGGAAACAGTATTAATCCTTATTAATTTAAATACGTTAGTTACCCCAAGCATTTCATTCACATTATTATAATCTTTCACACCATCCCTACGTAATATAAATTAAAGTCCTCCGTGATATCTGTCTCTTCGCGATAAACTCAAAGACCGCGGTGGTTATAAAGGTTGGATAACCATCCAGTAGATGACGTTGTTTTTTATTAGCCACAGCAACGCGTGGCCGGGTCAGCTAGTAATTTTATAAAATGATAAAAATAATACAAAATAATACAGGTTTTGAATGAACAACGTTTCTTACGTACAATTGGTACCTACTCAGCTGAAGGAAGCTAATACATTATAACGTAAAAATGTAGGGTGATTACGTTATCGTTTCTCACTGGTAAAAGGATCTAGTGTTTTCTCTGTCATTGCATCACTAAGCGATTGCCATCGCTAAATTCGCGCTCTATTTCATCAAAGTAACGAGATTTCGTTATAAATATTCAACTTCACTTTGACACTTTGAAATTAGAAAAGTGTTAAGTGATATTGAACGTCGTACCTAATTAGCAGTTAAAACGTTCATGGTTTTTATTAATACGTTGTATTGCCAAAGGGAATGAGAAGAGGAAGAGGGCGTTACTTTTGCAGTACCTACCTAACGTGTTTTAAGATTTGTTTAATAACTCAGATATGCCTCATACTTCCTACGTATGTCTAGTAATGTTACATTGTCGTGTAAACAAGCTTATGGGTTCGAGTAGTACCTTATTTTAAATTACAAGGAATGTGAACCTTTTTATTCAAGTCTGTTGATAAATATTCATATTAACAAGTTCTATGAACAGTGGATATCCAAAAATGTAATTTTCTCTTATTTAATAAATCAAAATCAAAATTTCCTGCGGAATCAAAAGACTTGTAAATATTAATGTATTTGCATACTTGCACTCAATAATAAATCATATTTCGTAATGTTAATTTAAAAAAAAAAATTCAAAAAGAATTATCCGATTTATCAACAATTCTTTTTCCTTATATGTTCTTCAAACAGGTACATTGAAAATAAATGCGAATACGGAGTATTTCTTCTATCTATATCTATATATAAAAATGTCGTTTCATAGTGTTTGTGGTCGTACTCCTCCGAAATGGCTGAACCGATTTTTATGATTTTTTTATGTATATTTGGTAGGTATGAGAATGGGTCGTAAAGTATATTTCATACCGCCAGATGATTGGGGTGTCCCTATCCAGAATTAAAAAAAAAAAATATATATTATTTTTTATTTGGCATCAAAAAATACCTATAACCCCAAATTTTCACCCTCCACCCCCACCCTCCCATTTTTTAATCGCGATTTTAGTAGTTTTTCAAATAGAACGAAATGAAAAAAAAAAAAATGTCGAACACTTAATTGCTCTTCGAAATTAATATTGATTTTATTTATTTCATTTTCCTACTTTAGGATAAGAGTATGACTTTTTTTCACTTTACTAATGCATATGTCCGTTACTTGAATGAAATAATTAAATTGTGAAAATTGACGATAGGTATTTTTTTTGTTTTTATCGGCGGTCATCATCTACAGCGCTCCATTCCTCTTTCTGTCATAGATCCCCCCCTCCCCCACACACTCACAATACATTCGTTTTTTTTTGTTTAACAACCAAAATATTCACTAGAAGTAATTTATATGGCAGAACAACGTTTCCGGGTCAGCTAGTAGTTCAATAATAATTCTTAAACACGATAATTTTACGTTTGAAAAAAAGCATCTTTGCTGAGCCATTAAACCGGAAACGGAAGATAGAAACAAAATGACAGACCAAACGAAATGCAAAAGGTCCGCACAAAGCAGGGGTATAATACAAGAATACAAGCAATACAAATCTAATCTAATCTAGTACTAATTTGAGTAAAGTACAATAGTGTAATTGAGTTATACGTTATACTATTGTAGTTTACGAATAAATTTAATAAAGCAAGTATGTATTTACTTTTAAATCCCCTAGCAGCTAGCAAACACAACAGCAATAAATTGACGATGGTAATCATAATAAAAAAATCACATCATGCAGTAGCAGATAATTAAATGTACACGAAGCTTGGCATTCTTCAAAAATTATTATAGAAAATTCTATCTTTGGCTCTGTCTTCATAAAGTGTGTGTATGACGGACACTTCGTGTACAGTCATTCGCTTAAAATTGCGAAAGAAATATAGTTACATTTTACGTTCTTCTTTTGACAAAGTTTACGATGCACACTTTGGAGGTCCGAAATCACATGCATTTCAGATAGATGGTACTTCAATATGAATACATATGCAGTTGTAAACAACCTCGCTGATTCATGCGATTTGCACTTGGCTGCACTGAACCGATTACCGGTATACGAACATAAAAATGGTTTCAGAAAGACGAATGCTTGCTCTTACAAAATATTGTAACTTCTTAAATCTTTGTTGCTTGTTACGTTATATATTTTGTGTGTTGAATTCAGCATTCAATATATTACTTTATTTAATAAAGTTGGGTTTACCAGTTCCATCACACAGTTAAAAACTTGTTTTCAAAACAGCACCTTAATTTTGCTCGAATATGATGTGTGTTTGTTAGTTTATTTCAAAATATTTTGCAAAATGATGTTGTTTGGCTCTGAAACAGTCTTTTAAAAAACTAAATCCATATTCTCCAAGTCCTTCATCAATCATGCATTCCTTTCTCTTCCTCCTTTCCTCAAAAGTCTCTACTAGGAAAAGAAGAAGATGTTCCTACCTACATGTGAACAAATTGAACAATATTGACACCCAAGTTTAAAATTACCTACTTGGGCAGTTGGAATTTCGTGGTGACATGGGTCACAACTTGCTCGTTGAAATATCGCAAATATTAGCAAAATTTCATTTTTATCAAATCAAAGTGTCGTGTATTGAAACCTGGTGTTGAGCCGAGATATTGGGAAGCCAGGATCGATCCTGAAACGCCACAAGAAGCCGTCAAAGGTAAGAGACTTCCTCTCATTTCCTATTTCCTACGATCGAATTTCAAAACACAATTATTGGTCTTTATTCATCAACAAAAAAAAGGATTTACAGTCACATTCTCATTTCGTGGTATCGGCCGTGACAGATGTTTTGTGGGATGTATGTAAGTCATACATCCACAAAACATCATAAGCTGTGTTTTTATAGTATCCACAACAACAGTATTTTTGGATAACATCCTTATAATTTCTGCCAACATTGAACATTACTGATTTAAATTACTATTTAGGTAGTTGGGTATCTACTAATTAGGGTAGTTTCGCGGTATAATGATTTTGGTACCTTGCTTTACTAATTTTGTCACACATTTGAATGTTTAGAAGAAATTTGGGAGGCGGGAACCATTTATTAGATAACCAACACTTCTGCCTTAGGTTACACCAAGTGGTTCGCTACGTTTGCTGAGGTTTTTTCAGAATGTTATTTAGACTTTTGTGTAGGCGTGTGATGTGTGATCTTGCAGATCTTAATAATAGACGCATGGTCGAGATGAATATTTCTATGCACAATATAAGTCGATAAGCTACGAGCTAGCTAACGGAGCTGTCCGTAGGGAAGGAGAGCGAGCAGGAACATTCATCACCTTTTATACTCTATTTCTGCCGTCTCGCTCTTGCATATTTGAAAAGGCAGGCGTGCCACTAAAACCATTCTCACACAGATCTTGGCGGTGGATGCGTCTGCCCACCAGCTGCATCTCCCTCAAATAATACCCGGATCGGGGGGTACTGTTTGAGGGAGACTATTTGGCCTCTTCTGGAAAATTCTCTATGGTATCCCCTTGCACCGCAGTGGGAGGGATGGATTCATGTGTTTGTCGCTCCACTGATCCCAGATTCTTACCCACACCTCATACCTTTTTCCTCCCCAGAACATCCTCTCATTCCTTTGCACTGTGCTGTATCACTATTTAGATTAATCTTTACTACGAATCGGTTTACATTTTCCATCATATATGCAAAAAAAAATATTTTTGGATAAATTGAAGCTAACTATTTCCATTGAGTACAATTAAAATAAAACGGTTAGATAATTATTTCGTAAAAAAAATAAGAGCTATATATAGTAAAAAATGTATTATTTTTTTAAGGTAAAAACACATAAAGGAAACAACTACATTTTATAAGAACAATTTTGTGGGTTAGTTTATTTGTTATAGTTCTCGTAGGTTAACTTTTTTCTTTCTTATAAAAATATTATCAAGATAAATAAAAACTACTTTTGAGCTTGGAATCGTGATTGCCAAGCGATTTTTAAGACTATTACCTATATTCGTGACGTAATAAGCTTTCTCTGGGATAGTGATGCTAGAAATGGCAGTTTACGCCAATCGTCGTTTTTAAAAGAGCACGTTTTACCGAATTGGTATAATATTTTAAGCCTGCTTCCGCTCTCACCGCCCGCGCCGTGAGCCAGCTCGTTCTCATTCTTTTGGCAGATTTACCGCTTGTTCGATGTAGGTCCGCTAGTGTTGGTAATTTTCCACCATATTGGGCCCATATAAATTATGGGGTTGTTTGGTAAAGGCCTTATACTCGAAGCTCAATGGCCTGAGCCAGTTGCACACGGGATTATTATCGACGAGGCTAAATGAACTTAAGCTCTCCTTCCGGGCAATTCTGGATGTCAGTGGCGTGCCACGGCTTTTCTTTTCATTTCTATAAATCATAGACTTAAGTTTATTCCTGTTTTTTTACAAGAGCTCCACGCAGGAGGCTCTGAGGAAAATAATTCCCATCAAGACCTTTGTCATCTTTGGGATGCTGTGTGGAGGGTCTTTTAAGGAAAAGAAGAAGAGAAAGTTCTGGGAATGAAAAATGTATGAGACGTGATAAGGAATCTGGGGTCAGTGTATCCAGGAGTGACGGACGGTGAGCGATGTTCCGAGAGAGTACGGCTGGAGAAATCAAAGGGACTCCCCCAACCATTCTCTTCCGATCCAGCCTGCCATGCAGCTCGTGGGCAGACAAACTTCACCTCAAAAACCCGGGCATCCTAAGTCACCAAACGTAGCGAACCACTTGGGGTGACCTATGGCAGAGGGGTTGGTTATCCAATAAATGGTTCCCGGGGCGGCGTAACTATACCCGCCTCCCAAATTACCATAATCGCCTCTAAATCATAGACTTAAGTTTATTCCTACGTGCATCTTATTGTGAATTATTTGTCGGTAAATGCAAAATATTCTGGAACTGGAGTCCAGATTTGTATCGAAAGGGAGGCGGGAATGGGTACCGCCGCCCCGGGAACCTTTATTGGATAACCAACACCTCTGCCGTAGGCCACCTTAAGTTGTTGTTCGCTACGTTTGGTGAATTAGCAGGGGTTCCCGGGTTTATGGGGTGAGGTTTGTCTAGGTCTTGGAGGCGGATGACCAGGACACACTTTTTCCCAGATTCCTACCCACCCGTCAAACTTTTTTTTCTTGCCAGAACTCTCCTCTCCTTCCTTTCCAAAAAAACCCCTCCACACAGCATCCCCAAAGATGACATAGGCCCTGAAGGAAATTATTTTCCTCAGGGCCTCCTGTGTGGAGCTCATGTAAAAAAAATAGGTAAGTTTTATTTTGACTGGGAGTTTTTTCTATATCCGGAATGGGAAGCGGTGTTTATTTTCTAGGTGTATGTTTTTCCCGAAGCTCACCACTGTGAGAGTTTTAACAGTGAAGTGGAATTAATTTGTCGTCTTCGAAACCTTTTACTTACTTGCAGCAATTGTCAATATGCGGGACAATAGTATATATGATTTATGAGCCTGTGCAGTAGATAATTTTCAGATGTAACCGTGTGAAGCGCATGCGCTAAATCCACCAACTTTCACGGGACAATGTTTAACCACCGTTGTGATTTGAAACACGATGAAACAAAAAAGCGACACTAAAAAGAGACAAACAGATACACCTACAAAAACGGTTTATTCTGCGATAGAAAGAGATAGAATAATCGGTCTCCTCTTTGTGCGGTGCTTCGCAGCCTCCCCAACTGCATACTTGTATTTTTTTGTATTTTGCCATCATTATTTATAGGGAAATAAATTTTCATGGTTAATTCCACATTTTTAATCCCCAGAGAGTCCTTTTACGGGTAAAAACCATTTCGGATGTAAACATATATTATGAATGGATCCGAATTTACCGTTTATTTTACTTATAACGCAAAAACTCTATGTTAAATGCATTGTAATATATTATAACATTAAATTGTATTGTATAATATACATATTACGTTATGTGAATTCTGTTTCCTATACATAATTAACAGCATTTAAACAAAATCATTTTATTTCAGCACACCCCTGTTGTTTACCTTAAATGAACGATAAATTTGAAAGCATATACCAATTACTCTTTTCTTAAATACCAACTCAACCGGGTTTAGCTGGAATTGGTTCAATAGCTTATTAAGACTTCTTTTGGGATCATTCGAATGAAATTTGTATTAAATCGCTTAGTAAATAATACTTTATGAAATAAATATTACGTGGATTGCTCCACGATAAACATTCTCAAATTATGTTATTTTCAATTATTTTGTTTATATATTATTATTATTATTATTTATTTGATGCAATATTATTTACATTTTTTACATAATTCAATGATGTTGGCCTCACTGGGTGGTTTACCCGTGCTGAGGCCTCCATTTCATATACAAAATTATACACAATACATATAAATATATATATATACATAATATTGGTGAAAAAAAGGAAAAAAGTAAATAAAAAAACATACGATTAAGATAAAATAAACTTAAAAATTAGAGATTTAGAATTAACGTAAAATTAAGAATTAATAATATTATATAAGGTTAAAATCGATATTTTTAATACGTGTTGTGTGTTTGTGGGTGATTGTGTTTTATATTGGTTTTGTGTGTTACTTATATGTTTTGTTATTTTATGCTATGATATTTTGGTAGTATTGTCTATTTTGGTCTTTAATCCATTTTGTAATTTTGTGTCGGAATTTATTTTTGTTTTCCTCAATTTTATTTTAAGTGTTAGACTGTTGAATGCTTTTATAGCGTGATATACCATATATACCATACGTACATTATAAAATCCATTTTTTTAGGAAATACGAGGCCACGAGGAATACGAGGTGACAAATAATGGTCAGATACTATCAAACCGTTTACTTCTCCTTCCTTTCCCTGTATTATTCAGCCTCATAACATTCCCCAATTGTGTGACTTTTTATTTATAAATTACTAACTGGTTCCCGGCGTGCGTTGCAATGCCATATATTCAGAGAAATAAATTGTTTCTCCCTGCGTGTCCTTTCCCGTGCGTCCCCGTTCCCCTCCCGCGTTCCCCTTCCACCTTCTCCGCCTACCCTCTCCCGCTTCCCCGTCCCGCCAACCCTACTCCCGCGTTCCATATATTCAGTCCTAGTACATTCAGTTTTCAAACAGCTCGCGTGCCACATATTACAGTTTTATTATTAAAATTTTATTTTTTCATATATTTAAAATATTCATTTTTGTATATTATAAGAACAATCAATCAAATTTGGTACCTACTATAGGTATCTATTTAAAATATTAGACTACGGGGGGGGGGAACATAGCAATAGGGTTAAGAGGCAATGGAGGGAATATATAGGAATAAAACTTTTGAGTCATGTTGCTTAGTGAGTTTTCGTTTTATGTCTCGTAAAGTCGAGTTAAAAATGTCAATGTGGTGATAATTTAAGTAAAATGAGTGTGTGGATCGGTAGATAAATGAGTTCTGTTTGGAGTTGGTCTTGCAAAGAGGGAGATTAAAGGTAAGCGCCTGCCTCCTGTTACGATTTGGAACATGGAATGATAGGCGGTGAAGAAGATCAGGACAATCGATTAAGTTATGTGTAATTTTAAATAACATTACCGAATCTGCTATATTTCTTCGACAAGTTAACGTCTGTACATATCAAGAGGAGTGTCAACTGATGATTTTTTTAAAGTGAAGACTTATTTAGCTTTAGATTCTTAGATTTTATGAACGGCTTTTAGGACGAAAGTTAATGACGTGCATACGCCTTCTGCTTGGTACTAGTATATCCATGGTTTATAAAGTTATGGAATGCATTTTACTGAAAACAACACAACACATATTCATAAATTCGGAAGTACGTTATTAATTATAATTTTTTTGGTTTTGTTTTTTGTTATGTAATTTATGTACATTTCAGGTATAATATGAACTAAACATGTCAATTTGCCTATCCTGGAACGGGAAACTTTCCTAGTTGGACAGGCAAAGCTTCCTAATTGTAATTTGTACTTTTGTATCTATAATAAATAAATAAATAAATAAATAAATAATCATTACTCCATCTCCAACATTTATAAAATAACTCTCTTTAAAAGATTTACCACCCTTCCTATCACCCTTCTGTTCTAATTCTATTCATAATATGTATTTTACCTGAAATATCCTTGTAACTACTATATTCATTTATGTACGCCTGTCTCGACACAGGTATACCCTAGTGAGACAGGCATACAAATAAAACCATTGTAAATATATTTTATTATAGATAAATAAATAAAAAAAATAAAAAAAATTCATTATGACGTGAGTTGCTGGAGCTTCGGGATTATGATGCTCGTTCGTAAGCTGAATTCCTTTCGGGTTAGTTTGCCACACTTTATGGGTCCTTGCAAGGGCGCGATTGCTTCAGAACATATTGCACTTGCGACAGGACGTCCCAGATGACAAACACCTTTAACAGTGTTTGTGTTCACGTTAAAACGGAAATTACCGGAAGCACCCAGTCTTACTGAACGATGTAATTTCGTTTGTCAAGTGTTTTCGTGGTAGGTAACAACGAGATTTCCAATTAATGTCGTTATTAAATACAAAACACTGTAATTAGGTATATATTTTTATTTTTTGATATTTTGGTGAATACATTGCATGTAAGGATTGCCTTCGTGAAATTTGCACAGAATTTCTGTATTTTTAATTGAAATTCACTATTTCAATTAAAAATACTGTGTTTGTAATGTTTTTGATATGGAATCTTGGAAGTGAAAATTGACCCACTTTCCGACGTTCGATCGAGCTGAAACTCGGCAGGTAGATTCGTTGACGTTGGAAATGCATCGTGTCATCAATGCAGCTGTCACGCGCAAGCTTATGGACATGTACCAATTTTTCTTAAAATCGAAGACTCTACAGCACTTAATATCTTATAATATATAAAACAATGTCGGGTTAGTTACACCATTTATGACTCAAGAACGGTTTGACCGATTTTTATGATCTTTAATTTGAATGGAACGAATTCTCATATTTTAAAAGAGCAATATTTTGATAAACATAATATTGAATAGTGAGTGAATTCCAAAAGTTCAAAAACATCAAATTTCAATGCGCTGATTGTTTTACTTTTGTTCTTAAACATATAAGGATGCCCCTCTTTCTTACACACTAAATTTCAATAGTCGAAAATGAGACAAACGGTGAACGTATGTCTGCACCCCCCCAAAGGAAAAATACAATAATTATAATAAATCTCCCTCACACCTGTAAATAATATGTAACGCAATTCCCGTAAGTAAGTGGAAAAGTAAGAAAATTACAAAAAATATAAATCCATACTAACTAAATACTAACAAAAACAAAATACGAACAGTTGCGCATCGTTAATTGCTTCATTGTGTAATTTTTTACTTAAAAAAACTGAATTTAATTCAGCTAATAAGTTAACACAGCAGTTATTGATTCTGCTGAGCCGGTACGAACTTCGTCGGGTCAGATAGTTCGAAATAAATGTCAGTTTTAAAAATCGGAATTTGGTGAGGTACGTAGCGCCGTTGATTCCGATCACTGAGAAGAAAGGTTCAAACCTCGTCGAAACATTTTTTTAAATTTTTAAATCATTTGAAAATAGACGTATTTCTAGTAAAAAAAATTGGATTGCTTTTTTAATTATTTTTTAAGTCAAATTAAAGATTTTTGCTCAAACTTTTATTTGTTATTTTTACTTTCCCCATTGGTAGTAAGTACTCACACTCACTTTTAGTAATAAATTAATAAGAGTTGAATTTCGTGCAAAGTTGGGTAGTAAAGAAAGTCATTTATAAAATAGATAAATGGTAAGTGTTATTTTACTGCAGCATTAACGTTTGCCGTTTAAATTCAACTCGCCGTTGCATCCGGTGAGATTCGATTCAACAGCGTTGCTATCCCCACCGGCGACGGCGCATGACCATTGGCAAGTTAGTTCTACAGTCCGGGAGATAAAATACTGTGCTGTCGATAACGAAGATAAAATTCAACATAAAATTGAATGTTCTCCGTAATCGATGGATTTTCGAACCATCCACGAGTTAAGCTGAAGAAACAATGTGTCCCAATGTAAACATCTCTTCTGAATTATACTTCCAAGGATACTTGGAAGACATGGATACTTCCAAGGATTTCTAGGGGAAAATGTTTGTTCAAAGGTACTTCAATGGAATGTCCTCTGTAGTACTGACGTACAACTATTTGCAGGGAAGTTAAATCATACTTACTCGAAAACTAGCAGCTTACAGTTTTTTAAAATATAAATTATATAATATACACTATTTTTTTAGATTAGTTCCACACAGAAGGTCCCGAGGAATAAATAATCCCTCAGGGCCTATGTCATATTTGGAGATGCTGTGTAAAGGGTCTTTATAGAGAAAGGAAGGACAGGAAGTTCTGGGAAGGAAAAGGGTATGAGTGGTGGGGATCAGTGTGCCCAGGAATGACGAACGTGTGAATCCATTTCATCCACTGCGCTGCAAGGCGACGCACGACGGGTCGAGAGTATCCGGCTGAAGTGATCAAAAGGTCTCCCTCAACCAGTCTCTCCTGCCACATGTCCGCCATCAAGACCTAAAAAAATCTCACCCCATGAACCCGGGCACCCCTGCTAAGTCACCAAACGTATGCTGTGGCAGAGGCGTTGATTATCCAATAAATGGTTCCCTTGGTTCTGCCCTAGGGTTGCCGTGTTGGGTACTACCTTTTTATTTGCCTTTTCGATGATACAGTTTTTCGAACTATTATTTTTCGCATGAGTAGGTACTACTTAATTTACGATTCGTTCTTGAGTCTAGCAACTCAGCTGTGGATTGTTTTGATGGATTTTATATTCCCTCTCATCTTTTAAACCCAGGTTCACCTCTTAGACCCTCCAAAAAGGATCTCCAAATATGACGTAGGCCCTTAGAGAATGTGTGAAAAATTACATGCTTGGTATATATTTGGAGGGAGCGGGCAGCGGATCGGCAGAGACGGAGGTCGAAATGAAAGGCGTCAGTCGAAGTAGTGAGTCGAAGTCTTTATTGGTTGCTACGTAGCAGATGGTAATAATAATCAGATGGTGTTGACACGAGTAGTAGTGAGTGCAAGCCGAAGTAGTGTTGGCAGTGATATAGTGATGGAGGTCGATGATGCTGTGGTGGAGCAGACCACGGGTCTGCATGTCACCAGCATGTAGCTCTGCACCGAGGTGGTGGAGAAGACCATGTCATCTAGGATGTCGCTCGACGCTTTGAGTCGCGGAGATGGACAGCGGTGAACCTTGTGAGGAGAAAGAAGTCTCAGTGGCAGCGAAGCGCGACGGGCTTCGATAAGCCTGAGATGTTGCTGCACCCTAGACAGAAGACGCGGCGGTCCTTGTTATAGCGGGCAATTGAGTCTCCAAAGCTGATGGTGCGGTGGACCATGTTAGCTGCGAGATGATGGGTCTTCGAAGGCTGCGGGCGCACCGGTACAGGTTCCGGCTGTGAGTCGCCGGGGGCTGGCCGGTAGGCGGGAACCGCACTGGAGCGAATTCACTGATAAACAACTGGGTACTGTATAACTGTGTGTGTACTTGAGACTAGACTTGAGACTGACTGACTCAGGCGAGCAAACTGCTGTTTATATAGCCGAAGCCGAGCGGTAGAGTAAATACCCTCACGGCAGGTAATACGTGCCACTCGGCAGTTGTCGAGAAGGTTCGGCGCTGTACAGATATTGTACGGTGCTAGCTCGAGACCTTTCTAGGCGGTAGCGATATTATTAACCGCTGTAGGTAGATGTACCGGCGCGCCGCGGCGGTAGGTACGTTGCGCGGTGTGCGCCGTAGTATTTCTAGCGTGTTCTTGGAAAGCCAGTGGCGGCGCAATGAATTCGGCGCAAGTGGGCGCTACATATTTTTTGGGACTTTAGTACTTCATATGTCAAACTCTAATTTCAAACAATTAAAAACGCGTACTTCTTAAGCCGGGTACAGATTGCTGTAACGTAACATGCAATGTAACATGAAAAGAACATTTCATAAGTGTGGACGCAGCGCGCGCACGAACCGAGCATGTACCTACTCGCATCTGTTTCCGGCACGCGCGCGGTGAACATAGTTCAGTCTGCCTAGAACAAGTCCTATAGACACGAACAAGCCGTCCACACTGACGTTTCGTGCACACTGCGCGCCCCTTTACATTCGGCGAAAAAACCGACACTTTGTGTATTGCCGCGCGCACGACTTGAAATGCTCTGTTCGGGCGCATAGTGAGTACGGTTCGTGCGCGCAAGTCGTCCACACTATGGGAATTCTGTCACATTGCATGATACATTGCGACAATGTTGATGGCAAATTCTTTCTTTGCGTGTTACATTCAGGGTTGCCAGGTGTTCGGTATTCTACCGAACCGTTCGGTATTTTAGCACCGTGTTCGGTGTTCGGTATGACAAAAATAAATACCGAAGTATGGGCGGTTCGGTATTTTTTTTTGGATTAATTTTTCTCCCTAATAAGCGATTCAACTATAAGATTTGATGCAACCGGCAATCGATGTTGCGTAGCATCCTTACTTAGCTTGTGCGATTTTGCCTATTCGTGCACGCGCTCACTGTTTTCAAGCCATTTCGCGGATTAGTGTTACACATTAGGTGCTTATTACACACTGCTTATGCATTGTATAGACCTTAGCTGCGCAAGCCATTAGCATGTCTCGAGCAGCACATGCGCGGGTCACAGGGCGGCGGACGGACTGTCTGGGTGGCCGACCGACCGCGACGATAGAGAAAGACCCGTGGAGGCTGGCTGCGAGCCGACATCGGTGTTAGTTTTATCGTGAAATTAACCTTGACGTAGTGTACATTATAGTTTACATTGTTTCAAAGTTCAAAGTCCAACAACCCCCCCCCCCCCCCCCCCCCCCCCGGGTTATGCCAGTGTTTTTTAGGGAAATTTCACCATGAATTTTTTTTTTGCTCAAGACCTGGCAACCCTGCTTACATTGCATGTTACGTTACAGCAATCTGTACCCGGCTTTACGTGTTACTTTTTTTTAATGAAAAAGTATTTTTGCATATGGTTTGAGTTTGTGTAATTTGGCCCTAGCGAATTTACTCCAGTCAAAATAGACGAAAAAAGGTGCTGACCTCACATTAATTCTTAACAAGCTGAATTTTTGTATAAGTCTTGAATACGTCATTACAAATGCTATGTCAAAAGTCCTCATCGATCCCGCTCTGGCAAGGTTTTTTTTTCGAGGTCAAAGGTCACATTTTTTTGCTTTTTGCGTATATCTCTGAAATGGTAAGAGCTATCGATAAAAATATTGAGTAAACGTTTGTAGATCGTAAAATTCTCTACATAAATGAAATTAATACTTTTTCTCTACGAAACACCGTTCTCGTTTTATCGCGATTTCAAACCTAGAAAATACGAATATGCACGTATGTGACCAGTATACATCATCGGGTCATCCATTTGAAGAAAAAATATTGGAATATTGGTTTTTGTGACTCATACGTGGAAAATACACGATTCTGAGTAAATCAACGTCCATCCCTAATTCATTAGTCGGTTGGCCTTGAGTAATGTCTGCCTGTTACTGCCGGCACACATCTGCATTTTTGGGATTTTCCATAGGAACCGGCGTAAACCTGCATTTTTCGGATTTTATATCTTCAGTATGTTCGTAGACACTTCGGTCACAACGTTACCATAGTATTTGATGGTTATACTGATTGCATGAAAAATATCAAAGCTGCAGAACAACGTCGTCGAGCTACAAAAACATCTTCATCGTCTGATATAGTTTTTGATAGATCAATGACTGTTCCAACGAACCAACAACAATTTCTCGCTAATGTTCACAATAAAACTCGCTTGATTTCGATGTCGTGTGAAGAATTCGCAGCTGCCAAAATTCTTGTGAAACAAGCTAATAATGATGCTGATGTCCTCATTATTGAAACCGCAATAGATCAATTCAGTAGCAACAATATAACTATCGTTGTTGGAGATGATGCAGATTTATTAATAATACTGACTGCACGAACTCCAAGTGATAAGATCATTTACTTTTTAAAACCTGGGAAAGCTCAAATTCAAACAAAAATATATTAGTCACAAAGTTTAACTGCATATCCAAAATGTCGAGTTCATATTTTATTCCTACATGCGGTAACTGGCTGCGATACATCAGCAATTTTCAAAAGGGGAAAAACTGCAGTATTTAAATTGTTTGAAAAACGTAATGATTTGATAGATAACGCAGAAGTATTTAAAAACATCAACTCTTCAGCAGACGTCATCCCCACTTACGGAATTCGCTTTCTCCTTGCTTTATATGGAGCCTCGAAAAAAATGGAATCGATAGATAAGTATAGATTTTTAAATTTCGTGAAAAATACAAGGAACAATAAAAGAGCGAAGTTATCTTGTCTCCCTCCAACATCTGCTTCTGCTTATCAACACGTGTTTCGTGTATTCTACCAAGTGCAAGTGTGGCTGGGCAATCAACTGAATCCTGAAGACTGGGGCTGGAAATTGATGAATAATAGTTTGGAGCCAATCCGTATTTTATTTCCACCTGCTCCAGAGAAACTGCTGAATAAAATTTTTTGTAATTGCAAAAAAGGCTGTACGAACAATTGTGGATGCAGAAAAGTTGGATTGTTTTGTTCACCAGTCTGTACCAACTGTCAAGGCCACTCTTGCACTAATGCTGAATCAAATACAACAGATGAAGATTTTTTCGAAAACGATGAGGATCTAACTGATATATCTCTCTTAAAGCAGTCAACACAAATTGAGCAAAAAGAGGAAGAAGAGAGCGAGGAAGAAGAAACGAGTGATAATGTAGAATCTGATGATGAATAATGTAAATTTCTTGCTGCTACAATTGGCCGCACACGCCGGACCAATTTTACCTTTTTACCTGAAAAGTGCCTCTAAAAATTGGAATTTCGAAAAAAGGTATTTATCTTTTTTACTTGCACTATCGTGTAGAATCTCCTCCCGAAGTTAATGCACTTTACCCCCGGATACCCTGTATCGTGGAATATTTCTACTGGGGAAACCACATTAAAAAAAAGCGCCAAGTATGTACACTACCTTAAAGGTGGTGCGGAAATGTGTGCATACCTACGGTCTGAAATCGCGATAATTCGAGAACGGTGCTTTGTAGAGAAAATAATAAATGTACTTTTTGTAGAGAATTTTACGATCTACAAACTTTTACTCAATATTTTTTTCGATAGCTCTTACCGTTTCAGAGATATACGCAAAAAACAAAAAATGGTGACCTTTGACCTCGAAAAAAAAACCTTGCCAGAGCGGGATCGATGGGGACTTTTGACATAGCATTCGTAATGACCTATTCAAGACTTAAACAAAAATCCAGCTTGTTAAGAATTAATGCGAGGTGGAATGTCTATTTTGACTGGATTAATTTCCTTGTATTTTTATAACATTTTATCGAACCAGAATTCTCCCCAGATATCTTACAGTGGAATTGGATTGGAATTTTCCTTTCTTCAAGAAATGCATAGTGGCTCACACGTGCTCAGCACCCGTACACAGTTGACACGTGTCGCCCCAGAATGTTTTTACGATTCGTTCTTGTATGTAATAGTTTTCTGAAACGACTTGCCAGCTTTTGAGCTTTCATCCTCCTAAATCGTTGGCAGAAAAGAATTTAATTTTTCAAGATTACAATATGATTTATTTAATGCTTTTTGACGTTATTAATCCTATGTTATCGTGCCGTGTGGTGGCCGTGTTGGATACTAACCTTTTATCCCGCCAGAATTTACTGATTGTGGTTCGTACTACGATCGGAATAATCAATTTTATGGTTCCTATCGGCCTGAAGAGAATTTGAGAGTCGGGTATGGGTACTGCCGTCCCGGGAACCATTTATTGGATAACCTACACCTCTGTCACAGGTCACCCCATGTGCTTCGCTACTTTTGGTGACTTAGCAGGGTTGCCCGGGATCATGGGGTGAGTTTTATCTAGGTCTTGGCAGACTGATAAGGAAAGACTGGTTGAGAACTTTCTCGATCCATCGCCTTACAGCGCAATGGGAGGGATGGATTCATACGTACGTCACTCTTAGACACATTGACCCCAGATTCTTACCCACCCCTCTTACCTTTTTCCTTCCCTGAACTTCTTTTCATTCCTTTCTCTAAAAGACCCTCCACAGAGCATCCCCAAAGATGACTTAAGTCCTGAGGGATTTTTATTCGTCAGGGCCTCCCGTGTGAGGATGAATGATAAATAAAAATAAGTAAAAAAAAGATGGTGGCATTTCTTTGGACTACTTTAATTGAAATGAAAAAAAAATGTCACATCAAATATATGGTTTATAATTAAGTACGTGGGTATTTAAGCACCCGCAAAGAAATCTTTTGATTTCATGGGAAATTTTGGTTTTGATTTATTAAACAAGGTAAAATTAGAAGCACACTTTTTTGGACACGAACTAACAACAGTTTACAGAATTACTAGTTTATATATGTCATGTTTTCATAAAACTAATTATATTCTGGATATTGGAAACACTAAATTATTTCATTCGAATTGACAGAGTGCCAAGAAGCAAATTAAACCACAAATCTAATCGTCTTAGCATTTTGTGGTGGGCAGTAAAAAGCATTTCAATCTTTCGAAAGTGCATGGTTTTGCAGAATCGAATCACAAATTGCCAGAAAGCATCTTTAGGCGTCCGATTTATCAACTTCCCGCTTTTAAGCTCGAAATTTCTGTTCTGCAAATATGGCCTTGGAAAGCTTCCAGATATTTTTTTTCTTCGTTCGGTCCATTATCTTCTCTGTTAAATACATTATTCTTGAAAACGACCCGGATATCGGAAAAATATCGCCAACGGTAATATGGTTAGGTTAGGCATGTCAATTATTTGCCTATGACAGTATATAAGAATTTTATTGACGATAAATTGAGAGTGATTTTTATGACTAGGTATGCTCATCTTTTCGACTGGCTTACACGGGATATGGAAAAGATTAAATAAACAATGAAACTTTTTTTTTCACTTCTTCACTAATCGCAATTCACTTTGTGGGGTCATTTTAATTGAATGAAAACAATTCACTTTGTAATCCACTTGTGTCCAAACCAAATGAAAATGTTTCATTTTCATTTTACCCGCCAAGAAACTATTCGAATCGAAACATGTTGATAATTTTGATTAAATCTTCTTCTTCGATGGCGCCACAGTCCATATCGAGCTTTGGCCTCCTGCAACAGTCGCCTCCAACTCCTCCTATCCTCAGCGGCTGACTTTCAATTTGGTACCTGGAGAAGCTGTGCTGCATCCCCTCTTACTTCGTCTCCGTCTAATTTTGATTAAATAAGTGGTGTATATGTCAAAGACCGATCGTAAAATCAGGCAGATCATGAAGCTCCTTGCACATCGGGAAATGGCGGCAGATCATGAGTGTGCGAGGCGATGATCTGCCCGATTTTAAGATTGGCTTGCGACTTGCGACAGTACAAAGAAATTTGTTTTCATAAAGATTTTGTCTCAAACAGTTTTTTTTTTCAGTTTTTCAGAAGCTCTCAATATCTTTTAAGCCACAAACATGTTTTGTTGTTATTTTGTAATACAAGTGCAGACCCGTGAACAATCACGGATTACCTATATGCTTTACATTTATACACATGTTAATATTTAAAAATGAAAGGAAAATGAGAATTTATAAATTAAAATTCCACTGCCGAGAATCGAACCCCAATCATTTGCCTGGAAGGCAACTATGCTGACCATCTTACAACCCCAACTCTTGTAACGCGGCGGTATAAATTCAATGTGTGCACTGAAAATGATAAGAATTATGTATTGTTTGAATTATAGAATGTCACCCCAAAGAAGACTTCTGATGGAAATTATTTTTCTCCGGGCCTCACGTGTTTTTTTGGAGTAAAACTTCTTTACGCACGCTTGACTTGGGGATAAGCTGATGAATGCGTGACGAGAGCGTCATGAAAAGTGTGATCGGACGAGGCGAACGGTCGGGCGAGGGGAACGGAAGTTGAGAGGGAGATATAAGTTAGTGCGGTGCAAGGTGATGGGTTGAGAGAATCCGGCTGGAAAGATCAAAAGGCCTACTTCAACTAGTCTCCAAAGTTAAGTCACCAAACGTAGCGAACCACTTGGGGTGAACTATGGCAGAGGTGTTGGTTATCCAATAAATGGTTCCCGGGGCGGCGATGTGGATTTTTGTAAAAAAAATACCTATTTCCGATAGGTTTCGCTACACCCTAGCTTCGTCAGGGCAGTATAATAATTCTACTGTGGAGAAGAGATCTAATGAGAGCAGAATATTATATTGCCTGAAGACGGTACGGTGTAGCGAAACGTGTTCATTAATAGGAATTAAAAATTAAATTGTTTCAAGTGTTGTTGATTGTCTTATTTTTTTACAATAAAAAAAGTGTATTTTAAAAAATTTATGTTAAAAAAAGCAAAAAAGTATTTCGATCTTGCCAGGATTCGAACCTGGAATCTTCTGATCCGTAGTCAGACGCGTTATCCGTTGCGCCACAAGACCCATGCGGAAAGATGCGATATTTTTTGTACACAATGAGAATCGAGTTTATACAATGCGAGTAAAAGAAAGTTAGTAGGTATCTACATTCAATTTTATATATTGTTTGTATTGACGGCTGCGCGGGCATTTTCATACATAACTAAAATTTGGGTTTGGAAAAAAATATGTTACCAAGCTGAAAATTATGTTTCTTTCAAAAGATGTAGCAAATAGGTTTGTAGTATGGATATGTGCTACTTTTTGTATTATATGTTTTAAATTATAAAATATAGGCCATTAAAGGATTCTATATTTTTCATGATTTTATAGGCAATTTTGAAACTTTTTTTGTGACATCGTAATTACCAAAAATATAATATTCCCCAGCAAAATATGGAAATATAAATTAAAAATAAATCGTTTTCTTAATAAAATTAAAAAAATTTATATGTTTTTTTTTATTTCTTTTTATTGAGGAAACAAACAGTCATACAGAAAAATGATTATAACAATAAAATGCATATGTTGTAGACCAATTAAGTTCCATTATGTTAAAAAATATTGTTTTAGTATTTTTACCTACTCAACTTATTAAATGACAAAGAAAAAAAATAAACATAATAAAGAAAAACATAAAAAAGAAGAACATAAAACATAATAATGAAAAACGTAAAATTATTAACAAACATGGTTATACTATTTACTATGGTTGATGATAATATAATTTTCACAAAAAAGAGAAAAAAAAGTATTTTAAGTTCAAGTCACGGTTGAAAATGTCTACATCTCGTAAGACAAATATTTGTGTTCCAACGTAAATCGGTTATTTTTATATTTTAATTTTAGCCCACCAAAATCCTTTTCTTAACAGTTTATATTTTCGTATTTTATATTTCATTAAATTTACATAATAGGTAGGACAAAAATTTGTTTACAAATAATTAACTAATAAATAATTGTCAAAGTTTTTTTTTTTACATTAACTCCACACAGGAGGCCCTGAGGAAAATACTTTTCCTCAGGGCCTATATCATCTGGGATGCTGTGTTCAGGGTCTTTTTGAGGAGATGAAGGAATAAACATTGGTCTTGAAGATACCCATGTTATAGGAAGGAGGAAACACAGAGGCCGGCAAATCATTCCACAGCCGAGCTGTTGAACACAAGAACGAGTCGAAGAAACGACCCGTTCTCATGTGACAAATGTCAACCGTGTACAAATGTTGGGCACGCGTTTGGCGTGTTTCCCGACTATGCACCGGTGCTGAAGGGATCAATGATGCTAGTTCCTCGGAGCATCTTCCATTGTAATACCGGTAGAACAAGGATATCATTCCCACCCGACGCCTGTGCTCTAAAGATTGCAATCCGTCTGTTAAGATGGGAGAATCTATTAAACGGACCGCCCGTTTCTGCACAGAATCGAGGGTATTTTTCAGGTATTTTGGAGCTCCAGACCAGAGGTGGCTGCCAAATTCAACCGTGGGGCGCACTTGTGATTTGTACAGGGTTAGCAGTTGTGTACTATTAAAGTATCTGCGGGCCTTGTACAGTTTTTGGGAGGCTAACTTTACTCTGGCTTCGATGTAGCCCCCATACCTGAGCTGGTCACTTAAGGTTACACCAAGCATATCAATGGAGGGCCTGTTCGGAAGATTGCTTCCGTTGAAGAATACTAGATATTCATTTCGATCCCTTTTAGATGTAATCAGACAAGATTGGGTCTTTGAAACATTAAATTCAACGAGATTATTTTTACCCGAAGAGAAAACACTCTCGAGGTAACCTCTTGTTAAAAGTTGCCTCTAAAATCGTGAAAAATAGTCTTTACAGGCCTATGTATTATAATTTAAATCATCAATAAATAAAGTAGCACGTATCGATAGTCCAGTTGATTAGTCAGACATCTTCAAAAAATTGAAATTTTAGTTGAGTATGCAATTATATACAAAAGAGTACCCTCTACCTGTTACAATACTCAAGATTACATATAAATACCATCAAATCAATTGTAATGCAGAAAAACTTGTAGTGAAATAAACAATTTAGGAAGCGGGAATGAGTACCGCCGTCCCGGGAACCATTTATTGGAAAACCAACATCTCTACTATAGGTTACCCCAAGAGGTTTGCTACGTTTAGTGAGGTTTGTCTGGATCTGGCGACGGATGACATGGACACACGGAACCCTAGATTTCTACCCTCCCCTCTTCCCAGAACTTACTCTCCTTCCTTTCCTTAAAAAAACCCTTCACATAGTATCCCCAAAGATGATATAGGCCCTGAGGGAAATTCTTTCAAATTGACAGAGTTAGGCAAAAAGCAAGGCAGTTCTTTAAAAAACAGCTGCCTGCTAAATTAATTTTCATCAAACGTGCGAAGTTAAAATAGTCTTTAAGTTTTCCAAAATTATTCAATTTTCTGCGCAATTTCCTTAATTAGAAAACTTAAAAAAACATGAAAGAAATTGGTAAAGTCGTTCTAAAGTTATGGCGTAACCAAGGGAAACAGGGATTCATTTTTATATATACAGTATGTCCGGGTGTAAAGTGCGTTAACTTCGGAAGGCGATGCTACACGATATTATAAGTAAATAATATATATAACTTGTTTCGAAATTCCAACTTTTAGGGGTAGATAGTTTTGTTGTAAAAAGATAAAATTAGACCGGCGTGTGCGGCCCGCTTATTATTTACTGCTGTTACGATACGGGCTAGTCACAAACATGAAATATTGCCACAGTCGTGCCCGGCAGGCTCTCAGCAAGTAAGATCGTACCTTACACTGAGGATTTTTAGTAGGTACGTCATTTTGTATGAAAAAAAAAGTTGGAATTTCTGAAAAAGTTGTGAATCTTTTTTACTCCCACCCTCATGTAGAATCACCTCCCGAAGTTAATGCACTTTACCCCCGGATACCCTGTATAACATTTAATATGTAAAACATAGACACAGGTAAATAATATTTGATTTCTGGTGAGCATTCCAATATTTTTTTCCTCATTATCTCTAAACTCAGTATTTGGAGATGTATGACTAATCAACGATCGATATTTGGATAGATATTTGCTATATATACTCAGATTAAAAAATAATCGTTCAGTTTGGTCGGTTATTTCGATCTGAAATCCAAATTTAAGTTTTATTTGGAGAACGCAGCCGTTCTTCGTAACATAATAAAGCAATCATGTTTCTTCAATTTACTTATATTTTTTTCTTTTAATCCTAACTAATAGCACAAAAACTAATCATAAAAATAATTCTTAAAATGCCGCTTACTACCAGCACTGATACTATCTTCAATTCCTTTAACGTTATGGACATAAAACAGCTCTACTCAAGATCCATATTACTTAATTTACACAAAAACAACAAAACACCATACACAAACAATACACAATACCCGAGCCAAAAACAATGAACTTCTCCAAACTCCTTTTTTCAAAACCACCTTCGGGCAAAGACACTCTAAATACATAGCTTGCAAACTATACAATACACTACCAACTACGATCAGACAAAGTGACTCCTTTACAAAATTCAAACAAGATATTAAAAAATAGATTATAAGTATTGGACGCCACACTATCACAAATATCTGTAAAATAAATCACACATAGACAGAAATAACTATTCACATACAACCTAACCCATATAAAACAAATGAAAATAATGGAATCCTGTCAAATTTAACCTATAAGTAGACTAGGCAGAATTTATTTCATTACTCCATCTCCAACATTTATAAAATAACTCTCTTTAAAAGATTTACCACCCTTCCAATCACCCTTCTGTTCTAATTCTATTCATAATTAACTCAAAAAGATTGGAATCTCAGGACGTGAACTAAACCTCATTAAAAGCTACATGTCAGAAAGGTTACAGTTAGTCAGGATTCAAAATGAATCAAGTCAACCAATACAAATCCAATATGGAGTCCCGCAAGGCAGTGTCTTAGGCCCGATTTTATTCCTGATATATATAAATGATTTATGTGAACTAAACTGTCACGGCTCAGTCATTAGTTTTGCAGATGACACAGTCCTTCTATTCCATGGAAAGTCATGGGAGACTGTATTTGAAAAAGCTGAAAAAGGGATGAATCGGGTAAAAAAATGGCTTGATTCAAATTCACTAACACTAAATGATACAAAAACTAATTATATTAAATTCAAAATCCACAACAAACAGACGGATAACCTCAATACAAACCTAAACATAAAAATTCATAAAGACTGTATAAACGTGAACCGAGAAACTCCTTGCAACTGTCCAAAATTGAATGAAATACAAACAATAAAATATCTTGGAATAATAATTGATCAAAACTTAAATTGGAACTCCCAAGTGGAAAATGTGAGCAACAAATTAAAAAAACTAACCTATTTTTTCAAAACAATAAGAAACATTTTAGATAAAGAACAGCTAATTAAAATCTATTATGCCTTAGCCCAATCTCAACTACAATATGGTCTTATCGGATGGGGAAGCTCATGCGATTCCACTATAAAACCAGTCCTCATAGCACAAAGGGCAATTCTGAAAATTATACTTAGAGTGCCCATCAGAACCCCTACAGACTATGTTTTTAAAGCGCTGAATTTAATGTCACTGAAACAATTATATACAAAATATATTCTAATGTACGCATTCAAAAATCAGGATAACTTTACACAGACAAACTCGGGCCGATTCACAAGATCTACATTACAACATACATTCTACCAACCTACAACTAAAACGACTTTTGGACAAAGAAATATGGAATACTTCTCTGTAAAATTATTTAATTTACTCCCTCTTGCAATGAAAACCACAAAAAAAATAACCGCCTTCAAAGAAGCATAAAAATATGGATTATGGACATGGGAAGGAAGAAAATAGATTCAATTTTGCAACCCAACAAAGAATAATGCTTTGTTTTGTACTTTCTTTTAGATATAACTTAATTATTTCCCTTGGCAATATTCTAACATAGATTAGGTATTTACTTATAATTAAAATAATAAAACTTGTACAATGTGTCCTTAGAACGGGGTACCCCAGTTAGGACACATTTTCTCTAAAAAACTGTAAAAAAAAAATGTATATAAATATAAATAAATAAAATAAATAAATAAATAATATGTATTTTACCTGAAATATCCTTGTAACTACTATATTCATTTATGTACGCCTGTCTCGACACAGGTATACCCTAGTGAGACAGGCATACAAATAAAACCATTGTAAATATATTTTATTATAGATAAATAAATTTAAAAAAAATAAAAAAAACTAAGCTACGATTGTTTTCATCCGATTCAAAATGGTAAGATCAAAAGATTTATAATTTTGGAATCAATCTCCGAAACAACTGATGGAACAATGCTATGCTGTTGTTATCAGTGACGCTGTACCAGTTCCTATTGATAGTATGTAGATATTTTGTGAGGAGTTTGCAAGTTGGCTCATTCGAGATAGTTCTAGATTCTAGATTAATCCGATTGCGGTTGATCTGCTTAAAGTTTCACAATTTGCATTAGCGTGAAATTATTGGATTGGTCCCAAAACCAATGCTTCCGAGCGTTATAACGATAATGCGATACTGCTAATTGTGTTAAAATGTGCAAATCTGGTCTATGGAAAACATTTTGGTGGCTGTATTATTGTTATGGTCTATTATTCGCAAGACCGAGCAAGCCTGATTACTGGACTACCGAATTAGAATCTTTAAGTATGTGTTGCATACAGATTTTGACTTTCAATGTAAAACTTTCCTAAAAACCATAGGTTCTCAACGTGGGTGATAATGCCCCCTTGTGGGTGTTGAGACTTTCAGGGGTAGAAGTGTCGGAGAAATCTAGGGGGCTTTGAGGAAAAAACTAGGGGACGTTGAGATGGTATAGTGGGGGCGTGGGCAGGTAAAAAAATGGTCTAAAAATCCAGTACCCATCCCACCCCATCCCATCCCGCCCCATTCCATCCCATTACGCCCCACCCGTTTTGGTAAATATAATCGTGACAATAGCTATTTCAGATTCGTGACGACAGATGGTAAATAAAGGCAGTTGGGGGGTGCTAGAAAAAAAATAATCTCAAAGTGGACGGTGGGCAAATTAAGGTTGAGAATCCTATGCTCTAAACCAGTGGCTCTTTTGGTCCACCGACCCCTTTCCCAAACTGTTTTGGCCCACCGACCCCGGGGCGGATAGCACAACGTAGAGGGCGGAATAGAAATGGGTGCTACGGCACATTTACCACAACGGAGGGGGCGTAATGGGATATGGGATGTATATATATATATATACATCCCATCCTATTACGCCCCTCCCCTGACGAATCTTCCGTATGAATAAAAATGTTTCAAAACCTTGCCGCGGACCCCCTGACGTCATTCAGGGACCCCGAAATCAATTTTTATTTTCCACGGACCCCCTGAATTATCCTGGGGACTCCTGGGGGTCCATACAGACCAGACCAGTTTGGGAACCACTGCTCTAAACCATAGGTTATCAACCTTATATTGCCCACCGCCCACTTTGAGAAATTTTTTTTTGTCTTATTTACTTACCACATGTTGCGAATCTGAAACATAACTATATTTACCATAACATTTTCTTCCTTCTTGTATTCATGATATGATGTATTCATGATCATAGTGAATTCTTAATAATAATAATACACTTTAGATTTGCGTGATAAGCATGTTTTCTGTCTATTTTAGACCATATTTTTTTTACCTACCCACGCCCTCACTGTGCCATCTCAATGCCCCCTAATTTTATCTGCGTCTTCTACCGCCCCCTGAAAGTCCCACAGGGGGGGGGGGGGCGTTACCACCCACGTTGAGAACCTGTACCCTAACCGAACGATGATATAAAAACTTCGAACTCTCGTAGAACTTGTGGAGTAAATAACCAACAATTTTTCAATAAGGCTTTCCATTACTGTGTAAACATAATTCAACCACGGCAGTCCACGATGGAGTGCTGGTACGTACCGTAATGTATGGCAGTTAGGCATAAAACTGGCAGAAGAAGGATGAAAGTAGACTGAATGCTTTAGAAATGAGATCATTGAGTCGTATGTGTAGTAAAACCATGTATGATCGTGTAAGTAATTTGAGATCCGCAAATAATGTAAGGCGTGATGGATAGCCAATTAGTTTGCCAAATACGGTTTAAGTTTATTTTAATGTGAATACCCCACAAGAATTTCAACTGCTGTCAACTGTCAGGATCAAGTGGGACTATGTCAACCCCATTTGAGGTGGAAATGAGAGGTTTGGGTTATTATTGGTCTTTCATCATGGTGATACTGAGAGTATCTGCCGCTCTGAAAAGTATAATAATAAACTAATTTAAATTACATATAATTAATGGTGCATGACACATGTTCACAAGTTATGTTCGTAAAAAAATCAGAGTGTGCAATTCACACGCGGTAGACATGAAACCTTTAGAAAACTAAAGTAGACAAGCGTGGGAAGGCTACGAAGCACCGCATAAAGAGGAGACCGATTATTTTATCTCACTCTCTCTAAAAGGATAAATCCTATAGATGTGTGTCTCTTTTTATTGTTGCGGTTTTTCGTTTCACCGAGTTTCAAATCACAACGGTGCCAACGAAGTTTCACTTCAAAAAATATTTGCGGACCCTGAGATTCGAGCCTGCAACTCCGGAATTCGTAGTCGAGAATTTTAACCGTTCGATTTATTCATAACTGTAAAGGTCGAGTGGTTCAGAAAATATTAATGCAATGTTTGCATCGGTTCAGTAAACATTATTACAGGGCCGTTGTCATTATATTCAGGTATAGAGTTCCGAATTAATTAAGTTTCGTTGTCATTGTACATTTTCGAAACTTTGTTTTAACTTAAATAATTTTTGAAGTAAAGAAAATTAAAAATGGTCGTCATGTTCCACGCAGGCGCAATTAGTCCCGTCTGGTAATAAAGCCAGTTTGGCTTAAGGCTGTTAACTATAAGCCCCTTCCGTTCTGTGTATCTCCGCGCTGGGACGTGTCCGGGATACCTAGGGGTCCAAAAGGCGCAAAAAATAAGGACCGTTTCGGTCTAGGGACGTCTGAAACTGTATTCGATTAGGAAAGACAAAAAAGAGTTATGCTACGTGTACAACTTGTTTACTTAACTAAGTTTCTGGTAAGTGGATATAATATAACAGACTTTATAAGGTTTCTGTTTCTTCTTAAATAAGGAGGTATTTCTTTTTTAAGCCCGTAAAACCTCTTTCAAGCTCTCTCCCAAGTTTGCGATTACCAAAAATGTTTCAAAGCAAAAAACTTCGCTAAAAATTTCAATAGTAATCTTTATCTACATTTTTTTAAATTTCGCGGTTTCTTGGTTATCCTAGGCAAACTTGCTTGAATCATGTACTGGTCGAATGAATATCTTGTACTCTTTTTTTTCGTTAATTATTTTTAGGGTGTTATGCCGTGTTGCGATACCTCCTTCTTTAGCCAACTTTTCAGACGGCATTGCAGTGTCCATCATAAGGGCAGATCCGGCAGATCCGACAGATGTGTGATCATGTACTTTATTTATGAATTGATGTCTTCGGTTGTACATCTTCCATTATTGTTGACATTATTTTTTTATCAGGCCATTACTATTTTTGACGTTTTTCGATTTTCAACGTGTCAAATTTTTGCTTTATTTTATTTAAATCTGCGAGAAAAATCCGGTATTACGTGTTTTTTAAAATAGTTCTCCGAAAAAAACTGCACCGCGTATTTTGTTTACGTGTCTTAAATTCCTCGGAAAAAGACTCTGTCGTTTAATTGTTATGAGGAAGCCCCAAGCTTGGCAAACGGGATCTATAAATGCTAGCAAAATTATTATTATATTTTTTTTAAATATTTATTTTGTGAACAATTTTACAATAAATATATATTTTAATGAATAATAAACTATTTTATTTAAATTTTATTCAAGCGAAACGGTAGGAAAAGCATAAATTTTTTCAAAGCATATTTTTTTATGTTAATAATGTAAACTGATTCGTAGTAAATATTAATCTAAAATTGTGGTTTGACATTAATTTTCGCCTACATGCGATGAATCAAGACCATCAAAACCTTTGTCGTTTTATTTCAAGCTTTTGTCATTATTTAAGTATAAATTCTGATTCTAAAATGCAATTTCTTAGGGAGTTGATTCGTGATACTTCGAGCGAAAATGATTGATAACTTGTATTATAAATTCCATTTTTTCTTGTGTATTTTGTCAGCAGTGACTGGACACCATGATGGATTAGGAAAGTCTAGGCCATCGTTTATCAAAAATACGATGGATCCAAAATACACATTTTTTAGAGATTCCTCGTCAGCATTGTAGGTCTTTTAAATAATATAATTATGTTCTCAAATTAATCTTAGGCTTTCAAATATGGTATCATCGTAAATGTGCAAATGTACGCTATTATAATGGTTGATTTGTATAGATTTCTTTCATTGTGCAATGAATGTCTTTCCCGTATTTATGATTTTAAATGGAGGTTTGGAAATTATTTCTCCTTCAAAGAGAGAACCATTCATTAATTTTCACATTTTTGAGTTTCTCTCGAATCTGTGATGCTTAATGATAACCAGCTGTAATGTTTTCTCTCCATTATTTTTATTCCATTCATTAATCCACCACATTACGGGCATGTGCCTAATTTGTTCATAAAATCTAAATAAAACTGGCTTAGCGGGCTGCGTGACTTTATGTTTTTTTATTCAAATCTATAGTTTTATTCCAAGATTGGTAAAATTTTACACACTTGACCTCAAAACAATAGGAAGGTGAATGTCTATACGATATTTCGAAAAACCACTCCCATCCAATTTTTCCGCCCCTTAAACCAGAATTCTGAACTGCGAGTTCTGAATTTTGAACTTTTTGCTCACTTGACGTTCAAAGTAGGAGGAAAATTACTATCTCCATTCATTAGAAAATCTCTGTATTAGCATTTAAAAATAATAAAAAGATGGTTTGAAAGGGAAACATGGATCTAAGTACGAACGTTAAAGGGAGCGCGCTAATATTAAAAAAAGCCATTATTATTAAAACGCGTGACGAAAATATTTATTAAAACATGACTCATTTAATAAAGAGCAAAAATTCCCAACAAGTGTCTAAAGAAGCATTTAAAGAAACACTGTGATCTTTTTACATATAACTGTAACATGTCGAATAACAGAACAAAAGGTGTTTTTAATCATTTTAGAAGCATCCTTTTCAATTTTTTTCTTTCGAGAGAATTTCATATTGTCACGACCGATGTCGCGACACGAGAGAGATATGGACTGTTAATCTGAATTTGCGATAGCAAGACAATCGACTGCGTTTTGAAAATCAATCACGGGAAACAGGTGAAAAGTTAAGTACCTTTGCTGGTTTCATCCGCTATTTCAGGTCGATCTTAATGCTGGCTGCCTTCCACAATAACGGCACTACGCAAGGTCACAATTACCGACACTTTGAGATTATATTGATTAGTAATTTTGCGATTATTATCGAGATTTCAATGGCGTGATGTGACCGATGTCACTGTGATTTTTCAAATCACAAGTAGGTAATTTAAAATTTTTGTTCCAATATTGAGTTCCACGTAGGTATGAAAACATCTTCTTATTTTCCCTTTGAAGTAACTAAGTAGGGACAAAGGAAAGGAGGGAAACAAAGGAATAAATTAATGAATGAAGGACTTGGGAATATGGATTTAATTTTTTAAACTGTTTCAGAAGCAAACACATATAATTACCGTTTTGGCTTGGCAAATGTATAGATTCAATAATAAGATACTAGTATATGTTTTTTTGGGAGCTTAAAAACAGCGTCAAGGGAAACATAACAAACGCTGGGGCGCCCGGGCATTGCCGGGACTTCAGCTAGTCCTAAATAAACCGAATAAAGAAATATAAAACCAAAACTTGTCTTTAATTTTTCTTGAATATTTCGTATTTGGTATGCAAATCATAACCGGTGAACCTTGCTCTATGAACACCAGCCCCTACAATCTTATCGTCCCCTGGTGTTTGGTACACGCCATCCCCGGCGGATATAAGCTGTCCAGCCGACCTGAATAGAGACTCGCCCGGTGCATTGTTGTGTGATGTGCAGGTGCATTGGCTGGATGAGGCAAGATGCATCCCGCCTCTGTATAATGGCTGACGGGCAAACAGTGCGCCGTGTATCAATCGGATACCCGTAGGATAAAACGTATAAAGCAATGATTAAAACCCGGTCGACCGATTCGCCCTGTACGCTGACTGATGTATTCGTCTATGGTTGATTAAGCGATGTTTTTCCAACGTCTATTTGCATGCTGTTCTAATGATTGAAGCTACTCATTTCTGCATCTTTCTTTGCGAACTCGTTCATCTGTATATTTTCCATCGTATTTTATTTTCTTGACAATACAAACATCTATTTGTAGTAATCTGTGGATTAGGACTTAATGTTTTACTCGTCTTCGGTGATATTTAATTGTATGTTTTTTTAAAGGGAAGAAAGACCTTTGGTGCTCTGTTGGTCATTACGACAGTCTTCGCTTCAGTCCGAAACAACTCTGCAGAGCGTAGATTCCGAATCCACGAAATTTCCTATTCTACTTTATACCTACGGGTTATGAATAACCTGACAATATTATAAAATGACATATATTATAGAGTATCTCATGTTTTTATTTTTCGACCTGCCTTTTATTTTTCGTCTATAATGTATGTGAAACTTATATTTTTGAATATTAAAATACCCATGTAAAATTGAAATTATTTCCTTCCACCTATGAATTGTAAGTTCTTCCCATCGGTCCTCCTTAAATGACTTCTGTAACTCATCGGGATTGCCCTAGAAAGAAATAAACAATAACTATATAATATCTGTTAGTTGTTATTAGTGTACTGCTTAATTTATAAATTCATAATTAATTAGTCAACATGTTATATTGTCTGATTCCTTGTATATAGGGAAAGAATTTTTCGATAAACTTAACATAACACAAGATTCACACAAAATTAAGGATTGGTGGTTCCGAAATGTACCAATAATTACGATAAAGGAACTTAAACTTAAATGAGACATTGGTTAATGGATAGAGATGATTTATATTGATGCCCTATTACTAATTAAAATTAGGACTTATAATTTTATAATACCTCGTATACTTACCTATATCTATACTATTGATGTGACTGTTCATAGTGTTCATCTGCATCTCTTTGTTATATAACGCTTATACTGCTATTTATATAACATATTTCGATCCTTTACTGTATTAGTATTTATGAGAATTTTATTAAAAATAAGAATTAAAAATATTTTTTCTACGTATTTTTTCAGCCTCACGAGTCGATCCTGTGACGTATCAACTTAATGTCAAATAATATCCATTACGTTCTATAAGAAGGCTTTCAACTTTTTTCTATTTGAAATGATTTAATCCCGAGTTCTTTTTTAGCATAATGCCCCTCTCTCTTTTAATATTTCATCGGTAGGTTTCAAAGTTATTTTTAATCTCAGATAAGCCACCCTTGCTTAGAATTATTAAACCTAATTTCTTTCCAAACAGAATTTGCTTCAATTTTTTTGTTCAAGAGACCTTTCCTGAATTCTTAAATTGTTCTTTCCTTCCTTCCGATCAATTGAACACTGCCTCATGGAATATAGAACTGTGGCCTTTCCTGGAATTGACGCCCTTGGCGAAGGTATCGTTAAACAGGGGCGAAGACAAAGCCTCAATTCACGTCACGACCACGGTCTTTATTTAGAGTAACACAATAAAATAGTCATTATGGATTGGTCCAATCTAAGGGAAGATGACGGGAGCTTAAAGACCCTGTTGTTTTGGAGTAGGCTTTCGGGGGGCTTTGCGGGGTTTTATTTATTTAACTCACTTCTTTGTGCGGTTTGCTATCGAGAATTCTTCACCTTCCGAATTCTCAGTAATTCTTGCACAGCGCAATTCTTAGCAATTCTTTAGAAATTTATTTTTGTTAGTCCTCGCGAATTAATATGTTGCAATAAATATTAATGTACTTATTAAATTGTTAAATATACTATCTTATATGATAGTTCATGCTTATTGATAAATAGCTTAAATTTATAACTTTTGAACTTTTATACAGGTATATATTTTTAAAAAGAAACACAAGCTTACCCGGGTTACGAATAACCGGAAACTATTTTAAAAATTCGTACTACCATCGTTCTAAAAGCGAATATTTGTGCTTGTGCAAAGATGGAAAACTCACTCTTCTTTATTTCGGTTTTTTTTTCGGATTAGGTTTTTATTTTTTATGAGAGTATCGCACAAGAGTCCCAACTTCTCCCGTCTGGAGACAGTTTGACTACGGCACCCTAATTGGGGTATGGTATGAGGCTGCGGGCAGTGGAGAAGGGAATGAGAAACGGAAAAGAAAGGTGGAGAAGTACCTGTCTATTCATTTCTGGTCACTAAGCATGACTAAAGGCATTTCAAGCAATGTTTCAAATCTGAATGGTGGTTTTACACCAGGACAATCGATACTGATAATGTCTTCCACTGTGGAACGTGCTTCAAACTTACTGTATATTATTTTAGATGAATATATTGTGACATAACTCAAATGAATCAAATAAAATTTATTTGTGCAGCCCGGGATTTGAACCTTCTGATTTCTAGTCGAAAGCCTTACCTCTCGACCATAGAGACCGTCGACCAGCAAGGTGGTTTCTTCGGTTCCATGACAACTCAAAAAAGTGGAATTTAAACATCTCTGCAAAATTAAAAATTAAGAGAAATAAAATAAAAAATAGCCCATAACCTAATTTAATATAATCTATGTAATAAAGTGTTTTTTGTTTTTTTTTTCATAAATGAACTAACTTTTAATGACTTTTCAAAGGAGTGATGCAAAAAAAAAACGGTTCCTTAATAACTTAACCTTTAAATATCGTATATGCATATTATGTAGTTTGTTTAATTGCTTTTGTTTACGGTCTGAAAAACGCAAAACCAAATCATTTTGACGTTGGAAAGGATAAATGTCTAAAGCTCCATTAAGCTGTACGGCGCTTTAGCATTCATCCTTTTGAGCGTCGATCTGATCACCAAACAACACTCCCAATTTGTTTCATAACTGTCAAATCAAAATCAAAATAATTTTCAATTTTTCAATTTCTTTATGTTATTTCTTTTTGATGACACACCTCACAAGAGTGAAAAATAGATGATGATATCTCATTTCACATACGAGCCGACTTACACGACAACGACCCGTTCTCACAAAGCCAACAACATCTGTGAACGGGTACTTTGCTCGTGTCCGTCGAGCTTAGCGGGCGTGCACTGGTGCACAGGGAATCAATGCTGCTAGATCCTTAGAACAGGTTCTATTGGAATACCCGAAGGACTTGGTGCTAGCCCGTTCTAAAACATGTTACAATTCAGTGTGTAAATTGACGGTTCACTACAATGTTATCAGTTTTCAGAGAGAGCGTTTAACGTACATAGGAGGATAGGAGTAAGATTTCACAAAATTTAATTTTGTCGTTAAAACATTAAATATGAATACATTTAAATCTATAAATCGTATTTCTCATGAAATTAACTCTTCGTTAGAATTAAAAAACCTTTCATTTATTTATTATTCATCTTTATTATATAATAATAATAATAAACGTGAGCAGTTTATAATAAAAATACAAATAACAATATAATAACATATTATTAAATAAGTATCATCATGGTACCATTGGAAATGCGCACTTATAAATTGGTTTTGATAAAATCAAAACCACGATCCTATACTGAAGATCCATGACTGTTTTATATTTAAATAAAATAATTTGTTCAAATTAATAGATTTGTATTAACCACTTAATTAATTACAAAAACCGACATGTTTCGTCAGCAAAGCTGACTTCTTCAGGGTTTTAACAGAACTAATTTTAAAAATAGACAATAAATAAATGTCAAGAACAGATAAGGGATGTTCTTAAAAATTGTAAAAGTGATATGTTTGTTAATTTAATTAAAAATAGAAAACTTTTTTTTTTTTTTACATGAACTCCACACAGGAGGCCCTGAGGAAAATATTTTCCCTCAGGGCCTATGTCATCTTTGAGGATGCTGTGTGGAGGGTTTTTTTAAGGAAAGGGAGGAGAGGAGAGTTCTGGGAAGGAAAAGGGTTTAAGGGGTGGGTAGGAATCTGGGGTTCAGTATGTCCTGGTCATCCGCCTCCAAGACCTAGACAAACCTCACCCCATGAACCCGGGCACCCCTGCTAAATCACCAAACGTAGCGAACCACTTGGGGTGACCTATGACAGAGGTGTTGGTTATCCAATAAAGGTTCCCGGGGCGGCGGTACCCATTCCCGCCTCCCAAATTGACTGTAAAAAATCCACAAGTCCCTAAGTTGTATAGTTTATTAAAAATTCATAAAAAAGATCAACCAGTGGTCTCAAATTGTAATGCTCCTAGCAATAAAATATCTTCAACAATTAATAGAATTATTAGGGATTCACATATATTTCATCCTAAATACACGATTAAAAATTCATTTGATTTGATTGAAAACTTAAAACTTTTGTAAATCCCTGACAAAGCATTATTAGTATCATTTGACATTGTTAATTTATTTCCAAGTATTCCAATTGAAGAATGTAAACCTATTATTAAAGAACTTTTATTTTCATCAATTTTATCTAATGACTTATGTATCTCATGATTTAAATTCATTACTTAATATAGTTTTAAAACAAATTTATATTCAATTCAATGACAATATCTTTAAACAAAAAGATGGTTTGGCAATGGGTGCTAGTACTAGTCCTTTGGTCGCTGATATATTTAAAAATAATTTGGAAAATAAGATTTTTAACAGTGGTGCCTTATTATTAAAATATGTACATTGTTGGAAGAGATATGTGGATGATGTGTTTTGTGTTTGGACAGGTACATTGAGACATCTTAATATTTTTCTTAATTTTTTAAACAAACTCCATAAAAACATAAAATTTACTGTAGAGATTGGACAAAATTTGAGTATAATTTTTTTGGATTTAAATATTTCAATAATTAATAATAAATTTGAATTTAATATTTTTCGCAAAGATACATACACAGACATTGTAATCCATAACACCTCAAATCATCCAATTTCTCAAAACATGTCAGCTTTCCATTCTATGATTCATAGATTAGTTAATGTACCTTTATCTCTTAATAATTTTTCAAAAGAACTCAATATTATTAAACAAATTGCAATCAATAATAGTTATAATTCCAATGTAATTGAAAAAATTCTTAATAAAATATACAAGAATAATTTCCTTAGATCATACATTTACCCTGTACAAAAGGATAAAGAAGAGAAAAAATGGAGGAAAAGGATGTATTTTAATAATAAAATTTCTAATTCAATAAAAAAAGAATGTACCTAATGAAATTATTCCTGTATTTTATGCAAACAATAGACTTAAAAATTACATAGTAAATAATAAAGATAGAGATTCAAAAATGAAAAAATCTGGAATTTATAAATTGAAATGTAATGATTGTGATTTCTTTTATATAGGAAAAACTTCGAGAAACTTTGAAATAAGGATTAAAGAGCATATGAAAGCTTTAAATAATAATAGTTTCTCCGAGTTTGCCAACCATTTAATAGAAACTAGTCATACCTTTAATTTTAACAGTGGAATAGAATTAATACATTGTAGTGTCAATGGCATTCAGTTGGATAAATTAGAAATTTTAGAGATTAGAAAGAGTGTTAATGCAAATTTAAATATTATTTATAATCAAATATTGTTTTTAAATGACCCATTATTAAATCTATTCCCCTTTTAAATTTGTAATTGTTCTATATTGCCCCTTGTCTCCTACACATTATTTTCTTTCAAATTTTATTATTGTTTATATCTATTATTTTTCTCTATTACCTATGTATGTCTATTTTTTAAATTAGTTCTGACAAAACCCTGAAGAAGTCAGCTTTGCTGACGAAACATGTCGGTTTTTGTAAATAATTAAGTGGTTAATACAAAGTTATCTATTAATTTGAATTTAAAATGTTACCACAAAATGATTTTGCACTGTTAGAAGAAGTGAAAATAAGTTGTGTTTTGTTTAACGGTCAGTGGAAATGCATTGTACAGTTTTGTTGCAAAGTATCTAAAATTTCTTTGCCAAAAGTTGTTTTAGCGAATGGGTTAAGTAAGAGAATGTGCCCTTTGGTTCTAGTATCTCGAGCGGTTTGGAGATTTTCAAAGACAGTTCTGTATTTGAAGAGGTATGCTTGTATGTTTTTGGCATAAAGTTGCCTAACGTCCAAAACTCAGATTCTCACAAAGATTTCGTCAATTTAAATCAAACTCTTTACCGAGTGTTTAACTTCAGAAGAGTTTCAAATTTATTCCAGATGACTAGGAAATTTAAAAAAATATATAAATTAAAAATGATTATAATGTAATGAAAATCAAATAACTTCGTTTAAACCACTATATAATTAACAATATGAACGTGTTTCAATAACAATGTTATCTTCATCAGGACAAGATGTTAATTATCATCCTGTCCTGATGAAGATAATATTGTTATTGAAACATGTTGATATTATTAATTATGTAATGGTTTAAACGAAGTTATTTGATTTTCATTATATTAATAGTGATGCCACAAAGTTATTTTGCTAAGTTTGAAGAAGTAAAAATGTATCACTGCTGTTTGACTTGTATGTTTAAAATTAAACACACATTGCAACTTATAAATGTGATAAACTCAAACGAAAAGGGCACATTAATTAATAATCCTCTCATTGTTAGTTTTGTAATAATACTAACAGGTTTAGTATTTCATTTGGTAAGCCGTACGTATTTGGAATAATTTATTTATTGAAGTGAAAACTTCTTTAGCACCGTTGTGATTGGAAACTCGGTGAAACCAAAAATAGCGACACTTAAAAGAGAGAAACACATACATCTATAGGATTTAATCTGCGAGGGAATAAGGTAGAATAATCGGTCTCCTCTTTAGCCTCCCCACTCTTGTCTACTTTAGTATTCTGAAGGTTCTACTTCTACCGCGTGTGAATAGTATACTCTGATTTTTGTTTAGCTAGAATGTTTTAAAATAGTTTTAGAATTTTTTAATTTTAAAATTTTGATTTTCGAAAGTACAAATTCTCGCAAAAAATAATATATCACAAAGCTATTAATCAGTGATGTTTATCAAGGACATCAAAAACAAGAAACCTAACTCTGTGTTTGGGTTGGAATCTCCCTAATAGGATATTACTGAACAATGTAAATTTAATTGTTATATATATATGATAAAATTGAACTAACTCTAAACCTTTCTCCTTTAGAACACCGTCGGAAAAAAAATCTCATTTATTTCTTTAAAATTATCAATCGTATTATTGATTCATCTGCATTACTACAATTGTCAACAAACTGTCTTCTTACGGACTTCCCGCATCCTTGTGTGCGTGGATTGCCGACTTTTTGAGGGAGAGGTAGATTCAGGCGGTTGCTGACGGTTTCACCTCTTCCTCGCATTCGATAAATGCTGGCGTCCCACAAGGATCGGTTCTGTCACCGACTTTGTTTCTGTTGCACATCAATGACCTCTTGTCATGTGCACCGATTCATTGTTACGCGGATGACAGTACAGTCCATGATAGCTTTTTGTTTGACAAGCCCCCAAAGGGCACACAAACTCCAATAGCTCGGAGGGCTTTGAAGCAAAGAATGGACGCTTACCTCGAGAGTGTTTTCTCTTGGGGTAAGAATAACCTCGTCGAATTTAATGTTTCAAAGACCCAATCATTTTTGATAACGTCTAAAAGGGATCGAAATGAAAATTTAGTCTCCTTCAACGGAAGCAATCTTCCGAACAGAACGTCCATCGATATGCTTGGTGTAACTCTAAGTGACCAGCTCAGGTACGGGGGCTCCATCGAAACCAGAGTTAAGTTAGCCTCTCAGAAACTGGGCGTACTGTACAGGGCCCGCAGATTTTTTTTTTTTTTTTTTATTAAAAAAAATACATACGTATACAGATTCATAGTAAAACATTTGGTTCTTAAGGCTAATAACAATATGTAAATTTCTTTTTAATGAAACTTCACAATTCAAAAGAGAAAATATTTCTCGTGCTTGAATTTTGGAGTGTAAAATGCATAGTTACACAGAGTATGTTATTACAAGTACTTATATTAATAAAATATATATTCATGGAGACAAGTGGACATAATAACTGAAAGTATTGTCAGAGTAGGTACATATAATAAAGTTGTAACAATTTGGTGCCTGCCAATAATGCGTATGTACTTGCTTTCAATTTGATATGGTGATGAAATATTTTTAGAGATTATGTTCTAGTTTATTTTTTTTTGTTGTTATTATTGTGATGGTGAATTTAAAACTTATAATTAGTGTCGGGTTGGTCTATTAGTGTTTTTATTTGGGATTTAAAAACTTTATAATTTTTTTCAGACTTGATTTTATATGGGAGAGCATTGAAAAATTTTATACCTTGATAAGCATAATGGTGTTGGGAAGCACTCGTTTTAAATTTTGGAATTTCTAAATTGCCCTGTGATCGTGGTCGGTTGTTTATGTTTGTGAATGTTATTGTTGATGAATTGAAATGATCTTTATGAGTTTGCAATAATGAGTTCTTTTTGAAAATTTTATTAAGACTGAGAACCCTGAAAGAGTCACATAGCTGTGTTGTTGGAAATACAGATGGTTTTCGTAAGATGACTTTCAAAATCAACCTCTGTACCCTTTCTACAGGTAAGAGGTTTGTTTTGAAAGTCCCACCCCACCCGATTATACCATATTGTAGTATAGATTGGGCAAGAGAGAAATATATAGTTTTGATCAAATTGGATGATAAGATGTTTCTCAGTCTAATAAATATGTATATAAGTTTTCTTATTCTGGTTACTGTATTTTGGACTTGTTCTTTCCATTTTAAGTGTCTATCTACTATGACACCCAGATACTTTATACTATTTTTGCAAGTTATTGGTAGGCAATTTTCATCGTTGCATTCCTTTTTATTTTCACACTGTGATGAATGGATTTTAATAGTTATATTGTTCTCGACATTTTTTTCTTTCAAAGAAAAAGGAATAAAATAAGTTTTCTCCGTATTAAGTGAGAGACAATTTAGGTCAAACCATGTTTTGAGTATGTTTATATTGATATTTGCTATACTCATTGTTTCCTCCCATGATTTACCTTTAGTGATAACTACAGTGTCGTCTGCATAAGATATGATATCTCCAACTATGGGAAGAGTGAACATTTGATTTACATATATAATAAAAAGGATAGGACCGATGACAGTTCCTTGTGGTATACCAAATGATGAGGTTTTAGGTTCACTTAGTGTATTATTTATTTTGACGTATTGTAATCTCTCTTTTAGATAGCTTTGGAACCATGACAGTACTGTTCCGTCCAATCCAATTTGCATGAGTTTCTCATTTAGTTTGGAGTGTGATATGCTATCAAATGCCTTGCGTAAGTCGATGAATATACCAAGACACTTTTCTCCATTATCTAATTTTTGTATTATTGTTGAAGTTAATTTAGCAATTGCATCTTGAGTGCTGAGATTGTCCCTAAACCCAAATTGGTTTGGGCTCATTATCTTTTTTTCTTTTATGTAATTGTTGAGTTGTTTTTTAACAATTTTTTCATAGATTTTTGCAATGTTTGATGTGAGTGCTATGGGACGATAGTTGGAGATATTTTTTTCATCTCCAGATTTATAAACAGGGGTGACAATAGTCTTCTTATAGTTGTTCGGGAATACACCCTTCTTTAGACTTACATTTATTATATGAGCAATCGGTTTGCTGATTATCTCATGAACGGCTTTTAATGTTTTTACGGTTATATTGTCATAGCCAGGGCTTGCTGATCCTCGCAAACCCATTACAGCGCTTTCGACTTCCTTATCAGTTACTGAAGCAAATGTGTGGAAACCTTCTTCAATAGTTGAGTTGTGCTCTGGTTGTTGTGTTTGTTTGTTGTCTAGGATAATATTACGAGCAAGATTAGGGCCGACATTAGCAAAATATTCATTATAAATGTTACCACACAGTTTTGGATTTTTTTCGGCGTCAGTGTTGATTCCGTGATGAGTAATTTCTTTAGGTAACTTTTTTTTTGTGCTTTTGTTGGTTATTGTATTGATGATTTTCCAAAACTCTTTGCTGTCTTGACCAGCATTTTTTATTTTATTACGAAAATACTTTTCTTTTGTCAGTCTAATTAAAAGCGCAAGTTTGTTACGGTATTTCTTGTAGAAGGTGTTGATTTTTTCATCATTAGGGAATTTTCTAGACTGGTGGTAGTATTTTTCTTTATTTCTGATTGAAATTACTAGTCCATGGGTTATCCATGGCTTTATCAATCTGTGTTTAGATTTTGGTTTAGAAACAATTATTTGTGTGGATAGGTTTATGTGATTTTGGAAAACTGTTTCGAAATTCTCAGCACAGGTATTTGGATTTTCCGATTCAAATATTGATGCCCAGGTTTCCGTTTTAAGATTTTTTCTTGTCAATTTTGTTAGAGTTGGAACTTCTTTTATCAATGTTGGTAACAAATATACAGGTATAGTGATCGGTTATGCTGGTTTTCCATAATATTGACATGTTTTTTTCATTGTTATTTGAGTTGCACCATATGTGATCGATGCAGGAAGGAGTTTGTCCACTGACATTCCGTGTTGCATTATTTATAAATGATTTATAGTTTAGCGATGTCATTACATTTATATAATCTTCCTTTACCTTACCTTTTGCCTCATTCAAAATGTTCACGTTAAAGTCGCCTGTGACAACGTTACAAGTACCTTTTAGTTGTAGCAATAACTGTTCCAACTCTATAATAAAACTGTTAGGGTTCGATCCGTGTGTGCGGTAGATAGCTATGATATTGTATATAACTTCATTCACTTTTAAGTTCAGTTTTAGACAGTTAGCAAGCTTCATGTTGATTTCAGTGATTGTGACGTTATTGTGTTTGTTTAAGATGAAAACAGCAATACCACAGTTCTTATTAATATGTGTTGTGGACGAATAATATGTATAGTCAGGGATCTCGTACAGTGCGGTAGCATTATTTATATTTAAGTGTGCTTCTGTTAAAACAATGAGGTCCGGTAAAGTTTCAAGGAGATTTAATGTTAGTACAAATTCTTAGAAATTTTTTTGCAAACTTCTGACGTTTTGGTGCAGAACAATGAATGCATTTGGAACGTTTTTTAATAGTTTATTACATTGTTTTGAGTCTTCGCAAGTGTATTGTGAAACATCTGTTAATTTATCAATTTCCTCGGTTAGAAAATCATCCATAACTTATTCATAATCGATTCTTTGCTGTGCTATGATAGACATTCTTTTCCGGTAAGTACATATTTCACTATTTGCACTATGTTGGGTATTGTTTTTTGTTCCGAATAATTTGTTGTTATTGTCACAGTTGTAGCATTTGACACTATCTTTACTTTTTTCGCATTCGCTAAATTTGTGATTTTTTGAGCAATGTATGCATCTGGGCTTATTCATTTTATTTAGGCATTTAATGGATGTGTGTCCGAAACCAATGCAATGATAGCACTGCATCAAAGGGTCGCAATCCTCTATGTGCGCCCGGACAAAGCCTATATTGATTCTTTGTTTATGTAGTAGCATTTTCCGAATAGGGCCTGTTGTTTCAATTATTATATTACGGAGTTGATCACTTTTTCTATTTTTCAATATTTTCGTTACTTTAATGGATTCATTTGTAATATCACTAAGTTCACTGTTTTGTAGAATAAGATCGTTTAGGAAATTATCTTCGTTATACTCCCCACCGACACCTTTAATAATCATGCACGGTCTCTTCTTTTTTAATTCCGTTGCTGATATTCCATTTTTATTTTTATTTATTTCTGCCTTCAGTTTTTCAGCATCTTCTTTATTTGAGCAGGTCATAATTATTTTATTATTTGTTGCTTTTTTTATTCCACTTATTCCAATTCCTAGGTTAGGCGCTTTTATTGTTTTTGTGATAATACTCTTTATGTCTTCAGATGTTTCTTTGCCTTCAGCGGTGATTAAGACAGCAAATTTGGGTTCTTCGATTGGAATCATCCTTTCTTTTAGAACCATTGCATAGGATTTTTGTTCATTATTTTTTTCGAGCTTGATGATTACTTAATTAAGTTCAATAATTTGTTCTTGGAAATGGTTTTTTTCCCGTTTCCATGCTTCTTCTAGTAGTTGAATCGTTTGTTCCAGATTATTTCTAATTTTTGTGTCCTTTACGGTCGATATGTTTTTTAGTTCACTTTTAATGTTTTCTATTAATGTTAGTACATCCATTTTTTATTAAACTTGAGTTGCCGTGCGGACGCACGTCACTCCAGGTCAAACTACAATCGAGTACTTAGCAGATACTTTAATAGTACACAACTGCTAACCCTGTACAAATCGCAAGTGCGCCCCACGGTTGAATTTGGCAGCCACCTCTGGTCTGGAGCTCCAAAATACCTAAAAAAAACCCTTGACTCTGTGCAGAAACGGGCGGTCCGTTTGATAGATTCTCCCATCTTAACAGACGGACTGCAATCTTTAGAGCACAGGCGTCAGGTGGGAATGCTGTCCTTGTTCTACCGGTATTACAATGGAAGATGCTCCGAGGAACTAGCGTCATTGATCCCCTCTGCACCGGTGCATAGTCGGGAAACACGCCAAACACGCGCCCAACACGGTTGACATTAGTCACATGAGAACGGATCGTTTCTATGACTCGTTCTTGAGTTCAACGGCTCGGCTGTGGAACGATTTGCCGGCCTCTGTGTTTCCTCCCTCCTACAACATGGGTCTCTTCAAGACCCGTGTTCACCACTCCTTCCTTTCCTCAAAAAGACCCTCTACACAGCATCTTCAAAGATGACATAGGCCCTGAGGGAAGTTATTTTCCTTAGGGCCTCCTGTGTGGAGTTAATGTAAAAAAAAAAAAAACTTATCCCTTTCAATACATCTTCCCGTAGACTCAGAAGTAATGGACAGCTTTCCCCCAATCAACACTTGACTAATTATAGATAAAATATAATTAATATAATTGTTCAAAACCATGACTTTTTTAGTATTAGTCTAAATGATTTATTTAATCTTATAATGTACGATTTTTTAATTAGTATTATTTTATTGTAAATTGGACTTAAGTCCGTTGATAAATAAATAAATAGAACGACAAAATACCTAGAACAATAAAAAAAAACTGTTTGGATTAGGTTATATTGGTTTTTGTTATTTTTCTTCAATGTTCTAAGAACATTGTTCACTTGGGTCAACTTTAATTGTTCGACCTGTAGGTAGTACCTACTTACAACCGAATGGCGCTATATATTTAGTTTATTTGCCAAATGAATGAAGAAAATTCTCCAAAATCAATATTTGTAATAGATATCTTAGTTATACCATTCGAGACTATGAAATTTATCATGTTCTTTAATGAATTGCCCCTGTTTTGTTTACTCGCTGGCTGCAAACAACGCGCACGAGTATTCCTTAGCAATTTGAACAGGAGCCTAGGGCAATCTATCTTTGCCACGATATAATGCAACTACTATGGACCATTATTCATCCTAGGTTGTTAGTTAACGTCGAATGCTAATTTCTACACGATCGTTTTCCAAGGGCGGCATTTCTGAACTGAAATTTGACTCGTTTAAATTTCTTACTTAAAAGATGTTTAAAAATCGCAGATCCCGAAGAACAATGTCGAATGTGCGACTTTGTAGATTTGCAGTAGGGCGTTTTTAAATCACGTTTCTGCGTGTTTTTGAGATCAAGAAATATAGCATACAAGATATATATTATATTTGTCTATTTCCTTACATTTCATTGAAAATTCCGAAAATACAGACCTTTAAATCATCAAAAGGAAGTTAAAATAAGCCAACAAGACCATTTTCAATTTGTATCAGATCGGACAATGTTCTTCGGGCTAAAAATATTTTTTTCATATTATATTTTTTATTACTGAACTAGCGAGTTCCCGGCATGCGTTGCTATGCCACTTAATAAAGAAATTGTTTCTTCCTGCGTGTCCTTTCCCATTCGTCCCGTTTCCCTTCCGCCTCCCCTTCCTCTCCCGCGTCCCCTTTCCCTTAAGCGATCCCAATCCGCCTTCCCTCTCCCCACTCCCCTCTCCCGCTTCCCCCGTCCCGCGAACCCCCTTCCCGGGTTCTCCTTCTCCCTCCCGCATTCCTTTCATTCATTCCCGGTACGTTCAGTTTTCGAAGCGCTCGCGTGCCACCTATTGCATTTTTTATACAAATTTCATAATGCCAGAGCTACATAGAAACCATCGCAAGCATGCGCTCATCAAATCTCCAAAATTTTATCGCAATCGGATGAATGTTTTCAACGCATAGATATAATATCAAATATCCCCAAGCATATTTTGATTTTTAAAGACATCTATAGACAATTGAAAAATATATTTCAAACGTTCCTCGGTTGTGTGTTGAAAGGAAGATGGTTTACGACAGACATGTTGTTGCAAGCTGTCGCTTGACTTCTATAATATAACAACTTTGCAATAATGATTCTATCACTACGATTACTTTTGTAATCCGTACTACAAAAATAATTCGAGCCATACTTGCAGGAACCTTTGGAGGATTAAAGAGATTTCTCGCGGAAGTTGTGTGTGTATTGGTTTATTTAATTAATGTATTATAGAGATTATTATATTAGCCCAGGTGAGAACAATTTCGATTTTGGAGTTGAAAAAATAATAACTTTTTTTTCATCAAAACGCGTCGTAAATTTCAATGTCTCTTAGGATGGGTTGTTTCAAAAAAAATTATGAATTCATCAAATATTTGAAGTTAATTTTTACGTTCTATTTAAGTTCTGTGTTTATTTCAGTTTCATACAACAACTGGCCTATAATGATATAATAACAGAGCTTGAATAGAACCTCAACAGAACGTGAAAATTAACTTAAAATATTTGATGAGCTCATCAAATTTTTTGTCTTTGGTCACCGATATTTAAAAATGGTCATGCTTTTATTCAATTTCTTTTGATTTCTATGACTAATTAACTCAAATAATTGTTTTTTTTTTAATTTTTACTTTTAACTTTATGAGTTAAATCTCAAATTGTAATATTTAAATAAATGAAGACAATATAAGCGAAACTCAATCGAAAATCTGGAAACAGAAAAATCAGAAAAACATATTGGACACCTCTGGGACTCGAACCCAGGACCTCTTGCTTTCCGGAGCGCGTTTGCCCGGAAAGCAAGAGGTCCTGGGTTCGAGTCCCAGAGGTGTCAATATGTTTTTCTGATTTTTCTGTTTCCAGATTTTCGATTGGGTTTCGCTTATATTGTCTTCATTTATTCAAATAATTGTGTTAAAATCAAATTTACCTGCACACAAAGCATTGTATTTTAAATACCTAGTAAAAAACGTTTTAAAACCTTCTGAGAGTCTTAGAGAGAGTCACAAGTCCTGGTACGTTTTATAGGATATGGTATGTGTTGGTTATGTGAAAAAAAAGATATGTATACACGCTTTCCAAGATTGCTTTAGTCACATTTATAGCAATTTATCTGTTTGTCTCAGACTATATTTTAGCAGAATATATTTTCAATTGATTCTGAATTGTATTATTTCCTGTTGGATGTATAAAAAAGTCTTGCATACCTAAATAAACATTCGAATTAAAAATCAAGAAAAAGTTTTTTTTTAATACGGATGTTGTCAGTGTTGCCTATTTATATGGCCCATTCGTACACAGAAAGTAATGGTTTTCAACCTAATAAAAGCTTATAAAAAGTTGCAATGAGTAATGCTTTTCTCGTAAATGTAATAATATTCATCGGTATTGTCCAAGCTTTCTCATTATGGATGAGACGAACGAAACCCGCTGACAATTCGTAATATTTCAGGCACGTTCCGTCGCGAAACGTCAACACTTCTCTCCGGCCATGCGTCTTCTCGCAGCCTCCGTTCTACCGGTTACTGTGTCAGTGGAGCAATGGCGTCGGACTAATTCCGGTTGCGGGTTGCCATGGTTACCGCTTTCCGCCCGCGCCCCGGAAGTGGGTGGCGCCGTGGGGCGGGAGCTACTAACCTACTAACCCACCCCTACGTGCTACACCCTACACGTTCTTGTGGCAAGGACGGCCTCTTGCGAAGGGTGTTCCATAATGCGGGTCGAATAACGTCGGATACTACTTCTGTTTTTACCCGTGATATGTGTATTCATGAGTCGATGATTGGTTTGGAGAATCATCAAAATTGGATTTGCTTCCTACCCGGTAAATGAACAAAGGCGATGAGTTTTTCTGAAACTTACCTTTTACGGTGTGAAGGCGTACTCTTATACTACGTGATTTTACTTCGGCCAGATAAAACCTGCTGTATTTTAGTTAGATATATTTTTTATTAGCTTCAGAAAATATCAGATTTAAAAAAATATGTTTTTTTTATAAAATCGTTTATATGAATAAGGCAAGACCTACTGTTTCCACAAGCACCAAAAACTTCTTAAAATGAGCTCTGAAGTCTTGAAAACTTGCACAACTTATTTTGTCTAAAATTTCTATATCAACACAGCTATTTTCGGCTTTTAAAGATATGTCTATCTTGAACTGTGGAGCTTTGAAAATTATTTAATATAAATGTATTGATATAATTACCTACTTATTTTAGTCAGTAGAAAATTAATTTATTAAAACAATTAAGCGCTTTAGAAAATATTTCAAGTTTGTTAATTCTACGTTGTATTTGTTAACGTGGATAAAATCTATTAATTTATATCAAGTGCTGAAATGGCTTCCATCAATTTCTTCTCCCCTTTTTTGTAATTCCGATCTTTCTTGATCTCTCGAGTATGGTGGTTAGACCTTTCAACTCTTCCGTCATATATCTAGTTTCTTCTCCTTTGTTACCACAAACGTCCCTTCCTACAAGCCAGTCCATTATTTATAATGATATTTATTGCTGTATGTATCTTTATGATTCTCATGAAAATAAATGCGACTTTATCTTGATATCCAACTCTTAACAATTTTTGATATCTTAGATTGTTATGTTATTGGAAGACTCTTCGATTAAAACTTACCCTTTCAAATAACACGTACTAACTCTCGACAAGCCAAGATGCCAAACATAACGTCCGTAACCATGTGGGTCGGCCGACGACCCCATGCGTTTTTCTGTTTTATGGGCATTTAAACCATAGATGTCCGTTTTTCTTTTTGAAGTAAAACTTCTTTACGCACGCTTGACTTGGGGAGTAAGCTGGTGAATGCGTGACGAGAGCGTTACGAAAAGTGTGATCGGGCGAGGCGAACGGTCGGGCCTTTACGCACGCTTGACTTGGGGAGTAAGCTGGTGAATGCGTGACGAGAGCGTTAAGAAAAGTGAGATCGGGCGAGGCGAACGGATGTTGAGACGGAAATATAAGTTAGTGGAGTTTTACTTCAGTCGTGTGGTCTAAAGCACAATAGTTTTTTTTTTGTTATTTATCCATTTATTGGGCAGGGAATATTACCTATATTTGACAAAATATTTTTTCGTGCCATCAACGATTTTTTCACTTTTTTTTAAACGGCACATTATGTATTAATCCTTTGCGCAGTAATACCTAAAATTCTAAAAATATATTTCATGAATTTAAGTAGATATAAGAAGGACAGTAATTTTGGGGTCTACCTTTGGCCCCAGTTGGCTGCGGTAGAGTTAACCAAAAACATTTATTTTTTTCACATTTAGAAAACCTTTTATAATGGTTTGCTTCTGCTTACTATTGTTTGTTTTAAAAATTTTATTTAGATGAATGTAAGTAATTTCATACATCTAGTAGGAAAATATAAAAAATACAATTTACGAAGTAGGTACAGTAACATTCACAAATACTAATTATTATTTTTAATTGTTAAACTAACGTTTAAGACAAGATTTTTATGCATAGCACAAAGGGTAACAATTATTATAAGCAATAATTATCAGCCTGAAACAACCATTGAAAAATCTTACGAGAAAAAATACATGACGCCAACGGGACTTGAACCCGTGCCCTTCTGATTGCCGGTCAGCTGCTCTCCCAATTGAGCTATGGCCAATTGACGCCACCTAGCGACGGATTTAACACTAACAGTGTCTCTATCGCAAAAATAAAGTTGGTTGTTTCAGGTGGAAAAAATATAATAAGCATTAATTGTTGAATGAAACACTAGTATATATCGAATCATTTGGCGGGTATAAGATAAGCCGCCATAGCTCAATTGGGAGAGCAGCTGACCCATTTTGTGTGCACGAAAGTTTTGCTTTGGGAAGCCTTAAGTCTCCGCGTCTTCTCGTAGGATAATTGTGAATATTTTCTTGAAACATAATAGTACTCTTCAGATAATTTGGGAGCATATTATTTTTAAGTTTGTAAATCATTGTTAATGTTTTATATATTATATGTTGTTTTGTTGTCATCATATTTAAATTTTGTAACATAATTTTAACTCTTGTAAAAATTACAGTACTACTATTGGAATGCTGTTGAGTGAAACCACCGACTCGTTCTTTCTTAAAAGTTTTTCTTTTCGTCCGTCATTCCTCCTTCGTTTCCTACTTTTCTCTTCAACACCCGGATTAACCAATTAATTATTCATACAGCTGTTTTCTTATCCAGTCTCTCAACGTCACGGTGGTGTTCATTGGTGTTACACTACCCTAGTTTTCCACCGCTCAAGGATTTCCTCAAAACTCTCTCTTTGTGAATGCCGCTTGCTTCATTCATATTGATACATCGAATTAAAACTTTGCTTAAAATGGCTTTAGCCGTGTTTGGTGACCAGATCTGAACAGCCAGACACTTCGCCACCTTCATCTCCCCACATCTCTTTTCCCTCCACACTACCTTCAGCCGCACAACATACCCCAATTGGGGACGCCATAGTCTCACTGACTCCAGACGGGATCAGTTGGTAATCTTGTGCGGTATTCATATTAAAAAAAAAACAACTCAAAATCAGAGTAGGTACGCGGTAGAAATGAAACATTCAGAAAACTAAAGTATACAAGGGAAGGAAGCACCGCACAAAAAGGAGACCGATTATACTACCTCATTCTCTCGCAGGCTAAATGTGTATGTGTTTATCTCTTTTTAGTGTCGCTAATTTTTGTGTCATAGAGTTTCAAATCACAACGGTGCTAAAGAAGTTTTCACTTCAAAATCATGGTTGAGTGTTTGTTTTTCTTAATAATGCTCTGCCGCCCTCAACGTCTACACATTAAGTAATATTTTTTCATAAATCAAGATTTTATAATTTTAAAGAGCGACACTACATGAAGAATGGAAACAATGCAAACGCTTGGATAAATCACTAATTCATTCCTAGAAACGGTGTCAATTATTAAAAATCCAATTTTTATTCGAACTGTTCCCCAATAACTAAATAGTCCTCGTCCAAGGTTGCAAGATTGAAAATCGATTTAAATTTTCAAACATTCAATAAAGCCTGGAGATAAAAAGCTCAGTGTTTTAAAACTTATTCCTAGTATAATTCAAAATTCTTCGAAGCTTTTATTACGGGGTCGGATAAAAAAGTTAACTAAGGATTGCGAGTACTCCGCTAAGATAAATGAGATAAGGGTTTAAAGGAGTTCTGGGGTTGGGCATGCTCGATGACTAAGCGGATTGTGATGTCGTCTGTCAAGGGTGGAAAATAACTTCTCACTGTCAGTCACTTGCTGAACAAAAGCAATGAGATTTTTTAAGTAATTATTATATAAGTTCTGTGATATTTAGTCAAATAATTTCACTAAATATCACAGAACCATAATTATTATGGTTTTAATCCTACTTTTCTATATACTTTTGTTTAATCTAACTAAGTCACTACAGATCCGGTCTAATATGAACAAGACGATACAAATAATATTGAAGTTGGTGTGAACGCTGGTTTTTTTTCATGCAAAAATGTTTTTCGTAGAAGAATATTATTCTTTCCATACAAACACTTCAAGTTTCTAACCCGAAAACTATCTTAAAACGTTGGAATTTCGATAAAAAAGTTATATTATTTTTTTTTCTTGCACCATCACGTAGAATCACCTTCCGAAGTTTATGCACTTAACCCCCGGACACCCTGTGTGTTAATTTTTTTTATACATTACTTATATTTTTTTTATTTGAAACATGTTTAAAATAACATAAATATTTCAAAACACTCTCCCAATAAAGCAGATGCTTGCGCTTAGGAGAGGACAACTATATATTTTTCCATCTAATCATCTCTTCTTTTTTTTTTTAAACTTTTATAAATAAAAATGAATCACAGAAATGTATGTACTACTCGCATAACTTCGTTACTGTCAGGACAAGGTTTGTATAAAACTACTGGTGAGATCTGACATTATGCAATTTGTATAAAAAATTGCAATAGGTGGCACGCGAGCTGTTTGAAAACTGAATGTACTGGTATTAGATGTATGGAATGCGGGAGGGGAACTTGGGTAGGGGGGTCGCGGTATGGGGGGAGGGAAACCCGGGAGGGGGGAGGGGAACCTGGGAGAGGGGAGAAAAACTCGAGAGGGGGATTCGCGAGATGGGGGAAGCGGGGGGTAGTGGAGTGGGGAGAGGGAAGGTGGAGGAGGCGGAATGGGAACGCAAGAGGGGAAAGGGACGCGGAAGAGGAAGGGGAGGCGGAAGGGGAATGGGATGAATGGGAAAGGACACGCAGGGAGAAATAATTTCTTTATTAAATAGCATAGCAACGCATGCCGGGTATCAACTAGTTTAATATATTATTACAAAAACTATTAGTAATTTTACAGGAAATACAATATACTCGTAAGTAATCGTGTATTTAACCCTTAAAGTCTATTTGTTCGGTTTTCGGAACAACTCATATATGTCTCAAAGAAATCGTTTTTTCTCTCTTACTATTATAGTGATGAAAATTATTTAAACCGTGTTTGAAAGAGAAAAAACCACGGTTTATATTCAAATTTTAAAAATAACCACAAAGAAGTAAAATGTGAACTTTATGAACCAAAGTATCAAATCGAAATTTGATGTAAATTTTTGAACATTTGCGAATTTTTTATTAATTGTTTTTTCATGGAACGACTAAAAGTGTATATATTTGTCTATTAAAGTGTCTATCTATGTGTTTTTTTTTATCGTTACAGTAATTTTAGTTAGAAAAAACGTAAGGTGAGCCATTTTTTAAACTTTTTTATGTTTGGATGCAAAATTTTTATATTTCTATTGAGGGAGTGAGGGGTTAAGATTTTGTCATAGTTTTCTTTTTCGTAATCATTAAAATAAACTAAACTTTATTAGATAGATTTAAATAAATATTTTAACTTTAATTAAAGATTAACGGTTGACTCTAGTAATTTCTGTACCCTTTTCCTAGTTGGGTCGAGAAGCCATTGCTTCGACAAGGCGCCTCCAGGCGTTCTTATCTTGTTCCCAATCTCGGCGATAAGGAATGCAAAACTAAGTTAGCACTGTTAAGTCAATGTATCGTCCCAACCTTACTTATGGGTAGGGTGATAAACTTAACGGAGAGAAGTACGTGGTAGAGTCCAGGCTAACGAAATAATACTCTTGAGGGGGTGTCACGGCAGAGGGCAATAACAGGGCAGGAGTCACGCTATGAGACTGAGGTAGAAGTTCTGCCAATATTTAGTTTATTGTTTTCATTATTTTTCATCAATTTTTTGTGATTTTTTTTTTTCCAGCTTCATATTCCAAGGAACACTATTGATTCAACTAACATACTCGACTTTGTTTTTTTTTTAAATTTTGTTTTGGTTTCTTTGTTCTCTTTTTGTTTTTAGTCTCACAATGCTACTTCGCTTCGTTCAGAAGGCTGAACTGAACTGCATCTATTTATTTTGTTATGTTTCTTTTTCCCCTTCTGGGGGTGCGTTAGACCTCGTCCTTGCATCAACAGGAGTCGGTCGACGATGGCACGGTGTCCTCTAAAATTAATTGCGCCACCCCCAGCAACATGTGCAGGCTTTAGGTTTGGGGGGGGGCGACCTCGGCTCTCCTTCGCCTTGCCTCCGGCTACTCGACGCTGAATTCCTTAGGGTCGTCGGGTATTTCCCCCCAATCTCCCATTTATTTTTCTTTGAGGCATCACCGAGGAACCGGCTAAGGGGCGCGGAAGCTGAGTGTGGTTCACGACTAGACCGAATGTCATGCGCATTCTTGCTGGGACTGCCAATCGATTGAAGAGGACTCCCAACCGTTTGCCTTTCCCTTATTACTTATCTACTGTGTCTTCTTCCCAAACAGGTGCTTGTAGGATACGCTGGATACAATCACCCAGCGCTTGCCACCTCGTGAACTTTTACCAACCTGTCTCATTGTCTTGCCTATATTTTATCATACTAACACCTATTGTATCTGTATTTCCCGCTAAGCACTTGCATACTGCTTACTAACAACGTATGCAGGGACATTGGAGGTCTAGTTTCGTTATCAAATGTAGAGTCGTTTTCACCAAAAAAATTAGAGTCCTTGCAAGAGCCTTGAAGGGGTAACCATCTGTTACCTATACCAGGGCGGGTAAGTGGTGGGTCCTCCAATGCCAATATTTTAGTTACTTTTATATACTGCAGCAGGATTATGCAAATCATGGAAGATCAATACAATTCTTTAGTGATATGGTCCTGATATTAATTTCATTTTTGAATATATGGTGTCCGCTGCCACTTATAATAATATAAGTGGCAGCGGACACCCAATGCCGGGTTATTTTGCTTGAGAGTGGTTTCGGACAGTTGCCTTCAACACGACCAAACGTATTGAAAGAAATATTTTTAGCAGTCTGGGTGGAGAATGCTGCAGACGCATTCATCTAGCGGCATTTATATTTGAATGCCTAGTACCTACAGAATGCATTTTTATATTACCCACAAGCATATTTCATAAATGTCCTGTTTATGTCTCAAATCAATACATAAATTCTTGGCACACACTCCTTGTATCATAAGAATATATAGATTAACACTTTTTATGCTCTTAATATTCTCTTCAATTATTCCGACACCTTTATATTGAAAAAAAAAATGATTCTCTTAGTCGTGCTAAATCTTCTTGGAACGACTCAGACTTGTTCTTTCATGTGTTTATTTTTGTTTGTCAACTATTCTCGTGACAATCATTTCTCTGTCGATCCATCCTTTGTTTCATATCATATTTTTCCTAACAACTAATGCTATCGGCGGCACAACGATCTATTTTGCTTACTCTACAATAATTATTTCCACATAAAAAAATCGCCACTTTTCATGTTATTTCGGTAACGACTGTCACAACAATGATAAATGTTTATGACATTAATGTCATCTATTTTTCAACCTTTACAAAAAATGTTAACACTTGTGTAGGTGTAGATGTTCACTCAAATAGTGACAGCGATAATACCATGCTTGTTCCATTTTCAAGCTGACATGACACTTTCATTTCTCTTCAGAAAAAAAACCTGCATATTATGTTGCCTCGGAAATAATGCATTAAATATATTATTTACTAGCTTTTTCCCGCGGCTTCGCTCGCATGGTATTATGGGATTCCCACTCCACTCCGCCTCCACTCCCCCCATCAACCCCCCTCCCCCACCCCCTCCAGCCACCCCCCGACACCACTCCCCCCACCCCTACCCCTCTTCCCTCCGCCTTCCCTCGCCCCACACCACTTCTCCCATCACCCCCCTCCCCCTCCAACCCACATCCACCACCTACCCCTCCCCCCTCCACCTCCCCCCACCCTCCTCCACTCCTCCCTTCCCACACCCTCTCGCCAACCCTAACCCCCTCCACTCCATCCCCCCCCCCCCTCCCCCACCGCCCTCCCCACACCCCCTCCCCCCTCTCGCATTCCACACATTCTTTACCGGTACATTCAGTCTTCAAACTGCTCGCTTGCCACCTATTACAATTTTTAATACAAATTTCATAATGGCAGAGCTCAACTCAAAATAACGAACAAAAAAAAAGAATTATCCAATTTGATGCAGTCGTTCGGGTTTACGCGCGCATACATACACTTCTGTGATTCATTTTTAGAGATATTAAGTACGACGCCAAAAAAGCACTATTTTTAGGGTGAATTGCCTGATTAAAAAAAAAAACATCGTTTCCAAGGCGACAATTGGTTTCTGACGTTTGCAATAAATGGATTTTGTTAGCGACAGAAAACGTATGATAAATAATTTCATAACGCCAGAGATTATTCATAACGCCAGAGCTTTCCAATATATATAGCCTATAATAATCGCAAATGATGTAGCTTTCTATTAGTGAAAGAATTTTTAAAATCCATTCATTAGTTTTTGTGTGAAAGAGTAACCAACATACATCCATACAAACTTTCACCTTTATAATATTAGTAGGATATTGATTATTATTAGAATTCTTTTATTTAAGTTTATTTCATTTTAATTTTAAATACCTCAAACTTAACGCTGTAAGGGAACATAATAAGTCTCCTGAGAACAGGCAACGTCCCTGGCAGCTGCCCAGACCTCTGCTTCCCAGCTGCAACACAAATCTACCCACCCTAGACAATTTCTAACCTAGTTTCTCTACAACAATTTTGTCGTGTAAGATCATAAAATACTGGCACTTACCGTCCTGATTCGCCCGAATATTAAAACTGATTTTTGAGAAAAAAAATCTTAATACTTTCTGCACTCAATGTGAATCTCTAAACTTTCATAGACGGGGAAAATATTTTAAGTCAGAAAATGTCAAAAATCACTTAAGAAAAAGTCGCAAAGCCAATTTTTTGACACATCGTTTGGTAAATTTGTCTTAAGTCTAGGACGTCTGGGTGATACATATCCAGATATAAATGCTTTTTTTTTTTTTTTACATTAACACCACACAGGAGGCCCTGAGGAAAATAATTTCCCTCAGGGCCTATGTCATCTGGGATGCTGTGTGGAGGGTCTTTTTGAGGAGAGGAAGGAATGAACATTGGTCTTGAAGAGACCCATGTTGTAGGAAGGAGGAAACACAGAGGCCGGCAAATCATTCCACAGCCGAGCTGTTGAACATAAGAACGAGTCGAAGAAACGACCCGTTCTCATGTGATTAATGTCAACTGTGTACAAATGTTGGGCACGCGTTTGGCGTGTTTCCCGACTATGCACCAGTGCCGAAGGGATCAATGATGCTAGTTCCTCGGAGCATCTTCCATTGTAATACCGGTAGAACAAGGATAGCATTCCCACCCGACGTCTGTGCTCTAAAGATTGCAATCCGTCTGTTAAGATGGGAGAATCTATCAAACGGACCGCCCGTTTCTGCACAGAGTCGAGGGTATTTTTCAGGTATTTTGGAGCTCCAGACCAGAGGTGGCTGCCAAATTCAACCGTGGGTGGTGTAGAATGTTTTGTAGGTTAAAAAGTCATTAGTCCTACGAACCTAGTACAAAATGGCGTTATTCATTAGTCATAGGTTCAAATTATGCCTGATAAAAATGTTGCTACCAGAATCTGATCCAAAAGTCATAAGTCGACTTTTGACGTCAGAAATAAAATAGATATTTTCTGATTCAAAATACTTGTTACATAATATTTATTAAAATAATATAAAAATCTTAGACAGTTAATCCCCTGACAGTTTACCCTCCGAAACTAAAATTATTGTAAAATTATAACTTTTTGTGCATTATTTACCAATTCTTACCTAAAATCGACTTCAAAAATAATAATAAGTTAGTATGGATGTCAAGCGAATTTACTTGTCGATTTTTTCACTTACGTATGTTACTGTAAAAGCCTGTGTTACGATAAATCTTAAGATTTACTAATAAAACCTAAGATTTACCAATTTACGGGCTTTTACAGTGACATGTAAACGATATTTTAATATATGTAAAATGTTATATATCTGCCTCAGAACAGATTTTTTCTAGTGAGGTGGGTAAAAGAAAACTATGCACATAAATAAAAAATAAATAAACGCCCGGGTTGCCGGCACTGAAACTGAACTGATATTGTATAAAGACAAGTAGTTTTATCCTTGGTGCATTTGAATAAAAAAATGTTTTGTAATTTTGTTATTCGGCGGTACATTATCTCTGAATACCCTTTCGGGAACACTTAGTTACAGTTTGTTTAAGTAGGTATTCCGTATTTTCACTAAACTAGTTATTTGTTTTTGGGGTGTTATACCGTTGCGCTACCTCCTTCTTTAGCCAACATCAGAGCAGATGTGTGATGATGGACACTGTAACGCTATCCGAAACGTTGGCTAAAGAAAGAGGTTGTGCAACACGGCATAACACCCCAAAAACAAATAACTACATATGCCAGTGAGCCAACTGTCGGGGGATCAACTGTCGTGAAATCATCTAAATATATTGAAAATGTTGGATTTATGATATTTTACTTGATTTCCAGAGGCAAGCATCATTTATACTTGTACTAGCAGACCCGGCCACACGTTGCTGTGGCTATCGAAATACAACGCCATTACCCAACCTTTATAAAATCCACACAACCCGCTTGCCAGCTGCCCGCTGCCTGAATTGAATATTTGAATTTCTCGGCTTTTCTCTACTATAATAAGCATGTATTATACATATAAACCTTCCTCTTGAATCATTCTATCTATTGGTGAAAACCGCATGAATATCCGTTGCGTAGTTTAAAAGATCTATGTGCTCATACATTTTGAGCGATTTTATACTATGTAATGATTTTGTAATTTGTATTGATATTATTGACTTTTATTATTGAAATTTTGAGGCGTATCTTCGGACCGGTTTCAGAAAATGGATTTTGGCGCAGAAGTTATAACAATGAGCTATATATACTCTGTTTAAGGATCTAAACGTCACAAAATTTTATAAAACTGGGAAGACTTCGGTGGCTGGGTCATGTAGAGAGAATGACCGTGCGTCAAGCACCAAAGTTTTATTTTATTTTACATTAACTCCACACAGGAGGTCCTGAGGAAAATAATTTCCCTCAGGGTATATGTCATCTTAGAAGATGCTGTGTGGAGGGTCTTTTTGAGGAATGGAAGGAGTGAACATGGGTCTTGAAGAGACCCATGTTGTAGGAGGGAGGAAACACAGAGGCCGGCAAATCGTTCCACAGCCGAGCCGTTGAACTCAAGAACGAGTCATAGAAACGACCCGTTCTCATGTGACTAATGTCAACCGTGTACAAATGTTGGGCGCGTGTTTGGCGTGTTTCCCGACTATGCACCGGTGCCGAGGGGATCAATGACGCTAGTTCCACAGAGCATCTTCCATTGTAATACCGGTTGAATAAGGACAGCATTATTCCCACCTGACGCCTATGCTCTAAAGATTGCAGTCCGTCTGTTAAGATAAACTCAAGACCGATAGGGCAAAGGAGCCTGGGAAGATCGTGTTTAAGATGGAGCGACAACGTCCTCAAAGATATATACACCTTGGAGATTGTAAACTGGAGAGAGCTGGCACAAAACCGTGATGAGTGGAGGAAGACTCTCGAGGAGGCCAAGACCCACCAGGGGTTGTAGAGCCAAAAGTGATGATGATGATGATGATTATTGACTCAAGACCCTTTTACCGCCCATTATTTGCTCTAGGCTTATGATGGAAAACATCTTACTGGAAACAGTTGTGTTAACCTAAGGATTTCAGACAAAAAGCTGTGCAAATTTGTTGACGAGTTTTTAAAATTAATAATACTTTATAGTTTTTTTTTATTAGAGTACATTTTTGTCATAATAACTTTTTTTGTTATACCCACCTTATTCAATAATACTAGTATTTGGATTACTTCTATTGCGCTGTTCTCGTGGGGAAATCACCTAAAGGGCGCATTTGATGAGAAATTTTAACATATTTTCTGCTGAATAAATACCAAAAGAGGTGAGTATAGAATCCAGGACATAGCTCGTTCCCACCACCTAATGGAATATTAATCGAAAATTGGCTTGTATTTTATTTCAATATCGGAATTCCAAAATACTCAATATCACGCTTCTCCGAACATCTTTGTACCTACATCAATTTTCTAAAAAACAAACAAATTCGGCAAATTTATGGCGTCACCCGTCAGTGCGGTTTGAGCCCGCGTGATTGAACCAACCCCATCCCTTAAATGGGTCGACTCCGACTTCTCCCTCAATCCGCTTCCCTCTCTCCCGGATTCAAATCCCCTCATCTGATGTGGAAGCATGCCGTCAACCACCATTCGCGTCAGCTGATTGACGGGAATACATTTAACTACATTATACGTATAAGGGAAGCTACAGTGGCACCAAGAACAATGTATTTTTTATATCATCAACCCTCTGTGCAGAAAAAGGCGGTCCGTTTGATAGATTCTCCTGTCTTTACAAACAGACTGCATCTTTAGAGCACAGGCGTAATGTGGGAATGCTGTCCTTGTTGTACCGGTATTTCAACGCTCCGTCAACGTAACGTCATTGTTACCCCCAGCACCGGTGAATAGTCGAGAAACACTACACCGCGCGCCCAACATTTGCGCACGGTTGACATTTGTCACACGAGTGTTCTTGAGTTCATCAGCTCACTCAAAATGGAACGATTTTCCGGCCTCTGTGTTTGCTCCTTCTGCAACATGGGTCCGATCAAGACCCATGTTCACTCCTCCCTCTCCTCAAAAAGACCCTCCGTAAAAACATCTCCAAGAAGATATAAGCACTGAGGCAAATTATTTTTCACAAGGCCGAGATGGAGTTAATGTACAAAAATGATAAAATGTTCTTAAATTAGAAGGTTGTTCAAACCATCAAATATAAACTGACCATAAGTAGCACGACTTAAACTGCCAACTGGTATTACTTTCGCGGTTTTTCTAGGGGGACAAGAAAGCAAAATAAAATACCCCTCAATAATGACCTTGCCCAAGGCTCAGTGCTGGCCCATCGCTTTTTAACATCCATACCTGAGGCTTTCCTCACACTGATGACATAAATGTATGTAGAAACATTATGCTTACGCAGATGACATCGCCGTCCCAGTCCAAGTCAAAACCCTTAAAGCAGCAGAAGAGATCCTTAATTCTGACCTAAAGGCTTTAGAAGAATATTTCCTCAATCAGTGACTAAAGCCAAATTGGTCGAAAACGTACACGGGACCTGCTGTGGATGCGACGTCGACAGTCAGCGTTCTCATTACCTCGTAAACTCCTAATAGGGTAAGGTGGTCCCATAGCCGTTGTGCGCGCATTACGCAATGCGGTGCGGTGCACCGAACATGTGGTCAACGAATACCCGCTCCATTCCCCTGGTGGGATATTTGAGGTTCACCGGGCGACACCTGAGGCCCTAGACTGGCTCGCAGGTCTAGATGTCCCTTCTGATCCCCCATCGTATGAAAGAAGATGAAGAATTATTTGAATTACATAAGATTCAAACTCTTCATTGCAGAAATTAGCAAAACGTTTGAAGAATTCCACTATTTTATCAGATGGATTACAATACTTAAAGCATACAATACAGTTACTTTAATGGAAGATCCTGAGCATAAGGATCTACAAGACTCTCACTTAGTTGATAAAATCTTCAAAGACGACATAGGCCCTGAGAGAGACCTAAGGGAATACACGGACACTAACTTAGCAGTGACGGAATATTTCTCATAAAAAGGTTACAAAACAATACGGAAGTTTATGTATTTCAAATGTCTTAGGGCTTTTGTGGAATTAGTCAAAGGCGATTTTTTTTCACTTCTTTCATCTATTTTGTTTCACATTAATTAATTTTGTTGAATTACTTCATTCAGAATAATGCATTCTCATAAATTGTTTAATTTTGATATATTTTCCTGTAGTACATAAACCAGCGTACCAATAAACGTTGTTCTTGTTTCAAGTAGTGAAATAATTATAGTTCGTGGTTGTCAGCGTGATAGTTCTATCAATGGACTTGAACAGCACTGACAGTTTTTTGTTGTTAACGACTGTGCGAGTACATACCCAATAGAAAATATAACCTCTAACTAAACACAGAATAATGAGAATTGACAACTTTCACCTTTCTAAAACTTTGCAGGGGTCGATAAGCATCGTGAATTTGAATTGCTTTCAGCAACTTTTGTAGAGCTTTGGTTTTTAAAATATTGTTTTACAAAACAACAATTATGATTTAAGTTAGTTATATTTATAATTAAGAACAACTCAATTATGATTTAAGTTTTAGTCACAGGATAAGAAAATGTGTGGATGTTTACTTTAATAGTTAGTCGTATTTTATTTTTTGTTATAAAAAATTACCACATAAATTACACGATATCTAGGTATCTATATGCACTGTGCAAACGCTTAATTCAAATTCATTTGTTGGTCTTTCGCTTGTTCGACCACGCTCAGTTTTGATTGATGAAAACGACTCCCAGCATCATAATGACGAGTTATCATTCATCGAAATCAAAACATTGCTTGAAATTGCTTCAGGTGTGCCTAATACCCAGATTTGTTTAGCGAGACACTTCCCAGATTACGTATCCCCTTCTTTAACCCTCATTTCTTCTCACAACATATCTCAATAAAGTAGGAGTGATATAGTCCAACTTGCTCTGGCAGTGGAGCCCTGCTTAGTGACTTATCTTAACTAATTTAAATTACCGATGTAATTTGGTGGATACGACGTATGGAATACATTGTTATAAGATTTTAGTATTATATTTATTTACGAATACATACCACGTTCAGTGTTAAAAATATATACATACTTGTATTAATGATTTTTCCCATGGAACTATAGTATCCATACTCTTAGATTTTTCCCCTATAACCTGCCGTAATTGAATCTCATCCTAATCGTTAACGTACTTATTATGGCGTTGATTGATTAGATTAACCACAATTAAAAAAAATTGAAATAATAACTAATAAAATCGTCGCTGCCGTTACCTGTTTACAAACATTCGTGGGTGCGTACCTACTCTATATATAACGTGACTTTAGAAACTGCGCATTTTATTAATTTTTTATTAATAGTAATAATACTTGGATGATTTGTAAAGCGCCATTTTTCTGAAAAATCACCTGAAGGGCGCTGTACAAATTTATAATATATTTCTAACTAGACTAAAAACATTATAACGACTTATGGCTAAAAGATTGCATCCACTGGTTCATCAATCAACAATACAAAACAAATGTACAATGAATTTGACCAATGAATGCGATGCTGCGTAAAAATGTACATACGCAGTATTATTTATATTCTGTACAGGCAGGACTATTCTCTAGGACATATAACACTGGGAGATCACTTGAAATTAACACTGATTATTTTCTATTTAGAAAAATTTAGATACACTTTGCACGCAAAAGATATAATTAATATATTACACCAATAATGTGGACACAACACGGGCATGTGCCTAGCATGGTGGTCGAAAAATCCCCAACTTTTGTAAAAAAAGATTTTTTCAATGAATAAAGAAACTTAAAAAAAAAATTTTTTCCATCAATATGGACACATTAATATGTTAACATACACATGACATGTATAATTATAACATATGGAAATGCCATTATTTAATTCTGGTATATATTTTAATACCAATATGTCTTTAATGAACGTGTTTGGGAAAGCAAAAGCAAATTTTTATGATGGGCAGTAACAGTAGTACAAGGATATGATTAGAACATTATTTATCTTCCTAAATGAGATTCGTCCCTCAGTAAGAGACAGATTAATGTGAAAGGCTTCGAATAATATTAATCTAATAAGAAAAGTGTGAATAAGGCATATAATTATACTCTCAGATAAGTATATTTATTTTTTGGGGAAGAGATCCTAAAAAGGTAAGTAGGTAGTTATTAATGCAATAATTAAAAACACTTTGTTTTTACCACAATAAACTTTATTAAAAAGTCGACATGTTTCAAGAACGATGTTCTCTTCATCAGGACATATAATGTACTCGACATATAATGTACTGTACATTATATGTCCGAAGAGAACATCGTTTTTGAAACATGTCGACTTTTTAATAAAGTTTATTGTGGTAAAAACAAAGTGTTTTTAATTATTGCATTAATAAAATGGTGCCACAAAGTGAATTTGCAAAATTTGTAGTTATTATTTTATATTTTATTCTTTATTTTTAACTTTATGAGTAAAAAACCTCAAATTGTAATATTTAAATAAATGAAGACAATATAAGCGAAACTCAATCGAAAATCTGGAAACAGAAAAATCAGAAAAACATATTGACACCTCTGGGACTCGAACCCAGGACTTCTTGCTTTCCAGGCAAATGCGCTAACCACTGCGCCAAGGTGTCGATATGAAAATAACTATAAATAAATTTCTTTTAACGCATATAATATTGGCTAACGCCAATAATATATGCGTTAAAAGAAAATGAAGATAATGTAGGTGGTTCTTAGTCAAAGTACGGTACAGTTAAACATGACCGAATTTCATATCGACACCGTGGCGCAGTGGTTAGCGCGTTTGCCCGGAAAGCAAGAGGTCCTGGGTTCGAGTCCCAGAGGTGTCAATATGTTTTTCTGATTTTTCTGTTTCCAGATTTTCGATTGAGTTTCGCGTATATTGTCTTCATTTATTTAAATATTATTTTATACCCCGCAACATGGCAATCCCGATGAGTTATAAAACTCATTTTTTGTGGACCTTACAAAAAAAAAAGGTTTGACATGTTATTCTAATTTGGCCAAACGCGTATAATATTTGTAAATAGGTTTGTTAGTTGAATTATCCATGTAAATAAAACCCTGCGTGAATTTTCACACATTTTTGTTTCCATTATTTTTCGTGGAGAATTTTTCAAGAAGTTTTCCTTAAAAATAATGATGATGAAGGTGTGTGTTAATTTTCTTTTTTATTTATTTATTTAGAACAACATGCAATGTGCGCTTTTAAATTTCTCACGGTTACGACAAGGCAACTGCACTAAAAACATAAAACTTACTTGCTTTATCCCAATAATGCTGCAGCTATTTTTTATACACTAAATAATGTTTGTATTTTTTTTTACGTTAACTGCACTCAGGAGGCTCTCAGGAAAATAATTTCTCTCAGGGCATATGTCATCTTTGAAGATGCTGTGTCTAGGGTCATTTTGAGGAAAGGAAGGAGTGAACATGGGTCTTGAAGAGACATGTTGTAGGTGGGAAGAATCACAGAGGCCGGCAAATCGTTCCACAGCCGAGCCGTTGAACTCAAGAGCGAGTCATAGAAACGACCCGTTCTCATGTGACTAATGTCAACCGTGTACAAATGTTGGGTGCTTGTTTGGCTTGTTTCCAGACTATGCACTGGTGCCGAGGGGATCAATGACGCTAGTTCCTCGGAGCATCTTCCATTGTAATACCGGCATAGTTAAGATGGGAGAATCTATCAAATGGACCGCTCGTTTCTGCACAGAGTCAAGGTTTTTTTTAGGTATTTTGGAGCTCTAGACCGGAGGTGGCTGCCAAATTCAAACGTGGGGCGCACTTGCGATTTGTACAGGGTTAGCAGTTGTGTAGTATTGAAGTATCTGCGGGCCCTGTACAGTACGCCCAGTTTCTGAGAGGCTAACTTAACTCTGGTTTCGATGGAGCCCCCATACCTATATCTGCATCCAAGAGAGATCTCACTCGTATTAAAGAATTGAGGTGCCGCGTTCCGTTGCCGTCGCCGCGCCGCGGCCGTGCCATAGCGTGGGATTGATATAAACAGCTATTCGTTAAAAGCTATAATTTTCTATGTATTTACAATACTACCCATCTCAGTTGAGAAATTTAATTCTCTTGTTTGAGATGGGAAGCAGTGCTATTATGATATAACAACTCTAGAAAACATGATTTGATGAACGCAAACCTAAATAAACATTATAGATTTATGGGTAGTTTCATCTTTAATGTCACAGATGTATGGCGCTTTTCCTTTCGGCCATTTTTCCTTTCACGTCGATATGTACATTAAATTAAACTGGCAGTAAAAAAATTGCTGCTAGGCCCCGCGGGCGGCTATTAGTTGGGCTTCGCCCAGTTTGAGTGTAGGTAACCATTTTATAAATCCGATAAGAACTGGTTCCGAAAATGGTCAGTTCCTCGGATCCACTGAGATCTTGTGACAGATAGTCACCGAGTTAAAGTAACCGTGATAGGCAATGACGCCATATGTAATCTCTCCATATCCAGAAAGATACTTAAATACTTAAATTCTTTAAAAACGTAATACTTATACCTAGGGAAGAAACGTCCACATGCGAGTTGCTGACGGAAGTAGTGACATCTTGAGTCGAATTCTTGAATTCGAAACCGAATTATAACAGTAGTTTTGTGTGAAATTCCACGTACACAGATGTTATTTGTGGCGCGGCGCATATGGCGTGGCGTCCGACACGCACTCGTAGCTGGGTTCTGAAATTCAACCTCGCAGACGCTTCGGTAATAATACTGTTCGATTCGATTCGATTTTAACATGGTTATAGTACCTATTACGTAAGTTCTTGGAATGTCAGTAGGTACTTTCGCCTGAGATGTGAACGATTCTTGAAACTGAATTGATGAATGTGTGAGTAATAGTATCTAAAGCTTCGATGACACAGAGCGAGTTTACAAGCTAGTATCTGGGAAATTCACCATCTGTCAGTAAACTCGCTCAGTGTCATCGTGCTACTTGCTAAGTAGCAGATTGTTGACAATCTACGAAAAAAAGTTGAAAGGTCGTCAACTTTACTCGCCACACGCTTGCTCGTGATTGGTTTATTTATGTTTTTCAAGTTGGCTGCCAATCAACAGCTGATTTCGACTGTCAAACATCACAGATTTAGTTCACGCAGGTGTCGTTATTCTTGTTACTGATGCTAGCAGCTTCCTCAGTTTCCCATGGTACTGAGCGAGTAGACAGTTTTGTTTGTCATCATGACAATCTCATTCGCCGATTTATCCGCTTTTAAACTTAGTAGATAGTTGCCTGTAAACTCGCCCTGTGTCATCGAGCCTTAATACAATGGAAGAAAGTGTGTGGGGAGATAATTTGATTCTGTATGCAATTGTTTTTTTCTCCCGTTGTTGCTTTAATAATGGAGCACTAATGTTTATTTTCTATTTGTTTCAGGTAAGTTTTCAACATCCATGAACTTCACCCAAGACCAGTCTCGTGATAAAGAGGCAAGTCGTAAGTAATTTCAAAATGTGACTAAATAACTATTCCGACGTGCGAATATGGAATTATGCTAAGGCCGGGTAGTAAGCGTTCATAAATAAGATGAAAGGGAGATTTGTCAATACGAATGTAAGAGGGAGCGAGCTTATATAAAAAACTATTCTAATTAAGCGAAAATAGTGAAAATATTTAATAAAAAAATTTAGTTTTCGGATGCCTCAAGAAATATTGCATTTATTTGGATTTTTTGCAAAGCGGAAATAGTTTTACCTTCCAAAAAATTAGGCCTGGGACCTGAGGGGTTAAATTTGTAAGCAGAATCAATAGAAAAGTCACTGGTTTTCACTAATGAAAAGTCACCAGATTTAAATGTTGGTAGTGAAATAATTTTTTTCTCTCTTTTTTCGCAATTTGGGAGGCGGGAATGGATACCGCCGCCCCGGGAACCTTTATTGGATAACCAACACCTCTGCCGTAGGTCACCCCAAGTGGTTCGCTACGTTTGGTGATTTAGCAGGGGTGCCCGGGTTCATGGGGTGAGGTTTGTCTAGGTCTTGGCGGCGGATGACCAGGATACACTTAACCTCAGATTCCTACCCACCCCTTAAACCCCTTTCCTAGAACTCTCCTCTCCTTCCTTTCCTTAAAAAACCCTCCTCACGGCATCCCCAAAGATGACATAGGCCCTGAGGGAAATTATTTTCCTCAGGGCCTCCTGTGTGGAGCTCATGTAAAAAAAAAATAACGATTTTTTCTGAATTACGGATTTAGAAATATATTATTCATTTCAATTTTTTTAAATAATAATATTTTTTCCAAGACTTCACGTACATTGTGTAAACAAATCCACAAGCAAATGCTTTTAATGGAGGAAAAGTAACACTGTAACATGTTCCATTTTTTAAGATAAATAAAATTATTAAAAAAAAAAAAATATATATATATATTTTTTACGGTTATATTTTTAATTCCACGAGTTTTATATCTATTTACACGAGTTAGTTTAAAAAATATATACATGTTGTTGCTGTTTTAGACATGCATGCAATGCTTTGAACACCCACCATTTATATTTCATTTAAAAATGTTGCACAAACTGCCTTCGCTTCACTTTATACAATAAACTCAAACGAACCTGCCCCAAACACAATTAAGGGTCGCCATTAAAAACTTCCTACCTTCATTTAAACCGCCTCGTTAGCTTCAAAACGAAGTCATGTGCATTTTCTTGTGGGTTCATTAAGATCCCATTAAAAATATTCTCATTTCGCGTTCTAATTTTGAATACCTAATCGCCGCCTCATTTCCGAACGCAGTGTCGACCTAGCATTTCACTTCGGCTCCCTCTGCCTTGTGGAACAGTTTTATAAATAGGGATGTTCTCGCCTGGTGCCGGACGTTGGCACCCCTGGGTGTTGTCAGATAAATACGACATTTTAATATTGTTAAAATATTAAAATGTGAAACTGGGGCAAGTCGGGACAACAATTGAATATGAAATTTTCACATTTTTAGCTATTCATTGAATACGATGATTTAATTTTGAATGAATTTCTTCTACCGACTACGTTATTATGACTACCGTCACAGCTGTTAGCAAATTTGGTAACCTTTTTACAAGAAAAACTTGCATACATTTTATTAGTTTCTTTGTTGTTCCTATTTATTTCAATAACATAAGCAGGACCTGTTTACTGTGGTTTTTTACGAAGCCATTGCCGTTCGTTTGAGAGGATTACTGCTTTATACAAACATGCATTGTGCTTTATAGTATTTAAGGCTCGGTAGTAAGCGATCAAAAAGAAGAAGAATATGGCTTGAAAGGGAGATATGTAAATATGAATGTTAAAGGGAGCGCGCTAATATGAAAAAAGGATAATAATTAAGCGAAAATTGTGAAAATATTTCATGAAACACGACTCGTTTAAAATCTGTGATGTTTTATTATTATTTAAAATTATCAACGGATATTTGGATAGCACTGAACTTGTGAACATGATAAATTATCAAGAGCCTAACAATTACAACACCAGACTCCATGCTCCATTTAACGTAGTTGCTTCTCGCACTAATTTTATGTTTAACTCTTGTCTTCAGAGATTGCATCGTGTGGGGAATGAAACTTGCTCTGTCGATATATTTTTTTATAAAAACATCGCTTCCTTCAAAAAGCGTATTTGTAATGCTGATGCAAAAATCCTTAAATGATACAGATTGTTAACAGTAACAAATTTAATACCCACTGCTCTGTAACTACTTTCATAGTACCTACTTACTTCTTTATACATATATGTAATTGCTGGGTACCTTTTGTTTTATTTTTTTCCTGATAATAACAAACTAACGTAAAAATCCTTAAATATCTCACATTGTTAACAGTAACAAACTTAATACCCACTGCTCTGTAATTACATTCATGATAACTACATTCATTGTACCTACTTACTTATTTATATATCTAATTAATGTGTACCTTTTATTATATTTTTCTTTTTCATAATAATAACAAAAATACGTACATTTATGATAGCAAAAAAAAATAATAATAAAAAAAAAATAAACAAAAAAAAATTTATTACAAGAAAATTACCTACTTTTCTATTAACCGTTAAAAATGTTTTACACCACTGCAATACCGGTATGCTTCGAGTATATTTGGAATCACATTTTGTGTGATATTGTGACAATAATTATTGAATCTAATGTAGCGTGAGCCCAAATACGAATCCGCTGGTTGAACTCCTTTGTAAACAATTACTCGAATACTGATACCTACTTATGTTAGGCCTACTTATATCTTTCTAGCTCTGTTCATCATTTTATGTACTATATACTTATGATACTGCATACTTGTTATAATGCTCCTGTACAATTTATTTTATATGTTAAAGCCATCAAGGCGTAAACAAACGAATAAATAAATATAACATGTTAAATAACAAAACTAAATGGGTTTTGGGGCATACTTTACGTTTTTTCTTATCGAGGGAATTTCACGTAACTACCGTTTCGGGTCTATGAATGTATAGATATTATCTTAAAAAAGTTAAAAAAAAAGTTAAAAAGTGAAAAGAAAACCAAACATAAAAGTGTCAAGAGAAGTGTATTATAAATAGGAAGAAATTCGAAATGCTGGGGCTTAGGATGGCCTGATTTAACAGAATTAAATAAGTAATACCGTTCAAATGCACCGAAATGCGAGTATACAGGATCATCGAAAAATATGGACAACATTTTAAATAACTGTTATAAAAAACTGTTAAGAGGTAATTCAATGGTTTTGATCATAAAATGTGCGGAAAAGTTTTTTTTTTCGTACCTTAGTATGTTTTGACTTGTACACCGTTCGTCGCTCTGCAGATGTCTAGTCTGTCTGAAGGGACTCCTCTACCAATCTAGCCGTTGGGAAAGCGAACAAGCCAACATTAAAAAAAAATTATAGCACCGAAACCCTTTATGTTAAACGTGTACTTCTGTATTATTTTTAATTTATAAACTAACGTTTATACAAGATTTTTATGCATAGCACAAAGGGTAACAATTATTATAAGAAATAATTATCATCCTGAAACACTCATCAACATTGAAAAATCTTCCGAGAAAAGATACTTGCCGCCAACGGGACTTGAACCCGTGTCCTTCTGATTGCCGGTCAGCTGCTCTTGACCACTGAGCTATGGGGGCTTATCAAATACCCGCCAAATAATTCAATATATACTAGTGTTTCATTCAACAATTACTGCTTATTATATTTTTTCCACCTGAAAAATTCCTAATTAATATTTGACAAGTTTAAGTATTTCCCCAATAAATGTAGTCATAATTTGTCTCGACGCCACCTAGCGAGGGATTTAACACTTACAATGTAAAAATAAAGTTGGTTGTTTTCAGGTGGAAAAAATATCATAAGCAGTAATTGTTGAATGAATCACTAGTATATATTGAATTATTTGGCGGGTATTTGATAAGCCCCCATAGCTCAGTGGTCAAGAGCAGCTGACCGGCAATCAGAAGGACACGGGTTCAAGTCCCGTTGGCGGCAAGTATATTTTCTCGGAAGATTTCTCAATGTTGATGAGTGTTTCAGGCTGATAATTATTGCTTATAATAAGTGTACTTCTGTCACTGAACGCTAACTGGTGAATGTACGTTTTGTTTTGGAGGTAGCGTGACCTTGCTATATGCACATTAGATGCGAAGTAGCCAGGATACGATACGAATACATAGATACGAATTTTTTTTTAATCCTTTTCCGCTTATTTTAATATCAAAACCATTGAATTACCTCTAAAAGTTTTTTATAACAGTTATTTTAAATGTTTTTCCATATTTTTCGACGACCCTGAATATATGTACGAGTAAATAAAAAATATAATTTAAGGCGTTATTATTTCAAACATTTATTCCTTTTTTCTGATTATTTTCAAAAGAGCAATACCTTCATTACTGGAAAACTCTTAAGTTTGAGACAACAGCACGTCAAATATACAGGGTGTTAAGGTACGTACTTGACTTACTTTAACCAGTGATTCCTGACATTATTTTGAGTAAAAAATGTAAATGAAATTTTGATCTCCGGTGAAATTTTTGATGTTTTTTTTTTTAATTCTACAAAAACATAAAAAAATGGTAGTTGTTGAACACTTGGAGGCGGGGTAAGGGGTTCGTCGGACACCCGGCTGAGTAACCAGTGACGACATGTGGAAGAAATTTTTTTTTGTTTGATTTTGAAGAAAAATTTTTTGAAAAAAAAAAAAAAGTCATCAAAAAAAGTCACCGGAGACCAAAATTTCATTTACATTTTTTACTCCAAATAATGTCAGGAATCACTGGTTAAAGTAAGTCAAGTACGTCCCTTAACACCCTGTATTTCTCTCTTCTGTTTATAAAGAATTAGTCGCTAAATGAATTATTTGAAAATATGCCGGTACCTACCTTCCTCTTCCATTATTAATTCACCTGTCAAAATGTGAAATCAAAACAGTTAGTTAAATCTGCAGACGTTTGATTTTAACATGTGTACAAACAGACAGACGCGCTTTCGTAATTATAGCATTTATTAATAATTATGATGAATAACTAATCTAAATGGTTTGATTTTAATCATTGCGAGCTTTGCATATTTTACACACCGTGTTCCTCGCTCACACCGCGATACTTCGGGATTGATTGATTTTATTACTCATATAAAACATAGCAAAAACGGTGAGATTTTTTAATTTTTCTAATAAAAGCGTTATTAGTAAATTTCTTATTTTTGTGTGTTTTGTAAAGCGTTCGTATAATCATTTTATTATTTCTTCGCGCTCGGTTAGCTGTTCTATTGTTCTATATATGATATGTTTATGCGTTGCTAAACCATTCATCTTATTGCGATGAAACTTTGGGGATTTGATGTGCGCATGCCTGCGATGGTTTTTATATATAAAAATGAGTTCCTACATCATGGAATTATGCGTTGCTAACCATTCATCCGATTGCGATGTAACTTTGGGTATTTGATGTGTCCATGCCCGCGATGGTTTCTATATATACTGGTGAGCTCTGGCATTATGAAATTTGTATTAAAAAATGCAGTAGGTGGCACGCGAGCTATTTTAAATCTGAATGTATGGAATGCGGGAGGGGGAGGGGAACTCGAGAGGGGCGTTCGCGGGACGGGGGAAGCTGGAGAGGGGAGTGGGGTAAGGGAAGGCAGAGATGGCGGAATGGAAACAAATGAGGGGAAAAGTACGCGGGAGAGGAAGGGGACAAATGGGAAAGGACAGACAGGGAGAAACAATTTCTTTATTAAGAGGCATAGCAACGCATACTGGGAGCTCGCCAGTTGAAAAAAAAGGAGTGTGCTTTAGACCACACCACTGAAGTAAAATTTCTTTAACGCCATTTATATGATAGGAAGAGAGAAAGAAAATGTGCGCGCGCACTGCTCTATCTTGCTCCTACAGTGTGATACAGACAATAGGCCTGCACTGTGCATAAGATATACGAAACGTAACTGGATATGAGGGAAAGAGAGAAAGAAAATGTGTGCTCGCACCTCTCTCTCTTGTCCCCACAGTAACTTATATCTCCCTCTGAACTTTCGTTCGTCTCGCCCAATCACACTTTTCGTAACGCTCTCGTCACGCATCACCAGCTTAAATAAGTTTTACTTCAATAAAAACATTTATTTTGAAATTACGCTCTATTATTTATATTTTAAAATAATGAAAAGTTTCCAAATTATTAACCGCTAATTCTAGGCATGTACCTAACGTCCTCCAAACACCGTGCATCACGACTATCAAAAGTAAAACTACGAAATACTGAACAATTTTTGGGGTAAAGTTCGGTTTAGGGGCGGCGTTCCTAGATAATAAAACTAGTTATTTTTATACTAACTATGGGCCGGAAAATCCGAATCTGAAAGAATTAGGCGTCGGCAAGCAATATTAACTGAATAACACGACTTTAAAATTTTCTATACACACACAGGAAAACAAGCCATTTTGAACGTATTCTGACACTACAAGTCATAGAAAAACAAGAAAGATGTTACACCACATAAAATTATGTGTTGCCATTAAGCAATAGTATCAATAACTAATTTAAGTAATTATTTTTTATAAATTTTATTCACTTTTGTATCACAAACCATGTTACATAAACCTAGCGTAGCCGCTAAACTACTTGAAAACTGGGATGTTTTCTTGCCTTGACGCGAGCAGGCGGTATAAAGGGGCACAAACCTTGCTTAATGGCAACACTTAATTTTATGTGGTGTAACATCTTTCTTGTTTTTCTATGACTTGTAGTGTCAGAATACGTTCAAAATGGCTTGTTTTCCTGTGTGTGTATAGAACATTTTAAAGTCGTGTAATTCAGTTAATATTGCTTGCCGACGCCTAATTCTTTCAGATTCGGATTTTCCGGCCCATAATTAGTATAAAAAAAAATTATCTAGGACTATCGCCCCTAAACCGAATTTTTTCCCAATTTTTGTAACTATTATTTTTGGTAATTAGAATAGTTACTTCGATTAAAAAACTTTGCCAGCATTTTTTCTAAGATTTTCATGAATGTTTCGCGTTACGGAAGTGGAACACGGTGTATATATAATTATTGTCATAAACAACATCCAGGCGTTTGGTGGATTGGATTTCTACTCTAAATTATGTGTGTAAAGTTCTGATCAATTCCATCAAACTGTCAAACTTAAGATAATGCATTTAGTTCGCTAACATTTCACAGTTGCGGTGTGATAAGATTTCACAATTTTTTCAGTTAGCAATTAATTGCCTACACACTATGTAACTTTCATCCAGATACCAATGTATAAAAATGGCTTGTATTATTAAAAAATCAGGGCAACGCTTCAAAACAATATTTTTAAGAACATTTCAAAATGAAATTAATTAATTTTCTTGTCACGTTTTGTTTTGTCTTGTTTCTTTTTTCCTCGCTTTTTAAATATTTTTTTTTTCATTTTCGGGCAAGCGACAGTTTTCATTTTTTCAGTTTGTACATTCGTAATATAGCCAAAATAAAACCAATTATGGATTACCTCCTTGTGACTTAATAAGATAACATAATAAGGAATAAGAAGCAATTAAATTTATAAGAAAGGAATAGGAAGCTAAAAATTATATAATTTGTTTTTTAGGTAAAACAAAAAATTACATTAACAAAAAATTATCAATACATTGGTTACCAATTGTGGGGTTATTATTGACGGTTTGTGGTGGTACATACAAATCTTAACAGAATTATAAATACAGACAATAGAAACATAACATTATTCACGAAACATTAGATACTCTTTTATGGACGTATTGTATTTGGTAAGTTCGCAATTGAAAATGTCCACATGATGATGGACACTGTAACGCTGTTCGGAACGTTGCCTAAAGGAAGTAGTGCAAAACGGCATAACACCCCAAAAATAAATAACTAAATTTTTTAATGTATTTCTTCTTTTTTAAGATAGAAAGAAACAAGCCCATTTTTAGAAACTAAATAAAATTACCTAGATTTTTGTATTTAAAATTTACTTTAATATTTATAAATTGGAATATTTTAATTTCAAACATGAAAAAAGTTAAAAAAAAAAACCAATATATTTTTACTTCGACGGTCTAAGTTTTACAGAGAATAGGAAATTTAAAAAAAACACATTATTTTTGTGTGGGGAATCTGCAAGAAAACTGTCACCTCATTTTTTAACTCGTTTGTACAGTAATTAATCATTAAATATTTCCCAGAGAATAACCAAAACAATACATTTTATGTGCATTTAAAAACGTCCATTTCTCGGATTTCTATTTACATACACCTACACAACACATGCATAAGACTTTATTTATTTTTATTTTTTTTTATTGAAAATTTTTGATACAATACATATAAAAGATACATGAAATAATGAAAAGTATATAAAAAAGGTTAATATAATAAATGTATGAACAAAAAAATCCCACAAAGGCAATTAAACTTGTTTTAAAACATCACTTTCAAAGAATTCTTAATAAATTCACGCTACAGTCAACGTTGCCAGCTCTTTCGGAGACGGCATTTTTACATATTCTTAACGACATTTTTGTTGGTGCTTAATTGAATCTGACATTGTATGGTATTAATGCAATGTGTAACTAAAACACTGTTTAACGGTTGGCAATTGTTTTTTTATCAGTAAGACTGTTCTGTTTGAAATAACTTCATCTGTAGTTTCATAATTGACCTAATTTGAGAACGCAATGAGATAGTTTACATATTACAAAATTGACAATAAAGTCAGAGTATGTAAAGATGATTAAATATTCTATAAATCCTTAAAATAATAATAAATCATCTTTTAAGTTCGCGTTTTCTTTGTTTCTATTGATAAACTTAAAATTATTGACCTGATACATATTATTTTCTTTTCCAGAAAACCAGAAAGTCTTTTTCTAAAACTAGAACATCAATGGTGTAGTTTTTATTTCTATTTTAAGACCTTCTATTTATTCGTACGAGCTTTCATATATCTGCCATGAAAGAAATGTGATCCTTTAAAAACGCATTTCTTTTATCATATCCGTCAAAAATATCATTTACAGTTTTTTTTGCTTTTAAAATGAAAAATGATTCCTGAAAATATCTTTATCAAATTGTAAATCGAGCACGTTGCGATAATTTATTTTTATTACTCCCGGATTAAGTACTGGGCCGAGGACACCAATTAACGTAATTATTTTTATGTAAAGCATAAAAGGCCGCAACGACAGCGCGAATCCATCTTACATTCCACACACACGAAATGAAAAATTGATTATGGCATTTTCCCCGCTTTACCAGACTGGGAAAGTACCACCCCTGGCTCTGGCAACATCCCCTGTACCCGGCACAGCCTCCGACCTCCCCATCTCTGTGTTCAGTTGCCTAGCGTCTCTCGAGCCGGGCGAACGGGCGCGGCGACCGCGTTTTCATCCCTTAAATTTACCAATACAGGCTCCAAATCTAGTGAAAAGTCAGTGGTGAAATTGAAATTTACCCGTTGAATTACCAGTGTCCTATCCGTTTGACTCTTGTGTAGTGCCATCAGTTTTAAAATTCAGAAATAATATAGTTTTCTGCCAGTTTTATTTGCATGTTTGGTTGAACGCTTAGTGACTCGAATATATTTTTAACGCAAGATCATGCCTCGCCATGCTTTTACAGTGATCTAAATGTTAGTGTGGTGGTTGCAATATTGTTATACCTAATAATTGTGTTCTTCCACGCATTGAAGACTAGTGTTTTGTTATTTAGTGAGTGTTTTGGGTAAAGTAATTCGTAAATAATTAATAGTACCTCAGTAATTTTATCGATTAGAACATTATATTATTTTTTCAGGAATTATTTGTGAATCTACATTTGAAATGTTTGTTCCAATATCTTTTTTCCACTGTAATAAACGTACCTACGTCAAAATTATGGTAATCTCTAGATTTTGTATGTGACAGACGACCATGCACGCGTATAACCTCAAAATGAAGAACAACACGAGTATAACACATTTTATTATTTTAATACTTTTATCTACCATTTTTAACGATTTTACTAGTAATAATTATCATAATTATTTATACGTTTAAGACGAATAAAATAGTGTATCTGCTAATGTAACTGCCATGTTAGTTTAAAGAAGAGAACAAGTAAAAAAGCGACTTTCAATAATATCTAAAATTTTGGCTACATTATTATTAATTTTTCACTAACTATTTGCAGTTAATCATATTTTCTGCAGATTATATACATATGTATTACTAACACGTGTGTCACGTATTTTTTGGCTTTGAACATTTTCTGTATTAATTTAATTTTTTATGCGATAATTCTTTTTAATGCGTAATAGATGCACGTAATTATGAAAAGAGTATTTTGATATCTCAAATTAAACGAATTTCTAACCAATAGCACGATGAATAAATGGAACAGTAAATTTCATTCACATTTGTCTTAATTTTTTTTTCAAACTACTTACTTATTTCTTGCAAAATTTTACATAATTGTATTTTTGATATAACATTTTTCCAAGCGAAAGTAACACTGCAAAAGTAAAAAAACGCATTGCACCAGATAACGGACTTACATGTGTGTCATTTGTCACACATAAATGTGTGCATAACGGGAGATATTCTATAGGTTGGAAATACATATGTGTTACCATTCTACTGTGAACACGGCTTAAACATACAAAGGTTTTGCTCAAGTTTATCGATAATTACATTGATTATCGTGTAACAGAGATATATATAAATTTAATGTCAGAATGGGTGAATTAGATATTATCAATGCGGTTTTTTCAACAGTACACTACGCTGTTTGTTTAATAAATTTTCTGACGTCTGAATATTTAAATGACGCCATCATCTAAGATTTTTAGTTTTAAAATATGAAATAACATACTTAAAAAGACTCAATAAACGATTCTTATCATCTTCTTCATCTTCCTAATTGCGTCTTTTGTTTTTTAAGTGAATTTAAATAACCAAACATCACTCCAGTTCCCTTCGGTATGTGACGCCTCTAAACTCTGCCTTGGCACGTACGTAAGGCATCATCCACATTCGTACATACTTTTCTGGTATCTTAACCTAACTCTTGAAAAGACCTGTCTCAAGTGTTTGAATGACTTGCTCTTGCCAAGTGTCACTGAATCGTCCCCGATTTCTTTGTTCTTACGATTTCTGCATTAAAATACTTTAATTTGGGAGGCGGGAATGGGTCTCGCCGCCCGGGAGTCATTCATTGGATAACCAACATCTCTGCATAGGTACCCGAAGTTCTTTGCTGCGCGGTGCGTTCGGATCTTAGGGATGCCTAGGTTCGTGGGATGAGATTTGTTCACGTCTTAGCGGCGACTCTCTCTTCGCAAAAAGTACGGAAAAGGCCTTGCTCCATAGTAGAAGGGATGGATTTATAGTGTCACTTCTGGATCCAATGAACCATGGTTCCTACCCACCCCTCATACCTTTTTCCTTCCTAGAACTTGGCCCCTCGGCAATTTTTTTCATCATGGCCTCCTCTGTGGAGTTATAATAATACATTTTAATAAAGCATTTTCATTTTTGCCCGTATATTTATTAATCCTATTTATTATCCTGGAAAATGTTTTGCTGGTTTCACATTTTTACAAAATATGACCAATTTTTTTTTTGTGTTTTTACTACAGATTTCAAAAACAATGTTGAGTTTTGAACATATAATGTGTTTTATATTTGTTTCCATCGAATATTAGTTATATTATGTAATTTTAACCTATAAGGTCCACTACATAAAATATTCTCATTCCGGGATTGATATTTATAGGTATAAATAAAAGTTTCTTTTGAATCGTAAACAAAACTGTCTTTAACAGTCCGCACGGTTGGTAACATTACACCGGTCTCAAAGTCTATTTGAACAAGAAAATAAATTTCAGTAAACAGTACTTGCTATCCTTCTTAAATTCGTGCATACTCGGTTTATAAGTAAGATAAAATTTAAACATCTTGTTTCATTAATACTTAATGCAAACTACATTTTACCGACGCATACAAGTTTTGGAAGATGAAATTACAACCCTCGGCAGTAAAATTGTGTACTCTGCTGACAAATCCTAAAAGCACTCAGGGGAATTTTGTAATGTTATTATCAGTAAACACTTTTTTGACAGTGTGTATTATCTTCTAAGAAAGTACTGAAGCGACCTTCTTACCAACTACAAGCATTATTTATTGAAATCATATGGATGAAGAATTGTAAGATACTGTTCTGTTTAATTTCACTCACAATGTATGTAACTTGAAACTATTTAAAAAGAATTTTGTTTATAAAGGGTTGAATAGGAGGAAGGGCTAAATATTATTTTGTCAAATGTTTTTCTTTTAACAAATATTTTATTAGTGAGATTTCGATTTGGAGAGAAATATGGTTAAGGCTCTGCAACCGGGCCCGAAAAGAAGAAGATGGGGAGATACGAAATTACGAATGTTAGAGGAGAGCGCTAACATTTACAGCGACAAAATCGATTCTAAAATGTTTAATAAAACACGACTCGTTTAAAATAGAGCAAAAACCTCGCGGGCATTATCTTAAACAGCATTTAAAGAAACACTGTGAATTTTTTCATACATATAACTTGTAAAATAACTGAAACAAACGTGTTAATAATAATTTTTGGAGCATACTTTGCGATTTTTTTCTATCCAGGGAATTTTATATAATTTGCGTTTCGGCGCGGGCAAAGTCTAGATATTATCTTCAAGAATAACATATATATTTTTTAAGAGCTTTAAAACTTACCGTGTTTAAGGGAAATATGTAATAAATCGGTATAATTCCGGGTTGCGGGCCCTTTTTTGTCGAGAATGCGAATATTTGACAATTTCTCAGGCTATGTAAGAAAGTGTTGGAGTTTTAAAAAATCGCAAATTGGAAAAGGGGCTTTGATCATTGGTATCATCGAGATAAATGAAAATAATTGTTGCCGTTCTTCCGCGAAACTTCTTGCCAGTAATAATACCACTAAGAAATTCGGCAATTAGGTACAAATTGATTCTCTTGGATGTGAGATTGTTTGGTAATAGAAATCAAATGGTGAATAAAGACAATATTGAGAAACAGGTGTTTCTAATGATAGTGACGACATTTTCTGCTTATTTAGTGATTTTCTTTTTTAATTCGCTCCTACCTGCATTTATATATAAATACACGTTTTCATTTTTCGCAACCTTGGTGTTTTTCCATTGCAAGCATCGTACTATATTTATTTAGCTAGGAAGTTCACCATTTACCGGCACTTCGTTTTCCTTTAATTCGAACGGCCATTTGCTCTGAAAGTTTTCTTTGTATTAATGTTTAATTATTTTTCCTGTAGTATTCAAGTTTCTTGCGCTTTCTTCTCATTTGTTATTTACCTGGAAAACAAATATTGCGAAGTGTTTTCATTAATTAATTATAAACTCAACAGATCCAATATTACACGAGATCTCTTTCATTAATGCTGCCAGAATATATATATTTTTTAAAAATTTATTTATTTATCTTAAAAATGGTACATATTAAAATCATTTGCTTGCGGATGGAAGAAGAGTTAACATTTCATAAAAGTAAAATTAATACAGTAACGTGTTTCACGTATATAGGTTCAGTTAATACACAGCTAATATACAGTTAATGTAAGTACAAGTTGCTTACTATTGGCGGCTTGTTCACCAGTAGTGGCCAGGGACCTTTTATCATCAGCGAAGCGACAGTCCAAGCTAGAAAGCAAATCATTCTGGTTCTGATTGCCGAAGATTACACATCTTGTGAAATGCTGCAGTATTCGCTATCCACCTCCTCGTAAAATAATATTTTACTATACATATGTGTTGATCACATTGTAAAATAAACTTATAAGTAACTAAGCGTTCTTATTTGATTTACCGGCAACCAGCAACACCCATACCTGAAAAGATGCCTTCAGTAATTCACCAGGAATCAATAATAGTATTGTTTTATAGAAATGAAGCCAATTTTGGATAAATTATTATTTCGGATAAATTATTATTCAATTATTATAAGCAATAATTATCAGCCTGAAACACTCATCCACATTGAAAAAATCTTCCGAGAAAAGATACATGACGCCAACGGGACATGAACCCGTGCCCTTCTGATTGCCGGTCAGCTGCTCTCCCAATTGAGCTATTGTGCCTTATCTTATACCCGCCAAATGATTCAATATATACTAGTGTTTCATTCAACAATTACTGCTTATTATATTTTTTCCACCTGAAAACAACCAACTTTATTTTTGCAAGAGAGACACTGTTGGTGTTAAATCCGTCGCTAGGTGGCGTCGAGACAAATTATGTCTTCATTTATTGGGGAAATACTTAAACTTGTCAAATATTAATTATTATTTTATAATTGGTAAACTAACGTTTAAGACAAGATTTTTATGCATAGCACAAAGGGTGACAATTATTATAAGCAATAATTATCAGCCTGAAACACTCATCCACATTGAAAAAATCTTCCGATAAAAGATACATGACGCCAACGGGACATTAATAATTAAATTATTATTGAATGCTGATTATCCATCTAAAATGTTTTTTTTTTCTATTTAGTTTACAGTAGTTTAAGTAAGAAGAGTGTAAATAATAAGTTATTTTTATTTATTTAATTATATACCTAAAAAGGCGTTTGCATAAAAGTGATACATGAAATCATAAGAATACGGTGTACATAAGTTAATACATAACTACTTTAAAAGCTATGAATATAGCGTTTATATTGCGGAGATAAGGTAGAAGTGTTGGGTACAAACTGTAAATGATTTAGTGAATTTAAATTGTTACTTATTTTTATGAATCTCACTTTTGCTTAGATTAATCACGCGAAGAATTGTAATAATTGCCGACATGTTTAAAATTGCCTTCATTAATGAACGTTTTATTTCTGTTCATTATTATTTATAATGAGATCGCTCTTACACTGTTCTGTTGCTTATCTTTTTTATCTTTCTAATGATCTGTATTCAAGATCGTTTTACTTTTCTCAAACTTTTTATAATTTTGTTTTATTGTATTAGTGTTTTTTTCCTCGAGAAGCTTTGAAGTAATGAAAATCGTAATCTTAATATTCAATTTTCAGAGTGTTGAGTGGTTTTGTTTTTTCTTTTCGATAACTGATTGAAAATCTGGAATAGTTTAAGCAACACAGTTAAATTCTAATAAGATTTAAGTTTTAAAAAATCAACAAGTAAGTATCTAATAGAAATGTTGACGTTTCAGTATATAAGTATATACAATATTGTCGTTATGGAAAAAAATTAAATTAAAAGGTTTTGTAGAAATAGTGTTTCAACATCTTAATCATTCGGCCATAATCTTAATTCTCTTAGAATGTGTGATATTTCATTATTCTTTTATATTTGAATTTGTTGTGGTAGAAGATTCAATATACGAAGACCAATAAAACTGCTATTTTTGCATTAATTTAGTATTGCTTGGGGAAGGCAAATATTCAATGAATTATGTATATACATCAATAATTTATATATATAAACACATATATTAAAAATAATATCAGGCCAAGTTCAATTCCCTGTGGTACTCCATTTTTTAACTGAACTTCTGAATTATAAATATTTCCAGTTTTTGTTTTTTGCTTTCAAAAAAGTAGAAGTAGAGTAGTTGCTGGTGACCCGTAATCTGTCTCCGACTTTGTTTTCGTTGGACATCAATGACCTTTTTTCGTGTGAATCAATTTATTGTTAGTAGTAGTAAGTAATTAGTAGTAATCAATTCATTAACAGTACAGTTTCAAATAACCAAACATGTCTGATTACGTCTAAAAGTAATCGAAAAGAAAATATCCAGTTTTTTTCAACGGAGCAAACTTCCGAATATGCCTTCTATTGATTCCTTGGTATAAATCTAAGTGACCAGCTCAGGTACAGCCATCGAAGTCAGAGTTAAGTTAGTCTCTTAGAAGCTTAGCGTACTGCACAGTGAACTTTAATGGTACCCAACTGCTAAATCAGTACAAATTATAAGTGCGCCCCACAGTTAAATTTGGCAGCCACCTCTGGTCTGAACTCCCAAAATACCTGAAAAACCCTCGACTATGTGCAGAAACGAGCGGTGCGTTTGACGGATTCTCCTATCTTAACACACGGATTGTATTCTTTAGAACCCAGGCATTGGGTGGGAATGCTATACTTGTCATACCGGTATTTCAATTCGAGGAACTTGCGTCATTGATTCCTTCGGCACCGGTTCAGTCGGGAAACAAGCCAAACGCGCTCCTAACATTTGTATTTAGTTGACATTTATTTGTCACATGAGAACGGGTCGTTTCTATGACTCGTTATTGAGCTCAAAAGCTCGGCTGTGGAACGATTTGCCGGCCTCTGTGTTTCCTTCCTCCTACAATAAGTAGTCTTTTCAAGACTGTAATGTATTGACAATGCTTTATAGCTACACCGCTAGATGTCAGCAGGGAAGTATTTCTCCGCTTAACCGATAGGGGGCGTTTATGTCGCCACCGCTTGGCGCAACGGCTCGCTCTCGACCGCCACCAGGTCATATTATCTACCTCTCTTTCAGTTAGGTCGGCTAACTTGTAGCCTTATTATTGTAAATACGAAACTTCAATAAACCAGATTGTTAATATCGGAAACCTTATACTTATTGAGAAAACCTCCACAAGTTTAAGTGTTTCGGAGTATTAAGAACTACCCAGCTGAACTCCCACAACAAAAACCAAGGTTCATCATTTCCTTTCCACAGGGAGAATTTTAAAGTGTCTCCCTTTTTTGAATCCTAATCGAGTTACTTATTTATTATCTATCAAGTTTTTTGATGCCTCTCCATGTATACCAGTCACCCTAATACGAAAATATCCAACATTCCCTGAAATGTTCGTAAACAATAACTTTGTTTTTCTGCCTCATCACTCATCACGAATATTCGGTGGCTTCTTCTCAGTATTCGATTAAAGCGAATAAAAATCAGAATCTGCATTATTGATCGCTTCCCCTCTACCGTTTGTAGTTAGGGACTGACAGAAGGACCCGTCTGGTACTTAAAAGAATTCCAGGAGGCGTGGTGGCCCCCTTTCATGTACGGTGTAGGGTAGGCCCTATGATATTTGAATCAAGCTTTTATTACTCAACTGAAATTGCTTCATGCCTTAATAGGGCATGAAAAAACGATAAGAGAGAATGAAAATAATATGGAGCAAGATATTATATTTTTTGATACGTTTCGTAAATTATCATGTTCTCCCTGCTTAGAATCTATCGGACTATTTCATCCCTGTTTAAGGCGCGGTATACCCGCTCAAAAAGAAGAAGATGGAGAGATATGTGAATACGATTGTTAGAGAGAGCGCGCTAATATTAAAAATGATAATATTTCAGCAAAAATTGTGGATTGTCTAAAATAACATTTAAAGAAACACTATGAATTTGTTCAAACGTATGACTGATAAAATAACTGAATAAAACGTGTTTATAATAATTTTCTGAGCATACTTTGCGATTTTTTTCTATCGAGGAAATTTCATATATCGGCGTGGGGAATGTATAGGTATTATTAATAACATATATTTTTAACAGCTTTAAAACTTACAGTATTAAGGGAAAGTGTGTAATAAATCGGTATAAATGCGGGAAGCCAGGACTTACGGCGATGCACTACTAATTAAAGCAAAACCATGCGATTTTGGTTTGAAAATTAGATCGCTTAATAATATTTTAGATGCTTTAATGAAATGATGTGAGTAAGACACATATTTACAAATGATCGAGATTTTTTTATTAATCTTTTTATAAGCCCAGAAAAAATTAAGTATCGTGTATATAAATACTACTATAAAGTTCGAAATATCCTTCTTATGAACCTATTTTCCATCATGGTTTTATAGTATTATGTAGAAAATGAAATTTTTTTGAAAATGATCTAAAATTTTTTAAATATTTGGGTGATGTTTTTTTCTTGAATAAATCGAAATAGGTGGCTGATGTTAAATGGGAATTTAAGCCTTGTCGTCATCCACATAAGGAGTGTTATTGTTAGCGACCTGATCCCAAATTTTACACGACGTGGTGTCGCGTTAATGGATTTATTTTATTACGGATATAACTTTATACAGGGAAATCTGTTCAATTTTGAAAAATGAAGGCCATTGGAACTACAGGCAAAAAGAGACGCTAAGTGTATCTTTTATCTCTGAAGCCTGTGGGATATTTAACATCTGCATAGGACGAATTACAGTGATGTGAAATGAGAGAAAAGAGTTGGGATGTAGGAAAGATTTAGGAAAACCTGGCTTTTCATATCTACTTTTCAAACACACCTCAAACCTTTTCTTAAGGCTCCGCAACCAGGCTCGAAAAGAAGAAGATGGAGAGATACGAAATTACGTATGTTAGAGGAGAGCGAAAAAGCAAAATCGATGCGAAAATTGCGAAAATGTTTAATAAAACAGACTCGTTTAAAATAGAGCAAAAATCTCGCGGGGAGCATCTTAAGTATTATTTAAAGAAACATTATGAATTTTTTCTCAAACGTAATTTATAAGATAATAGAAACAAACTTGTTTTTAATAATTTTTGGAGCATACTTTGCGATTTTTTTCTATCGAGGGAATTTCATATAATTTGCGTTTCGGCGCGGGCAGCATCTAGACATTATCTTCAAAAATAACATATATTTTTTAAGGATTTTAAAATTTTCAAATGTTTAAGGGAGATGCGTAAGAAATCGGTAGAAATTCGGGTAGCGGCGCCTTAAGAAATTATCTAAAAAATAAATAACTAGTTTTTTAAAAACATCTTGGATTGACTAGCAATGTTCCAATACTCTATCCAAACGTTGCGGGATCTATCTTTGATGATGGAAAAAATATAGGGGAATATGGTTTACGAGGGTAACAATAGGGTTGGACGCTCCTTGTTTTGCCAAGGAATCCGCAATATCGTTACCCACTATGCCAACATGTCCAGGAGTTCATGTAAAAAAAAGAGCCCCTGCAAGGCTTAGGTTCTGGGTTCAATTCCTAAACGCGACCGTGTCTTTTTTTAATATTTCTGTTTTATTATTAATTTCCCATTGTTTCTAGAAACAAATATTTTATTGTCTCCCAACTGGAGCCGCCAGTTGGCAAAGAACAGTTGGGAATATAATATTAACAACATCTTCCACTCGAACGCGACGCAAGTACACTATATATAAAATTTAAAAGTGTGATTTAAAAGTGAAATAAAATATTTTTTTAATCCGGCTGTCGAGGGAAGAACCACATCCCTCGACCACGAAGACCATCTTATAACATGTAATTATGTAAGTTTAATGAAAATTCAAATTGATGTCGTTTTAAAAAAGGCAAATTAAAAAAAGCGTACCGGCATCAAAGCCGGACAGAAAGCAAATTAGTATTCCGCGTTCACAAAGCTTTGGACCACAATAAGGACCCTTTTTTATGTTTCCTTTCTTTCTCCTAATACAATAAAATAAGTCGGCGTCACGACACCACTTGTAACGTGAATAAATTTCCGTCAGCTGTATTTGACCTCTGATACTTCATACGCCCCTGGTGCTGTGTACAAACAAAGAACCTACAAATAATGAAAGGTCGTTAAGAGCTGGGCCGGTTTTTTTTTAGTTTAATGAAGCGTTACTTTTCACCAGTCAAACTCTCTCTCCATCTCTGCATCTCTCCAAGCCCTTTCCATTTTTTATTGTGTCTTGCATTGTGTCTTGCGTTGTGTCCTGCTACGTGATTCGGCCTGATTGAAGTTGGTCAGTTAAGCTGATTTCTTTGGCGACCTTGAACGGGTCGTTCCTCTTATGCACAATTAGATGAGGTTTGACGATCATCGATCATTCTTTCAAATGATTTAGTATTATCTTCTACTTTCTTACCCTCTTTGCCGAGCATTGTACGAAAGTGCCTCGATTAAAACGGTTTCCCTACTTCTAATACAGTGTTAGTAATAAATATCTACCTTTTCTGCGTACTGAATATCAAAAATGTTTGAAATATATTAAACCCATTTTTTCAGATCTCATCAGTCGATCTCACCATCTACATACTTCAGTATTGTTCAGAAGCATCCACAGTTCGATGGTTGGTTACCAATTTAATTTAACAAATCGGCTGGCTTTTGAAACCCACTCCACGATAATTAAGTATAATTATCATTTGTTGCCGTGTTTTGATGATTTTCACTCCAGTATGTTAAGGTCTCTGCCCACTACATCGTTCCATACCAAGACCGTAACCGTAGCGGCGCATGCAAAAACATATTCTTTGTATCGATCAGTATGAAACGCTGTCCACTAGCCCGTTCCGTCACCGACCAACATCGTCGCATACCATGACCGGACTGACGGCGAATTCTCGATGACAATAATTTGCAGGTGCCGGTCCGCTCTATGCATGGCACGCGACGGTGTTAGAAAAGTGATCATCCGCGTATGATCCCCGTTCCAACACCGTCGTTTTTTTTCGGTTTTCGATTTCCACTTTCTCCTCCTCGTCCAAAATAGTGGCAATCAACGCTAATTCTCTTACAGATAATTTTCTAATAGCCATCTATTTATATCCAGTTATTTTAATGATATGAAAATAATACTATGCTTCCCTGACGCGTCAGTCCGACACGAAAACACGGGCGAAATGACTACAGCCGATAGAACGGGCACTGTACGCCTATTGAACGGGGATGGTACGGACACTAACCGCGGTTTATACGGGTATCATACGGTCACTTTACCCGTTACGTACGGGTATAATACGGTGTTAGCACGTTCTTTCTAGTGGGCATAGTAGGGCGTAGCGTGTTTATTTCGTGGCTGATACGTTCATACTACGGTCATGGTATGGAACGGTGTAGTGGGCAGAGACCTTTAGAGTTCGTTCTACTGCCCGTTGCCATCGATCGTTGTTACAAATAAAACATTATAAAGGATCCTCGTACTTTTCTTTTATTTTCGTTATTAAATATCTGGTTCCAGGTGTAAAAACGAAAACAAGCTTATAATTGCAATACCAGTACCAGAATTTTTGTTCCTGTGTGTAGTTAATTAAAACGTAATTTGCCAAGAGAAAAACCTTTGAAATTGTATTCGCATTCGCATACATAAACTAATTTTAGATGTGCTTGTGCCATCTGAGTTGTGGTGTTTTATGTACTGGTGAATCAGTTAGACTACTTTAGTCAGTGGTTTTCACCTATTTCCACGAATCTTTTAAAATAAGCTCAGGCCGGAATTTGCCGTGACTTCCTCTCGCGGAAATTCCCCACTCATCCCTCAGGTACCTAACTGATAACCTTTTCCTTCCGTCCATCATTTTGAATCACACTGACTGATAAGGAATTTATATCACCAACGGCTGCCTGGAATCGGAATGTCCAATTACTGGCGATGTAACTCTTACGCCAAAATAACTCTTAACGCCGAGATCCGTCATAAGGCAAAATCACTATAACGATTATGTGCCCCGATTGGAAATATGTCAGGTTTTCAATAGAAAGGGGGGAAAGCCTCTTCTCAAGTTCCCGACATGTTCAATATCCCAGTAAAAAATGTCTAGAATTACACTGACGCAAAATGTGACGTCTCGTGGGAGGTTTTATGTGTACATTTTAGTTATTTTTGTAACACCTATCTCAGTATATCAGTATTTCAAGTATAAACCAGTAAAAATAAGTATTTACGACATGTAGATTTTAAACACAACTCCATTTCTGACATTGTCTTTTCCAGATGCTCAACTTTCTCTAAAAATCAAAAGTCAAACGAAAATGTGAAATATTATGTTGAACTGTTTCAGGGATGTTTTTCAAATGGTTTTGTGAGCCACAAAACATAATTATTACATTTCCACAAAAGTCCTTTGGACTTCTTCCAGGATTTGTTTTAGTAACTTCGCGAATATTTAATCCTGAAGTTAGTGATATTTTCGTGAAAGATACCAATTACATTATAACACTGACTTGTAGATTTATGTAACTTTAAAGATAAAACAGCCTTAATTAGGAAATTTACCCATTCCGACTAAAATTCATATTTATTTACACAGAATTTGAAAATTTTGGATCCGAATAAAATTTTACGAGCTTTTGACCTAGTTTGTGATTGAAATACGCCTTTCTTAATCTTTAAAACAGTTTGCTCGACTGCGTTCTTGTTTGAACAGAATGGAATGGAGTTTTTCATTAAAATGTTGAAATAAGTACCTAAGCAAGTATAAATTAAGCCAAATCCCCAACATATATAATATCGTTACAAGGGAAAATATCCGGAGTCTTGTGTTCAGAAACAATATAAATAAAAATGCATTTTGGCCTTTAAAAAATACTCAGAGAACATAGACATCAGAATTCAATAGACCAGAAGTTACAGATGAGGGGTAAAACCAAACTATGGGGGGCGAAGAGAGGAAAGATACTATGATTTGTTAAAAAATCAATCTGACAGTATATAGGCATCTCGCATTATAATATCACCATTTAGTTCTTAAAAGCAAAATCTGCTTTGAATGAATAGACCTTTTTACATGGGAGCGCGAATTGCTTGCCACGTTAATAACATATTTGCCAAGGAAAAATACTTGCCCCAAAAAGGTTCGCTCATATTCACATAGCAATATTTTGTTACCGTGTTTAGTTAAGACACTTTTACAAATGTTTAATAATTTACTTACCCCTGTAACCTGCGACGAGCTCACTAGAGAAACGCCCACATTCGCTATGTTCTAGGTAGGTCTATAGCACAAGCACTCATATTTTGTCGTGTTATTTCGTAAAATGTATGATGTTACCTCTGCGCTGGTCAGGACAAGAATGATGACAAGAATCACATTTTTTTAATTCAAGCGAGGCTCTCGTAAAGCCCAGCTGGGTCCAAGGAGGAGCTCTAGCCGGCTCCATGGGGAGGGGGAAATAATACGTTTTTATCACTTAGGGCAGGTCCAGATATATTCATATGTCCGTGTCTGAGAACCACTTCTGTATCTTTTTACTTTTTACGATTTATTTTTCATCAGAGAAAATTTAAAACTCTCCTTTTATAAGTTTGGATTTTTAGAAGCGTCTGCGTAAGGTTCTCAGGGTGTGGTCTCCCGACAATCCGCCGTCAGGTGTAAAGTGAGCAGCCTTTGGATTTCTTCGTTTCCCACGTCAAGGAAACCGTACAGTTAGAGGTGATGATGTTTTGAGAGGTTATCCCTTTTAGTAAAAACACTTTTTTTTCGTACTGGGATTGTTGTAATCTTTATTCAGATGAATATTACTTTACAATGAGATATCGATTCGATTCTGAGCACTTGAGATGCAATTTGTAGATAAGAATTGTGAAAAGAATTGAGAAAAAAATGACTGGCCAAAATGACAACAACTAGTTTTATACACAAAAAGAGAAAGTCAGTGCGGCCACAGACAAAAGAGATCATAGACACACAATGCACTGAAATATTTGAATAAAAGGTGGTGAAAGTTATAAGTAAAGGAGTCTATACATCGAGATTAAATAGAATGATAAATTAGAAGTGCTCAGTTAAATATTTATAGGACAATTACAACACACAACGTACAACAGCATCAAGGTGTCCTTTTTTTATGAAAAAACGTTGAGTTTAATTGGACGTATACATATTATCATGATTGGTTCTATGGCTTTGAAATAATATTTTGGATTACGGTGACATTTTCAAGAGATTAGTTTTATACTATAATATTTATAAAATTTATGTTTTACACATTGAAGCAACAGTATATACATTAATAAGGATAAATGTTCTTTTGACATAACATTTTTTGCAATCATGTCAGACCACCTGTAGTTTAATGACAACTAGAATATTAAATAAGAATAGAACAGAAGGAAAATAAAAACAGAAAATGAGAACAATAATTATGGTTGAAATAGTACATCAGCATACTTATAATTTATTAGATTCAACATTATTTCAGGCACGATTTCAATTATATTGAAATCGAAATATTGAAATTTAAGGTATTAAAAATACTTAAATAAATGAAGACAATATAAACGAAACTCAATCGAAAATCTGGAAACAGAAAAATCAGAAAAACATATTGACACCTAAAAAAAATATTGTCCCAGAGGTGTCAATATGTTTTTCTGATTTTTCTGTTTCCAGATTTTCGATTGAGTTTCGCTTATATTGTCTTCATTTATTTAAATATTACAATTTGAGGTTTTACTCATTAAGTTAAAAATTAAAAATAAAAATATTAAAAATACCTTTACCTTCTCTTTTGTTAAGCAATTAGATGTGTTTTAAATTTAAAGTATAGGGGAATATATAGAAGGGGAACGGGGGATGTGGAAGGAGAAAACGGGAGGGGAAGGGGACTCGGGAGGTGAATGGGGACGCACGGGAAAGGACACGTAGGGATAATTAATTTATTTTTTTGAATGGCATTACTACGCTTGCCGTGTAAAAAATAGTATTAATTAATATTTCTACCCGAAGAAATGCTTTTTTATGGATGTTTAATTTTTTATTTATTTGTCCTTATTAACTCAATATGTCGGGCAAAATATATTAACTCGTAAAAAATGCCAAAGTTACCTTTAAAAACGTGAAAATTTGATTTCTTATTCTCCTATATTTTACAATTTAAATCAAAAATAAATAAAATAGCATATATCTGTTCTAGATATTTGCAATACCTTTTGATTAAAAAAAATATTTTTCTTTTTAGTTTTTGGCATCAAATCCAAAATTAAGTTTTGTTTAAAAAAAGCCGCGCAGCCGTTCGTCTTAACTAACTTAAATAAATTACCGATTCATAACAAGTACCTACAAATATTTTAAAAATGGAAGCTACAGTGAACAAGCGCCTTTCCGCGATCTCCGCCATTCATAAAGTTCTCTTTTAATTTAACCCCACAAAGCTGTGATTTAATTTATCTATGTCCTTTGTAAGATTGCGGAGGCTGTAGTCAAAGGTTGCTACAGCCTTCAGCCGTTAGCCGTTAGTCGTTGCGAGTTGGTTGTGACAAAAAATACCAGTATATACATTCTAAGGGCGGGTGCCGGGTTCCACGCAAGTCTCGTGTTGTTTGTCTTCCAATTGTTCCTGTCTTTAATCACAAAAACCCTATAAATTCTGGTATTGTGTTTCGGCCGTAAATTCAATCGTTTCGATGTGGTGCATTCCTTTTGCAAACGGCGGACAAAGGACAATGCAATATTAATTCCTTCTTCAAATTTTCCTTTAAGTGTTGATTATTGACAAATGTTTGTTCCAAGAAGTAATTAACATGTTTGTTAATTTTGATTTGTTTTATAGCAGAAATATCAAAAAAAAAAATTTTTTACATACTTTAATTGTTGTTTTGTATTTCATTTAACACATATAAAAATAATTTTGTGATTGTAAACGCAATAAAAATTAAAATACTCAATTACTGAGGTCCTATCTTTATAATGTAAGTGTTGATTGTTGACAATTTTTGTTCCAAGAAGTAGTTAAAGGAAGGACCTCATTAACTGAGTATTTTACTGATGATGGCGGGTAACCTACGAGCTACGAACTCACCCGAAGTTCCAAGAAGTAGTTAAAATGTTTTGTTATTTTTTATAAATTTTGTTTGTTTTATAGAAGTAATATGAAAAATTTATAATTTTTTCACATACTTCAATTATTGTTTTTTAAATTTATTTATTTTATTTTACACGAACGTGTTAACTGTCTGAATAAGTGTAAAAAATAAGCCAAATAACAGTAAAAAATCGATTTTTAACATGTCTAAAAAAGTTTCGGAGACAGACACCGAAGATTCGGCTTCGGTGGAAAGTCCTGTTTCGGTCGGACACTAATATCATTTATTCACTATATTGAAAAAACTTAAAGTAAGGCAAATACGAATGTTAGAAGAATAAACTTAACGAAATAAGAATTCTGATGATGAACTTGGTATTCATCCACTTGAATTCGAATCTTCTTCAAGCTAATTTGTCGCTTCTTAAAGTTTGTAGAGCACTTGCATTTTTTTAAACCCCATCACGTCTCCACCCAACCATTTCTCCCCTTTGCAATATTTCATCTTTTGATCCGTTTAAATTTATTTCAATTCATTGCCGTTCTCGGCCGCTTTAGATTAAATTATCAAAGGAAGTTTCTTAAAGATTATTGAGAAGGCTCGTGAAGTTCGTCGAATTTTTAGAATTTTTATAAGTCTCCGCAATAAATTATCAAAACCCTCGACAAAATTTTTGAATTATATTAATGTTCTGAAAATGCGAACTTTATAATATCACTCAGACGTTTTCTGGAAGCACGAATCATTTATATTAATGCTGCTCCCATTCCTCACTCTGTCATTCGTTTTTACGCAATTAATCTTAATTTTACTATGCATTCAGAGTTAGTTTCATGTTGCATTTTCAACAAAAATGTCACCATCTAGATTTCAATTTATCATGTTTTTAATGATGATGGTTATTTGTAGTGCTTTTATAGGAATAATAGTTTTGCGGGATTTTGTAATAAATAGTGTCTAAATGCAGAAACTTTCCGTTGCATTATTATTTATTTATTTACTTAAATTAATTTTATTCGTCCACTTACTTGACTTGGTGATAGAAATAAACGAGATTTAATTTGGTGTCAGCTGGCTTGAAATATATATATATATTTTTAAATCCAATAATATGCACGTTTCATTAAAATATTTCATTCCCACCAATTCTAAGAGAGTGCACTTAGTTTAATTTAGTATAGTGCTGTGAATTAACAAATTCTATTGAAACATGTTGTGAATAATTAATGATAGGAATGTGGCATTCATAAATAATATAAAAAATTTAACGTATGATAACGTACGACATAAATATATGTATTATCTCAATTTATTCATGCTAACAATATAGATTTATGAACGTGTTGTAGGTATTGATTGATTTTTTATAGGTCTATCCACTTTAATTCAAACTTTTAAAGCCACTTATTTTGAATGAAAAAATAAACTTAAACCATCGTAAAATCACAAGCCTTACGGTTCCCCCTGTAGAATGATTACTTTTCTTTGTTTTGCCTGCGATCCATTCGCCTGGGGTTTTGCCTTTGAACATAAAGCCTCCGTATGTCTTGATGTATTGGGAACTAAATTATTCCGGGCTTTCTAGTGAACATCCCTCATCTTGATTTCAACCCTAATAGTCTTTATATGGAGGTTTTTCCCCTTTTACGAAGAAGATTTGGGCAAAGACATCATTATGTTATGTAGAAAGAGTGACAACGCCAAATCGCAATTATTATTTTATTTACTTTTTTGTCACTTTATTTACATACTTAAACAGACGTACAATAAACTTACAAAGAATCTAATGGCCTTAAATCAGCACACTTGATGTTAATTGAAAAAAAAAGGCTATAAGCAAATTATCCAATCATTATTTAAGGATTATTGCATATCAAATAATTACACGTATATTTGCGTTTTTAAGATAACAAATGTTACTGACATTTGATATATAGAAAGAGAAAGCTTCATTCCCCACACGATGCAAATAAATGTAAATAAAATTAGTGCGAGAAGCAACTACATTAAATGGTGAATGGTATTTCTTGTTGCATTTATTGGAAATTATACAAGGGAAGCTATTAAAACTCTACAACTTTGTGAGTTGTGTAAAAATTATTTGTACGGATGACTATACAAATGGCTTGCTCTACATACCTAATCCATATTCTTTGTCCTAATCCTAAATTATTATAAAACCTATGGTGTCTCTAATTGAGGTTACTATGGTTTCCAACAAATCCTTATTCATACCATTCAGTTGTTAATGATAAATCATTAGTCAGAATCCTTATAAAGATATTTAACAACAGCTTTCCGAAAAGTCTAAATTATTTAAGCATGCTGTGTATGGTTAAGTTTTAAGATTTTCACGGCCAAAAGCATTTTCGTTATTTGTTTTTGCGGTGTTATGCCGTGTTGCGCTACCTCCTTCTTTAGCCAACGTTTCGGACATCGTTGCAGTGTCCATCATCAGGGCAGATCCGGCAGATCCGGTAGATGTCACTGCAACGATGTCCGAAACGTTGGCTAAAGAAGGAGGTAGCGCAACACGGCATAACACCCCAAAAACAAATAACGAAAATGCTGTGTATGATTTAATCATTATCATTACATAGTATAAAATGAAGTCGCTCAAAATGTATGTGCGCATAGATCTTTTAAACTAAGCAACGGATTTTCATGCGGTTTTCACCAATAGGTAGAGTGATTCAAGAGGAAGGTTTATATGTATAATGCATGCTTATTATAGTAGAGAAAAGCCGAGAAATTCAAATATTCCATTCAGGTAGCAGGCACGCGGGTGGTGTGGATTTTATAAAGGTTGGGTAATTGCGTTGTGTTTCGTTAGCCACAGCAACGTGTGGCCGGGTCTGCTAGTTAGTCTATAAATCAGACAATCGTCGCTCATAATATTTTATTGCGTAAATGGGTTATTCTTATTCCAATGAATTTGTTCCATTTTATATAAATAATGGTACTCAGTAGATATTTAAACTTTAGTAAGTAAAAACGCTAGAAAATCTTCAATGGACATTAAAACTATTATTTAAATTATAGCTGTTGCAATGGTTTGGGGAATTGAGGGCCCGCAACCCGGATTTGTACAGATTTGTTACATATTTCCCTTAAATACGGTAAGTTTTAAAGCTCTTAAAAAAATATATGTTTTTCTTGAAGATAATATCTAGACTTTGCTCGCGCCGAAACGCAAATTATATAAAACTCCCTCGATAGAAAAAAATCGCAAAGTATGCTCCAAAAATTATTATAAACACGTTTGGTTCAGTTATTTTACAAGTTATATGTATGAAAAAATTCACAGTGTTTCTTTAAATGCTGTTTAAGATAATGCCCGCGAGATTTTTGCTCTATTTTTAACGATTCGTGTTTTATTAATTATTTTCGCAATTTTCGCATCGATTGTGTCGCTGTAAATGTTAGCGCTCTCCTTTTTTTTTTTTTTTTTTTTTATTTTTATTATTTAATTACAGAATACATTTTGTACAAAAAAAATTGAGTAGACCCACAAAGCTGTCATATGGCAGCTTGTCTGCAGGTTCTAACAATTTAAACATTCTTAATATAATATCTAAGAAAATATTTGTAAATACATTTATAGTTTTAAGGAAACATTAGAATGGATCACATAATATTAGATAATTTAACTTACAACCATAAATATATAAGATATTTCAATATACCTGCCTAATAACAAGATATGTAGGCAGCTATATTAAGATATTCAAAGATACATGGAGTTTTCGCTCATTAACCATAGTTTTATCATTTTAGGACATAGTAACATTCGTAATTTCGTATCTCTCCATCTCCTTCTTTTCGGGCCCGGTTGCAGAGCTTTAATAGTAAGAAATTCACCCTGATTTCTTGTATTTCAATAAACATCATTGTCACGTCGTTGTAACATCGTCAATGTTAATTTATTCCGTTTTCAATTTATTCGGAGGCAATTTGGTTCCAAACAAACAGCATTTGCAATACGATGTGTTTTTGGCACCGTAACCAACAATGAAAATAGGAAGGCAAGGGATATATCTACGTTCATAAGGTATCCGTTCCCCCTTTTATTGTAATAAAATTAAGTCCTAAAATATTGATTGAATAATTTAAAATGCATTTTGTATTCCATCGGTCTATTATAATCTTGGAGCGTCCTGCAAAAATTGATGAAAGTATCAAAACATTGTTTGAAAACACTATGTTTGAATTGCTAAATAATCGCTTTATTTATGTATAGCATTATAAATATCCTTCTTCCATTTCGATTTGAAAGTAATCTCCAATATTTTTGACTTAAATAAAATCGTTAAAACGACCAAATCCTTGTGTAATCTTAACTGTAAGAAAAAGAAATAAAGCCCCTTGTACACGTGTCACATACTTTTTAGGCAAAAGATGTTTTCAAACGAACTGAAAAGCGAGTCAAAGTGATTCGTCTTTCTTTTGATCAATCCATAGATACCTGTGTATGTGTGTATTCTCTGGTTGCTACGTATTTCAACGTTTACTCCAACTCGCCAAATAAAGCTTGTTCTAGTATCGCCAACGCAAAGTTGTTTCTATGTTCGCCAGTTCATATGCAGAAACGAAGGTTTTGTATTGACCAATATTGCTATGGCATAAAATAAAAAATAAAAAGCATGGTCTGTACAAGAATCAATCAAAATATCTACCAAAAGAACAATTTTTAGAAAACTCGTCGTTTTTACGGGCGCTTTGTAACACTTGGGTCACACAATATATATATATATTGTGTGACCCAAGTGTTACAAAGCGCCCGTAAAAACGACGAGTTTTCTATATATATATATATATATATATATATATGTAGAACAATTTTCTCGGTTTACCCGCGTAACGTAGTCCTTAAAAGGACTTTTTAACTCCTGACGTTTCGGACAGATCACACTGTCCATCTTCAGAGGCCTTATGTCTTGAGTTTTTGTCTCAAACTGATAGCTTTCGCATGTCTGTTCGGTCCAAAAGCTAAAACTTCAGACATGCGAAAGCTATCAGTTTGAGACAAAAACTCAAGACATAAGGCCTCTGAAGATGGACAGTGTGATCTGTCCGAAACGTCAGGAGTTAAAAAGTCCTTTTAAGGACTACGTTACGCGGGTAAACCGAGAAAATTGTTCTACATCTTACACCCGTGAAAACCTTAATCATAACATATATATATATATATATATATATATATATATATATATATATTTAAGGAATGCATTGCCCAATATTGCTTACCTCTGCTGCAAAGCAATTTTTTGCTAGGTCCATCGGATGAGCGCGCATGTAGGTAGGTAACGTAATATTATGTGGAAAATCCTCATTTTTGCATTGTACGAAAGCAATATTCTTATTTCAATACTCTCATTGTTTACTGGGTGGTCCACAAGTTCTCCATCGAATAATTTTCCCTTGCCATCTTTTACTAGTTGTTAGGCCTTCCTATTCCGCTCAGTCATTTCACTTCTTTCTCAGTTGGACTCTGGGGCGTTTCCAGTGGGGTACTTTCTTGGCTAAAACAAGATTTGTTTCTACGGGCATAAAGTATAGTTTCATCAATCTAATAAGATGTTTATTCCCCAAAACATGTTAATGTTAGACATAAAAATGCTGGAACAAATCCATTAAAAAAATCTTAGTTTATTATATTTTTATGCGGACTTTATCTGAGGTTCGTGCGCCAGTAAGAATTACACAAGGAAACGGATAGATTTAGCTTAGAAATCAGAAATTATCCAAATATTGAAATATTTATTGTTAATAAAGAGCATAACTCTATTGATAACACATTCCTTTTCGAATTCTGTGGCTTAAACGTGTCTGAAAATTTTAACCGTATTCGTCACAGCGAGTTGTGTAAGATACCTCGACGACCTCCGTAGTCCAGTGGGTAAGACTCTTGACTCACATTCCGGAGGTCGCGGGTTCGAACCCGGCATGCGCAAATAAATTTTATTTGATTAATTTGTGTTATTTCACAATTAATTCATTTAAAATAATATATAGTATATTTGCGGCATGTTCCAGAGTGGAAGATACTATCAGTATCGCCCTGGTGTAAGAATTCAAGGTAAGGTAATTCAACTGTAAGGGTTCAGAATTGAAACGTTGCTTGAAAATGGTTTTAGCCGTGTTTAGTGACCAGATCTGAATAGCCAGGTACTTCCCAACCTTCCTCTTCCCCACCTCCTTCCCCTCCCCACTACCCTAAGCCTCACAACATACCCCAATTGGGGATGCCATAGTCTCACTGGCTCCAGACGGGAGCAGTTGAGATTCTTGTGCGGTATTCACTGTAAAAAAAAAAAAAAAACCACACGACAGAACAGATGTTCTTGCACTTCTTTGTTTGACAAAAGGAATGGTGCTTTTGAACGAAATTTCTCAGATATATTTAATTTCTATTTAAATTGCCTTAATTTTTTTTAAATTCATAACTCCCAAACATTAAGAATGCTAAAATAAGAAATCTTGCACCGTAAATCGATGATTAATCTGTTGTACAATAATATTATAAAAAAAAGTGAAATATGTGATGAGATTTTATTGAATGTCAACCCATTAAAGGTCATTGCACTTAATTAAAGTTATACGGTGTTTGATTAAAAATATCACAATATTTTATTATTGGCTTTGCGTGGTTTTGTCCGTATTGCATTTATAGCATCGTAAAACGTCCTGTCTTCTCCTGTTACATTTATCTCGTAATATCTTAACTTTTATCTCATATAGCCCGTCGTAACGGAACATTATGAGACGTTAAGAACTTGAACAAGGCATTTCATTTTATTAATATGTACAGGGGGAGTGTTCATTTTTCTCGATAGGTTTATAGTTTTGGTGTTTCCATTCTTATAAGTCCAGCAAATAACCTTCATAAACCGTATAAAGGTGTCACATTTGTAGTTAGTCATGACTCTGTGTGTAAATAACGTAACACGTGGACGGTTTATTCCATAGATTTTAAACAATGTATCAAATTCCAATGTTAAAATTTAAGATTCTTGTAGTATTTCAACATGGGCCAGTTGTTTCACAGTACTTGAATAATAATAGAACTTGAATATAATGCATTTTCACGAAATTTGATTACTTAGAAATTTGGTGATTTGTTCAAATTCTGGGAAAACGTTCGTCCTAAGTTGTTTTGATATTCAATTTTTTCGGCATTATAAAGTAGGTAGGTACTAAATAAATATGCTTTACTCAATTCCAAATTCGAACATCATTTGCTTAAGAAATTTATTTGGATCAGGATAATAAATGTTATTTTAGTATGATTGATTTGCCATTGCGTCCGCTTTCCGCTTCAACAAATTATATTGACTCCCACTTACTTTGGACCTCAAAATTCCATCGGAATAATATTTGTTTTCCGTGCTTTGAAAACTCATTTCCGTTTTTTTTTTCTGTTTTGACTCCTTAAAAGATTAATAATTTGTTTTTCAGATATTTTTACATCTCCGTATTACAGGTAGCTTTGGATTTCAAAATATTAATATTTCACTTCCTATCGTTCTATGTTAATATTATCCAGAGGCGTACATCAAAATAGTTCCAAATCGTTCTTAATATTGTAGGTTCCAAAAATAAAACTATCGTTTCTTACGGTTACTGTCGAAATATGTAAGTACCTAAAAGGACTTGCAAATTTTTGGTGAATTTATGAAATTAGTATTTCTGACCCGTATTCAAACATTAAACAAATAAACAAAAATTTGATACGATTTTAGATTTTCACGGCCAAAAATATTTTAGTTATTAGTTTTTGGGGTATTATGCCGTGTTACGCTACCTCCTTCTTTAGCCAACGTTTCGGACAGCGTTGCGGTGTCCATCATCAGGGCAGATGTGTAATAGTTAGGGGTGATGTTTGTACTTATCTACTTAGGAGCGATACAGTGTCGCCAGCTCCACTCCTCTACGAGTTGGCGCTACAATATACTTCAACATGTTTTTTTGCGTTTAGCCTTGGTGTAACCGTCAATTACCGGATACCAAGAACTATTGAGTTTAGCTCCGTCGTCTCTATTAATATTTATAGGATTTTTGTGAATTTCAATTGCCTCCATAAGCAGGCGTGCTCTATGAGTTTTGGGTCTTACCAGGACTTCAGGAACAAATCCAAAGTAATGGCCGGTTTCAATTAAATCCTCGGCGATTGCCGATTTGTCAGGGTGGCCAAGTTTACACGCTCGAAAGTGTTCCGATATCCTTTTGGAGATCGTCCGCTCTGTTTGGCCCACGTAGACTTTATCAAATCCGGAGTTTATATACTCCATCTGTTTCCAGAGGAAGTTTGGTCTTTGCAGGCCTCAAAAAGTCTCGTATGTTTGTCGTGGTTCCGAAGACAGTCTTGATGCTTTCTTTTTTCAATAGTCTGGCAACTCTGTCACATTGTGAACGTAAGGCAGGAAAGCACAGCCCTTTGACTCTTGTTCAATTCTGTCTTCGTTTGGTGCAGATTTGGCTCTTATGATTTGCCTTGTCTGCCTTACTGGGTAACCGTTGCGCTCCAGTGCATCGGTCAGTTTTGTAAGTTCTGCTCCGATTTTAATTTCTTCACATATTCTGGTCGCTCGGGTTACCAATGTATGGATAAGTCCTCTCTTCTGCGCTGGGTGGTGATGGGAATCAGCATGTAGATACCGATTTGTATGAGTTGGTTTTCTATACACTGTGTGTCCTAGACTACCATCTTCTTTTCGCATCACCTCCACATCTAGAAAAGGTAGGATTTTAGTGTCATTTTCCAGCTCCATTGTGAACTTCATTTTAACGTGGAGTGAGTTGAGGTGGTCCAGAAATTCGTTCAGTTTCTCTGTTCCATGAGGCCAAATGGCGAAGACATCGTCGACATACCGCCACCATACTTTGGGAACAGCCGAAGCTGTGTCGAGTGCCACTTCCTCAAACTTCTCCATAAAGAAGTTGGCGAGTACTGGCGACAACGGACTGCCCATCGTAACTCCTTCCACTTGCTCAAAAAGTTCACCCTGGAATGCAAAATATCCCGTTTTAAGGCAGTGTTCAAAAAGTTTACAAATGTCTTCCTCGTAGATCTCTGAGTATTGTCATGGAGTCTTTCAGAGGCACATTCGTGAAAAGGGACACAATGTCAAAACTGACCAAAATATTTCCTTTCTCAGTCTTAACCTTCTTAAGCTTACTGATCAGATCTTTGGAATCCTTAATCCAAGATTCAGGATTCACAGTTTGCATCTGCAGTATTCTTGAGAGGTATTTTCAATTCAATTCAATTCAATTTATTCATTCTTTAAAAACATTACAAAATTAAAAAATTTAATGCGTTTTTAAAATACATTTTTTTTTTTTTTTTTTTTTTTTTTATTTATTTACATATGCATATATATTACAATACATTACAATATGATACTTTGTCTGTCCAACTGGGCAGAATACCCGTTTCAGGACAGCCAAATTGTATATTTAGTTCATAATATTCTTAACAAAGGAATGGTTTCGTTCAAGATATCACGGGAATTTGCTTCTGTCAAGACAACTTTTGAGAAAATTAAGAATTGTATACAATTAATGGATGGTTTCTTTAAGTCTTTAAAAGAATCGCAAAGATGTGATTTTTTTCAAGGTCAATTTGGAGATTCTTTCCAGGCCATTTAAGAGAACATTTACAATTGCATAGTCAGAATTTACACATTTATAAAGCAATATTTGACATATGAATTCCCAATGTATTTATAACTATTTAATTTTAATAAAGTACTATAATTTTTAGAATTTCTTAAATAGTAGAAATTACACAATTTGTAACAGTATTACATTAAACATAAATATAAATGGTAGGCAAAAAAGCTATATAGCATTAATTGAGCTTGCCTTTTAAAGGCTGCTTCACTGACGCTAAATATGTCGATATCCGAATTAATTCTATTCAACAGCAAGATTGCTGAAAATTTTGTAAAAAAATTTGTAAAATTGTATCGAGAAAGTTTGTACGTCGGTGCACCAATAGCACTGACGATCGGTCTCATCGGGATATCCTTTTTATGAATTTTTGGAAGACCGTACAGAGCAGGAGTTCTGGAGGCTTTTACAAATAATTTCGTTTTCTTCTACAACTTAATATTCAACTTACTTTTTCTACTCATCAATATGTAGGTACGATTGTTATTTTTGGAGTCGGTGTCAGCCAAGGTAGGTTTGTAACTACATACATAGTTATAGGTGAGATGTGCTTGTGTAGCACGCGCGACTTGACGAGGTGAGAGGCGAGAGCGGGTCGCGGCGGGAGGGGAGCTGTCAAGTGAATACGCCGGGCCGGGTACCTTGGCTGACACCGACACCAAAAATAAGAATTGTACCTACATATTGATGAGTAGAAAAAGTAAGTTGATTATTAAGTTGTAGAAGAAAACGAAATTATTTTTTTTACTTTTTAGTGCATTTTTTGAAGTCGTTTTTTTGTTTTGTTAAAATTTTTGTTTATTTTTTGATTTTTAGGGAATCTGAAGTACACTAACTAATTCGATTAAGATTCGGCCGAGTATCGTTAATTTGCTCTTAAGAATTGGAGAGTTTCGTTACTTTGTCATGGATCCCATAATCAGAACCTAACCAAACTCTCATCAAACTACCCTTGAAGTACATCCTTTCCAATAAAAAAAGAATCATCGATATCGGTTGGCATGATATTGAGTTATTCGTCTATTTGTCGCGCACATACTTGATGCAAATTTAAGACTTACATGATTTTCTCATGGATGCCATTGTCAGAACTGGACCAAATTAAAATGGAACCACACGGAAAGCATCAGCTTTCAAATAAAAAAGAATCATCAATATCGGTTCACCCAGTCGAAAGTTCTGAGGTAACAAACATTAAAAAAAAAATACAGTCGAATTGAGAACCTCCTCCTTTTCGAAGTCGTTTAAAAATAATAAGTTGATGTTGATGATGCGAATGTATGTTGGCGCAACTGGAAGAAAATGTAGAAAATATTTGTTATTATTTATTTCATGCTCGGGTATTTTTTTATAGTCGACATCTGTAGATTTCAAACACTATGATTTAGTTGAGTTATTTATTTACAATAAACTTTCAGACAACTTTAATTGAATCAACAACACTTTGTAACATTTCTGAATTTTTAAAGCACAGCCCGATCCCCACCTAATCTGCTAATGAGATCTTTTTACAAGAACAATAAGTATGCGAGAGAGCGAGTTTTAATAAATCAGACTTTTTGTACCAAACAATTTATTGATGACTGCACTAACACTACGAGTGTAAACAAACATTCAGTCGGTAAGGAAGAGTTCGGTACTTGGGAGACCTCTAGCGGCAGAAATGAACATTAAGATGAAGTTATACGTGAAATCCTATTTAGATACTATTTAGATTAATCTTTACGACGAATTGGCTTACAGTATGAACATCAAAAAATATGCTTTGGATAATTTGAAGCTTTTACTAGCTTTTCTATGTATTGGAATTACAATAAAATTATTATTTACATAACAAAAAATATAAGCGTAAACCACTAAAAAAAATGTTTTTTCATGACTTAACTATGAAGTAATAAAAAAATCTTAAGACTATTTTTAAGGTTTTCTATGTTCTAACTTTTTTTCGTTCTTATAAAATTATGCTCAAAATAAATTAAAACCACAGATTTTAAATTTTGCAGGCATGAGAATCGAAATATTTCTAGCGTTTATATTCCTCTTAAGATGCCAATGGGTAATTAAAGTAATCAAATACAACAAACAGATAACAAATGTCCCTAATTGCATTATTCATAAAAGTTTTAACAATATTTATTTGTCCAAAACTACAAACCATAGTATTCTAGTGTTCTTTTAACATATAATCATTTTAGTCGGCATTCCTCGGGTTTTCTGTTTCGGGCTCTGTTTATTAAAAAGTCCAATAATATAAAAGTCTAATAATATGAAAGTCCAGAACAAATTAGTTGGTTTCACGATCCTATTGCTATAATATACAATAATTTAGAAGTAAACAACACTTAAAAAGTATACTATGATTTGTTTTGACCACAAATTGAGCAAGGGATAACTCGATGGAGGTCTGCCTGCAGCACTCAAAAAGGAATACTAAAGACAATTCTAAAAGTTGTGGTTAGAATTTCGAAAAACCGAAAGTTCCAAATATTTAAAAATGTTTATTATTGTTGGAGATAACAATAATAATAACGTTATATTTGTATAGCGCAGTTTTGAGTCGTTTCACTTCAAGTGCGCTTAACTATAATAAATTTAAAAAAATAATCCTACAGTGTCCCTTACGAATCCATTACGAAATATTGATAAAATTATATGAAATAAAGAATACACAGTATTTACAAAACAATGACAAGAGAACAAAGATTAACAGAAACGTTGCTGTTATAGCACGCACAGGACAATAATTATAGACAACTAGCTGACCCGACGAATTTCGTACCGCCTCAGAATCAATAGCTGTTGAATTAAATTCAGTTTTTTTATTAAGTTAAAAATTACGCAATGAAGCAATTATCAATGCGCAACTGTCCGTGTTTTGTTTTTGTCAGTATCAGAGATGGCGTTGTGTACGGATTTATATTTTTGTGATTTTCTTACTTTTACAATTACTTACGGGAATTCGGGAGGCGGATACGGGTGCCGCCGCCACGGGAACCATTTATTGAATAACCAACACCTCTGCCGTAGATCACCCCAAGTGGTTCGCTACGTTTGGTGATTTAGCAGGGGTGCCCGGGTTCATGAGGTGACTTATGTCCGGGTCTTGGCAGTTGATGCGCCTGCCCACCTGCTGCGTGGCGGGCCGGATCGAGAGAGACTGGTTGAGGGAGGCCTTTTGACCTTTCCAGCCGGACTCTCTCGACCCATTGCCTTGCACCACAGTTGGAGGGATGGATTCGTACGTCCGTCACTCCCGGACGCACTGACCCCCAGATTCCTACCCACCCCTCATACCTTTTTCCTTCCCAGAACTTTCTATCCTCCCCATTCCTTAAAAAGATCCTCCACACAGCAAACCCTAAGATGACATAGGTCCTGAGAGAAATTATTTACCTCAGGGCCTCCTGTGTGGAGCTTAAGTAAAAAAATGCGTTTCATTTCAGAGATTTATTATAATTAGTGTATTCTTCCTTTGGAGGTGTGCAGACATACGTTCACCATTTGTCTCATTTTCGACTATTGACATTGAGTGTGTAAGAAAGAAGGGCAGCATTATATTATTAAAAACAAATGCACAACAATCAACGCATTGACATTTGACGTTTTTGAATGTTTGGAATTCATGCACAGTTCAATATTATACCCCTCACAATATTGCTGCAGTTCTTTCAAAATAGGAGACTTCGTTCCATACAAAATGTATGGGAAAAATAATTTTCTTTATAACTATTTATTTCGTTAACTTTTGTGATGTTTTAATAGTTATTATTCTATCCGGGGCGGAGACAAATCCAACAAATCAAAGATCATCAAAATCAGCCCAGCCGTTCTCGAGTTATAAATAGTGTAACTAACCCGACTTTGTTTTATATATTAAGAAAAGAAATAAGATAACCCTGTTATTGTAGCACAGGACAAAACAATTTAAACTAAAATATAATATACTAACTTCTGTTCTGACAATAAATTCGACATTAAATTCGGACGTGAAGCATAAAAATACAATTAGGAGGAAATCGAAAACAAACAATTACCGGAAACTTGAGAAACATGGCTTATTACGTATATTGAAAAGATGTTAGGATGAATGTTATGTTTTTTTAAATAATTTTGTTTTTAAAGCCCGTTTAAATTTAGCCATATTTTGGATGTTAGTAAGAGCTGAGAGAAATTCACTTATGACATACACAGTGATGCAGATATAGCGAAATCTACATTACTGTGAATGTATCTAAGAAGTGCTATCTCAATAATTTTTAGTAAGGTTATAAGATGCCAACATAATATCGCTTCACCTCGTTAATGGATTCTTAGTACCACTATACGTGATACGAAAAGCGCAAGGCAGGAAGGCTTTAGTTGCCTCCTTTCAGAGTGAAGACCACGTCTTCTTAAATGTTGGTCTTCAGTCTAATATATTACTGCACCAATTTGGTCCCAAAGGGAGTGGGCACATGTGCGCATCGTTTTTGAACTGTCGTTTAGTTGTTTAATACGTCTTTGACTCTAAAAAATGCAAAATCGTGAAAGGCATTGAACGAATAATAAACCAAACTAACATCCGTTTATGGTATTTTTAATACAAATTTTTACAAACCATAAATACTTTTTTTGTAAAATTATATTTATCGAACTTACAACACTTGCGACACTCAATTTTAATATTTTAAAATTTTGTAAACTCTATACATACATAATTATACTCTTACTGCCTTAATAACAAACACTTCTCTATCCTTACCGTTAAACGATGTTTCAACCACACATTAAATAATAACTATACACGCCCCGTTTGAATGCTTATTGATAAAAAATATTTTTACCTGGGCCTGGATAGAGCTGATAGCGTCGCATTTTCCTAGACTGACACGTGAGATTCCCGTAAAAGTGATGTTATCTCATACATATTATTTTTAATTGTCTGTTACCGCGTGCATTTATTGAGAACTTCATGAAAATGTAATTTGTTAACGTCTATGTAAATATAAACCCAAGAAATCAACATTTACGAGTATATTGGGTTAACAATGATTCCAAAATGTTTTTTTTTGTTATTCCTTAGAAATTATTATAATGGTTTTTTTTCGTTATTTGTTTTTGGGGTGTTATGCCGTGTTTCGGACATCGTTGCAGTGCCCATCATCAGGGCAGATCCGGCAGATCCGGTAGATGTGTAACACGCCTACCGGATCTGCCCTGATGATGGACACTGCAACGATGTCGGAAACGTTGGCTAAAGAAGGAGGTAGCGCAACACGGCATAACACACCAAAAACAAATAACGAAAATACTTTTGGACGTGAAAATCTTAAAACGTATCTATTTTAAGATTCTCTTAAATTTGAGTTTCTGTTTTACGTTTTTATTAAGTTTTTACATACAAGGTTGCTTATCAATTGTAGAAAACATTCACAACGTTTAAGGCTATTAGTCTAATAGGTGTTGTAATCTGAGTATGTATTGTGCGCTTTCTTTATTTTGTCTATATAATTTCTTCAACCCATTTTTTTATTGGTCATATTGATTTTTTAAACTACGAGAAGCTTGCCGTGTTTTTATGTTTGTTTTGAGGATCACATTGCTTTTAGATTACTCTAAAGGTCAATCCTTTTATTTAAAACTTTCTGTACTGGAAAATCGAAATGTTCGAGGATCGCCTAGAACCCTTTAGATATCTACACTATTTACCTCTAATCTAAAAAATATATTTACTGCGTTTATGTAATGACGAAACTATTAATATGTGAAGTTTTAAAACCATAACTTGAATGTTGTCATTCCGAATTTGTTACACGGCAACGGATTGCTTCGTAGATTCTTTAAAATGGCTGTGCGAGTATGTTATATCTCCGGATTTGTCTCACGAACTCTAAATAAAAACTCCGTGGTCAATAAAACACTATTTTTTATGATAAAATTAGGCTCAGATTTTTTATTTAGCTGTAGGAATTATTCTCGACCTCTCCCTGAGATTGAATCGTATTTATTATTGTCCCAATCCCTGAATTATAGACAGCTATCAACCATAACTTGACTGTTGTAACTCCGGATTTGTTACACGGCCACGGGGCGAGTTTTTTGTGACTCCGGATTTGTCTAACGAACACTATTTGGTATAGATAAAATGAGCTCTGGTGGTTTATTTAGCAGGCGGTAGGAATTATTCTGGACCTTCTCCTTGAGGTTGCAAGTTGCAATTGTATTTATTATAGTTTCAATCCCTGCATTATCAACAGCGTGTGCCATCTATGGGTAAGTTCAACTAATATCTAGGATATCACACCAACTAAAATTTGTAACCCTGGCCCTAAGTAAGAAGGCAATCAACTTGTTAGCGCTCTCTGCTCTGTTAAATTTCCTTTCTTGACAGATGCATGTGAAGTTATAGTTCGCCATTAAAGCTTGAAGCTTCTAAAGTAGCACTTTTTGCCATTTTTATTACGTTTCCTCCTTTATTGTGCTTGAATGCAGCCATTTGGAAGTCTAATGAAATACATTTCCCAACTCGGGGAGTGGAGATTATGTGGCAGTCATTCCCACGCCTAGGAAAACATAAACATAATGACGGTGCTTACGTTTGCTTTACGTACCCTTTCCAAATGTCTTCGTGTAAATATTTGAAATAGTGCAATATTGTGAAATTTCAGACTCCTCGCTGCCAAATTTTATCAGGCTTCGCTTATATTTAATAGTCTACCAGAATATAATATTAATAACGTCGAATATCAAGTTTGAAACCAGATCTAATGCATCATGCATCCGTGTTGGGATGAACTCTTGTGGGGAATACTATAAATACAAACAAGCATGTAGAATGAATTAAACTGCATTGAAATTATCTGCTTCTCTCTTTATTGAGATTATGTGGGTCGCAAAAGTTTAATTTTTTTTAAACTAGGTCGCGATTCCACAGTTTGATAGCCCAGCTCAGGAGTCTGGCCTTGTTCTATATCAGTGCCACAATGGACGGGGCATACATAATGTTCCACAAAGGCCGTTGATAATAGAATATTATTCAACACGGGGCTTGCATATCTGCATAACTATATAATAATTTATATATACATATATGAAATTGGTAACATGTCAGAGTCTGCCAAACATCGTGCCAATTAAGATGTTCAAGATCAATTATTAAATTTTAAGGCGCGAGGTTCATGTAACACTTTTGTACAATACATGCGTGGGCTAATTTTATTATATTAAAGTCATTAATATGATTATAATAAACGTCATTGTTTATGTTATTGTAAAAACCCGAAAATCGTCTGACAAATCCTTGATTTTACCTGGTTAAAGTCCAAAAAACAGTATGATTCTATCTTAATCCGTTGTGTTCATGCTCCAACTTGGTTGTGACACCCAAAGCTCATCCAATCTAACCCGAGGAGTTATTGACAGAGAGATGGAGTCGCAACCCAAATTACTATTTTTAATAAGGAACTCCAGTCCAATTTTTTATATATTTTTTTAATGAATAAATGACCTTCTAACTTAAATAACTGCATATTTTGTTTATTTTTAGAGTTAGTTTTAATAGTTAAAATAATTGTCAAAGTTTTAATTTTTCAATATCTCCCGAAAACCACCGTATGAGTAGTGAAACGTGTGACGTCATCACCCCCGAAAAGTTACTATAAGATCGGGCAATCAGCTGTTCAACTGGCGCCATTTTGATATTCAGAGTTCAAGATATTCTCCCTAGAGTAGCATTAATATTTTTTGTGCAGTAGTTTTTGAATATTTACAATAATAGAGATACTTTTATTTTTGAAACTGAATTATTTAGGCCTAAATAATGTTTGAATAAACACAACAACTAAATATCTGTAAACAGTATGTAAATAAACAAATAAGATGAAACGTTATTAAAACGATGGCTTGTGTCATACCTACATTCCCATACAATGACTTTACGGTGATCAATGACGTCACCACTAAACATTTCAATAATACCAACTTGACAGCGTGTTTCCATGACCCGATTAAAAATGGACTTTTTAATAATTTTTTTAAAACTCTGCGTTTAATATTATTAAATAAAACTTATATATTCAGAATCATCGTTTATTGGTCTAAAGTCTAAAGTCTAAACCATAATATTTTTCACTGGAGTTCCTTATTTCAGTTGTTTTATGGAGCGAAGCTTAATGAATTACGCCAGGGCTAATATCAAGATATAAATTACACAGGTATTGCTTTAACAAGAAATTAAGTGTTTATTTAACGAAGGATTAATGCCATTTTAAGACCAAAAAGCATTTGTCTAGCATTAATATGAAAAATAACTTTACTTTCATGAACTCGCAGTTCATTTGCAGTTAGTTCATTTGCAGCAATGTTCAGTTTGCAAGAAAGTTTTGTTTTCCTAGAACGAAAACTATAAAAACTTTCCATTAATGAAATTTTTTTATAATAATAAACGTGATATTATTATCCTACTAATATTATAAAGGCGAAAGTTTGTATGGATTGTATGGATGTTGGATATTGGATATATGTATGTTTGTTACTCTTTCACGCAAAAACTACCAAATGGACTTTTTTTAAACCTTACAATAATATAGCTCATACATCAGAATAACATATAGGCTATAGCTCAGAGCTCTGGCATTATGAAATTTGTATAAAAAAATTTCAATAGGTGGCACGCGAGCTGTTTGAAAAAGAATTTAACGGGTATGGTGGGGGTGGAGAGGGGGGAGTGGGGGGTGAAGGGGGGTGCAGACGGGGATGGGGGAGGGGTTGGGGGAGGGGGGGGGGAGTGGAGTGGGAATAGGGAAGGTGGAGGAGGCGGAGTGGAAACCCCCTAAAACTATGGCAGCGAAGCCGGGGGCAAAAGCTAGTGTTATAATAATAGAGGGAATTATATAATACTAGCACACCCGGCCACACGTTGCTATGGCTAACGAAACACAACGCCATTACCCAACCTTTATAAAATCCACACCACCCGCTTGCCAGCTGCCCGCTGCCTGAATTGAATATTTGAATTTTTCGGCTTTTATCTACTATAATGAGCAAGTATTATACATATAAACCCTCTTGAATCTCTCTATCTATTGGTGAAAACCGCAAGAAAATCCGTTGCGTAGTTTAAAAGATCTATCCTTGTTCTACCGGTATTACAATGGAAGATGCTCCGAGGAACTAGCATCATTGATCCCTTCGGCACCGGTGCATAGTCGGGAAACACGCCAAACGCGTGCCCAACATTTGTACACGGTTGACATTTGTCACATGAGAACGGGTCGTTTCTACGACTCGTTCTTGTGTTCAACAGCTCGGCTGTGGAATGATTTGCCGGCCTCTGTGTTTCCTCCTTCCTACAACATGGGTCTCTTCAAGACCAATGTTCATTCCTTCCTCTCCTCAAAAAGACCCTCCACACAGCATCCCAGATGACATAGGCCCTGAGGGAAATTATTTTCCTCAGGGCCTCCTGTGTGGAGTTAATGTAAAAATAAAATAAAAAGATCTATGCGCACATACATTTTGAGCTACTTCATTATATACTATGTAATGATGATAATGATAATGATGATAGGGAATCTACAATCAATTATTAATCGTGAAAACAATGGAAATCAAAATCATTTAGGTGTTAGTATTTTGCATGTTTTGGGAAATGTGAATAGTTGTTTATTTTAGATGTGCGGTTGTTATTGGAATTAACTTAGAACCACATTGTGGGTACTATGCAATAACGTGATAAATAGGTAGGTACTTATATATATACAGATATATATATTTTTTAAATTTATTTATCTATATAAGATATGTTTACATTACATTATTCAATGCCTGTATCACTAGGGTATACCTGTGTTGAGACGGCGTAGAGGTACATAAATGAGTATCATACATAAGAATATTTAATTATAACATCCAGAAGCTAATCATTAAAGTAATCCTAAAGAAACCCTCCACTTATCCAACAGAAACGCTTTTCGCCGATTTCACGGTGCCTCGAGTAGAGAATATCTTCAAGAAAAATGCAATTATCCAAATTTACAAAGATAATATCATCAAAAAATTTGAAACCCATCAATCAAAAAGATATGAAGACAACTTCAAAATACCAAAATTTAATACTAAACTAATGCAAAACAATTATATCTATTTAGGAATAAAGTTTTTCAACAACCTTCCGATTGAAATAAAAAAAACCAAAGACATCAATAAACTGAAACTCAAACTGAAGCTACACTTCATCGGGAATAATTAACTTAATAATTACCTGTTTTTCTCTTTTTTTCTATGTATTATCAATCTATATTCATCTCTATTTTATTTAGATTTTTCGAATTTCACTTAAGTGCATAATATTTTAGTATGTAACCGTATCCCATGTATGTACACCTACACTTATAGATAATCCAGAAGTTTCAATTGTTCCCATTATATACTTACCTATAGCATAATGTTATTCTATTTCTGTTATTTTTTTTATTTAAGTTTTTATTCCAGCAAGACTGGGAGGGTAGTGCAATCCCAGTCTGCCATATTACATAAACAACTATAAAAGAAAAGAAAAAAAAATAGTTTAAATATTAGGTAGGTACCTAATTAAAGCATAAAATGAAAACAAAATTCATCACACAAATAACAAAAAATAAACATAAAATTAAAATAAATAATAAGTAGACAGAATTAAAAATAAAAAGATATTTTGGGATCGTCCATCATGGAGGTCGCCTCATCATCTGCATCCATCGCTCATTTAATGGGGAACTGAGCCACTCGGATGCAGCCACGACAATGATATTGGTTGAAGTCCGTATCCTGCTCCAGAAGCTGGCTAGTCGGTGGCGAAGTAGGTCTGGGAATGAGTGCACCCTCCCCTCGGTAAACATCGTGGAGGCACTGCAGAACCTCGGTAGTTGCATAAGTTGCCTGTATGCATTATTGTAGCACACCCTCAGTTTGTCCCATTGCGCTGCTGGGTATTGTGTCCACAGTTCTGACGTGTACAGGGCAGTACAGTATGTCTTGAATAGTAATTTTCTGAAATCTTCGCTACAGTGGTAGAACCGCCTTGAGAGCATTCCGGCCCGTATATTAATTGCTCTTCTTTGTCGTTCCATATCTTCTATATCCTTCATGTCTTCGGTTAGGATATGTCCCAGATACTTAACCTGTGAGGCCACAAGCAGTTCAATTCCTTCTAAATATATTGGAGGAATATGTGATGGCTCCTTATTGTGTTTGAAAGCGACGATGACTGACTTTTTAGAATTGTACAACAGGTTATGAGAGTTTGCGTACTCATCGCATATTTGCACAAGTCGTCTCATCGCTTTAATCGAAGGTGCAAGCAGCACCATGTCATCGGCGTAATTAATGTTGTTACTTCCTTGTCCGCAGATATGACAACCGATTCGTGTATCGTTCAACTCTTGTAAGAGGTCGTTAATGTACACATTAAATAGAGTTGGAGACATATTTCCCCCTTGCCTGACACCGCTCTTAAGGAATAAAGGTCTTGAAGAAGCTCCTGCCCATTGAATGTGATTTTCCTGTTGTCCGTACCAAATAGCCAGCATATTGACCACTGCTGCTGGAACATCTCGCTTTATGAGTTATAATTAGTGTAACTCGCTCATCAAGCACAAGAACGAGTTTCTTCTTTGGTGAGATTGCAATTTTAAATAATTTGTGTACCGATATGTAATTTATATAAAACCACTGTACTATATACCTATATTAAATAAAAAAAAAAATAAAATAAAAAAAAAAATATAAGAAAATTGAAGGTAATAAGATACATACTGATTCATACAATTCAAACAGAAAGCTGATTTAAATTGAGGGTAAATACCATAAAGAGAGCATTATATAGGTGAAGGAAGAGATAAGAATAAAGTAGTAAATCCTGTTGAATCTATGTAGGGAGTTATATTATACATATAGGATTTTACTATTTTAATTTCTTTAATAGGGGTAAGGACATACGTGAGTTGGTAATTCTGTCTATTTGTAATCTATTTTACAGATGTTAGCAGTAGTGTGACGTCCAATACTTATAATCCATTTCTTTATATCTTGTTTGAATTTGGTCATTGATTCAGTTTGTCTAATCGTAGCTGGAAGTGTATTGTGTAGTTTGCAAGCTATGTATTTAAAGTGTTTGGTCCAAAGGTGGTTTTAGGAAGGGAGTTTGGAGAAGTTCTTTATTTTTGGCTCGGGTATTGTGTATCATTTGTGTTGGTTTGTATAGGATTTTGTTGTTTTTGTGTAAATAAACTAAGATGGATTTTGCGTAGAGCTTTTTAATGTCCATAACGTTGAAAGTATTGAAGATCGTATCGGTGCTGGTAGTGAGAGGAAGTTTAAGAATTATTTAAGGAAGGGAAGATGAAGTTTGGCTTGTTGATTGTTGGAATATGACGTGAAAACATGCTTATGATTTATGATATTCATGATACTAATATTTGTGTTATGAAGTATTTTTGGTTTTTTTATCTTTGACAACATGAACAAATAAACTAATCTAAATTAAACAACTAATTTTGAGTCACGCGTTATGTGTTTGTCTGAACGTAGCAAAAACCTTTTAACTCGACCATTTAGCATTTCATATGTTTGTGAATTTGTTATTACATTCCGGTTCCGGTTTAAGATGGCGGCCGTGTTGAATTTTATCCCGCCGATTTTGAAAAAAGAATCGTCATTGAGATAGTGACGTTTCTTTGAACGTTTATAATACATTAAAGTAGTTATGTATTAAGTACCTTCTTACAAATGTTATGATTTCAGGAAATTTTGGTTATGATTTATTAAATAAAATATAATTAGGAACACGGTTTTTTTTACGTTAACTGTAAAATTTCAAACATAGAGTTTTAATTGTTTTCGTTGTAAGAATTAAAAGACACCTTTAGGATGCATTTACGATTTTTTTTCGATTTTCTCCTTTTCCCAACTATTATTTTGACGACCTCCGTAGTCCTGTGGGTAAGACTCTTGACTCACAATCCGGAGGTCGCGGGTTCGAACCCGGCATGCGCAAATAAATTTTATTTGAATAATTTGTGTTATTTCACAATTAATTCATTTAAAATAATATATAGTATATTTGCGGCATGTTCCAGAGTGGAAGATACTATCAGTATCGCCCTGGTGTAAGACCACCATTCAGAATTGAAACGTTGCTTGAAAATGGCTTTAGCCGTGTTTAGTGACCAGATCTGAATAGCCAGGTACTTCCCAACCTTCCTCTTCCCCACCTCTTTCCCCTCCCCACTACCTTCAGCCTCACAACATACCCCAATTGCGGATGCCATAGTCTCACTGTCTCCAGACGGGAGCAGTTGAGATTCTTGTGCGGTATTCACTGTAAAAAAAAAAAATTGTTGGGGTTTACATTTACGACTGAAAATTGTTGTTTATTGATATGGAAAAAAATAGTTGTAAAATTATACACAAAATCCTGCCCGGAGTCGGAAAAGATATAACTGTACCACACAAATAAGATATATGATTCATAAGCTCAATATCGATCGTCCAGTTGATTAGTCAGACATCTTCAAAAAATCGAAAATTGAGTTGAGTGTGCAGCATGTAAAAGTATACCCTCTATCGGGGTACAAAAATTACTCATAAACGCCACCAAATCAAGTATACTGCAGAAAAACTTATACTGAATTCATCTAAATGTTGATATTTTGGGGATCACTACCATGATATTTCAAAATGTCATATTAATGTACCGAACCGTTATGCCTCCCGGTGTTTTTTTAACAAATAATATTTTATCTATGGGTGAGTATTCGAGTATTGATTTCTCAAAACTTAGTATTTGGAGATGTCGGACTAATGAACTGGACGATCGATATATTCAATATTTGTAATTAATGAGATTTTCGATTTCATTGGAAAATTTCATAATAATAAACATATTTTTTAATTTTGTATTTCAAAATATTTTTTCCTGGTATTAAAGATTGCAATACAATTGTACTTTTAAGGGTCATTAACCAGTCAGCGGTCGAGAATTCATATTTCGTCGAAAGATGTTCTTATGATCGTACGGGGCGGTTCCAATGAGAAAGATTAATTATTCTCCGTACCAGCTTTTTTAAATACTAACTCAATATCGATTTTATTTCATTTAAAATTTGCTTTAATTTATACCCTTCATTCAAAAATGCTGGAAGGCGTGATGGTAAAACTATTAAAACTATGTAGGTACTTTTTCTAATAATTTTTTGAAGTATTTATAATTTTTCAATAATGTCTAAGCAAATGCTCTTAAAATTAGCATCATGTTAAATGTATAAAGTATTGGTGTCCAACTATGTGGGAATAAATAAATTAGGTATGCACATCGCGTCTTGTTCTGTAGCGTTCAATAATGGCGTGTTGTGAAACAATGAAAACTAATTAGCTTAGGAAAGACTCTAAGCGCAGAGAAACTCTTCAAATATTCTAGGAACGTGTCTTCTAACTTCTCCGCACTGGATAGTCATCCTTCAAAGTCATGCTAAATTTACTGATGAGCTGTTTCTGTTAATATAATATATCTAAATTTCTGTCTTGAAAACTTAACCGCTGTTAATGAATTATTTTACAAAAAAATAAAAAAGGTAGTCGCATCTGGGACTCGAGTCCAGAACCTCTCGTCTTACCGGGACAAATGCCTTTACCGATTCATTTTTGTCAATCTCATATTTCAAGTGTTAATAAAAAGGTATTCCTTATAAATAAAATTGGATACACATATTTATTTATGCGAGACACTATTCTAGGTTACAAATCAGTTCTTCGAATACTTGTTAGCTGCCAATAAATTGCAATATTGTTAATTCTGAAATTTTAAATACGAAATTTCGTTCCAACCCGGCCAACTAACCCCCCATAGGATCACATCAGTTCTATCCAAGATGATGGAACGTGTGATCAATGACAAACTGCTCACGCACCTCGAGAAGAACAAAATTATTAAAGACCGTCAATACGGATTCCGGCGGAACCGCTCGTGCGGTGATCTTCTCGCGTGTGTGACGCATGTTTAGGGACGGTGCCTGGAACGTTTCGGTGAGACCCAAATGATTGCACTGGACGATTGCACTGGACAGGAGCGTGTCTTCTAACTACTCCGCACTGAAAAGTCATCCTTCAAAGTCATGCTAAATTTACTGATGAGCTGTTTATGTTCGTATAATATATCTATATTTCTGTCCTGAAAACTTAACCGCTGATAATAATTAATTATTTCACAATTTTTAGTAGACCAATTCTCTTTTTATAACTTTCGAAGGTTATTACCATCAATGTAATATATCACTGAAGTAGAAGATAACGCTAATAATCTAAACGAAAATATGAAAGAGAACGAGAATTAGAAACATAATTAAATAACTGTCGCAACTGGGACTCGAACCCAGAACCTCTCGTCTTACTGATACAAACGCCTTTACCAATTCGGCTACTGTAACCTCGCACTCTGAAAAAACTGCGCTTAGGACACCAGGAATATTTGGTCAAAAAGGTAAAACACGACACACTAAAAAAGTTATGGTAAGCGATACAACATCTAGTATGGATATTTTGGTGTCATTGATGAAATTGTTTGATTAAAATAAATCATAATTATAATTACTTTAATCCAACACCGCTTGCCGGGATAGTTAATGTTTTTCAATTTATTTATATGACACATCCAAGACACATTCCTAGAGCATCGATGTCATTACAGTGTAAAGACGGGGGTAGTATATCGCCAACCGGATGGGCTGCGTTATGAGGCTGGTTGAGGTAGGGGCTTTAGAAAAAGATTAATTAACGCGAGTCTTGAAGATTCCAGGATAACATAAAGCAGGAAAAACAGATACCTATAATTCGTTCCGTGTACGAGCCGACTTACACAAAAACTGGTTGAGTTGTTAGCTAATTCACCTTCATTTCATTTCTGGTATATGTTTTCTGTTGCTTATTATAAATATTTATTTATTTGGCTACTGCCATTATACCTAGCTCTCTCATTCAAAATTTAGGCTTATTATATTTGTCAAAGAATTTATATATAAGAATGTAAAAATCAATCATTTTAAATACATGTAGGATTACGAAAGATTTTTTAAATAATTATATTGAGGGATCAGTAGGATTTATCGGTCCAGGAGTTCTACCGAGCCGATGCCTCTGATATGAAAATATCTGGAGTCGGTGAATTATATTCCCATTTGGTCTCTCGTAGGTTCACATGTTGTTCTTGTATTGTTTTGTATTTATTATACTTATATAGTACACCTGCATAGCGTGGATTGACTAGATGATCATTTGTGGAAAAGTGTGTGGAAGGGTTAAGTTTTTACTGTGGGGAAGATTTAACCCGGACATAAAGTCATAAAAATATATTGTTTCAATATTTAACTAATTTCACGGTTTTTCAATTTACAAATGTAATTTCAAATGTGTTTGATTATTTCCAGCCCTGAGAATGAATTATGGGCTATCAACTTAGGACAATATCTTTTTATCTCCCTACAAAACCTCTCTTTCCTGTTGCTTGTATTGTTTTTCCTTTACGACCGCCCTGAATAAATCATTTTGTATTTAAAAAGCTATTCCGTTTTTAATTGCATAATGTCTTTAACGAATTTCATTAACCCTACCTTCCTCGTTGTAAAATTTAGTTTCTCGTTAGAGGGAAAAACCCGCGCCGTTCGCTCTCATTCTCCTACCCCTGAATTTGCCCATTTACCCTCTGTACCCGATGGTGTTGTTTGCCCGTCTTGCCCTCTTTACTCGTTCAGTCGCCTCTTGTACAAAATTAAACACACCAACCAAAATAGCTCCACAAAATAAAATACTATTTTAAATATCACAATGTTTTAATTATTCAACTTATTGGAATAACTTTTGAAGCTTTTTTTTTTTTTACATTAACTCCACACAGGAGGCCCTGAGGAAAATAATTTTCCTCAGGGCCTATGTCATCTGGGATGCTGTGTGGAGGGTCTTTTTGAGGAGAGGAAGGAATGAACATTGGTTTTGAAGAGACCCATGTTGTAGGAAGGAGGAAACACAGAGGCCGGCAAATCATTCCACAGCCGAGCTGTTGAACACAAGAACGAGTCGAAGAAACGACCCGTTCTCATGTGACAAATGTCAACTGTGTACAAATGTTGGGCACGCGTTTGGCGTGTTTCCCGACTATGCACCGGTGCCGAAGGGATCAATGATGCTAGTTCCTCGGAGCATCTTCCATTGTAATACCGGTAGAACAAGGATAGCATTCCCACCCGACGCCTGTGCTCTAAAGATTGCAATCCGTCTGTTAAGATGGGAGAATCTATCAAACGGACCGCCCGTTTCTGCACAGAGTCGAGGGTATTTTTCAGGTATTTTGGAGCTCCAGACCAGAGGTGGCTGCCAAATTCAACCGTGGGGCGCACTTACAGCTTACACACATCACTGCGATATTTTTAATCAATGAAAAATATGATAATATTAACAAATCTCAACGAAATGTGAAACAGAAAAAGACACTAACAATAAAAAAAAGGGTAACGGTCGCAACTGGGAATTGAATCCAGATAAAACTCTCAAAAACATTTTTTTTGCAATATCTTCACACTGGAGGCCATATTCTCTCAGAGCCTATGGCTAATTTGGGGGTGCTGTTTTTTTTTTTTTTTTTATAGTGATACCTCACAAGAGTCTCAGCTGCTCCCGTCTGGAGCTAGTGAGACTATGGCACCCCCAATTGGGGTATGTTGTGAGGCTGAAGGTAGTGAGGAGGGGAAGGAGATAGGGAAGAGGAAGGTGGGGAAGTACTTGGCTATTCAGATCTGGTCACCAAACACGGCTAATGCCATTTCAAGTAACGTTTCAATTCTGAATGGTGGTCTTACACCAGGGCGATTCTGAGAGTATCTTCCACTCTGGAACGTTCCGCAAATATACTACATATTATTTTAAATGAATAAATTGTGAAATAACTCAAATTAATCAAATAAAGTTTGATCCCGCGACCGTCGGAATGATAGTCAAGAGCCTTACTGCTGGACTACGCCGGCCGGCTGTGTGGAAGACGACGGGGATTTCCTTTAGGAAAATAAAGTAGATGAAGTCCTGGGAAGGAAAAAGGTATGAAAAGTGGCTAGTAATCTGGCGGTCAATGTGTCCAGGAGTGACGGATGCATGAATCTATCCCCACCACTACGGTGCAAGGCGATATGGGTCGAGAGATTCCAACTGAAGAGGTCAAAAAAAATCTCCTCAACCGGTCTCTCCCGATCCTGCCCACTATGCAGTAGCTGGGCAAATGCATCCGACGCCAAGATCTAGACAAACCTCACCCCCATGTGACCTACGGCAGACGTGTTGGTTATCCAATAAATGGTTTCCGATGCGAACTTGTACAACTGATAATAATATTATATCACCAACATGTTCCGAAAACAATGGTTCCTTTGTCAGGACACAAAGTTTACTGATTTATTTATAGTTGTTATTATTATAATTATATATTTTTGATACCTACCTTTTTGTCTTAGTTTTCTTCATATTCTGTTTTTTTCTTCATATCCATTTTATCGTCATATTCCTGTTTTGTCTTAATTTTCGTAATATCCTGTTTATTTCGTCATATCCATTTTTTCGTCATATTCCTTTTTTGTCTTCATTTTCGTTATATCCATCTTAGGTGCTCTCCAATTTCCGGACCAACAGTTGTCGTTGAAATTAAGACTAATTAGACAATAAGTTTCCGACAACTGATTCTCGAAATACTATTAGTCAAAAACATGTTTTTGGAGGCAGACAAAGACATGAAGTTAGTAAAAATAATTATTTAATGATTATTATAAGCAAAAATTATCAGCCTGAAACACTCATCCACATTGAAAAATCTTCCAAGATTTTTCAATGTGGATGAGTGTTTCTAGCTGATAATTATTGCTTTTAATAATTGTTACCCTTTGTGCTATGCATAAAAATCTTGTCTTAAACGTTAGTTTAAAAATTAAAAATAATAATAAATTATTTAATGATAAAGTATTATATAAAATACTCTAGAGGTTCTAATTCTTTGGAATTTCTCGTAAAGGTAGTGAAGATTATTGAGACTATATTCTCAGTGCATTGAATTGGCATTTCAAATAATCGTTTCGAGATTACGGTGGAAATTAATTTCAAGATCTAAATCTTCACATAAAAAAAGAGTATACCACTGTACTATTACTACATTGACTCATTGGATTACTATCCTTCATGGGAGTTTAACTTTGACCAAGTATATCTTGGTCAATGAAGCTTAAACATTATGTTCTTATATGTATAAACATAGGAACTTAGACTTCTTCTGATAAATAATAATTAATTTCCAATAATTCAATAACGTATTTAACGAGGGTTCCAGAATTTATTTTAAAGCAATTATTTGCTGGAAACCCTCGGAAATAAACAATCAAAATAACAACACTGGACCTTTTCTTAAAATTTGGTTGTTAAATTTTATAATAAATTAACGTTTTTTTTATTTAACAATTTAACAATTTCCTCTTTGCGCGGTGTAAACACACTACTCGGAAAAGCTTACCGTACAATGTAAATAGCTTTGTAACAGGAGTTTGTTAAATCGTAAGCTTGTAATGCTTGCAGAATTACACATGAGGTGTCTTGAAAATATGTGAACGTTTATTGAAACACAATGCTTTGACAATGTACATTGATAATTAATAATAATTGTTGGATGATTTCTATAGCGCCATTTTCGTGAGAAAATCACCTCAAGGGCGATTAATTCAACAGTTGCATCTAGTTACGGAAGACGAGAAGTTATTCATATGTTATCTGCTACTTTGACTACCTTTGACTGTAATCGCCTCCCAACAAGCTTAATATGGCTAACTGAACTAGAGTAGACAGATACATCTATAGGTTAAAAAATTGTGTTTTGGCACATACTCCTTTCTTTAATTTCAGTCCACCGTCTCACACACACTATTTTGAAATTCCAACTCTTGACATGACTTGTTTCACTTGATTGGGCCATGTCCTCCCCGGGCTTCTTTGTATATTTTCAGAATTGCGTTTTTATAATATCTACCATTAAACTAAATATTTATCAGCACAATGTAATGTAATTTTTGGAGTACCCCCTGAAGGCGTTTCAACCTACGTCCGAAGTCTTTGGCCGGATAAAACAATTTTTAACTTAACTTAACGGGGGAGGATTTTGTAAAATGTCAATCAATCTTGGTAAGACTGTTTTCTTTTGTAACAGATCAACATCTGAGCTGTTCATAGTGCACATTCAAAATTCTTTACCAAATAAAATTGCTGAATCTGACATATTTGACTGACAAATTCTGTGAAGATATCCTATATCCGACCCTTTAAGATGGCCGTACTTCGTTAAAAGCTATCGAGGGACAACACTTCAACAGATGTGTACAAAAAAGCTTTAAAACATCGTAGTCGTCTTTAAAAAAAACCTCTCAACCTAACTTTAACTTCAGAGGTAAAGAATTAATTTATTGCAAGGTTACAATTTTGGTATTATTTTTAATTGATAAACTAATGTTTATGACAAGATTTTGCGCAGCACAAAGGGTGACAATTATGATAAGTAATAATTATTAGCCTAAAACACTCATCTGCATTGAAGAAATCTCCCGAGAAAAGATACATGCCGCCGACGGGACTCGAACTTCTCCTTCCTTCTGATTTTCGGTCAACTGCTTTGTCCACTGAGCTACCTCGGTTTATCTCTCTACCCGCCAAATAATTCAATATATACTAGTGTTTCATTCAACAATTACTGCTTATTACATTTTTCCAAAAGGACGCGGGTTCGAGTCCCGTCGGCGGCATGTATCTTTTCTCGGGAAATTTTTTCAATATGTGTTTCAGGCTAATAATTATTATTTGTTATAATTTTGTGTTTCTCATCCAAGAATTAGATTACGTATTATTTATGTGCAATAAAAACTTTAACCCTTTTTGTTCTGCATTTTAATAGACGTCATCAACAATACTCCTCTAACTTTTGCAACGCAAGTTCCGTATGAATTATTGCAATTACCAGGGCCACATAAAACCACACACTTTGGCCGTCCGGGAAAGTTTGCCTAGAAACATCTCATTCGTTTCCCTCTTCTTGGGAAACAATCTTTGTCTCTCAGTATAAATTGCTTTTACTGCAGAAGATTCTGCCGGGATGCTGCTAGAAGTTTGTTTGTTTTCCCCGGACAGATGACAAACGGGAAGCTAAGAACCCAACCGTGGCTTGCTAACCCTGGCCGTCTCGATCTCATTGTGTTCTCAATATGTATTCTGGTTTTATTTATCAGAAAAACTACGTTAAGTTGGTTACAAAATATGTTAACAACAGATCTTGAAAATGAAATATTGTTTATTTTGTTCATTAGATTGGTCCCTTAACAATTTCGTTGTATTATCGAAAAAAGTAATAACTTAGCTCCTCAGTGGCGCAGAATTTTGTAAAGAAGTAAATTTTCTTCTTTGTGTACATCAAAACTCTCATCAGAAATCAAGCCAGCTTTCTGTACCAATAATAGATAATTCAAATTTGAATGAATTGGAAACTAAAGAGATACATTTTAAAATTTATTTGCAGTAATTGCCCGGCTATATGTATACAAACCATACTTTTGATAAGAATCCAGTGGTGCAAGACCTACTGAAAATGGAATAGGCTTGCGCCTTAATAACTTGGAGGCGTTAGAAATAATGAAAGCAAAAAAAAACGAGTGTGCTTTAGACCACACGACTAACTTATATCTCCCTCTCAACTTCCGTTCGCCTCGCCCGATCACACTTTTCATAACGCTCTCCACGCATTCACCAGCTTACTCCCCAAGTCAAGCGTGCGTAAAGAAATTTTACTTCAAAAAATTATAACGATATTATTTTTAATGAACAAAGGGAATTCTACCCTCCCCCCGCCCCTCTAGCAACCGCGCTCTGATGTTCTGTCCCCATATAACATGTTTTCTCTCTCTCTACTTATTATTGACTCTTTATACCCACATATATATGTAAACGTCTTTACTTAAAGTTAGTTTATATTATTACGGTCCTGAAAAAGGTTAGATATCTATTATTCGTAAAATTGTATAATACAGTAATTTTTATTTAAATTTAATTGTTGGTAGGGTTCGCAGATCAAAAAATCAAAATCCCGGAGAAAATTCCTGACATTTGATAAAAATTCCGGACTTTCTTGTAAATATAATATGAATGACGTTATGCATCGTGGCATGCCGAAATCCACGTCGGGGGGGGGGGGGGACTTTGAAATGGAGATTTGGAAATTGGTAGGTATTCCTTTTAATTTTAATAAACTTTTTTTGTGTTTTTTGGGCATTAAGTGTAAATATTTCTAGACATTTTGTTTAAAATAAATTAAATATCAGAAGTGATGTTTTTACTTTGATTTGTAATAAAAATAATTTGGTTTATTTCATTTTTTATATCAATCTCCACTTAATTGTAGAAATTCCGGACTGTTTAGAATTCTCCCAGCATTCCGGACAAAGACCTTTATTTCGGACTTGGCAACCCTAATTGTAGGTTACAATTTATAAAAATTTGGAGTTTTTATTTATAAAAAAGACATAAGTTCTGGAGTTTCATTTATAAAAAAGACATAAGTTGATTTCATAAAATGTTAACAATCAAGTACATGCGCCTTGAAAATGAAAAATTGTTTCTTTCTTCATTATTTTAATCCCATCCCTTTGCAATTATTTTATTGTAATACTAACTGGTTCCCGGAATGCGTTGCAATGCCATAATGAAATAAATAAATGGTTTCTCCCTGTATGTCCTTTCCCGTGAGTCCCCGTTCCCCTCCCGCATACCCATCCCCTCCCGCGTTCCCCTTCCACCTTCCCTGCGCACCCACTGCCCCCCCCCATCCCGCCCACCCTCCTCCTGCGTTCCATATGTTCAGTCCCAGTACATTCAGTTTTCAAACAGCTCGCGTGCCATCTATTAGAATTTTGTTATTAAAATTTTCATTTTTCATATATTACAAATATTCATTTTTGTATATTATAAGAACAATCAATCAAATTTGGTACCTATTTAAAATATCTTTAATTTAAAAAATCCAAAATAAACAGCTGCCTGCTAAATTCAATTTTATCAAACGCGCGAACTGTCAAACGTGCGAAGTTAAAATAGTCGTTAAGTTTTCTGAAATCATCCAATTTTCTGCGCAATTTTCTTAATTTTTCTCTCCGTAAGAACCTTATACAAAATATTAAAAAACTTTTAAAAAAAAAATGAAATAGGTAAAGTCGTTCTGAAGTTATGGCGTGACCAAGGGAAACGGGGATTAATTTTTATTATTTTTATTAATTAATATTTTATAAATTTATAACGTCTAGCAATCCCGTGACGAAATTATCTGTTGAATCGGCATCTTCTTTCGTAATTAATATTGAATTACCTTTTATGCCATCTTTTAATGTAGCGTATTTGTAAAAATTTTTTTTTTGAGTCAAACAAAAAATAAGATTAACATTAAAAAAAAATATTAATATTTTCAAAGGAATCTAGAATAAGACAGATAAAAAAATTCGATCTTGCCAGGATTCGAACCTGGAATCTTCTGATCCGTAGTCAGACGCGTTATCCGTTGCGCCACAAGACCTGTACGGAAGAGAGCGTTATTTTTGGAAATAAGAGAAACTGGTCTATTTGAAGGCGGGTAAAATAAATATTACGGTGTCTAATTATTAAAATATTTTACCCGTCTGCTTGTTTAGGAATCTGTATATCTCTCTTCCTCTCATACAAACATATGTATTTTTTCTTTTAACCAGAAAGAGAACGAAATAATGCTTCTTATTGTCTTTGAAATATGAAAGCTATCTTACATAGATATTTTACAATCTCGATCCAAAGTGACGGTTTCAGAATTTACGCGTGAAATCGAGGCTTCCGGATTGTGGGGTGCGAATATATTGAACCAAGCAGACGGGTTAACAAGTATGTATGTATCTATTAAAAGATTTGTATTGAAAAATATAGCAAATTGAATCCTTTTTGACTGTTTTTTTTTACATTAGCTCCACATAGTAGGCCCTGAGGAAAATAATTTCCCTAAGGGCCTGTGTCATTTTTGGTGATGCTGTGTGGAGCGTTTTTTTAAGGAAGGGAAGGATAAGAAGTTCTGGGAAGGAAAAATGTCATCTTTGAGTGTGCTGTGTGGAGGATTTTTTAGGAAAAGAAAGGAGAGTAAGTTCTGGGAAGGAAACATGTACGAGGGGTGGGTAGGATTCTGGGGGTCAGTGTATCCAGGGGTGTCGGTAGTATCAATCCATGCGATCCCTCCAACTGCGGTGAAAATCGATGGGTCGAGAGTCCGGCAGGAAAGGTGAAGAGGATTCCCTCAACCAGTCTCTCTTGAGCCGGCCCGCACATACAGCTGGTGGGCAGACGCATCCCCCGCTAAGACCTGGACAAACCTCAACCCATGAACCCGGGCACCTCTGCTATGTCACCAAACGTAGCGAACCACTTAGGGTGACCTATAGCGTAGGTGTTGGTTATCCAATAAATTGTTCACGGGGCGGCGGCACCCATACTCGCCTCTCAAATTGAAAGTTAATTATTAATTCAAAGCTCCTTAGTTCCTGATAAATAATCCGTAGCGAGTTCAATTCAATCAAATTATTTATTCATTTTAAAAACATTATAAAATTATTAACTGACCCGACAACGCGTTGCTGTGGCTAACGAAACAGAACGCCATCTACTGGATGGTTACCCAACCTTCATAACCACCGCCATCTGTTTATTTGCATACAAATAAAATCCACACCGACCGCTTGCTAAGGCATTCTCCTTTATATATTTCAACCAATTTACACAAAACCTTGACAAATTATATAACTTAACCTTCCTCATGAATCACTCTATCTATCTATTGGTGAAAACCGCATGAAAGTTCGTTCAATAGTTTTTGAGTTTATCGCGAACAGACAGACAGGCAGACAGACACGGTGGAGGACTTTTATTTATAATATGTATGTACCTATGCATAGAGATAAAGTAAAGCTGGAGTAAAAAAGTAAAAAAGCTGGGCAAATTTCATAACCCCAAATTACTCGATTCAGACATATATATATAGATATTTGTTTAGACATACACAAATATTTATTTTATAGATATGAAAATTCAGATTGAACATTTTAATTTTAATAGATACCAGCAGACCCGGCCACACGTTGGTGTGGCTAACGAAACCTTTATAACCAACGCCATCTGTCAAATCAAATCCACACCGCCCGTTTGTCAGCAGGCTGCCCGCTGCCGCTTGGCCAGATATATTATGTATTTCAACCAATTTACACAAAATCTTGACAAATTATATAGGTACCTAAAAACCTACCTCATAAATCACTTTATTTATTGGTGAAAACCGCATGAAAATCGCATGTTTAAAAGATCTAAGCGCACATACAGCGTGAGCGACTTCATTTTATACTATGAAAAGATAAAGATATTGGAAAAAAATCGTTTTTATTTTATTACGCGTCATTTCATTAGCGTTTTATCTCATTAAAATATGTTGTAAACCTCACAGAGCGTTTAAATTTTGTGATTTCTGGAATACACACAGTGTAAAAGTTTCTTATTATATATTTTATTTACTCAGGCCTTCACTCAATTCCGAGAACATTTGTAAAATCATTACTGGGTTTATTTCATATTTCGCTCTTTCATGTTTGTTTTGTTTTCAGTTCCAAAAATCTCTGTGTTTAGAATTTTTAGCCGTTAATAATATTTTATTTTATGTAAAAATCCAAAGATGGGATTCCGCTTTTACCGTCAAAACTCGATATTTTCCACAACCCTTTCTTCATTGCGAAGTAAGAAAATCTCAGAATTCTAGGGCCGCCTGCTTCAACAAAAAGCTAATTCGTGAACTAAATTTAAATTTTAACCGTCAGTTAAAGTAACAAGGATGTTAAATAGGGCCACGCGCTAATAAACAATCGCAATTCGTGGCTCTAACTTTATTTTTAATGTCAACACCTCACAAGAGTCTCAGCTGCTCCCGTCTGGAGCCTGTGAGACTATGGCATCTCCAATTGGGGTATGTTGTGAGGCTGAAGATAGTGGGGAGGGGAAGGAGATGGAAAGAGGATGGTGGGGAAGTACATGGCTATTCAGATTTGGTCACCAAAGACGGCTAAAGCCATTCCAAGCAACTTTTCAATTCTGAGTGGTGGTATTACACCAGGGCGATACTAAGAGTATCTTCCACTCCGGAACGTGCCGCAAATGTACTAAATATTATTTTAATTGAGTAAATTGTAAAAAAATACAAATTATTCAAATAAAATTTATTTGCCCACGCCAGGATTCGTTCCCTGCGACCTTCGGATTGCTAGTCAAGAATCTTACCCCTAGACATCGCTGGTCGTCAAATTTATTATTTACAAATATATACAGAAAACATATTTACCTGGTAGTAAAGTAATAATTGCTAGTGTGGCCAGTCTAAAAAGCACAATATCCTTCGAAATTACATGAAAAAACGCACCCCATTATTTTTTGGTGCGGCCATACCGAAAATCAAATTTGAAAACCAGGACGACTGTCAAAATATCTGTCTGTATTTTGTTTCGCGTCTTTGTGGGATCTGACAGCTTTGTTCATATAAAAATATTTGTATGAATATTTATAAATAATCGACGATCTATTATAATATATACATAGGTACGATGTTACACGGAAAAAAATATAACACACTTTCCAGTAGTTGTAATACCTCCTTGCGTTTGGTGTGTCAAATTTTACGAGATATTTCCACACCAAAAATTCTGAATCAGCCCAAATAATCATATTGTTAACACGGGTTCGAAATGCTTTTGGTTTCGCTGCAAGTCTTGTTGGATGAGGAATTTATCGTCACTATAAAAATTTTCTATAATATTTATCATGATTAATAATCAAGTTGAAGCCAATGACGTTGAAGTGCGCAATTTTGAACCTTACCCCCAATAGAACTATCAAATATGTCAAAATGGCGGAGTAACTCTGGAGTAACTATCGGTTTTCGGAAAGTAAAAGCAAAAGTTAAAAGTGACACAAAACAGGCAGTTAAATTGATTGAAAAACACATTTTTGTGTTATTTAACTATAGCAAATTCTTTTACCGTTACTTTTCCACTAGCAACCGTCGAAACCGATGGCTCCTAATTGGTGATAGCTAAATGTATCTCGCGACCAAACCAAATACACTTAGGTATTCTGAATTATAATTAAAGCATTTTATTTACGAAAACCAATTTAATTTATTATTTGAATAGAAGGTCAACTTTCCGGTTCACTATTGATTCGGCATCTCTATGGCATTATTTAGCATCAAATTTTCAGTAATGAATACTTGGATGAAGGGTTACCTACTTGAGATCGTCTAAATCCTTTCTCACAAGAAATTATTTAACTAAGGCTCAAAATACCATATAATAACTCTTCGTTTCGTGTTGTTTTGTATTTTCGTGTTGTTTTCAATTTGGGAGGCGGTTATGGGTACCATTTATTGAATCGCAAACATCCCTCCCATAAGTCACCCCAAGTGATTCGCTATGTTTAGCAGGGGTGCTTGGGTTCCGGGGTGAGGTTTATCTGGGTCTTGACTGTGAATGCGTTGGCACACATACTGCGTGGTGAGCCGGATCGGGAGAGGCTGGTTGAGGGAGACCTAACCTAGACCTCTTCAGCCGGACTCTCGACTCATCGCTTTGCACTGTAGTGGGAGGTATGGATTCATCCGTCACCCCTGGACACATTGACCCCCTGATACATACCCATCCTTTATATTTTTTTCTACCCAGAACTTCCATTCCTTTCTTTCCGTAAAAAGACACTCCACACAGCATCTCTAAAGATGACAGGGAGATTTTTCTCAAGGCCTCCTGTGTGGAGCAATACACGACCAATACCAGGAATGGCCAAATCCAGAACTTTAGGAGTTTTTTAACATGTGGAATGTATATAAATAAACTGTGTTTACTGTCACTTACATCACGAGGTAGGGACCTTTTAAATACCCGTTTTTTTCCGTAATTTTCTAAAATTGTTCAATTATAAAAATTGATTTCGGAAGTTGAGTATGAAAAATATATGGCGAAAAATTGTTTTAAACCTTCTAGTTAATCTACCTCTGATATCGACAAATTCTATGCTTCGGATATATCTTACCATTACCATTGAATATCGATTCATTATTTAATTTTCACAATATGGATACTTGTATTGTTAAGCTTCTAGCAAACTTGCAAATCTTCACTAATGGACTCGGCGTTGCCAGGAAACGGCCTGCCTTTGCATTGTCGATGTTTCCTTGCAGATAATATCCCATTCAGCTACGCCCCACACGTAAAGTGACTAGCGCTTACGTGTCAGGACGTAGCCTCCGACGTTAAATATTTACCGCAAATAATGCCGCGAACGACGCCGACGCGCGACGCCTCCAGACGTCCACTTTACCCACGTGATTTGTACGACGCCGGACGCTTAGAAATGTGAAACAGTTTTCAATAGCCTTCGCCAACTGTAATAAAATGTATCTCCATACATTTAAAAGACGCGGATGAAATGAGTAATGTAAGATCGCTATAGGAAACTAGTGAATCTACAACACAGAGAACCCAAAAAAAACTTACTTTTTGTGCTTTTTTCTATTTTTCGGCATCTAAAGGGATAAAAAAACCTTTGAAGACAACTCTACGCCTCGAGACATTAAAGACGATATTTCATAGCAGTTATTAACCCCCTAGCGACTATTAGAAAAATCAGTTTCAAAATTCCAATTTCGGAGTCGAGTTACTCGATGACCATACCTCAAATAAAAAACGTTATACCCGAAAATCGTGTTAAAATGTTTTTTTTTTGTTTTTGAATATTTATTTAGATGTATCCAATGTTTTTCATACATCTAGTAAGAATATATACACAAATACAATTTAGATATACGGTTACATTTTTACAAATACATTTTAAGAGGAAAAAAAAGATTACTACATAAAAAAAAACATTTTAAGGAAAACAGATAACTACGTGACTAAAATAATATTGGTAAGATTGTTACAAATCAAAAAACATTCTTTGCGTATAATGCACACATCCTATGAAAAGTGCCAAGACTTGACGCTTTCTATACGGCATTCGGCAGGCTGTTATAAAGTTTTTGCCCTTTATAAAACGCGCTATTTTGTGTGCACGAAAGTTTAGTTTTGGGAAGCCTAAAGTCTCCGCGTCTAAAATGTGATATATATTGATCAAAGTTTCTCGCTCGCACTACGAGTTTCCGGACACCGTAGATAATATGTTCTTTGATTTTATGTATTATATTTGTATGTCTAGAAATAATAATCTAAAGTATGACAGAAAACTTTGAATCGTTACAAATCATTAAACTACTGTACACATCCCTTGTTAGAAGCCTAATAGAATATAACTCCATAGTCTGGTCGCCCTTCTACAAATTCATATGTATACTATTGAAAGAATTCAAAGAAAATGTCTATGTTTTATAAATTTTAAACTTAACATCCCTTTAGAGCACATAAATTACCCGTCGTTAATGAATATTTTAAACATTCCAACTTTAGAAAACAGACGTAAAATAAACGAGCTAACCTTTTTATTAAAATTATTCAACTTTAAATTCGACAGTTGTGAACTCCTGCAATTAATAAATCTACATGTACCTACACGAACAACTAGACAAACATTGACATTTTATATACGTACATCTCATTCGAACTATGATTTATATTCTCCAATACAACGTTTGCATAGTCTTGGTAACAAACACTTAAACAATCTGGATGTATTTAACAACAATTTGAACTTGGCAAACTTCAAACGCCCTATGTGCCAACTATTTATTTCTACCTATCCCATAAACTAATGAGAACCACAATTTTTAACATTACCTACTTTATGTCAACTCCTATATTTTATGGACCAAATTTTGTTTCTTATATTTTATGTTACCTGTAATTTGTTAACGCTTATATTTTATGTAACCTAAATTTTGTTTTTAACAAATATTATGTAAACCCATTCTTTTCACTGTAATTAAAAAAAATGTACTGCATTCTATGTAAAAGCCTTACGGGCGGTTAAATAAATTAATAAATAAATAAAATAAATAAAATAAATAAAATAAATAAAATAAATAAAATAAATAAAATAAATAAAATAAATAAAATAAATAAAATAAATAAAATAAATAAAATAAATAAAATAAATAAAATAAATAAAATAAATAAAATAAATAAAATAAATAAAATAAATAAAATAAATAAAATAAATAAAATAAATAAAATAAATAAAATAAATAAAATAAATAAAATAAATAAAATAAATAAAATAAATAAAATAAATAAAATAAATAAAATAAATAAAATAAATAAAATAAATAAAATAAATAAAATAAATAAAATAAATAAAATAAATAAAATAAATAAAATAAATAAAATAAATAAAATAAATAAAATAAATAAAATAAATAAAATAAATAAAATAAATAAAATAAATAAAATAAATAAAATAAATAAAATAAATAAAATAAATAAAATAAATAAAATAAATAAAATAAATAAAATAAATAAAATAAATAAAATAAATAAAATAAATAAAATAAATAAAATAATTAAAATAAATAAAATAAATAAAATAAATAAAATAAATAAAATAAATAAAATAAATAAAATAAATAAAATAAATAAAATAAATAAAATAAATAAAATAAATAAAATAAATAAATAAAACGACTTCGAAAGGTGTCCTAGTTAAGTTTTGCTAATCAAACGAACATTTTTTTGGTAGGGTAGTAGGTACTTAGTTGCATTGCTTTCTATCATGAAGCAGTCATATATCTTTGTTTCTTTCTTATAGAAAGCTCTCAGACAGTACCGATACACGCCGCACAGCTTTTGGCTTTTTACGTGTTTGAATTTCTGATAAGAGTCACAGATGATGCCGACACCAAATGGTTTTCAGTCGCTTTTCCATGAAGTGTTTTCTATATTGAACGTTTTCATTTCAAAATTCTCTGTTCAATGAATTTGTTGTTATCGTCAATGTATATTTTGTAAATAGGTAAATACGTTCCAGAGTTGTAGAAACTTTCAGATTAGCCCTGGTGAAATATCGTCATTCAGAATCGAAATGTTGTTGTGTTGGTGACCAGATGTGAATATTTAGATTGTCCCCACCTTCCTCTTCCTCGTCTCCTTTCCCTTCCTAATAACAGTTGATCCGCCGACAGTTGCTCCCCCGGCTTACCTATTTACAATATGCAGTCGGTTTAGGAAAATAAGGTATAAATCTTCACATGTAGCAAACACTTTGTGGGAATACATAATTATAATAAACACAATAAAATAACTCTGTTTCAATTCCACTTTATTATTTCTTAAATGGGATAGGTCTACACGCCTTAATAATCTTGAAGCCTGCATTATAATATGAGTTTGAGATGTGTAAATAATCTCAAACCCTCTGAGCCTAAGACTCACAGAAATGATGATTATAAAAAAACTCTACTTGCGCGAACAAATATATCACAAAGGATGGCACAAAGAGAAACTCCAGGGAAAATAACAGATCCACCAACCTTGTTTTGTAGATCTTGATGCTTGGAGGCCTCCGTAATGTCATCCAATCAATAATTAAATTCAGTCAATGCAATCCTTAGGTGACTTGAAAATGTGCACAAGAGATGAAATTTGTCAATCAATACACAAACTCATAAGTTTTCACAATGATTAAAATTTTCCAAGAAACAAACAGTGTCAGTTATTTTCTTGGTTTAGATTCTATTTTTGAAAACAATCCATTTAGGTGTCTCTGCTAAATCCAATGAGTGAGTAAGTACCCTCTTTGTGATATATATTTATTTAAATTTTCGAACAAACAAAACATATTGCAATGCGTAACCAAAGCCCTTGAAATAAAAAAAACGTCATTAAAAATAAATAAAACCAATTTACTTAATAAACAATTAAATTTGTCTAACACCCCCATTTTTAAATGTTTACATTACCCCCCCCCCCCCCGCCCACGTTCACCCCTCCCTCTTAGGCACCTCACTCCTCGCCCCCACCTAAGTTGATGTTCTGTCCCCCTCTTCTAATTTTCTTTTAAATACCATGTATATTGTATTATGTTCAATATATTTTTATTCATCCCTGAGGAAGGTTCAGGATGAACCGAAACCGGTTGAATTAAGAAATAATAAAGTGGAATTGAAACAAAGTTATTTTATTGTGTTTACTGTAAACACGGTATACCTTTCTAAACAAAATATAACCAAGTGACCCCGAAGGGGTGTGCAGAGAGGACATTCACCGAATAACCAAAGTATTAAACATATCTTCATTCATGTGCATCAATGAAAAAACTGCTTGTCTATATCTGTAAATACCAGCGTATTAGTACAAAAAATCGACACTGTTAATAAATTCGTTTGATATCCATACAATTTGGGAGACGGGTATGGGTTCCGCCGCCCCTTAAACCATTTATTGGACAACCAACACCCCTGCCACAGGTCACCCCAAGTGGTTCGCTACGTTTGGTGACTTAGTAGGGGTGCCCGGGTTCATGGGATGAGGTTTGTCTAGGTCTTGGTGGCGGATACGCTTGTCCAACCACTGCGTGGCGGGCTGGATCGAAGGAGACTGATTGAGGTAGACCTTTTGACCTCTCCAGCTGGATTCTCCCGACCCTTCGCCTTGCACCGCAGTGTGAGGAATAGATTCATACGTCCATCACTCCTGGACACACTGACCCCCAGATTCCTACTCACCCCTCATACCTTTTTCCTCCCATATCTTCCTTCCTTTTCCTTAAAAAACCCTACACACAGCATCCTCAAAGATGACATAGGCCCCTAGGGAAATTGTTTTCCTCGGTGCCTCCTGTGTGGAGCTAATGTAAAAAGAAATCTTATTATTAAGAGTCATTTTGAAATCGATTTTACGTTTGAAATTGGTAATAAATAATGCACAAAAAATATAATTTTGTTGTAAATATCATTTCGGGGGGCCATTGTTGGCGAATAAATTGTCGGGTCATCACAAAAAAGCATGTTGAATAAAAGCTTCAAGTTTATACAACTGGGTTTATTATATACTGCCTATTCATAGTGGTTCCCGAAATCGGTTTCCGCTGTAAGGTTTTCAATTAATTAACTTTACAACAATGTTTTAGGGGTAGGTTTTGGCACTGGGGTAAATTAATAGCCAACCAAAACATTTCAGACGCCACTTTTCTGCAGTAATAAATTAATATTTTCGACTCCTAACACATTATTGCGTAATGCGCAAAGAACATTAAATATTTCAATTTGGCGGCACAAATTTCACATGCAATTTTTTGTGTTCAAAAAGCTGTTGTGATAGTTAAAGAACAGAGGTTAGCCCTAATTACATATGTAATTTTATAATATGCGAATTATTTAACCTCTCAGGCTTATTTGTTCGCTTTTCGGAACAATTCATGTTAGTCTCACAGAAATCGTTGTGTCTCTTTTACCATCATGGTAAGAAATACGATGAAGAGAAAACACCCCGTTATATCCTACTAATATTATAAAGGTAAAAGTTTGTATGGATGTATGTTTGTTACTCTTTCACGCAAAAACTACTGATTAGATTTTAAAAATTCTTTCACTAATAGAAAGTTACATTATTTGCGAGATCTATAGGCTATATATATTGGCTAGCTCTGGCGTTATGAATAATCTCTGGCGTTATGAAATTATTCATCATACGTTTTCTATCGCTAACAAAATCGATTTATTGCAAACGCCAATTGTCGCCTTGGAAACGATGTTTTTTTTTTAATTTGGTTACTATGGACATCCCTTGGATGTTAAAATTCAAATATGTATAAAATACTAATTCCTACTTTACAGAATGGATTTTAATGAAACTTTACAATAATATGAACATATAGGCTATAGCTCAGAGCTCTGGCATTAAGAAATTTGTATGAAAAAATTGCAATAGGTGGCACGATTAGTAAGATATCTATAATTTTGTAATCCATTCAAATTATTAGGGAAGTACCTAGGTACTTCAAATAAATTCGCTTAAATATTTTCTAAAATAGAATTTTTATTTAAGAATCTTTGTTTTGCAAAATGTCATTCTCAAATTTTGACATAATGTCACACAACAATTATTGTTTTAATTGGAATATATAGAATATAAAAAGAAGAATAATAATTCGTACTTAATAACTATCTATAAAAATGAATCACCAAAATGTATGTATGCGCATAAACCCGAACGACTGAACCAAATTGGATAATTCTTTTTTTTGTTCGTTTTTTTTGTATAAAACTACCGTTGAGTTCTGGCATTATGAATTTTGTATAAGAAATTATAACAGGTGGCACGCGAGCAGTTTGAAAACTGAATGTATCGGGAATGAATGTGTGGAATGCGAGAGGTGAGTGGTGGGAGTTGGGAGGGGGGAAGGGGAGAAGGAGGAGGGTGGGGGGAAGGGTGCTAGGGGAGGGAGAGGGGGGAGGGAGAGGGGGGAGGGAGAGGGGGGAGGGAGAGGGGGGAGGGAAGGAAGGGGAAAGGGAATGGACGGAGGAGGTTTTGGGGAGGGGTAGGGGGTGGGGGGGAAGGAGGTTGATGGGGGGGAATGGAGTGGTGGTGAGGGGTGGGTGGAGGGGGAGGGGGATTGATGGGGGGAGTGGAGTGGGGAGAGGGAAGGTGAAGGAGGCTGAGTGGAAATCCCCTAATGCCATGCGAGCGAAGCCGCGGGAAAAAGCTAGTATTAAAATATAAAAGTTTACCACAAAATAGTTAAAATGTACACCTTTATGAAACCAAATTTTCGAACCGCAACTGGATAAAAAATTATTAATTATTTTTTCTTGAAATGTTAAAAAAAGTGAGTTGAAGATAACTTTAATAAATTACATTTGTCTAATAAAATTTATTTGTTTTTTTTTTCGTTAACAGTAATATTAATTTTTAAAAAACGTAAGGTGAGCCATTTTTTAAAACTTTTTTAGGTTTCCATTCAAAATTTTTATATTTTTTTACATTAGCTCTATGCAGGAAGCCATAGGGAAAATAATTCCCCTCGGGGCCTATGTAATCTTTGGGGATGCTGTGTGGAGGGTCTTTTTAGGAAACGAAAGAGAGGAAGTTCTGGGAAGGAAAAGGGTATTAGATGTGGGTAGGAATCTGGGGGATCAGTGTGTCCACGGGTGACAGACGTATGAATCCATACCTCCGATCTGCCATGCAGATGGTGGGTAGACGCATCCGCCGCCAAGACCCGGACAAACCTAACCCCATGAACCGGGCCCCCTGGTAAGTCACCAAACGGGTGACCTATGGCAGAGGTTGGTTATCCAATAAATGGTTCCCGGGGCGGCGGAACCCATATCCGCCTCCCAAATTGAAAATGTACATGTTAATTTGGAATCATAAATTTTTTAAATTATATATTATTTCATCACCTTTAAAAAACAGTTTTTAGTTTTTGGATGCGTTCAGAAATATTCAATTTTTTTGGATTTTATTGCAAAGCGGAAATATTATGACCTTCTTACAATTAGGGGCGAAGCCTGAGGGGTTAAAAAACACTGCTATTTTTTATGAATAGCCACTAACATTATTCCAACAGCGCAGACATGTTTTTAATGAGGCATTTTCGTGTTTTTAGTTTCTCTCATATAAATAATTTTTTATCTAACAAATGAAAACATTTAGACATTTTTCTCGTAATTAGGAATTTTAGTGTTTTTAGTTTCTCCCATATAAATTATTTTAAACTAAAAAATGTGCGTATTTAAACATTTATTCTCTTGCTATTATATACCTACACATATTACTGTATTATTAACATTTATTAAATTAATGTTTTGCTCTACTTTAAATCCCAGCGTGCGCAAGCAAATATTATTTGATTGATGTGTGTTATTTCACAATTTAATAATTTTAAAATAATATAAGGTACTATCTGACCCGGGGAACGTTGTTCTGTCATATAAATTATTTCTATGTGTGGATGAAAGTTATATGAGGCGAAAGTAGCGCCATCTGTCATTCAACAACATAAATAATTTAGTTCTGTTTGAAATACTAAAATCGCGATTAAAAAATGGGAAGGTGGGTATAGGAGGGTGAAATTTTTGGGGTTATAAGTATTTATGATCCAAAAAAAAAAAAAATTGTCAAAAAATAGAAAAAAAAATTCTGGATAGGGACACTTAAATCACCTAGCGGTATGAATTATACTTAACGACCTTCTAAATATACATACAAAATTTCATAAAAATCGGTCTAGCCGTTTCGAAGGAGTGCGACTACAAACACCGTGTCACGAGATTTATATACATATACCTACATAGATATTTGTGGCATGTTCCAGAGTGGACGATACTCGCCCTGGTGTAAGATTACCACAGGGAATTGAAACTTTGCTTTAAGGCGACGCATTAGCGCTCAAAAAGAAGAAGATGGAGAGATATATAATTACGAATATTAGAGGAGCGCGCTAATATTTAAAGCAATAAAATCGATGCGAAAATTGCGAAAATGTTTATAAAACACGACTCCTTTAAAATAGAGCAAAAATCTCATGGAAGGTATCTTAAGTATCATTTAAAGAAACATTGTGATTTTTTTCACAACTATAACTTGTAAAATCACTGAAAAAAACGTGTTTACAATAATTTTCGGAGCATACTTTGCTTTTTTTTTCTTTGGGAATTTTATATAATTTGCGTTTCGGCCTGGAACGCGTCTAGATATTATCTTAAAAAATAAAATATATTTTTTTAAGAGCTTAAAAACTTCAAATGTTTAAGGGAGATGTGTAAGAAATCGGTAGAAATTCGGGTAGCGGCGCCTTAAATCTTGTCGAGAGATTTACCCCTCCACCACGGAGGCTGTAATAAAAACGCAAAATAGATTTTATGTAAATAAGGCTTTCTTCACACGTCACAAAGCCAACACTTTCCATAATAGATCTTCCACAAGACTTCAGAGTTTTGTTAAATTCGTGGTGTTTCAAAGTAACTCATCACTACTGTCTTTTCTTAACACTAACTAATGTTTACCCCGCTCCGTGAACACACAGTCTACTGCATTAAACAGCAACTAGTGCGGAATTAAGCATTAAGTCTCATGTCTCGTGTCGGTGCAACGCCTGAGATCGTGGCTTTGTGTCTTCTGGTGCAAGATCATATTCAGACAATGCGATGTTCTATTTAGGTGGATTTTCTGCTTACAAACTAACCGAATTTGTGACGAGAAGTCAGTCGCTTCCATTCAAATGATATTACGCCATATTATGTGAAGTTCAGACGTAGATCTAAAACACAAAATTCATAAGTGGATAATCAACAAAGGTATACTGCGGGCAGATAACTTGAACAACACAAAAACACACTCAACGCCTGTATTTCTTCTCTTAACCTCACAATTATTTTTGTGTTTCTTTCATATTTTTTTCTATTTTTCCATTTTTCTTGTCTCTTTCTTTTTCATTTCTTTTGTTGTTCTTTTATTCTATTTATCTATTTAAATTAAAATATTTGTATTTTTATCTTATTTTTCTTCCAAGATTAAGATATCAAAATTAGTTTAAATTCCTGCCACCTCGGAACAGGCTCATCCTAGTGAGGTGGTATATACCAAAAAAAATGTATATTGTATTTTGATATATTATTTAATATATTTTATTGTAACATCTTGGTTAATAAATAATAAAAAATAAAAAAAGATACTTTTCTGTGAAACTTAAACGTGAGTAATGTTGCGCGGTTTTATTGAGACTAAATTAACTTATTTCCAGCAATAACTTACTTATTAATTTCTATGTATGAGTAGGGTTTTTTTAGGAGAGCCTAGGATAATTATTTCACTCAGAGCCTGTGTCATCTTAGTAAAGGAATCAGGAATCATGTCTGATTACCTCTAAAAGGGATCGAAATGAAAATCTAGTCTCCTTCAACGGAAACAATCTTTCGAATAGGCCCTCCAATGATAAACTTGGTGTAACTATAAGTGACCAACTCAGGTATGGGAGCTTCATCGAAGGCAAAGTTAAATGCTTGCTCGACTGTCCTAAAGGAATCCTCCTAGTTGGGCAGTCAAAACATTTCATAAATAATGTATGTAAATGGTTAATCTCTTACTAAATAAAAAATAAACAAAAAAATTGCTTCCCAAAAACTGGACGTACTGTACAGAACCCGCAAATACTTTAGTACTACACAACTGCTAACCCTATAGAAATGGTAGAGTTTAGCAGCCACCTCTGGTCTGGAGCTCCAAAATACCTGAAAAAACACCCTCAACTCTGTGCTGAAACTGGCGGTTTGTTTGATAGATTTTTCCATCTTAACAAACGGATTGCAATCTTTACAACACAGGCGTCGGGTGGGAATGCTATCCTTGTTTTACCGGTATTTCAATGGAATATGCTCCGACGAATTAGCGTCATTGATCCCCTCAGCACCGATGCATAGTCGGGAAACACTCCAAACGCGCGCCCACCATTTGTATGTGCACGATTGACATTTGTCATTGTCAAGCTTCTCCGACTCGTTCTCGAGTTCAACAGCTCGGCTGTCAAACGATTTGCCGGCCTCTGTGTTCCCTCCTTCCTACAACATGGGTCTCTTCAAGACCAATGTTTATCCTTCCTCTCCTCAAAAAGACCCTCCAAACAGCATTTCAGATGACATAGGCCTTGATAGAAATTATTTTCCTCAGAGCCTCCTGTGTGGAGTTAATATTAAAAAAGGAGAGAATATTCTGAAAAGGAAAAATGTATGAGGTTGATTTTACAATAAGTGGTATCTTAGATGTAGGTAGATCGGATGAAGAGAAATACACCTCTTTTCAGGAACCCGTTCCAAGGTTTATTCAATTTCTTTCACTTTATTTTATTTATTCTTGAATTTCACGCCCAGCTGGGCTTTTACATGTTTATTTTTTTTAACACAAGGGATATCTAAATAAGTATAAAGTCACAAAAAAAATACCTTCAATTCAATGCAAGATGAAGAAATAGAAGATTGGAGATAGTACAATAAATAAATGAAATGAGTCGAAGCAGATTTAAGCAGTAATGGTATGGTAGATCCCTATCCCCCGTCCAGGATGACGGTTCCCGTTTTTACCTAAAGGGCGTGGTTTTGAAGACATAAGGGCTGGAAATTTTGCCCTCTTGAAATTTCTAGAACAGTCTTCCGGAAAGTTCTAGAAGGTTCCGAAGAGCTCTAGAAAGTTCTGGAAGGAGTGGCGGAGTATGTCGTAGAATGTTCGGGAATAAGTAATCGGGTACATCATTGTGGAACATTCTAGAATACTCTCGAATGTTGTCCTTAGCGAAGCCGGGTAATCCAGCTATTAATGATATAAATAAATAACAAAGAAACAGCTTTCGTAACACTCCGCAGGGGTACGAAGAACACAGCTCAATTTTTTGTAATTTTGGCTTTCCTACGATACATTTATTATTATCACTTCGAATAATTTTAAAAAAAATAGTGGTCTGAGGAAAAAAAGAAATAGGTTCCTGTTCTTCAGATAAATTATTTTTGATTTTAGTTTATTCTTGTATGTGGAATATTTGGATAAGTGAATGTTTCTAAGACACAATGAATATTATGATGACATTTTGCATATAGATTGAAAAAAATATGTATCTCTATCTCTAAGTACGATACGAAAAATTTTCCCACTCCGTATATCTTTGACAAAAAATTCACAAGACTGCGACAGTAACAAAAAATTTAGTGCAAAATACGATGGTGATTTAGATTTTTCCTCGTATCAGAGGCAGGGCAACTTTTTGACATCTGAACCTCTGGTACTGTTTTTTTTTTTTTTAATTTTATTTAAGTCCCTTCTCTTGAAGTGTTTTTTTTTATTATTTCTCATGATATGCTTTCGGTTGTGAATAGTTTAATAAAAACCTGACTTGAATTTTATATTCATAATAACTCATCTGTTCTAGAAATTATTAGCTTGCGACTGCAAACCTACATAGAACTCAAAACTTTCTTCACACGGTTCGCAAGTATCGGCAATGATATATAATGTGATTCTTTTTTATTGGTTCAAAGATATATGCCTACGGTGTGTTAATACTACCAATTAAACATTGTTTTAAACACCCGCTGGTCATTACTTAACTGGCAAATAAGTTGATTTCCTATTAAAAAGCTTTTACCCCACAAACTCTCCAAAAATGTTCATATTCTTTCTATTATACTATATAGGGATTGCGTGACCTCCTTAAAGTAGTCGGTCACAGTCCTCAGTCACAACAGTTGATGTTCGAGTCCTTTACCGTCTCACGTCCCTGCTTTCACGGAAGCTCTATACAATGTAGGTAGGTACTTAGGTATGTACATGTATACAAAATGACTCCGCTCGAGATTTCCGACAACGTCTATGTTCTCAACCTTCTTCCTTGGCTTCCGGTCACTCTACGATGAACCCTCTTTAGTTGTGTAGCCTTTCATCATATTCTAAGGACTTCATGTTGCCCATGCTAATTGAGACATGTTATGGCAAACCCATCCGCTCAACGAAGTTACATCCTAATCAAAAAAACCTTTTTTGAAATAAAACTTCTTTACGCACGCTTGACTTGGGGAGTAAGCTGGTGAATGCGTGACGAGAGCGTTATGAAAAGTGTGATCGGGCGAGGCGAACGGAAGTTGAGAGGGAGATATAAGTTAGTGAAGTTTTGCTTCAGTCGTGTGGTCTAAAGCACACTCGTTTTTTTTGTTATTCGACTGTTATTTCGATTATTTTTTCAAATAATCGCCACCAAATTTTTTTTTTGTAGTTGCCCCAATTCTTAATCATTTTGGTTTTTTTGAAAATATGTTAACAATTTTTAATCAAATTTGATAAATAAATAAATTGACTGATATTATCAATCTACATATATATTTTTTCCTTACGATCCTAGCGTTCATATTATTTCTAAAATATTTATTTGTCCTTTTCTTCCGTTTCCATCAACCTGTGAGACAAATTAGGTACACAGACCGACTGCAGTGCAATTATTTTGCGTTGCCACATAGGTACGTACTTTGCCCGATTTAGGGCTGCAGGGCTCATCTAGAGGACTTTATACGAAAGCCTCGCGCCGAAAGCATTCCTTTTGATGAATAAAAGAATTCGGTTTTTGGTATTTCTCCCTGGGATTGTAGTCCAGCAAAAGGCGGCTGAACAGAAATTTGCATTTCAATGGAAAATAAATACTTAAGGTTTGTTTTCTGCGATGGAAAATGTTTTCAAAGGGACGAATCCGGGCAAGTTGGAGCTCGAAAACACGTTTTCAGCTAAATGGCTGCGAATCAAAACGGGCGTTTTATTTTTCATTTAATTTACAGAAAATGTTACAGAAATTCATTATTCGATATATTCGTCGACTAAAGTAGTATTCAATTTATAAATATTTACTACTTTAGTCCCAGAGACTGTAATACTCGTAGAATTCAATTGAAACATTCAAATACTTTTTTCTAAGAATAAAACGAATATTTGACTAAACATTTTCAGGTAAACACCTATGTGAATTTCTTTCAAATGTTGAAATCGTTTATTATAATCTTTAAATAACAGAACGTTCTTACATATTTGTCACTTCCACACTTTTATTCTTTTAGTTTTAAAATGGCCACTCTATTGAATAAAAGTTTTATTAAATTAGTACTCGTGTAACAACAACTTTTATTTTTATATATTTCCATAAGCTATGATATTATTATGTAAGAACCTATACTCAGCGTTCCTCTATCATTATAGGTCTTCTTACTCAAGTTTAAAAGTTTCCTTTCATAAAAACTTGCCTCTAAGCATCTGAGATAAGAGTATTAACTATGAAAATCCGACGGTTTTGTAAGAAAAATTTAGACCTCTTATCCGTAGGATCCAACAAACCAGAAGCCCCATTCAAATTTCCATATAACCGTTTAACTAATACCTAAAGGTGAAACTGTCGCCCTACAACAGGAAAAAACAGAAAACCGTGTTTAACGCGGAGAAAAAGTAATTGTGTACACAAATATCGCCCTTATTCATCAGTCCCGTACCACTTTAGAGATACAGAAAGGCTAAAATACGGTAAACATTTTGCCGCCGTAGTAAACGAATGAAGGTCTGACGCTTACTGACTTTGAAAAAATAAGTAGTCACTTAACAACTTAGTCCTTTATCATTTCAAGCAGCGCTTATTATCAATTGCGATCTTTTCCCATCCCTACGTATATTACTCCTGAACATTTGTACAACCGTAAGGATTGCAAAATTTCTGCAATAAGCAGAAATCTGCTTATTTGCCTGAATTTGAGCCGTAAGTTACGACATCTTCAAATTTGCTATTGAATTTTATAGATCGAAGTATTTTTTTTAAATTTACAGAGTCCTGTATAAAAATGAGCCAAAATGCTATATTGTCCGTTGCATTTTTCTGAGTGTTATCAACTGTTGATGAAGTGTACAGAAAAGTTTTTTTAAATGCACGTTCAATCAAATGTTAACTTTTTCTGACATTCCTCAAATTTCGCTTTATGGTAGGATCCATAAATTTAACGTAATTTGGAGTTTATTTTACCAGCGATAGTTTTAAGCTACCTACCTAACTCGTAATAAATATGTCACTCGTTTTTTTACGTTAGCTTCACATAGGAGGCTCTGAGGAAAATAATTTCCCTTGGAGCCTAAGTCATTTTTGGAGTGCCATGTGAAAGGGATTTTTTTAAGGAAAGGAGGTGAGAAAGATCTGAAAAGGAAGAAGGATTGGTGGGTGGGTAAGAATCTGGAGGTCAGTGTATCCAGGAGTTTGAAGTCAGAACTCCTACTTCGATGCAAGGCGATGGATTGAGAGAGACCGGCGAGAGATATAAACAGGCAGACACCGCCAAGACCTGGACAATCCTCACTCTATGAACCCGGGTACCCTGCTAAGTCACCAAACATAACGAACAATTGAGGTGACTTATGGCAGACATGTTGGTTATCCAGTAAATGTTTTTTTTTTTTTTTTTTTTTTTTTTTTAAATTTATTTATTTATTCCATTTTTACAATTTTACAAAGTTAGGTATAAGTACAATTATTTTTTTAATTATGTACATGTAATGCAAATATTTTTTAATGGTGGTAATAATACCTCTCTAATTGAGAATTTCTCGTGTTTAGGGAGGGAGTACTAACACAATTGATATTTTGATATATGTTTAATTGATGCTACCATGAGCGTATTTATGAAAAAATAAAATAAAAACAACATGTATGTAAAATTATATACCTGTGCACTATTTTAGGAAGAAAGTTTTTTTTTTTTAAATTATAAAATATAAAACCTGTGTACACATTGAAAATATAAGTGGGCGTAATATAACACAAACATTAGCATTATTGTTTTACATTAGCTCCACACAGGAGGCACCGAGGAAAACAATTTCCCTAAGGGCCTATGTCATCTTTGAGGATGCTGTGTGGAGGGTTTTTTTAAGGGAAAGGAAGGAGAAGAAAATATGGGAAGGAAAAAGGTATGAGGGGTGGGTAGGAATCTGGGGGTCAGTGTGGCCAGGAGTGACGGACGTATGAATCTATACCTCACACTGCGGTGCAAGGCAAAGGGTCGGGAGAATCCGGCTGGAGAGGTCAAAAGGCCTACCTCAATCAGTCTCCTCCGATCCTGCCCGCCACGCAGTGGTTGGGCAAACGTAACGGTTATGGGGTTGGCGATACCAATATCCGCTTCCCAAATTGGTTTATGGTAGTTAATTGCTCAACAAACCATCTACAAGTGACAGTAATAATAAAAATAATAATAATAGTTGGATAATTTGTAGAGCGCAGTTTTTATGAAAGATCACCTCAAGGGCACTGTACAATTTAATGTGAGTTCTTAAGTTCTATCCAATGGTATGACTGATTTTGAACCAGTTCTTCTCCAAATTGAGCTGACCATTGTAATTCAACTGCGGTACCTGCCTCTGTGAAAAGTATCCCACCCCCGAGGCTTGCGAAAGAGACAATATTAAATCTCCTCTCCAGATATTCCTCACAAAAGGAGTAGGAAGATAAAAGTTGTGCCTTGTATAATGAGAGTAATCAAATAAAGACAGTCCGGAGGGGTTGATTAATGAAAATCACCCTAAATGTTGAATGACGAACGACGGATCTTGCGAATGACGTCAAATTTTATTATTAAGACGTTTCTTTATTACGGGCTTACCTTTGCTTATTCTATTTTCCGCCGGGTAAGAATTTATACTGAGATAAGAATTAAGTAACTTCACTGAAAGGTATGCAAAATTTTGATGACTAGGATATAAGATTTTGTTATTTGAGATTTTAAGGGTGTTGAAAGTAGTACTGTATTAAAATATAACTAGCCGTTGGAAACAATAGTTATATTATTTCAACGTCCAACGCTGTTGAAAATAATTAGCGCCAACAGTTGAAATATAATACCTACATGCGAATATTATTCAACGCAGTCAACGATTCAACTGCCTAATAAATAAAAAGGGTTAAGAGTTTGTACTTCGTGGACAACATTACTCGATATTTTAAATGGTCTTTTGGTTATGTACGTACCTACTGCACGTTTTTTTTTATTTTCCCATCCAATACGGCCGATACTCAGCGCCATGGAACAATCAAATTTATCAACGACAAGCAAAAAAATAACCTATTGATAATTGTCAATGTTTTGTACCTATTGTTTTCAACGGTGTTGGAATGATTAAGTCAAAAGGGTCAAGAGATCACACTTCGTGAACGATATTATACCCAATTACACAAGGTCTTTTGGTAATGTACATACCTACTGCACGTTTTATTTTATTTTCCCATCCAATACGGCCGATACGTAGCGCCATGGAACAATCAAATTTATCAACGACAAGCCAAAACATAACCTATTGATAATTGTCAATGTTTTGTACCTATTGTTTTCAACGGTGTTGGAATGATTAAGTCAAAAGGGTCAAGAGATCACACTTCGTGAACGATATTATACCCAATTACACAAGGTCTTTTGGTAATGTACATACCTACTGCACGTTTTTTTTTTTTTCCCCGTCCAATACGGCCGATACGTAGCGCCAAGCAACAAGCAAATTTATCAGTGACAAGCAAAATATATCTTCAACAGGATAATATTTTCAACACCGAAACCAACGTCTTCCAACAGTTTCAACTTTCAACGTTATTATAGGATTATTATTACGTGTGTGTCGCGTGGGGCATAGAGATAATAATAATTAATAATACATCAATGATTCGGGGAACCACCCGTTAAAATGGATTCCTTAATACGATTTTGATATATTTTTTGTTAGTATCGTGTCGATCTCCTATTATAGTTGCGTCAACGTCGACGTTATTTTCAACAGCTATTTTCAACAGTTGAAAATTGCCAACGATAGCGACGTTGGCGTTGGATAGAATTATCGTCAACGCCCAGTACTAGTTGAAAGCTTCTTTCGTTAGTTCTGTAACTCCATTAGTTAGTTAATTCTGTATCCCTCCACACAGCATCTCTAAAGTTACCATAGGCCCTGACGGATTTTTTTCTTCGTGGTCTTCTGTTTGGAGCTTATGTAAAAAAATAAATAAAGTTGCTGTCCCTTTCCCCTTGCCTCCCCGAATACTAAGCGAAAGGGACAAATGTCTCAGGCTGATCATACTTAAATAAAATCATCAAAATCAAGGTTTGGTATTCCTCTGTTTTGTCCTCCAAGACTAGACCGATTTTTGAAATTTTTTCACCACCTGTATTAAAAGAAAATAGTGTATAATAGTCTATATCTGTAACAATTATTACAAGCAATAATTGTCAGCCTGAAACACTCATTTACATTGAAAAATCTTCCGAGAAAAGATACTTGCCGCCAATGGGAGTATCTTTTCTCGGAAGATTTTTCAATGTAAATGAGTGTTTCAGGCTGACAATTATTGCTTATAATAATTGTTCCCCTTTGTGCTATGCATAAAAATCTTGTCTTAAACATTAGTTTATAAATTAAAAAGTCTATATCTGTTTTGATTTTTTTTTAAATAAATTTTCACAGTTGTGTACTGAATTGTAGTTTTTATTTTGTATACTTTCTTTTCATCTTAGTTTAAAGTGGTATTCAGTCTTTACTTTTATTATCTCGTATAAATTTGCATTAGTCTTACGTTACTACTCGGCTGTGCTGAGATATGAACACTCCTTTTGAAAAGTCACTATGTTTAAAAAAATTTTCATCTCAATAAACTTATCTTGAGATGACTGATTTACTTTACTTTACTAAAGTTGTAGATACTTTCAGTATCGCCCTCGTGAAATGACTAGCTATGATCAGATCTGAATACCCAGTTACTCGTACTACACCACCTTTTTTTAAAAAATTTTATTAGCGTTATAAACTGTCATTACAAGTTCATGTATAACCGTGTTAGAGATAGTCATATCATTGACCAATAAAGTAACGACATAAAAATTTGAGACCATAATAAAAAGAAAAACAAACAAAACAATATATGTATGTAATATAAACAGTTCTGAAGAAGTGCATCTATTCACTTAAATCTACAAAAATGTATTTTCAAGGGTAATATTATATACTGTAACATTTTTGAAGAGGTTACTTAATGCAAACTGCTGAAATCAAAAAAGAAAATGTAATGAAAATGAAAAAAAATGAAAATGAAAAAGAAAGATAAGGAATTAATGAAACATTAAGTTTTCAGTTGAATATTACTTTTTACGAATTTTATGAAGTTAGCAAGGTTCGTGTTAAACATGTCAATGTCTGTGCATAATCTATTGAAAGTGCTACAGCTTCTTCTTATAAACACATTTTGAAGATAATTAGCATTGCTCTTAGGAATATAAAATATGTCTGGAGATCGACTGACTTTTATTGGACATCAGGCCCCCTAGCATGGTCGATCGATATATGTTTTATCGAAAATGTCGGTAACTTGCGATCGTTCCCGAGTACGACTGCAGGCCGCTAACGAATAAACAACAGTTTGTGTCAAATATATTAGGAACCCCTAGTCATTGTAAACTATTGTTTGTTCGTTAGCGGTCCGCAGTCGCCCTCGGGAGCGATGGCAAGTTACCGACATTTTCGATAAAACCTATATCGATCGACCATGCTAGGACCCCTGAAATTAATATTTTGTAATAGGTAAGGGCTATCAATAAAATTGTAGATTATCGTATAAAGCATTACTAGGTCTCTGATATCTCTGCGTTGATCAAGGGTTTTGAGGTTCATAGGACATAATTTACATCATTTCGCATGCGAAACGAAACATATTTCAAAAACCTTTTCTGGACTCTTTCTATATTTGATTTATATGTAGAACAATGAGGGTTCCATACTTTCTCAACTCCTTCCACTCCCCACTTCATTCAGCCTCACACAATAAGCCAAAAATTACGAAAGTCGTGGTCTCAGTGACTCCAGACGGTTGGTAGAAGTTGGGACTCTTGAGCTATACTAACATAAAAATAAACTTTATTTCAATGTTTGCATCTCTTGGATTTTCGATTATAATACGTTGAAATATGTACATATTACATTTTTAGTGTGACTTAGAGTTCATCGCCTCAGTTCTTATTTGTCCAATAGACCATTTTAGTTTTTGTTCAATCTCCATTTTAAAATTAAAAATAAAGTATAAAAAATGATAGTTAATCACTTGACTAAGAATTATTTAAATTAATGACACCTTTACCTTTACTGAAATCGCTTCATCTTAAAAACCTGTCATAATGTTTCATTGAAATATTGAAAGAAAACTCCTGTAAAATTTTCAAATGGTGTGTTGGACAAATACGAACTAAGGCGACGAGTTGTCATGTTCAACACATTGTGTGCAAGTATTGGTAACTACCTTGAGTTCAACAGCAGTGTTCTTGAGTTCAACAACTCGGCTGTGAAACGATTTGCCGGCCTCTGTGTTTCTTACTTCCTGCAACATGGGTCTCTTCAAGACCAATTTTCATTCCCTCCTCTCCTAAAAAAGACACTCCATATACCATCTCAGATGACATAGGCCCTGGGGGAAATTATTTTCCTCAGGATCACCTGTGTATAAAAAACAAAAATACCTGCTCATCAGTAGAATGTGGCCAGTTCTACTAGTTTCGACAATCAGTGGATGCGTAATGCCCTAATCTACCTATAACATATCGATTATATTAATTATTCACGATCATATGAAAGATTCAAAGCTCATAATGGGCTCCAATAATAATCGATGCAGTTTCGTCGAACTAATCATATAAAGCTGCGTCACTTTCATGTCGCTTGAACTTAACGTTCTAGAGCTAGAGTGTATGCTGCCTTAGAAGGCAGATTTCTGCTTTATAGTTAAGATGTAGATAGTGTGTATGTGCGTTTTTTTTTAAACATTTTCCCAAATTTTTTTATGAGGTAATATATTATATGCTTTACTGGTCCCGTGTTAAGTTTTTTGCAGGGCCTTTTTGCGTGGGCGGACTGACATTTTGGCTGTGTTATATCCTTGAAGTCTGACAACCAGAGCTCTTAGAACTCATCCTATTCAAATTCAGGAACATACACAATATAACATTTTTATCCAATATAGAAAAGCTCTCCGATGTTGTGGTGAGATCCGTATTTCGTATGCATATATGGACAATAACATATTATCTAGTTAGCTTTGTATTTTTCATCATGAGTTTTGATTTTTTTGAATTATCCCTTTATTTAAGACCCGCTACACTATTTATACCATGTTTTCCAGCCGTTAAAAAGAGAGAAAAAAAATCCGAAAATGTAATGTACGAGGTTAAATTACTGGACAGTAAAGTTCTAGTAAAAATAAAAGTAGCATAAAAGTGAAACTGCCGAGCGATTCCGTATCTTTTGTGATAACAGGCGCTATCTATCTCCTGTCAGATTTGCGTAATTTTTACATATTTACTGTCACATATTTTAGTTTAGATCGATTTAAACACTAATTCCTGCAAGTGCGCATGATTATTTATATATTTAATTAGCTGACCCGGCCACGCCTTGCTGTGGCTAACTAAACACAACGCCATCTACTGGATGGTTATCCAACCTTTATAACACCGCCATCTTTGAGTTTATCGCCAAGAGACAGACAGACAGATAGACGCCGCGGAGGACTTTAATTTATAGTTTGTAAGATAAAAAGATAAGATAATGTAAGATATAGAGAAGATAGAGATAGGTATATTAATCTACCCGTAAAAGGTAGATGTATGCCATCGCGGACTTTTGAGAAGATCTGTAAAAGAGGAATATCCCATGAATTGTTTTGTTATATCTCAAAGGGATTCGGCAGTGTTTTGATGAAAGCTCCCAGGCGGTTTGGCTTTATACTACACGTCTAACAATTGTCGTTAGGTTTCAACCAATTTACACAAAAACTTGAAAAATAATATACCTAAACCTTACTCACGAATCACTCTATCTATTGGTGAAAACCGCATGAAAATCCGTTCAGTAGTTTTTGAGTTTATCGCGAACAGACAGACAGACGCCGCGGAGGACCTTAATTTATAATATATAGAGATGTACGTTGTACGAAGAAAAAGCAAATAACAGCCATAAAAATCACGCAAATCTGACAGGAGATTACGTCCGCTATCTAATAATGATCCCACAAAAAATACGGAATCGCTCGGCTGGATAAATAACACTAATTATTATTACTGTTATATTAATTTTAATTATTTATTTCAACTAATTTTGCAATTAATTATGAACGCCTTTGACACAATAAATTCTTAATCGCCCAAATGGATCCCCAATAATTCAGCAAAAAAAAATGTTCCTACGAAAATTAACTAATAGAAAGTTAATGAAAATTTGAGATAACAAACCGTAATCGGATCATAAAAATGTCAGTCGTAAATAGCAAGAAAATTTATTATTCTTTTGTATTGAAACGCTTTGTTGAACAAAAAAACGTTTTAACGCCATTTCATTGCGTAATTTGGGCCTTTTGGAGTAATTATATACATCAGATTGCTTTAATTATTATTCGGAAATAATTGAGAAACATTTTTATTGTCGGTACTTTTTATGCAAACGATGTAATATATCAGTACGAACAATTATTATTTAATTTGAGAGAATATATAAATATATATATTTTTTTTTTTTTACGTGAGCTCCACACAGGAGGCCCTGAGGAAAATAATTTCCATCAGGGCCTTTGTCATCTTTGAGGATGCTGTGTGGATGATTTTTTGAGAAAAGGAAGGAGATGAGAGTTCTGGGAAGGAAAGGGTTTAAGGGGTGGGTAGGAATCTGGGGTTCAGTGTGTCCTGGTCATCGGCCTCCAAGACCTAGACAAACCTCACCCCATGAACCCGGGCACCCCTGCTAAATCACCAAACATAGCGAACCACTTGGGGTGACCTATGGCAGAGGTGTTGGTTATCCAATAAGGGTTCCCGGGGCGGCGGTACCCATTCCCGCCTCCCAAATTGAAATAAAATTGAAAATATAGTAGAAAAAAGCTAAAAAAACCGTAGATTGTTAAGACAAAAAGATTAAAGTTAAGATAACACAATATAAACAACAGTAACACTAAAGGAAAGTGAAAAAACGCAAAACTAAACAGAAATTAGAAGAGATAATATTAAGAGGGTAAAACCAGAGATAACCAGAAATATGTCATTTTTAAATAAGATTTTAGACGTATTGACTCTTTTCCATAAAAAATTATAAATGGATTTCGAAAGATTGTTTTTTTATCTAGTAAACGCATGTTTTAAATTGAAATTTTTTTTTCATTTTTAGTATAATAACGTAAGCATAGGTCGTTGGCAGATTTGTTAAATTTAAAAAAAAAGATTTTGTATTATTCAACACCCATTTCAATTCATATAATCACGCCTTTTAGCGTTTTTGGATGTAGGTGTAAATTAAAGCATATTTGGAATGAAATAAAATCGACATTGACTTATAATTTTAAAAGCTGGTACGGTGAATAATTAATCTTTCTCATTGGAACCGCCATGTACGATCGTAACAACATCTTTCGACGAAATGTGGAATTTCGGCAGCTGGTTGGTTAAACGCCGCTAAACAAGAAATAAAACAAGTGACAATAAAGATTGTAAAAACACAGCCCAAAATAGTAGACGGTAAAGACAAAACAAAGCCTTCAATAAAACAGTTGACAGAAAACAAAATATAAAATACAGTGCAAAACGACTATAACAGTCTTTTATTTTGAAACATGTATTAAACAATTCTAGAAAGGAAGATTCATTCGATATTCTTGTAAAAGAGCACTTTTCAGAAAAGCGACGAGTATAATCGATTCAAATTTATTTTGTCCTCTCCCCTCGGTGACTAAAATTTTGGTCGCCTCGGGGTAAGCTATTCAAAATATCTCAAGAGCATCTGAACGATTAATTCAAGACCCCATTCCGACATGAAAATGTTTCGGAACTGACCGAACTAATTCATAGTCAAAATGTTACATGAAGTTGCTCTATCAGTTTAGATGTGGTATTGTGTATGCTAGATAATCTCGGCTTTGTGTTTTGGCACGTGTTACACCAGACAAACATAAAACAAATATTACAGTAGTTCCTCGTTTTATGAAAATAAGGATGAAGCACTACAACAGTATTATTGAAATGAAAACTTCATTAGCACCAGATATGATTTTAGATTTTCACAGCCAAAAATATTTTCGTTATTTGTTTTTGGGGTGTTATGCCGAGTTACGCTACCTCCTTCTTTAGCCAACGTTTCGGACAGCATTGCAGTGTCCATCATAAGGGCATATCCGGCAGATCCGACAAATGTGTGATCTTGTACTTTATTTATGAATTGATTTCTTCGATTGCACATCTTTCATTATTGTTGACATTATTTTTTTATCAGGCCATTACTATTTTTGGCGTTTTTCTCATCTGCCACATCATTTGCAATTTGGGAGGCGGGAATGGGTACCGCCGCCCCGGGAACCTTTATTGGATAACCAACACCTCTGCCATAGGTCACCCCAAGTGGTTCACTACGTTTGGTGATTTAGCAGGGGTGCCCGGGTTCATGGGGTGAGGTTTGTCTAGGTCTTGGAGGCGGATGACCGGGACATACTGAACCCCAGATTCCTACCCACCCCTTAAACCCTTTTCCTTCCCAGAACTCTCCTCTCCTTCCCTTTTCCTTAAAAAAAAACCCTCCACACAGCATCCTCAAAGATGACATAGGCCCTGAGGGAAATTATTTTCCTCAGGGCCTCCTGTGTGGAGCTCATGTAAAAAAAAAAAATCAGCTCTGATGATTTACACTGTAACGCTGTCCGAAACGTTGGCTAAAAAAGGAGGTAGCGCAACACGGCATAACACCCCAAAAACAAATAATTAAAATTATTTAGCACCGTTTGGATTTGAAATTCGATGAAACAACAAAAAGACAAGCGCCCAAAAAATAGTGACACTAAAACGAGACAAACATGTACATCTATAGAATTTAGCCTGCGAGAGAATGAGATAAAATAATTGGTCTCCTCTTTGTGTTGTACTTCGTAGCCTCCCCACTCTTGTCTTCTTTAGTTTTCTGAAGGTATCACTTCTACCGCGTATGAAATGCACACTTTTATTTTTTAAATTTAAAATCCAATTGTTATAATGAAAGCAATGTACATACTCCTTACCACATTCTAGAAAGCATAATTGGTTTTTAGTTTGAATTTTCGCAGGTTGGTCCATTAGACTATGATTGTAAATTCGAATGTTAAAATTATTAACGTTAATAGAAAATGATATATTGTGGTATTTCAAAGTCTCGTAAAACATCGAATCTTGGTCCATTTCATATTTTGAAAAAGTTGTGACCAATTTCCGAGTAACTACCTATATTGATTATGTAATTTGAAACGCTGACCATGTCTGAGAATCGGCATTTTACAAATTAAAATCAGCGTTGATGGTCAACTAATGTAATGAGAATTTGAAACAATCCTGCCTTAACATTATTAAAAAACATTTAAGGTGGAATACCCGAATGAATAAAACCTCAAATTGTAATACTTTGATCGTTGAATACAATAATAAAACTACTTTTAAACTAAAATAGTTAAAAAAGCCTAAAAACGATTCAATTGCATCTGGAAATCGAACTCATGATCTCTTCCTTGCTGAGAAAATGCCCTGGCTATTGAGCTAATCGACTGTAAACATGTTACATCATTTTAACGGCATCTTACTTCTAAGAGCTACCAAAATTATCTTATAGCTCCTATATTTTAGTCCAGTCAATGAATGGTCCAAAAGGAGGTGTAGAGTGCGTGAGCATCAACCTAAGTGATTCCTTCAGAAACTTGTTTAGGGTGCTTAGGGTGTGAACATACTAAAAGTCCTGACGTCTAGGTGGTGAGCTAGGGGGGGGGAGGGAGGGGGGGAAGGTCCTGATTTTCGGGTTTCCGTTTATATATCGAAAACGGTGCGTTGCAGAGAAAAACATTTTAGAATAAGTAAAATCTCTTAAAATTATCTACAACTTTTATTCTATACGTAATTTTTGAAATCCCAGCCGTTTTTGAGTTATACGCTCCACAAATGTCAATATTTTCGAAAAAATCATTTTAACTCACATTTTTCATCAAACATTCCTTCATATCGTCTAAAATATTCATTCAAGAAAGAAATTCATTTAAAAAAGTTGTAAATAATTTAATTACCTTTTAGAATATATATATACATATGTAAATAAATCTCCAACCAGTAAATATTTACAGCAATTTAAAGTTTTTTCGTAAAATGTCATCATTTTCAGAAAAGGCTGTTTTTTCTTATCTCAAAATTATTAAGACGGGTTTTTTCATCGGGGGAAATTACTTATTAGTTGTCCCGCAAAGATCGGGCATTCCCAATGTCTTATGTCAGTTCGTCGATAAAAATTCACGATGAAAAGGTTGCAGTTGACCCAACACTGCTGTTTCAGCGGATGTGTATAAGCAAACGATCAGATGAGGATTTGATGAAATTCTTTGAGTATGAGTTGGCCCCATTTCCCTTGGCACTGTTCAATGAAAGTGGGATGCGAAAGACAACTAAATCTATTCTGTATAGCTTATTCGAGCCTACCAAAAAAACTGTTGTACTGTCTCAGGTGAACATAGTTGTGGACGGAGGATTTCTACTACACAGAGTAATTGGGCAAAAAGATGCCTCCGTTGCCGCAATTTGTGATCGTTATATCACGTATGTCAACCACTACTATCCCGGAATGACTCGCACTGTGGTATTTGATGGGTAGGTACGCAAACCCAGCCAATAGTACGAAATCACAAGAACAGATGCGACGATACAGACAGATACAGAATCTATGCATGCTTGCATGATTCTACGCGAATTAAATTGTAATCTAGGTAGTGTCTTGAATAAATATGTATATCTTTTTTTTACTGTGCGACATCTATTGTCTTTTTGAGGATCCTAATATATTTTTTGCAAACCGACCTTGATTCAAAGTTAACTTTTACAAGTGAATCCACTATATTTGGTTTACATTTAGCCTTGGTTTCGCCAACCACAAGGCAAGTGGTAGATGCTTGAGCCTTTGGGGCGGGTAGTTATAGCCTAATTAATTTCTTGCTAATTAGGCCACCACGACAACCCCAAGTGTTTGTCTGATAATTTACGAAACTGGAAATCGCACTTAAACTTGTAAACTGCACGCCCGTTGCACATGCTTTATCTCACTGCAAGATACTTGAGATGCTGGAAGAAAAGGACCATTGTATTAAACCTTGAATATGTTTAAGGTTATTGTAGCATTTTCTTGCCTGCATTTATAATTAATTGGCATTAATTTTCAATGAGTACTTATCAAAGATTTCAATGGGAAAATTATTTCCTAGGAGGTCCCGAATTTTCGGGAATCGTCTGAAGCTGAATGAGAAAATTAGATAGCTGGGAAATGCCGGACTATTGACATTTATCAACCTGGTTAACCCCTCAGGCGTCGTGCATATATTATCAGATGGTCAAAATATATCTGCTTTGCAATAAAATCCAAGTAAATCGAGTATTTCTGAACGCATCCAAAAAATAAAAACTGTTTTTGAAAGGTGATGAAATATGCTTTCCAACGTTATTATTTGAAATAAACATGATAATATTAAAAATACATGTTAAATTTTTAAATTCAAATGCAAGAAAGTTTTAAAAATGGCTCACCGTACGTTTTTTCTGACTAAAAATACTCATGACGAAAAAAACTAAAAATTCACGTCTCTTTTATTAGACAAATGTTTTATTAACATTATCGTCACCTCACTTCTCTCATATAAAAATAATTAATAAAAAAATCACTAGGTTTCTTTAGATTTTTTCTCAAATAGCATTCGGAAACTTGACCGAACGATTTATTTAAGATCTATATGAGCTGTTCCCAAAAGCAAACGATTTCTGTAAGATCTACATATATTATTCTGAGAATATTTGCTGATATTTGAAGGTGTCAACAGATGTCCTTCTAAAGGTCCCCTTGTTTTTTTTTAATAAGGGCCATTAATCATCCAGCGGCCGAGAATTCATATTTCGTTAAAAGATGTTATTATGATCGTACAGGGCGGTTCCAATAATAAAGATTAATTATTTTTCGTAGCAGCTTTTTAAAATAATAACTCAATAACGATTTTATTTGCTTTAATTTATTCCTACATTCTAAATTGCTGAAAGGCGTGATGATAAAACTATTAAAATGATGTACTTTTTTTAATTATTTTTTGATCATAAGTATATATAATTTTTAAATTATGTCTAAGCAAAATAAGAATGAAAAAAAACTTAAATATATTGATTGGTAAGATCGTAAATAAATAAACTGAAGTATTTTCGTCACAAAACACGTGGGCGGATATTTTTTTAAATGATTTTATTTAAACTAAAATTAAATTTCTGAAACACAGCTTTCCCAGATAATTTATTGATTTCTTTTACTGCATGATTATATGATTTGAAATGTGTGTTGTATAATACAAAATTTTGTTTGAAAATTTAACAAATCTGCCAACGACTTACGGAAATACCTTATTGTATTAAAAATAAAAATATTTTCTCAAAATTTAAAACAAAGCTTTACTAGATAAAAGAACAGTCTTTAGAAATCAATTTATAATTTTTTGTGGTAAATAGTCAATACGTCAAAAATTTGATTTAAAAATGACATAAGGAATATCAATTAAAAAATCAAAGTGTGCAATTCACACAAGTAGACAGGAGTGGGAAAGCTACGAAGCACCACACAAAGAGGCGACCAATTATACTATATTATTCTCTTGTAGGCTATATCCTGTAGATGTATGTGTTAAACTCTTTTTAGTGTCGCTAATTTTCGTGTCATTGAGTTTCAAATACAAGGTGCAAAAGAAGTTTTCACTACAAAAATCCTCCAAAAAATCATTTTTCGGCTTTACACCCTTCGTCCATATTTTCTCACTTTTTAGCCTTAATTCAGTATTATTTGCTCCTTTGGGAATTTTCCACTACGTTAACTCTGGCTACAGGTACTCGGGACCCTTATTTAGATTTAAAAAAATCCAACATGTTTAAAGCCTTATATAAAAGGATAGTTTTTTTTTAAACATTTTTTTAAGAAATAATCAAAGGTTCTAGAAAATAAAATGGCATTTTTTTTTCAGAACATAACAGAAATATATCTGAGTCCTTTGTTCCTATGTTTCGTGAACAAGATTTCTCCCAATAATCTCCACTGAATTCCTCCTTGATAATATCCTTGTTGATTAATCAATTTACAGGCATCACGTATTGTGCTAATGATTGTACGATCACAAGTGATGTGTCACATGTCACAACGCAAGGCTGTTTCCCTGACATGCGATCAAATTACATTATCAAAATTGATTCTATGCCAACTCGGAATCAAGTCAACTCAACACCTATTTGAAAAATCATTAAAAGCTCCAAAAAAATAAGTTTAAAATAGCCCGTAGATATAACCCTCACCTAATGTAAGCTATTTAGACATTTTTTCATAATTTTTTTTTCATCACTCTTATGACTTTTCAAAAGAGGTTCTGGATTGATTTCATTCTGAGTTGTCCGGTGTGATTTTATGACTGTTATTTGCTTTTTCTATGCACAACGTAAATTAAATGAATAAATAATCATGCATACTTTCAGAAATTCGTATTTAAAACGATCTAAACTAAAATATGTGACAATAATTATGTAAAAATCACACAAATCTCACAGATCACGTCCGTTATCTCATAACGATCACGATCCCACAAAATATATGGAACGCTCTTCCGTTGTCTGATTAGATTCTGGGATTATCATTTCTTTCCGAATCTCAGGCAAAGGCTAGTATTATCAAATATTACTTTTTTTAAGTTTACATTATTTATTATTATCTTTATTATTGTTGTACCAAACAAAGTTTTTTTTTAAGTTTTATTAAAATGGATAATTTTTGTTTATATTTTATGTATGTACCTTAAAGTAATGTAAAGCTAAGGAACAATACGCCTTTGTTGTTATGTAAATCAATCGGTATTCCCGTGGCATATAATATTTTCAATTTGGGAGGCGGGAATGGGTACCGCCGCCCCGGGAACCTTTATTGGATAACCAACACCTCTGCCATAGGTCACCCCAAGTGGTTCGCTACGTTTGGTGATTTAGCAGGGGTGCCCGGGTTCATGAGATGAGGTGTGTTTAGGTCTGATGACCAGGGAACACTGGACCCCAGATTCCTACCCACCCCTTAAACCCTTTTCCTTCCCAGAACCCTCCTCTCCTTCCTTTCCCTAAAAAACTCTCCACACAGTATCCCCAAAGATGACATAGGCCCTCAGCAAAATTATTTTCCTCTGGGCCTCCTGTGTTGAGCTCATGTAAAAAAAAATATATAAAAATTATAAAAACAAAACAATTAGCATTGATTTGATAAAGTAGTTTTTAACTTTAACTGCTATTTTTGGATTTATACAGTAAAGAACTTGTGGTGCAATAAATTATGTCTCTTGCTCTGCGTATCTTTTCTCCATTCATATGTATGAGTTGGTAATTTTTATTAAAATTAAATTATGAACCGCCCGCCCATAAGCCCGTTGCCATGTACGCCTATGTGTTTTGTATCCCGGGTCGGTTCACTTTTTAATTTATGTATGCGGCGCCCGTTTTTAATTACGCCCGCAAAGTGTGCCACGCCACTGTAATCCACCGGCCGCAATATGCCTTATCTACTTACCAACGGCACCACGCAAAAAAGGGAAAAATCTACACAATGAAATAAAAAATAAGTGCTTGCATCTGACAATATTTTTTATAATATTGTGCAATTTTGCCTAGTAACGGCACTATGTGAAAAAAGGAAAATACGAATTGTTCTGTGAAAATTGAAATATTCATTCAGATACCTACCTTTTGTCACCTGTATGTGCTTAATGCAGATACGTCGTATGGTTCCACGCCAACTCAGAATGAAAACAACTCAGAACCACCTCAGAAAGGTCATTAAAAGCTATGAAAAATAATTTTAAAATAGCCGGTAAACCTAACCTAACTTAACCTATTTCTTCTTCTTCTTTGTGTGCCGTATTAGGTCCCTCCAACGTTGGCGATCACTCTTGAGAATGTCTCTCTGTCTTGCGCTGCCCGGAATAGCTCCTCCACACTTCTAATGCCGATCCACTCTCGTATATTACGCAGCCAAGACATTTGTCTCCTACCAGGCCCTCGGCGACCCTCTATCTTGCCTTTCAATATTAAATGGAGCAAGTGATACTTCTCCCCTCGAAGTATACGACCCAGATATGAAATTTTCCTGATTTGTATTAATGTAAGCAGTTCTCTATCTGCTCTAGCCCGCCTGAGAATTTCTGTGTTGGTGATCATGTCGGTCCATGGGATTTTGAGCATTCTCCGGTGAAGCCACATTTCAAAAGCCTCTAACCTGTTCATGATATTTACTTTCAAGGTCCATGTTTCACATCCATAGAGCAAGACCGACCACACATAACATTTTAGCATTCTCTGCCTTTTAAGCTGATATTGTCATTGCAGAAGAGGGATTTCATTTTAATGAACGCAGTTCTTGCTGCTTCAATTCTGCACCTAACCTCTACATCTGGGTCAAGAGTCTCCGTGAGAATACTGTCGAGGTATTTAAATCTTTCTACCTTTTCGACATTGCAACCATTTAACTGTATCACTGATTCAGAGTGATCTAGTCATCCAAATGTCATCCATTTAGTTTTATTGACGTTGATTGTTCGGCCCAGTTTCTCACCAGCATTATTAACAAGATGTAGGTCTTGGAGGTCATCGATACAGTCAGCTAGTAATACAGTATAATCTACGTATCTTATGTTATTAATGACAACTCCGTTAACCTATTTAACCAATTTTTTTAAAATATTTGTTAATCATCACTCTTAAAGACCTTTCTGAAGTTTAGGTTGAGTTGGTTTCATTCTGAGTTGGCCTGTCACTGTCAGCACCTCGTATCTAGTGATAAAAGGAGGTATGTATACGAAAGAGCAAAAATGGTAGATTGAAGGAGTGAGTTTCATGACCTATATTTGTACAAGTTGAATGATCTACGTAGAAAAAAATTAGTATCTCACTAAAGCGGTCATCGCAGCGCTGTTCTTGCTTGAAATATACGGAATTAAAATCTTTGAAATTTTTGGTGCTATGAGATAAATTGTAGAATTTAATGTATTGAAAGTGCCTAGAAACGTCAGACTTCAAATCGTTTTTCGAACAACTATTATGTTTCTTACGTTCTCTCCGTCTATTTTTCATAAATTAAATCTTTTTGTTTATTGTGCTTTATTTTTGTGCAGCCACTTTAGGCGCAGGATTTTTTTCTGTACCGTGTATGCTTAATTACGTGAACTGGGTCATTGGATACACGTGTTCACGTACAACGTACATAAAAGTTCCCGTACATATTATTAAAGGAAGCTTTCGTGAATCATTGGAGGTATTAACAATGAACCTGCATAATATTATGTGAACGTATATTGGGTAGAATGAATTATTAAGGTAGGTATCTTATCGAGGGTGATTTACTTTCGGCATTCATTCCGTGATGAATATTTTAGGGAATGACTCGCGCAATTTGAGCTTAAAGCCAGCATGCTAATATTGCGAGGCAGAAACCCTAACGAAGATGTGATGTACTTACAAAAGGTACGGAGGAGAATCTGGAATTTAATTTTAAAACCATTAGATGTTCCTCGGAGATTGTTCCGGAATATAGTTATCCTTCGTGTCGCCATTTTATTTAAATTTGTTCTATTCAATGAAGAAATTAATATAGCGCTTTTTAAAACCGTTTGCAAGCAAAAGTATTTTGTATTTAGGTTTATATAAACCATTTTTAAATTCCTTAGTATTATCTACGGTGATACCAAAAAACATATTGTTTAGTTTTCTGGTTAAATTTGAAACCAATTATGGATTATTATCAATAGTTATCATTATTATCAACAAGTTAATTCATTTAGGCCAAAGATGGCGGCAGTAATTTCAGGTGTCGCTGATGTACGATCATTTTTTAACTTTATCCCTTCCCCAATGTACAAAGGAATAACTATAAAAAGTCTATTCTAGCTAAAAATGAACATTCTCTAAAAAAAATCTTGCATAGAAAATATACCTCTCACGTCCTAACTTTATTACACATATATTTGGATTCAGTTAAAAAACAACGATTTTTAAATTTAACTTAACATTACCAGGTGTTGGAAAATACGTTACATTTGTGTCCCGTATTCGAATTACTTTACCCAAAATTATTACGTTACAAAAATACTTGTTCCTAACAAGTTTTTTAAAAATTTATTTTACAGGTTGAATTACTAGTTACAATTAAATAAGTATGCACAATTAGTCATACCCAGAATGTTGAAGAGAACCTATATGAAAAACCATTGTGAGTGAAATTTTGGAAGTGAATATAAAAATGTATACCTTATCAAAATGAAGTGTTAAAAGTGAATAAATTAAAAAAAAAACACAATGTTTCTCGTCCAAAGAAAGAAGGACCGTTTAGTAGTCGTAAAATCAGGTACTAAATAATATTAAAAACCGATTTTCTTCACTTTCTTTGATGTTTGAATTGGAGATGGAGTTGGATTTAAACTAAACTGGATCACTACGGCGGGGGTGGCGGGGGCGGCTGGGGCCCCCGTCCCCCCCGAATGGCCCACTCCTGCCCCGCCCACTTCCAGCCTATCCCTCACTCGGGCCCCCACTGCAGCAACCTGGCCTACATGGGGTCCCTGAGTCACGGGGGCTCCTTAAGCCACGGCTCCCTTAGCCACGCGCAGATGAACCACCCCATCATGCACCCTCCTGGCCACTGCGAGCGGAGGCAGCTCCATCACGGCATGAGGGGGGGCTCCCTTCACGGAAGCACTATCCTTCACCAACAACAACAACAGCAACAGCAGCAACTACAACAGCCACAGGGCGGCTGCGGGGGGAGGTGGTGTGAGAGACCGCCCCCGCCCCCGCGGCAGGAACCCCCGACCCCCTTTAGGGGGTGCCCCGTGCACAGCCCCTACAGGTTTCGCTACGCTAATGGGAGCGCAATTACGCCGGATTATTACTCCCATAACCAGGTAACTATTAATCATTCATCTAGCAGGTATAATCGGTAATTTACCATACTGATGTTATCAAATTTGCATTTAGATTCAGCCGTGTTAACCTTATTGTATTAAAGCGCACACAAAGAGTTTCAGGTAGAGCCAAATAATTTAGATACATCACATATTAAGTTTGGAGATTGCAGTTTGTTTTGAGATTACAGAATCTGAAATAAACAGAACCACTGGAGCGATTATTGCCATAAATTGGGGCCATTTTAAATGTCTCCGATTGCTTTCGGATAAAAAGGCAATTATCTCCTTGATTCGGCAATTTAAAAAAAAAAATATTTGTGGCTCTCACGTTTGTTATTTTGGACTTAAAACGAAGCTATTCAGATGCTTTATCTATTATGACCATAGATGTCGCAAATCCGAAATTCGTAGACGATTTTATAACGATGTTAAAAATATTTTTTTAGAAATATTATATTTATAATATTCCTGATAAGCTGTTTACGGTTAAAATGAAGTCCTTTTTCCATAGATATGCACCTTTCATTATCAAGTATACCACAGATAATATACAGAAATCTAAAATATTCTATGTTGACTCGAATAAGTACCTCTCACGGCAGTTTCAAAGTAACAACAACGCAGGATTCGCGCGGTTATAAATTTTACGATTTTTTAATATTTTTTTTTATAAATCCTACAAATATGAGATAAACTGTTAAATACAGGTTAATTCATTGGCTATATAGTACTATAATAAGTGTTTGTTTTTTCGTGTTAAAATTCGAAAGTATGATTTTTTTTAATTTTGGCGAAAAAACGCAAATTTACGTAGTCCGTTAATAAAAAATAACTATTTCGTGACATGTCCTCTAACAACTTATTGTCCCATTGTCCCGTATCGGTGCCGAATCGACTTGGGTCGTGGATTATTCTGACCATACTTTCTCCGTCCATCCATCACGATTCCACCACGCTGAGGCATACATAATTTAAAATAAAAGTTGGTGTTATCTCAATTGGGATAGATACCTACGTTGCGTGGCTACATGGGGAGGGCGGAAGGAGGTGCAAAAGAGGAAGGTTGAAAATACCAGACTATTCAGATCTGGTCGCCAAACGATACCATTTCCAATAAGTTAATAATGCTAACATTTATATATCTTGTATTATCAGACGAGAACATTAATCATGCTCAGTTTAGTGATCATCCCAATTAGCCCTGCATTGGTGTTACGCTGAACTGTGTGTACTAATCTACACGCTGGCTGTATGCAGTAAACCTTCCTTGTACCTGGTGCAAATATTATAGTTTGCTCTCGGTGTCGTACTGGATCAACGTCGTTGAGAATGTTTACTTGCCGGACTCCTGTGGGAACGCCCGATCAGTCTATTATGAAGATGTAAACACTTTGATTATTTCGTTGGTTAATTAAAATCTACTGCAGTTTAGAAATTTAACTTCTTACTATTTATACAATCAGTTCTTTTATTCTATCTATTTCCTTATTAACCCGTCTGCTTGGTTCAATGTATTCGCACCTCACATACGGAAGCCTCGGTTTTGTGCGTAAATTCTGAAACCGTCACTTTAAATCGAGATTGTAAAATGTCTATGCAAGATAGCTTTCACATTTCAAAGACAATAAGGAGCATTATTTTGTTATCTTTCTGGTTAAAAGAAAAATACATAAGTTTGCATAAGAGGAAGAGAGATATATAGCTTTTCAAATTTAAGGTCGCTCGGGACGTTTTTGGTCTTATTAAAGTATAAACGCAATTACGTGTTTTGGGATGTATTTATTCCTAAACAAGCGGACGGTAGCTTATATTAGATCGTTCTTTAAAAAAACCTTTTACAATTTGGGAGGTGGATATGGGTACCGTCGCCCCGGAACCATTTATTGGATAACCAACACCTCTACCATAGGTCACCCCAAATGGTTTGCTACTTAGCAGAGTCACCTGGGTTCATGGGGTGAGGTTTGTCCGGGTCTTTGCGGCAGTTGCGCCTGCCCACCTACCACATAACGGGCCGGATCGAGAGAGATCGAGGGATAATTTTTGACCTCCCTGCAGGACTCTCTCGGAACATCGCCTTTCACCGCAGTGGGAGGGAAGAATTCAGGCGACCTTCGCTCCTGGACACACTGACCCCCAGATTCCTACACATCCCTCATATATTTTTCCTTCCCAGAACTTCTTCTCTTTCCTTTCCTAAAAAAACCCTCCCCACAGAATCCACAAAGATGACATAAGTCCTGAAAGGAATTATTTTCCTCAGAGCCTCCTGTGTGGAGCTGATGTAAAAAAAGGTTTGAAATTAATTGATCTGTTATGTTAATGCAATAACCATTTAAATAATTTGATTTTCTATTGTGTTTCATTTGATCATTATGTGTTTAAATATTATTTAATAAAATCACTTTACTGAACGAAAGTATTCTCTCGAACAAATTATTGGTAGTTCCTTTGCTTTTGACAAAATATCGTTGAAATTGTTTTTATCACATTCGAGAAAAAATTTCTGGCACACAAAATAATATAGGACGCAAAAAATGATTGATGGATTGTACAAAAAGTAAATTCTGGGTGAAAAGACGTCTTTATGCGCATGAAAATAAAATATAACGAGAGTTTGACGGATAAAACGGATTATCATCTGACGTGTCCTTAAAATTCAGAAACAAACGGATTTAACAGCCCTGAAAAGAGTGTCCAAAAAATAGGTAAGTACCTTGTGAAAATGTAATTGAAAATAGTAAGAATAGTTTAGTGCTATAATCAGATACATGGTATAGTGCTATAATGCTGTTTCCACATCTCGACTTGAGGCATTCGAGGTGTGGATCTACAGAAGAAAACCTAAAATAAGCTGTATGGACAGGGTTACGAATGAAGATGTTATGGTTCGGATGAATAAAGAAAAAAAGTTATTAAAACTCTAAAAATCCGAAAACTTCAATATCTTGGACATGCGATGAGACATCCAGAGAAGTATGAGATCTTGCATCTCATAATGCAGGGAAAGATTGCCGGAAGACGGGGCCATGGAAGAAGGAGAAGCTCATGGCTGAAAAACCTGAGACAGTGGTTTGGCCAGTCTACCGTGGAGCTGTCCGGGCCGCAGTAAACAAAGTTCGCCAAGCCAACATGATAGCCAACGTGCGTTGAACGGATAGGGCACAAGAAGAAGAAGAACAAGTGCTATAAGTTGGCGAATATGGAGGGCGCTGTCATCCATGACATAACGATAGTAGGTGCGGTTGCCACATTAAAATTTCAAAATGTAGCGTTAGTTTATGCTTACGCCACCGCCAACATGTACTCGTATTATAAATTATTATTAATTTCATTATTGTCTTGCAGCCCTCTAAACTACTTTAATTTCAAATATATGTTTCATCATTTTCAATTTGGGAGGCGGGAATGGGTACCGCCGCCCCGGGAACCTTTATTGGATAACCAAAACCTCTGCCATAGGTCACCCCAAGTGGTTCGCTACGTTTGGTGATTTAGCAGGGGTGCCCGGGTTCATGGGGTGAGGCTTGTCTAGGTGTTGGAGGCGGATGACCAAGACACACTGAACCCCAGATTTCTACCCACCCCTTAAACCCTTTTCCTTCCCAGAACTCTCCTCTCCTTCCTTTTTCTAAAAAAACCCTCCACACAGCATCCCCAAAGATGACATAGGCCCTGAGGAAAATTATTTTCCTCAGCGCCTCCTGTGTGGAGCTCATGTAAAAAAAAAAATCCCTTGACGAAGCGAAGCTGCCATATAATTTTGAGAATAACATTTTAATTAATTATTATTTTTAACTGATAAACTAACGTTTAAGACAAGATTTTTATGCATGGCGAGAGATTTAGCACTAACAATGCCGCTCTCACGAAAATAAAGTTGGTTGTTTTTAGGTGAAAAAATGTAATAAGCAGTAATTGTTGAATGAAACACTAGTATATATTGAATTATTTGGCGGGTATTAGATAAGCCGACATAGCTCAGTGGTAGAGCACCTGACCGGCAATCAGAAGGACATATGTTCAAGTCCCGTTGGCGGCATGTATCTTTTCTCGGAAGATTTTTTCAATGTAGATGAGTGTTTCAGGCTGATAATTATTGCTTGTAATAATTGTTACCATTTTAATTCTTTGTTTTGTACTAACTGATAAAAAATTGTTGAAGTTCTCCTATGTATTTTAATTACAATGATTATCTTACTTCATCGTTACAGAACGTTTTGTATGAATGTCTTGTCTTTAATGTATTTTCAATCATTTGACGAACGAATATCATTTATCGAATTATTCTAATTCCAATGAGTATTCATTCATCGCGAAAAGGAAATTATCATATAAATGGTAACAAGAAGTGGCGGAATTTGACATTTTGAGATAATATTATTATTCCATACCTAATGATATCACTAATGGCTGGGTATAATTCCTGACATGTACCAAATTAAGCCTCCTGGGAAATATTCACCAGCCGGGCTAATAGTTAACCCGCTCCTGAGAATAATATCTCAATTATTACACACATCGAACATCGAACATCGAACGTGCTTTACTTACTCTTCTCTTTTATTGGTGAACATATTAAAACACAACAAAACGGGATCTCAGCAATGATATAGTCTCCTTCAGTGGAATCTATCTTCCCAACAAGTCTTACACTGACATGAGTGTGAGCTTAAGTGACCAGCTCTGGCACGGGTCTCCATTGAAACCCGAGAAGAGTTAAGTTCGCTTCTCAAAAGCATGGCGTACAAGTGTACAGAATCCGCGTATAGTCCTTATACAAATGGCAACTGCGGCTTCTCTTGTGTTTGATATCCGGGTCTAGTCTGGAGACCATGAAAAGCTCCTTATCGTGTCCTTGGAAATCCATTTGAAAGATTCCTCTATTTTAATGGATAGATTCCGATTTTCGAAACATAGACGCAAGCAGGCAATTCTGGTCGCTTGCGGGCTCAATAGGTCGCAATTTCTGCAAATCCAGTCTGCCACCTCTTACCAGACCTGACGGCTCACTAGCAAACACCGCCACCGAAAAGGCTAACTTACTAGGTAAAATGTTTGCGGATAACTCAACCCTCGATGACCAAGGTGCTGTCCCGACGTCGGTTCCTCACTGCGGTTTTCGTATGAAAAAGCTGAGGATCCGGCATCGGGAAGTACTCCATGTTTTACGAGGGCTTGATGTTAATAAAGCTAGTGGGCCTGACGGAATACCTGCCCTGGTACTGCAAAGGTGCGCTGCAGAAATAGCTCCAATTTTGACGAAGCTTTTTAAACTGTCCCTGAAGACTGGCTCTGTGCCCTCTGGTTGGAAAAAAGCGGTTATCCATCCTATTCCAAAGAAGGGTGACCGCTCCAACCCGGCCAACTACCGCCCCATAGCGATCACATCAGTTCTGTCTAAGGTGATGGAACGTGTGATCAACGACAAACTGCTCACATACCTCGAGAAGAACAAAATTATTAACGACCGTCAATACGGATTCCGGCGGAACCGCTCGTGCGGTGATCTTCTCGCGTATGTGACGCATGTTTGGGGGCGATGCCTGGAACGTTTCGGTGAGACCCAAACGGTTGCACTGGACATATCCAAGGCCTTTGACCGGGTTTGGCACCGAGGACTTGTCAACAAACTGCATTTTTACGGACTTCCCGCATCCTTGTGTACGTGGATTGCCGACTTCTTGAGGGAGAGGTCGATTCAGACGGTAGTCGATGGTTTCACCTCTTCCTCTCACTCGATAAATGCTGGCGTCCCGCAGGGATCGGTTCTGTCTCCAACTCTGTTTTTGTTGCACATCAACGACCTTTTGTCATGTGCACCAATTCACTGCTACGCGGATGACAGTACAGTTCATGATAGCTTTTTGTTTGACAAGCCCCCAAAGGGCTCACAAACTCCAACAGCTCGTAAGGCTTTGAAGCAAAGAATGGACGGTTACCTCGAGAGTGTTTTCTCTTGGGGTAAAAATAATCTCGTTGAATTTAATGTTTCAAAGACCCAATCTTGTCTGATTACGTCTAAAAGGGATCGCAATGAAAATCTAGTCTCTTTCAACGGAAGCAATCTTCCGAACAGGCCCTCCATTGATTTGCTTGGTGTAACCCTAAGTGACCAGCTCAGGTATGGGGGCTCCATCGAAGCCAGAGTAAAGTTAGCCTCCCAAAAACTGGGCGTACTGTACAGGGCCCGCAGATACTTTAAAAGTACACAACTGCTAACCCTGTACAAATCGCAAGTGCGCCCCACGGTTGAATTTGGCAGCCACCTCTGGTCTGGAGCTCCAAAATACCTGAAAAATACCCTCGACTCTGTGCAGAAACGGGCGGTCCGTTTGATAGATTCTCCCATCTTAACAGACGGATTGCAATCTTTAGGGCACAGGCGTCGGGTGGGAATGCTATCCTTGTTCTACCGGTATTACAATGGAAGATGCTCCGAGGAACTAGCATCATTGATCCCTTCGGCACCGGTGCATAGTTGGGAAACACGCCAAACGCGTGCCCAACATTTGTACACAGTTGACATTAGTCACATGAGAACGGGTCGTTTCTTCGACTCGTTCTTATGTTCAACAGCTCGGCTGTGGAATGATTTGCCGGCCTCTGTGTTTCCTCCTTCCTACAACATGGGTCTCTTCAAGACCAATGTTCATTCCTTCCTCTCCTCAAAAAGACCCTCCACACAGCATCCCAGATGACATAGGCCCTCAGGGAAATTATTTTCCTCAGGGCCTCCTGTGTGGAGTTAATGTAAAAAAAAAAAAAAAAAAAAAAAAAAAAGAAGCGGAAAAGATACGTTTATTTTTTCGAAAATTGAAAATATTGTTAAAATTATTTATCCATTTTACACTGATGCAAAGTCGGAGTCACTTCTAGGAATAAATACATCCCAAAACATGTAATCGCGTTATACTTTCATAAGACCAAAAACGTCCCGAGCGACCTTACATTTTAAAAGCTATATATCTCTCTTCCTCTCATGCAAACATATGTATTTTTCTTTTAACCAGAAAGAGAACGAAATAATGCTACTTATTGTTTTTGAAATATGAATGCTATCTTGCATAGATATTTTACAATCTCGATCCAAAGTGACGGTTTCAGAATTTTTTTCAGAATCCGAGGCTTCCGGATTGTAATACTAATCTGGAATCCGGAATACTAATCTCGTTAAAAATACCATCAGCCCAAAATGCTTTGGGCTGATGGTATTTGTTTTTCATAATGCGGGATAATTTAATAATAGAAATGCAATACGTAGAACATATGAAGCACTTGTCCGCAGAATCCTGGAATATAGCTCCATTATTTGGGCCCTTTCTAGAAATAGAAAAAGGTTTATGCGTTACCTGTGTATGAGAGAACATACATAGGTACAATCCATTTCTATATCCATCATCGTTCATAACAGGAATGCTCGATTTTAATACCTCAGAAGCCCGCCGAAAAATATTTTTAGGTAAACATTTTTTTAAGCTCATCTCCGGTACTATTCAAAATTCGCCTATGTTGAAAGAGATTGACTTATATGTCCCTAACGCTTAAACTCGTGGGAGATTTCATTCACTTTTTTTTGCTCCGAGAGCGAGAACTTCTGCCTATCAGAATGCACCATTAAACAGAGCGACTCAACTGCTTAACGATTCTGTATTGACCATCGACATCTTCAATGTCACATACAGAGAGTTCAGCAGTATCTTTTGACATAAGTCACAACATAGTAAAACTGCCCCCATGCACTTTTTTTTAAAATTTGTAATATACTCCATAATAAATTAGTGTATAACTGTTTTATGGAGAACCTGAAAAAAAATATGTATAATATTTCTACAGTTACATAGAACCTGAAGAAGGTTTCAGAGGCCATCTATGGGGAGTATAATATATGAAAATGGAAAACGAAAAATGCTCGTTATTACCGAAATAATTTTTTTCAGGTTAATTGACATCTCATGGCATATTTAAGACTGCAAAAGCAAGGGAGTTTGTTTTCCACCAGTGTGAATTATTTTAATGTGGGTTTGTAGTTCGTACGTTTTTACAGACCATGTGTATGTATGACGTACGTAGGTATGTATTATGAGAGTTGTGGTGTTTTCGACCACAAACCACTGAAATGATCACCGCCACGAGCAGAATAATAAATATATCAGTTTCATTTGATTGCAAACGGATTGTTTAATAATTTTGTTAATTTATAATTATTTTTAAATCTAAAGGCTTCCAGGGGAGCGGTTGGAACTTTTGTACGGTAAACATATGAAAACGAGTTTAGTACCTACTTACTTCTTTCGAAGGCCTTATCTCGGAGCAAGTGTTGTTATTATTTAGACATTGGGCATTCAAAAGATGTTTTTTTTTATTCGCTTTATAAAAAAGTTTTCACTTCCCAACATTTTAAATGCCTTTTTCCCATTTGATTCCATCATTTGTTTCAACAGAAAAAATAATGAATACCGAGTTATTCTTTATAGATCTTCAAAAACTTTCATATCTGCCCTTTGGAATAACAAGGTGCCATCTGACAAAGCACAATTCTCGACCGCTAAGCCCTAAAGAAAACTATTTAAGGGTTCATAAGCCCTAATGAGTGATGTCAGATGAAAATTTGTTATTTCAAGGGGTAGACATCAACACTGATTACCGAAGAAGAACATAATTTTCTGACAAGTTTGAAAACACGTGGGTAGAACTCATTCATGAACTTGAATTAAAGTAATCGAAAATTCAATGCTTAAAGAAACCTATTTCCTTATTTTTTATCAAAGTTTTCTGTGAAATAAGCTGGTCAAACTACAAGGGTCCTTCATTCAGGTCATATATCGCATAGCAGTACGATGATAAGGGTTTATTTATTGCTGCTGACGCTTGCGGTGGCATATCTAGATGTCAAATATAATAAATCGGACGTGCGAGCGTTATTAGGTTCTGTCTGCTAGAGTCTGAAAAAATGCTTATTCAGAATTTTTATCAGGAACAAATTTTATATTTTAAAATAAATCCATCTGTCAAAATTTTGTTAAGGCCCGGTAGTACCCGCTCAAAAAGAAGAAGAAGGAGAGATATATAAATACGAATGTTAGAGGGAGCGCGTTAATATTATATTAAAAACGATAATATTTAAGCGGAAATCGTGAAAATTGGGAAGAACACTTTCGTTTATATATAACCTACATATATCCCAACATATTATAAATTAAAGACCTCCGCGTCGTCTGTCTGTCTGTCTCTCTGTTCGCGATAAACTCAAAAACTACTGAATGGATTTTCATGCTGTTTTTACCAATAGATAGAATGCTTTGTGAGGAAGGTTTAAATATATTTTATTTGTCAAGGTTTTATGTAAATTGGTAGAAACATAACGATAATTGTTAGACGTGTCGTATAAAGCCAAGCTGCCTGGGAGCTTTCATCAAAAACACTGCCTAATCCCTTTGAGATATAACAAAACAATGCATGGTGGGATATTCCTCTTTTATAGATCTTTAAAAAAGTCGCAGATGGCATATATCTATTTCTTACGGATAGCTTACTATACCCATTCTATACAATGGTCATTTACAATGCGGTAATTGGAAAGTTATTTAGACGGATACATATTAATCATTTTATCAAGTTAAATACAATAGTTACCTCAAGCATTTCATGCACATTATTATAATCTTTCGCACCATCTCTACGTATTATAAATTAAAGTCCTCCGCGGTATCTGTCTGTCTCTGTGCGATAAACTCAAAGGTGGCGGTATTATGAAGGTTGGATAACCATCCAGTAGATGGCATTGTGTTTAATTAGCCACAGCAATGCTTGGCCGGGTCAACTTATAACAATCTGTGTCTTATAATTTCGAAAGTTTTTTCTGCTTAAAATACCAAGGTTGAAAAAAACATATTTTTGGTTGCAGCTTAATTATTATCATTTCTTGTCTTTGGCTGCAACCCTAAACAACTTTTTTTCTACAATTGTTTAGCCGTTCAATATTATTTTTGCCGGTTCGTTGTTAATTCTCAATTTATTAAAGTTGCAGCGGTTAACAGTGGTAAGCCGTCCTATTAGTGCGGGACGGTGTTGGATTTCCGTCCTTCTCAATACAGCCTGCGGCGCAGCTGCGGTCACCGGGGTGGCTAATTTAGGGGAGGAGTCTGGACGAATTTATCGAAGCCTTCTCCCCACAGGGGGCAAAACAAATACTGCCTACTTGCAAGGTATGGTTCTCATTTCAAATATTCATTGGATCGACTGAACTTGGTTGAATGGGAGGCAGGAATATCTTCCCAAAATTAAACTTAACCAACAAATTAAGTTGTGGTGTTCATGTAATGAAATCGATCAAAGTTGGATTTGTATTAAATTTTGTGGTTCGCCCAAATAACTTTAGGTACCGTCAAAATATATTATAATAAATTATAATCAAATGTCGGTCTTGAAAGAAGTCAGCATGAACGCTGAATTCTTTCTTATATGTATCTATTTTTGACCAATAGTTTATTGTCTTGACAAGATCTCTGCATTATTTTTGTCCCATTTTACTATTTATGATCAATCATTTATTATCTTTAAAAGATCTCTGCATTATTTTTTCCCATTTTACTACTTATGAGGAATAATTTATTATTAAAAATAATAATACGTAATAATAAATATGTGTATGTGAGGAGGAGAGTGCAATCCCACACATTCCACAAGGGTATGATATTGGTTATTGTCTTTACAGGATGACTGTATTATTTTTTCCCTTTTTTTGTTAGGTTAGGTTTTAGTAGATTTTTGTTTGGAGATGTTTTGTCGCGAGATGAAAACACGCCGAACCGGCAAATCTTTCCACAGCCGAGCTATTGAGATCAAGAACGAGTCGTAAAAGCGACCCGTTCTCATGTGACAAATATCAAATGGGCGTTATGTTTGGCGCGCATTTGGCGTGTTTCCCGGCTATGCACTGGTGCCGAGGGGATCAATGACGCTAGTTTCTCTGAGCATCTTCCATTAAAATACCGGTAGACCAAGGACAGCATTCCCACTCGACGCCTGTGCTCTAAAAATTACAATCCATTCGTTAAGATGGGATAATCAATCAAAAGCCGCCCGTTGCAGAAGCACAGAGTTGAGGGGTTTTTTCAGGTACTGTTTTTCAAGAATTGTTTTTTCCTATGAAAAATTCAATTTACCTAATCCTGAATCTCTTAGCAATAGTTTGAACATTATATAAAATTCTTAATTTGTATTTGGCAAGTAAAAGTCACTCAACTTTCTTTACAATTTGGATTTTGTTCCTTTAGCTTTAGGGCTTTTCAAATACCTTCCTTGAAAATACTGGAGAAATTCACGATTTCATTAAATGAATGGAACTCAAGGATTTGAAATGTTTTTTTAATCGCTCCTCTTTCCGCATATTTGGTTCCTCACATTTGTTCGCGAACAAAAAACGTTTTCGTTTGTTTACTGTTCTTTACTTTAAAAAATCATTGTGCCTTCTGTTAAAAAAAGGTGAGATTTTTTATAACATTGAATTTTCTTTCAACTATCTGCGATATTACTTTTCAACTTCAAAGTTGCGGATGCGAGGAGGTTGGCTGTAAGCCATTACCGAAAAAACGTGAGTATTTACAGAACATTTTTGATGTAAAAGTTTCAACAACTTAAATCCACATTACTTAACTTGTCCTTCTGAGGTATTAAATTTCAGTTTTGGAAGGTGAAACATCTTACTTTTAAAACTTTAAATAAATCTCATTTAAAATATTTGATGTTATTGTACTTTATTTATTTATTCAATTTAATTTTTTTTTTTTGTAACATTACAGGTCTAAACTAGTAATGAGTAACCTACGGCCCGTGGCCCGCAAGCCCATTTGGTGTGTTCTGTCTTTTCGTACGGTCCGCTTGGCTAAAAAAAATATCAAAAATTGCTGTATACAATTTTCAATGGCTTCGATTCTGTTTTGAAAAAGGGTTAACGAAAAACTTTTTTAAATAAAGTCGTTCTTCAAAGTTTGTGTCAGCCGCTCAAAATAATAATACTTTTCTTACATATAAGAATATTAATTTTTAAGAAAAAATACTAAATTTCATGGTTCTATAGAAGTTCTTAAATGTAGAAAAAATTTAAACCCCACCTCGCTGAGCTTTTTATGTTGGGATCTATGTTTGATGCATTTTAAAGATTTTCATTTTATTAAATGCCAGAAGTTTTCTTGACTATATTTTGTTTAACCTTTCGAACGATAATCATATTTATATTGACCAACATTGCAAGAAATTTTTTTTGTTGTTTAATTATTATTTTTTTTTTATTTGAGTATCCATTTACAATACACTTGTGACACAAACTACACATTTATGAGCAAATAAAAGAAACGTTAAATAGTAACATGAGATACATACATATTATAGCGGGTAATGAGTGGCACTTAAATGCCTCTTGAATTCTTCAAGGTTATTGTTAAAGATGTCAACAGTTTTGGAAGCGTCATTTAGCGCCATACCTCGTGTCATGCTATGCCGAGCCAGTACGTCCGTTCTGCTGTGTGGGATACATAGAAGATCGTGGTACCTTCCCTGGCTGTAGTTGTTCGGTACATACAATTTATAACATTCCAGGAGGTATGGGCTATCTATAAAATTATTAATGATTTTGTACGTCGTTACTGCAAGGGCCCCACTCGTCCTCGACTGGAGACTTTGGCAACGCATTTCTGTGAGCAGATCTTCATAAAGCATGAATCGCGGGTACTCTCCATGAATTCTCACATACAGGTATCTAAGAAACATTTATTAATGTTTCAGATTGATAAAAATCGACAGCATTTATTGGTTTGGCCTTAGAGATATAAAAGTTTCGACTGCGGCGCTTTCTTTTCTGTTTTCTGTAATTGTTTTGTTGAAAAAAAACGAGTGTCCTTTAGACTACACGACTGAAGTAAAACGTCACTAACTTATGTCTCCCTCTCAACTTCTGTTCGCCTCGCCCGATCACACTTTTCATAACGCTCTCGTCACGCATTCACCGGCTTACTCCCCGAGTCAAGCGTGCGTAAAGAAGCTTTGCTTCAAAAATACTGTTTTAGAAAACAAAAATAGTTTGGTGACACCACTGACTGCAAATTTAACTAGTCCTAGTTCAACTGAAGATATTCTATTTAAATTTAAAACAGATAAATTGGCCCTTCGGCTAAAAAGGTTGATCATCACGGACCAAAAACCCGGTAAATGTGTTATAAGACATGAAAACACGTCGATCCCTTGATCCACCGCATTTAAGAAGAACGTGGCTCCCCCCACAGAACAGGTGAGATCACAAATACATCGGTGCGGCGGTAAAGATTTTTTTTGTGCCAATATCTAATTGTTTTTTTGGGCCAATATCTAATTGTTTTTTTGGGCCAATATCTAATTTTTTTTTTGGGCCAATATCTAATTGTTAGATTTGGAAAACAATATCCCTCGAGGGTTTTTAGGAAGAGGGAGTTCTTGGAAGGAATAGGTATGTATGAAAATAATAATAGATGTGTATGAAAATGGGAGTCATTGTGTTCACTGCGGTGCAACGCGATGGGTCGAGAGAGTCCGTTTGGAGAGTTCAATCTCCTCATTTAGTCTCTCCCGATCCGGCCCACACAGCAGGTAAGCAAACGCATCCGCCGTCAAGACCTATGTCGCCGTCACCCCATGGACCCGGGCACCCCTGCTATGTCACCAAACATACCACTTGGGGTGACCGAGGGCGGCGGTAACGATATCAGGCTAACCCAAATAGGTGCGTTTATATGATTAAAAAAACGAATGTGCTTTAGACCACACGACTGAAGTAAAACATCACTAACTTTTATCTCCCTCTCGTCACGCATTTTCGTAACGCTCTCGTCACGCATTCACCAGCTTACTCCCCAAGTTAAGCGTGTATTTAAGTAGGGCAGTACCTCCATGTATCTCCCCAGTGAGTGGTAAATTGGTCATGTCCAAGATTTAAATAGATCGGTATAATACTGCCAGGGGTAACGTCTGTAGTGACGCAAACGTAATTTTCGGTAGTGTTATTGGTAAGTACGTGTAAATTGTTGATAAACGAATGGTCATTAGTAAAGTAAGTAAGTAAGTACCTAGAAGGTGAGAGAATTGGATCAATATCACCGATTCGATGAACTAAAGTCTCTTAGGCCCGCGTTCAAAACATCAAAGTGTTCAGATCTTCAATTAGCGCAGGACAATGCCTAAAGAGCGATCATACTCATCAGGGAATTCGTGGGGGGTTCATGAACTTCAGTAGTCTAGGAATGACTGAAGAAGAGGGTCAAGTTGGGTAACAAGAGGTTTATTGTAAAGGTTAAAGGGTATATGATTTTCTCACTATAGCCCTTGTGAAAATCAAAATACTGCTTAAATTGAATGGACTACCATTAGTTACCAGACATTGTACTTCCAAAATTTTGTATAATATTCCTCTTGCCCTATACATTTCTTTTGACCTTACAGCATTCCCAATTGTTGACTTCGCAACATTCACAGACTTTTATCTTTTATTGCGATGCCTTTTTTATTTGTTCATTTTCGCGAAATCGTTTTATCAGTTTTTACATGTGTAGTATAGACAAAATAAAACCAATAATTCGTTTTCCTGCTTGTAACTGACAACATAATATAAAAATGAAATTATTAAATTATGTAAATTTAAATTAGAAAAACATTTATTTTACGGAATTTATTCTGGTGTAATTGAAGATGTAATTTGTTAGAAAAGATATAATTTAAATCAGATACAGCATTGATTAGGTTCAATAGAGAATTATATATAACAATATTATACTCTTACAATATTGTCAGCTCTTTCATTCCTAATACCAATGTTAGAACCAACTCTTTGTGCCTACCACCTTTCTACTTATTACGTAAATGTTATTAATATTACTAGTAATATTATAGTACTTCATCTAAATTCTTACTTTTGTTTATCTATAATGTATATCTAAGTTAGTAACTGTTATGTTATTCAAGTTCATTATGTAGATATAATTTTTTATACTAAAAATAAGATACAACATTATTGAACCTATCAATGCAGAATTATACATAACAATATTATACTCTTACAATATTGTCAGCTCTTCCATCCTTAATATCAATGTTAGAACCAACTCTATTTACTTAGTACTTACCACCTTTCTAATTAAGTAAATGCAATTAATTTTATTTGTGCTACATCTAAATTCTTACTTTTGTTTATCTATATTGTATATCTAAGTAAGTAACTGTTGTTATGTTATTCAAGTTCATTGTGTAGGCTAATATGCTATATAAGTTTATTTATTTCTTACTACAAATAATATAATTTCTGTACCTTATTCTATAATCGCACTACTTCCCAATTCACACACGAAAAACTGTTTTCTCAAACTGCGCTCAAGGCTCCTATTGGTTGAGATATAAAACGGAAACGACGATAGGTCTGCGCTCATTGGCCGCTGTGCTTTTTTACGGGTGTTCGGAATATAATGCGTAAATTCGCATCCCGTAGCACAGCGGTATAGTTCATTGCAATTCTCAGCGACCAGAGAAATCCAGCGGACGGAGGTTCGAATCCAACTAAATAAATTAACATTTTTATTTTTGTAAATCAATACCCAATCTTCAAACCACTTTTAAAAAAACAGGCAAAAGAAAGGGACGTCTAGCGACTTTCTAGCTTCACTTCCATCTCGTGTGAATTACACACTCTAATTTTTGTTTACTTAATGATGGAATTTTCCAACGAAATACGTGTATAATCTCATTTTGTGCTTGGATTGGAGGTCTAGCTTCTAAATTAGTTTGCTCACATCAACCACATCTGTCAATTCACAAAATTGATATTGTTACATAATGTGATTTTGTTGGAGTTTGAAGTTTGAGCTGAGAAGCCTTAAAATGCCTCGCTTAGAGCCTTAACGATGTTTTGAAAGCTATAGTAAAGTTTGAATCGATTGAAAGTTTTTCATTTCGGGTTAACTTGGGCATGATGGAAAGTAGATGGACTCAGTCGCTTTTTAATTATTTCAATGGTACGCTTTGACCTTTTGTAAACATCGAACACTACTCTGCTTTGATTAATTATGTATATATATATATATGAATATTCAGGCTTTCAAGAAGTGCTTTTTCTTTGAATGCGAAATAAATAAGCGAATTCCTTCTATTTTACTAAATATATTTGTGTTCCAATGAAAATACTTTCTAATTAAATGAAGACAATATTAGCGAAACTCAATCAAATCTGGAGACAGAAAAATCAGAAAAGATATTGGCTCCGCTGGGACCCGAACCCAGGACCTTTTGCTTACATGGCAACAGCTCTACCGATTGAGCTACGGAACCCATATTAATTCGGTCACTTTTAACTGTATCATACTTCGACTAAGAACTACCAACATTATCTTCATCTTCTTAACGCACATATTATTGGCTGCTATCTTTATATATGATTGCAAGATTCAACTCGAACTAAATGCAATCTAGATAGTGTCTGGATAAATTTTTATCCATTTTATTTTTAATACGCGACATCTTTTGGCTTTTCTGCAAGCCTAGGATGAATATTTATTTTTTAATTTTTTAAACTTTATGAGTAAAATCTCAAATTATAATATTTAATTAAATGATGACAATATTAGCGAAACTCAATCAAATCTGGAAAAGATATCAAAATAGAAAAATCAGAAAAGATATTGGCTCCGCTGGGACGACGTCCACTCGCTCACCTAATTACTCGTATGTTCATCTGAATAAAAGCACAGCTGGGCGTAAAATCAAAAAATAAAATAATTATTTCTTTAATATTTGCAAGCTTACTTTGAGGCACCATTTTTTATATTAACTCCCTTTTTGACATTAATTTCCCTCAGCTGACCTGTTGAACTCAAGAACGAGTTGTAGAAGTGTCCCGTTTTTATGTGACCAATGTCAACCATGCACATGTTGCATTTGGCCAAAGGGATCAATGGCGCTAGCTTCCAGGAGCATCTTCCATTGTATTACCGCTGGAATGAAGTTAGAATACCTTCTTGGCGCCTGTGCGTTTTTGTTTCTTTCGGCTGATTATTAATTTTTCGACATGTTTCGGCACCAATGATCCCTTCCTTTGTATATTGGTACATATGTCCTTCCAGGATGCGATTAAAAATACTTATTTCGGTTGTGAGTCTATCTATGCATCAATTTGATGACCCAGATGCATTGATGGCCATGTTCGATGGCGTCATAAGAAGTAAGCTGGAGTATGCTAGTGATGTGTGGTCTCCACACCATACTAAATATATTAATGTGCTGGAACAAATCCAGAAAAAAATCCTTAGGAATTTATCCGAGGGTCATGCAACCATATAGAATTAATTACTTAAGGCAACAAATAGATTTAGCTTAGAAACTAGACGTTATGCAAATCTTGCAATTCTTAATTTTAATATAATCCATAACCGTATTGACAGCCCATTTCTCTTGGAATGCTATGCTTATATGTACATGACACGACTTGTTCAAAATGCCATATGGCAGAACAGATGTTCTAGCACAGCATAGAGACAAGAGGAATGGTGCTGTTGAACGAAATATCGGAATCACTAGTTATATATACAAACTCTTCTTTAGATAGCCTTAAGATTTTTTAAATACTAATTATCTTCCTAGATATTCAGATTGTCAAAATGAGAAAATTGTACCGTAATTGGATAATTAATCAGTTGTACAATTAAAAAATAACTTTGGTTCAATAAACTCGGATTTGTTTTTAATTTATGTATCAAGAATTCTAACTCCCCCGTGATTTTTCACGGGTCTACGCTAGTGTATACTAAAATTTAATGGTATGCAATATAACGGTTAAATATTAAAATTGATTTAACCAGTTGATCTTTCTAATTATGTAATCAATTTGATTGTTTCAGATTGATCTAAATATTTCATTTTCAGGGGCAGGGGCATTGTTCGGTATTGAAATCATGGTCTTTACATCACCTAATAACTTCCTTGGAGCAACTATGAAGCATTGTTCCCTCGAGGACATGCTGATAAACTGTTGAATTGACAGAATATTACAGAAGGTATCGTGCAGAAGGTTGGATATTATACCACTAACCTCGTGAACTCGCGATGTTAAAATTATTGATAATATTAAGAACGCGTTAACGTTTTGATAATTTAAAGTTTGTTAACTTTGTTAAGTTAGTATGTAAGTTTGCGAGGTCGTTTATTTTGGTAGATCCATTAATCAATCAATCTTTCCGACAAGTCATGTATTATCAACAAGCGACGACAAGATCTTTCTTGTCTTTTCATTCGACTCTTCATCGTGTATATAATATCTTAAATGTACGCCAACTCCATATACAATCTCAACAAAAACACTCTTAAACACAATCACACCACCAGATATATAATTAACCGACACTACAATGTACCTAAACTACATACAGCGTCAGCAAAAAGACAATTCATTTATACTTTTGAATGTAGCTATAACTTTGTGGTTATCCATTATAGATAAATGACACAGGGTTACTTTGTCTGAACCACTTGTATATTTGTTTAAATCCGACCGGTTTCGGAACGACCGTTCCTTCCTCAGGGCAAACGTATACTGATTGGACAATTACAAAATAGTGGGTGGGAACATTGTATTATTACTAAGGATTGTGGTAGGGGTGGAGGCGTTGCTAGGGATTAATGAAGAGTGGGGGAACATATCCATGTTTGGGCTGTAAGATAATATTTTTTGTTTGTTGATAATAGATTCATTATTTTTAAGGGATTTTTTATTATTTTCAAGGATTCTAAGTTATGTAAGCGTTTTCCTTTATGGTTAATATGAAGAATATTTATCCCCGTATTTTTTTAAAAACCTAACAACTTAAACCCGAAAAACCTAAAAACTTAAACCCGTCTCCATACTTTCAAAACACAAATAACGCTACGGATCCTTACATCTGAAAAACATTTCTATTACAATACCCATACCTTTTACACTCTAACCACCTAATCTCCCCTCGGAGATACATATCATAGATACATACATATCTCACATTCCCCATACAATTTTCCTAACTTAATTACGATACAAAATATTTATAACTCATTCTGAATAATAATTATTGTCAATCATATTAAGTAAAATTAAAATCGGCACACTTCACTAGCCTCAGCCCTATCATGGCAGGTGTAATAATGCTCAAAATTATAAGAAATGTGCAATTTTTTTTGCATGAAAAAAAAAGTTTGGTGTTTAATTCGTAAAGTGACCAATGCAGGCACCGGATCTCCATCAATGTGATGTTAGCCTCTCGAACGCTGGGCGTACTGTACAGGGCCCGCAGATACTTTAATAGTACACAATTTCAAACCCTTTACAAATAGCAAGTGCACCCCGCGGTTGAATTTGGCTCCCACCACTGATTTGGAGCCCCAAAATATCTGAAAAACGCCAAACGCGCGCCCAACATTGGTATATAGTTGACATTTGTCCCACGATAACCGGCCGTTTCTATTACTCTTTTTAAGACAACAACTCGGCTATGGAATCATTTGCCGGCCTCTTCACACAGCAACTCCAAAGATGACATAGGCCATTAGTAGATTTAGTGTGAAAAAAGTGATTTTGTTGTCGGAAATTGGTTATCATCACAATTTTCACTCTGCAGATAACTTTAAAAAAAAGAAGCGCGTTCTTTAACCTATTTGTTTTATTATTTATTTATTTAAACGCCCATAGGGCTTTTACATAGAATGCCGTACATGTTTTTTTTATTACAGTGAAAACAATGAGTTGACAAAAATCAGGTAACATAATATATGTTAAAAACAAAATATACTTTATACAAAATATAAGTGTTGACAAAATATAGGTAACATAAAATATAAGGAACAAAATATAGGTTGCATAAATATAGGAGTTGACACAAAGTAGGTAATGTTTAAAATTGTTATGCTTTTGAATGTAGGTATTATTATTACATTTATTTAAAATTGTTTACGAGATAGGTTGAAATACATAGTTGGCACATATTATGTTTAAAGTTTACTAAGTTCGTTATTTTCTCCTGGATTACGTACCATTTGAATTAATTTTTATTATTTGGTTTGAAATTTACCTGAGGTTTCCCTCAGGACCTATATTTTCTTGAGGGATGCTGAAGTTATTGCAGTACCCAGCAATATTATTTTTATAATCTCTGTAGTATTAAGCTAGTTTCACATAATTTGACTGAGCGACAAAGCATATCTGAATTTTCCACCCTATCTGTCGGTGGCTTCTAAATGCGCCCATAGATTCACACTTCCGTGTCAGTTCAGAAGAGAGATACAATAACGACCCATTCCTATTCTCAAATGTGTCACTTTTAAAGAAATTTCTTTATCTTAATGACGGTACCATAGCCATCTCAATGCAACCCTTATTTCTTGTTAGCAGGGTGAATACAAAAAATCGTCCCACTCGCGTAAGTGTATTATACTGATGTATTTCACGATTACTTAACGAAATTACACAGGCATGAATTCACATACTAAAATGTGTATTAAATTACACATACATGAAATTCATAATATGTGTATTAAATTACACAGGCGTGAATTTCACACACGGAAATGTGTATTATAAAACCTAACCTAACTTGGCTTAACCGAATATTGTTTTTTTTTTCAATATGAAATTTATTCAAAGCACACTTAAACGCTGTTGAATCTAAGACTATTAAAAAAACTGATTTTTTGTTGTACCTAATTCCACTATGTGTAATTTTAGTAGATGTAATTCTCTCCATGTGTAATTTCGGTCGTGTATATTTTCGTTCATGTACAATTCCGCTCATGTTTAATTCTGCCAGCATGGAGCGTAATGTTGGTGTGTGAAATGTAAGCCTTTTTAATTTCGTTCCTATTTCACGTGTGATGTTGAAGACAAAATGTAATAAAATATTAGATTTCAAATCAATTCTCGAGAATATTATTATTAAATTTCAAAGCGTTTTCTATGATGGGGTAAACAATATTAAATTTCAAATCAAAGCTTTGATGTTTTACAGTCGGGACGTTAATTACGATTGGTATTTTATTATTAATTTGTTAGCGCACACTTTGCAAATACTAAGGCCAAGTTGTTTCGCAGAAATTCAAATATAATATTGTTATCAAATGGCCATTTAGCGCTCTTTTTTACATTTAAAAGGTGTCTATCAGATTGCAACAAACTGACAAGTTTAACAACATAATAGTTCTCTTCTCCTGATCACATTTGTTCAAAAGGTGTTACGGACTTAGAATCGATATTTAACGGCAACCCTTCAACTGTCAAAAAACAAAACAGCGCAGAATGGCCATTTGATCACAGATCACAATGTAACATTTGAATTTCTGCGAAATAACTGGGGCTAAAAGTTTTTTTTGTACGTGAATACTGCACAAGAGTCCCAACTACTTCCGTCTGGAGCCAGTGGAACAATGGCATCCCCAATTGGGGTATGTTGTTAGGCTGAAGGTAGTGGGAAGGGGAAGGAGATAGGGAAGAGGAAGGTTGGGAAGTACCTGGCTATTCAAATTTGGTCACCAAACACGGCTAAAGCCATTTCAAGCAACGTTTCAATTCTGAATGTCCATCATCAGGGCAGATCCGGCAGATCCGGTAAATCTACGGGATCTGCCTGATGATGGACACATGGATACACCAGGGCGATACTGAGAGTATCTTCCACTCTGGAACGTGCCGCAAATATACTATATATTATTTTAAATGAATAAATTGTGAAATAGCACAAATTAATCAAATAAAATATATTTGCCACGCCGGGAGTCGATCCCGCGACCTTCGAAGTGCTAGTCAAGAGCCTCACCGCTGGACTACGCCGGCCGTCATTTTACCTTCTATGAACAAATATAAAAAAAATATTATTTTCCATTTAAATTTGTAAGATACTTTCTGTAACTTAGTAATCTCATCATCCTCAGATTTGTTTATTTCCCAATGCGATTTCAATTAATTTTTTGTTTCTGAATAATTTACTTTCGCCAGGACAACTTTGAGATTATCTGCGTCTCTAGAACGAAGTATATATATAAACATTTATTTTCAAAAGAAAAGTCACAAATAACGTCAATTTTAATCTCACCTTTTGTTACGTATTTTGTAGAGATTTCAACCCTTCGCCTTGTCACGCAAATAGTCTGGGTGTTGTTAAAATAATATTGTACTTCAAATCACAGCCTGGATATTATTATATTCGAAACGTCTGGAATATTCAATACTTTTTTTATTACAAGAGAGTTGTATTATTTGCGTTTGAGAAATTTTCTTAAGGGACCTATAAAGTTTAAGCTATACATTTTTGGTACTTGAATATATCCAATACTGTCGAATGCTTGAATTTGAAAACTCGTTCAATTGAAATTTCTTTCTCAGAATTGTCTTTGTTTCTCCAGACCGCTTGAAAATGCCTAAGGTCGTTTATCTGAATGATGGAGGTTCTGTTTTAAATATTCAACGTTGATCAATATTATTCTGGTTCTATGGTCTGAAGATCTGCCTTCGATACGTTATAAATTATTCACATTACAAAACGTGAAAATTCTCCCGTTTTGAGACAAAAACATGGCAATCAAAACGTTGTTCTTAAAATTTGTGCTTTAATTTCGATGTGAGCACTTAAAAAATTAACGCTTTAAATGTAAAAATCTATTTTGTTTATTTATTTTACTTAAAATAGTTTATATATACAGTGGTTACATAAGAACATAATATGTGCTAATATAAAAATTATATATTTAATATAGGTATGGTGTGAGAATGGTTTCAGTGGCACGCCTGCCTTTTTAAATATGCAAGAGCGAGACGGCAGAACGAGAGTATAAAAGGTGATGAATGTTCCTGCTCGCTCTCCTTACCTACAGAAAGCTCCGTTAGCTAGCACGTAGCTTATAACTTGTATAATGCAAATAAATGTTCATCTCGTACACGCGTTTATCATTTAAGATCTACAAGATCACATCACACGCCTATACACACTAAAGTCTAAATAAAATGTAGCAATAAAGTTACAAATTACAAACTAGGTTAAGTATTAAATTACCAAATAATGCAATATCTTTGTGGCTTGAAGTTATACTTTAAATGAATAATTACAAGTAAGTCTAGGTCTTGGAGGCGGATGACCAGGACACACTGAACCCCAGATTCCTACCCACCCCTTAAACCCTCTTCCTTCCTAGAACTCTCCCCTCTTTACCTTCCTTTAAAAAAACCCTCCACACAGCATCCCCAAAGATGACATAGGCCCTGAGGGAAATTTTTATTTTCCTCAGGGCCTCCTGTGTGGAGCTCATGTAAAAAAAGTAAGTAAGTATAATAGTGAATTGTAAACTAGTTTAGTTTATCTTCTTTGCGTGCCGTATCAGGTCCCTCCGACGTTGGCGATCACTCTTGAGAATGTCTCTCTGTCTTGCGCTGCCCGGAATAGCTCCTCCACACTTCTAATGCCGGTCCACTCTCGTATGTTACGCAGCCAAGACATTTGTCTCCTACCAGGCCCTCGGCGACCCTCTATCTTGCCTTTCAATATCAAATGGAGCAAGTGATACTTTTCCCCTCGAAGTATATGACCCAGATATGAAATTTTCCTGATTTTTATTAATGTAAGCAGTTCTCTATCTGCTCTAGCCCGCCTGAGAATTTCTGTCTTGGTTCCTGAATAAGTTTAGTTTATAACTAACCTTATTCAGGAATGTAATAAAATAAGCTAACGCGTGTATAATACGAGATATATCATCAAACAGTATTAATAGGTTTGCGTCTGCGTGGTTGCATTTAAGAATCCAACTCCAACGCATGTCTGCTTTTTTTATTTACATGAGCTCCACATAGGAGGCCCTGAGGAAAATAATTTCCCTCAGGGCTTATATCATCTTTGGGGATGCTGTGTGGAGGGTTTTTTGGGGGAAAGAAAGGAGAGGAGAGTTCTGGGAAGGAAAAGGGTTTAAGGAGTGGTAGGAATCTGGGGGTCAGTGTGTTCTGGTCATCCGCCTCCAATACCTAGAAAAACCTCACCCCATGAACCCGGGCACCCCTGCTAAATCACCAAACGTAGCTAACCACTTGGGGTGACCTATGGCAGAAGTGTTGGTTATCCAATAAAGGTTCCAGGGGCGGCGGTACCTAATAGCCGCCTCCCAAATTTAAAATGCGCCAATCCTGCCGCGCCTTACCCGTCGCACCATATAATCATCCTTGTACGTGGATTTTGAGACAAAGCTATCATTATAGTTCGGTTTTTAATTCAAGAATTCGTCACAAGATGACGCAACTTTCGTCGGCGTTATAAGGAAACATATTATGGTATCCTCCTTCACCGCACACGTCAAGACTCTATTTTATTGAACGAAGCTACTTTTATTTGAACGACTCTAGACCCTCCAATGTCCATGCATATGGGGATAGAAAGCAGTATGGAAATACTTTCATTAACAAAATACAAAAGAATAATAAATGTAAAAATGCAATCAACACGAAATTGAAATAGTGTTCATGGAAACCACATGTTTTTTACTTTGAATCATTCCATAGACACAAATAAACTTCTAGATTCATAGTCGAGGATTTTAACCAATCGGCCATGGATGTTGACAAAATCTTCGTTGTTCATAATTATCGATTTTTAATATGAATACCGCACAAGAGTCCCAACTGCTCCCCCCTGGAGCCAGTGAGACCATGGCATCCCCGATTGCGATATATTGTGAGGCTGAAGGTAATGGGGAGGGGAAGAAGTTGGAAAAGAGGAATGTGGGGAAGAACCTGGGTATTCAAATCCGGTCACCAAATACGGCTGAGGCCAACAACCTTTCAATTCTGAATAGTTGTCTTACACCAGGGCGATACATAAAGCTTCTTCCACTCTGGAACCTGCCGTAAATATGCTACTTATATATTAATTTTGTTTAAAATATAATGAAATAACACAAATTAATCAAATCAAATTTATTTACGCACGCCGGGATTTGAACCCGCGATCTTCAGATTGCTAGTCGAGAGCCTTAGTCCTCGACGTATGGTACTTATCATCGATCCGCATTCCCTTTTTATTAGAACGTACGTTACGTGTATTGTTGGGCCGATAGCTATACGCATTCTCATTGGGACTGCCCGGTGGTCTATGGAATACTTTCTCTGGCTTTTCTTTTTATATATTTTATTTTCTTTCCGCTATTGTAGTAATTACTTACATTATGACATAATCATATAACTGTTTTTTTTCGTTACTTATTTTATTTATAGAAGGTTTCTTCGACTGGTCATAGCAGTTATTTTTATTTTTCTTTTTCTTTTACTAACACTATTTTCTCTTTTTGATGTTACCTATTTCAGAAGAATTATTCCCCGGGCTGCTACTGCTATTTATATTTTGTATAATGTTAATGTTAGTACTTGCATACTGCTTACTAACCCCGTATGCATGGACATTGGAGGGTCTAGAGACGTTCAAATAATGTAGCCTCGTTCAAAAAAAAAGTAGATTCTTGACATGTGCGGTGAAGGAGGAAACCATATGTTTCCTTATAACGCCGTTGGGAAAGTGGTGGGGTCCCCTCCAATGGTACGTGTACGTAATAGCGTATAGCTATATATATATATAGCGTTTAATATATTTCAGTAATATTGGTTGACAAAGATATCGTTTTAAAAAAATATATATACATAATATCAATACCGTACAAGAGTCCCAACAGCTCCCGCCTGGAGCCAATGAAACTATGGCATCCCCAAATCGGGGTATGTTGTTAGGCTTAACGTAGTGGTGAGGGTATGGAGATGGGGAAGAGGAAGGTGGGGAAGTACCTGGCTATTCAGATCTGGTCACTAAACACAGCAAAAGCCATTTCAAAGAACGTTTCAATTCTTATTGGTGATTTTACACTAGGGCGATACTAAGAGTATCTTCCACTCTGGAGTGTGCCACAAATATAATATACATTAGAAAAATGTAACAATATAACTTTGTAAAAACCACTTATATAGTGTGCAAATCCGACCGGTTTCGGAACAAAAGTTCCTTCGTCAGGGAAAGCTTATACTAATATATACTTATAATACTTATACGAAGGAACGTTTGTTCCGAAACCGGTCGGATTTGCACACTATATAAGTGGTTTTTACAAAGTTATATTGTTACATTTTTCTATAATGGATAACCACAAAGTAATAGCTACATTCAAAAATATAATATACATTATTTTTAATTATTTAATTGTGAAGTATTACAAATTAATCCAATAAAATTTATTTGCGCACGTAGGTATTCGATTTCGCAACCTTCGGATTGCGAGTCAATAGCCTTACCCCGTCCATGTAGGCCGTACGATAACTTAATAAATAAACTAGTGATCACACGAACCTCTAACTTACTTTGAAGATACCCAACACATCTAAAGTTGTATTAACCATTGAAAATGAACAGACACAACAGAAACTACAGACAGTACCTGGTTCAATCCATATATATGTACTGAGTGGGAAACATTTGGAGGATATTAATTTATACAGTGATCTGTGGGGTGTAAAGACGATAATGTCAGGCGCTCTATTCAACAGTCAATATGAACTATAGTAATGGTATTGGCAAGCCAAGTGGAGTATGATAAGCAGCTGATCCGAGACGTCTTTATTGTATAATTACTTTACTAGCATCGGTTATCGGTCTCGATACAGTCAAACGTTTATAGTTTATTTATTATGAAAATATGCAACTCTGTGTCGAAAAAGCGTTTAACAATAAAGTTTTAACAACACAATTCGTGATTCGGCTGTTATGGGGCAGAATCATTCATTTTTTTAAAATAAATTACACAAGATTCAATAAAATATACCTAAACATATATTATTTTTTACATTAGCTCCCCGAAAAATAAATAATTTCCCATAATATTAATTACAATTAGTATTATTAATTACAATTGGTATTTTATTATAAATTTGTCGGCGCTCCACACAGGAGGCCCTGAGGAAAATAAAAATTTCCCTCAGGGCCTATGTCATCTTTGGGGATGCTGTGTGGAAGGTTTTTTTAAAGGAAGGTAAAGAGGGGAGAGTTCTGGGAAGGAAAAGGGTTTAAGGAGTGGTAGGAATCTGGGGGTCAGTGTGTTCTGGTCATCCGCCTCCAATACCTAGAAAAACCTCACCCCATGAACCCGGGCACCCCTGCTAAATCACCAAACGTAGCTAACCACTTGGGGTGACCTATGGCAGAAGTGTTGGTTATCCAATAAAGGTTCCAGGGGCGGCGGTACCTAATAGCCGCCTCCCAAATTTAAAATGCGCCAATCCTGCCGCGCCTTACCCGTCGCACCATATAATCATCCTTGTACGTGGATTTTGAGACAAAGCTATCATTATAGTTCGGTTTTTAATTCAAGAATTCGTCACAAGATGACGCAACTTTCGTCGGCGTTATAAGGAAACATATTATGGTATCCTCCTTCACCGCACACGTCAAGACTCTATTTTATTGAACGAAGCTACTTTTATTTGAACGACTCTAGACCCTCCAATGTCCATGCATATGGGGATAGAAAGCAGTATGGAAATACTTTCATTAACAAAATACAAAAGAATAATAAATGTAAAAATGCAATCAACACGAAATTGAAATAGTGTTCATGGAAACCACATGTTTTTTACTTTGAATCATTCCATAGACACAAATAAACTTCTAGATTCATAGTCGAGGATTTTAACCAATCGGCCATGGATGTTGACAAAATCTTCGTTGTTCATAATTATCGATTTTTAATATGAATACCGCACAAGAGTCCCAACTGCTCCCCCCTGGAGCCAGTGAGACCATGGCATCCCCGATTGCGATATATTGTGAGGCTGAAGGTAATGGGGAGGGGAAGAAGTTGGAAAAGAGGAATGTGGGGAAGAACCTGGGTATTCAAATCCGGTCACCAAATACGGCTGAGGCCAACAACCTTTCAATTCTGAATAGTTGTCTTACACCAGGGCGATACATAAAGCTTCTTCCACTCTGGAACCTGCCGTAAATATGCTACTTATATATTAATTTTGTTTAAAATATAATGAAATAACACAAATTAATCAAATCAAATTTATTTACGCACGCCGGGATTTGAACCCGCGATCTTCAGATTGCTAGTCGAGAGCCTTAGTCCTCGACGTATGGTACTTATCATCGATCCGCATTCCCTTTTTATTAGAACGTACGTTACGTGTATTGTTGGGCCGATAGCTATACGCATTCTCATTGGGACTGCCCGGTGGTCTATGGAATACTTTCTCGGCTTTTCTTTTTATATATTTTATTTTCTTTCCGCTATTGTAGTAATTACTTACATTATGACATAATCATATAACTGTTTTTTTTCGTTACTTATTTTATTTACAGAAGGTTTCTTCGACTGGTCATAGCAGTTATTTTTATTTTTCTTTTTCTTTTACTAACACTATTTTCTCTTTTTGATGTTACCTATTTCAGAAGAATTATTCCCCGGGCTGCTACTGCTATTTATATTTTGTATAATGTTAATGTTAGTACTTGCATACTGCTTACTAACCCCGTATGCATGGACATTGGAGGGTCTAGAGACGTTCAAATAATGTAGCCTCGTTCAAAAAAAAAGTAGATTCTTGACATGTGCGGTGAAGGAGGAAACCATATGTTTCCTTATAACGCCGTTGGGAAAGTGGTGGGGTCCCCTCCAATGGTACGTGTACGTAATAGCGTATAGCTATATATATATATAGCGTTTAATATATTTCAGTAATATTGGTTGACAAAGATATCGTTTTAAAAAAATATATATATATAATATCAATACCGTACAAGAGTCCCAACAGCTCCCGCCTGGAGCCAATGAAACTATGGCATCCCCAAATCGGGGTATGTTGTTAGGCTTAACGTAGTGGTGAGGGTATGGAGATGGGGAAGAGGAAGGTGGGGAAGTACCTGGCTATTCAGATCTGGTCACTAAACACAGCAAAAGCCATTTCAAAGAACGTTTCAATTCTTATTGGTGATTTTACAATAGGGCGATACTAAGAGTATCTCCCACTCTGGAGTGTGCCACAAATATAATATACATTATTTTTAATTAGTTAATTGTGAAATAATACAATCCAATAAAATTTATTTGCGCACGTAGGTATTCGATTCCGCAACCTTCGGATTGCGAGTCAATAGCCTTACCCCCCCCGTCCATGGAGGCCGTACGATAACTTAATAAATAAACTAGTGATCACACGAACCTCCAACTTACTTTGAAGATACCCAACACATCTAAAGTTGTATTAACCATTGAAAATGAACAGACACAACAGAAACTACAGACAGTACCTGTTTCAATCCATATATATTTACTGAGTGTGAAACATTTGGAGGATATTAATTTATACAGTGATCTGTGGGGTGTAAAGACGATAATGTCAGGCGCTCTATTCAACAGTCAATATGTACTATAGTAATGGTATTGGCAAGCCAAGTGGAGTATGATAAGCAGCTGATCCGAGACGTCTTTATTGTTATAATTACTTTAGTATCATCGGTTATCGGTCTCGATACAGTCAAACGTTTATAGTTTATTTATTATAAAAATATGCAACTCTGTGTCGAAAAAGCGTTTAACAATAAAGTTTTAACAACACAATTTATGATTCGACTGTTATGGGGCAGAATCATTCATTTTTTTAAATAAATTACACAAGATTCAATAAAATATACGTATACATATATTATTTTTTACATTAGCTCCCCGAAAAATAAATAATTTCCCATAATATTAATTACAATTAGTATTATTAATTACAATTGGTATTTTATTATTAATTTGTCGGCGCGCACTTTGCAAACACTAAGGCCAAGTTGTATAAATATAAGGCCAAGTTGTATAAATATAAGGCCAAGTTGTATAAATATAAGGCCAAGTTGTATAAATATAAGGCCAAGTTGTATAAATATAATGCCAAGTTGTACCAAGAAATTCAAAATTATTTCCCATAATTTCCCTCATGTCATCTCAAAGGATCCAGTGTGGAGAGTCCTTTTAAGGAAAGAAAGGAGTGGACGTTCTGTGAAGTAAAAAGGTATGAAGGATGGGTAGAAATGTGGAATCAGTGTGTCAGTATTGACGGAGAAATGAATCCATCCCTCCAACTGCGGTGCACGGCGATGTGTCGAGAGAGAACAGCTGACCTCTTCCGATCCGGCCTGCTACGCAGCTGGTGGGCAAGAGCAAGAACACACCTCAACCGATGAACCCGGGCACTCCTGCTAAGACGCTAAACACAGCAAATCACTTGGGGTTAACTTTGGCAGAGGTGTCGGTTATCCGTTAAATAGACGGCACCCATACCCGCCTCCCAAATTGCTTGAAAAACTTTTTGACAACTTTTAAAGCAATTAAATACGTTATTTTTATTTTAACTTTATGATTAAAACCTCAAATTGTAATATTTAATTAAATGAAGACAATATAAGCGAAACTCAATCGACGCCGAAAATCTGGAAACAGAAAAATCAGAAAAAGATATTGACAACTCTGGGACTCCAGGACCACTTGATTTTTCTGTTACCAGATTTTCGATTGAGTTTCGCTTATGTTCTCTTCATTTAATGACAAATTAAATATGTGTTATCATTGAAGTAGAAGATAATAATCTCTAACTTCTCCACATCTTCTCTACATATTATAAATTAAAGTTCCCCGCGTCGTCTGTCTGTCTGTCTGTTCGCGATAAACTCGAAAACTACTGAATGGATTTTCATGCGGTTTTCACCAATAGATAGAGTGTTTCGCGAGGAAGGTTTACGTATATAATTTGTTAAGGATTTGTGTAAATTGGTTGAAATATAACGATAATTGTAGAAGTGTCGGAAAAAGTCAAGCCTCCTGGTAGCTTTATTCGAAAACGCTGCCTAATCCTTTTGGGATATAACAAAACAATGCATGGTGGGATATTCCTCTTTTATAGATCTACAAAAAAGTCCGAGAAGGCATATATCTATCTTTTACGGATAGCTTACTATACCCATTCTATCTTCTAAAAAAATGGTCACGTACATTGCGGTAATTGAAAAGTTATTTAGACGGATCTGTATCCGTTATTAATCCTTATTAACTTAAATACGTTAGTTACCCCAAGCATTTCATGCACATTATTATAATTGCTTACACCATCTCTACGTATTATTAAATCAAGCCCTCCGCCACATCTGTCTGTCTCTTTGTGATAAACTCAAGGACGGCGGTGGTTATAAAGGTTGGATAACCATCAGTAGATGACGTTGTTTTTTATTAGCCACAGCAACGCGTGGCCGGGTCAGCTAGTAATATTTATAAACGAAACATGAAACAGAAAAGACTCAGAAAAATGAAAAGGTAACGGTCGCAACTGGGAATCCTTCCATGTATTCGATTTCCTATTGCGATTGTTATCTTTTCCTTTTTATGTGTCCATTTCTGTTTCATGTTTCGTTTAAAATTATTATTATTTTCTTCTTCTTCAATGATAACATATATTTCATTGATGGGAATAACCTTCAAAGAATGTTTCATGTTTCATTTAGATTTATTATTATTTTATTTTATCATCCTTGTTATAATTATATTCTGCCATATTATTTAGGTAATAATCAGAAATTGTATTAGTATTATATTATGTCAAAAATCATTTTTTGTTTTGTTTTTTTTTTTTTTAATCCAAGTTTTTTTCCTGATAAATAAGATGGCAATTTTTGCGGCTGGATATTATTATTAACTTGTTATTATTTTTATTTATTTACAGGAATTTTGTTTATTTTAGATGAAAATCTTACAAATTTGAGTAATACGTTTCATTCCCATCTTAATTTTCATAGGATAGAGTCAAACTTGTTTTACTCTCTGTAATGATGAACGTTATGGTAAAATAATATTTTGAAAAACCGCTTTAAAGTTCAAGCAACTTCCCAACGTCTTTAAAGGTGTTTAATTTATCATTTGCCACCAAAGATATATTGATGTGTGTTTTGTGTGGATGCAGATGTCGAAGGACCTTGTATGTGTTTTCAGATGTATGATAGACCACTGCACAAGTAAAAATGAATGCACATAAAGGAATAGGAAGGAAGGGACTTACTGCGGAACCTTTTGACACTTCTCTTCTCTCATGGCTGGGTTTTATTCATACACTTGTATAATTATTAATCGCGGTATTTACTGTGATATGCGGGATTAAGTTAGATAATGCGGGGAGCGGTAAATTATATGCTTATACGGCGAGTTTCGATTGACTACACTGATTTGTTATGGTAACGAAATAACAGGTACGTAGGGATGGGATTGGATGGGAAAAAGGAACATGATAGGGATGAAATATGTGACAATCAAGCTACAAGCACAGAGTCTATGGCATATGTAAATGTAGTAGGTAAGTGTAGCTATGAATTTTGTAAACGCCCAACCAGATATATGTATGCTTGGCTTTGCCACGGGGCGTGATGTATTCGGTATTCATGACTCTATTGGTTGATATCTTCTGTAAATATTTAATATAAGACATGTTCTGTTTGCTTCTGTAGTTACCTACAAGTTTGTTGAAAACCACGTTCGCGAGTCGTCGCGCATTGTCTGGAACTTTAAATATGTACGTGCATGTCTCTAAATATTTTCTTCATTACTTGTAATTAAGATATACGAGGGCAAGTCCCCAATATTTTCCATGATTTTTTCACAAATGTAGGTTTTTTTCTGCATAGTCATCTTCCTTATCATTGCACTTGGTTCAGCGGTCCACAGGTTTGATTATTCCTTCCAAGAAGATGGATTTCGGGTGGACGGTTTTGCACCTATTCCTGCACACCTAAGTCTTTGAGGAATAGATGACCTCACTAAACATCCTTGAGCGGCCCAAACATATGAAAGTCTGAGGGAGCAATATCTGGGCTGTAGGGAGGGTGTTCCAGTACCGTCGTGGACGATTTGATGGGCAAAACCACCTACGATGTTGAAAAGGACAAACTACCTCACCGATTGTAACTCGCTTATTCGCTAGAACCATCTTTCGAGCTTGTTGCATCTTGTCCATGTTCTATAATTTGAGAGGAGGGTACAGGTACCTCCGCCAATGGTAACATTATTGGATAACCAACATCTCTGCCAAAGGTCACCCCAAGTGTTTTGCTACGTTTGGTGACTTAGCAGGGGTGCCCTGTTTCACGAGATGAGGTTTGTCCGTGTTTTGGCGGCAGATGTGTCTGCCCACAAGTTATATGGCAGGCTGGATCAGGAAAGTATTGATGAGGGAGTCCTTTTCACGTATCCAGCAGAATTGTTTTGGAACATCGCCTTGCACCGCAGTGAGTGAGATGGATTCATACGTCCGTCACTCCTGGACACACTGACCCCCAGATTCCTGCCCAACATAACCCCTTTCTTCCCAGAACGTCTTCTTCCCCCTTTCCTAAAAAGACACTCCACACAGCATCTCATAGCCCCGAGGAATGATAACGGGGCCTCCTTGTGGAACTAATGTAACTTTTCCGTCTACTTTACCTCTTTTCGGTAACTTTTTCGTGCGTCTCATAGGTTAAAAATTGTCTATACAAAAAAACTTAAAATGCGATAAAGCACTGCCCCCGTATTGCAATAAAATTCTTCGATGAATTTAAACCTTTTTCACCTCCTCCGACCAGAGAAATCTGATCACTGCTCGTTATAGCGAAGCGGACATGTTTACTTGTATCTTGTGTTTTACGAACGAAATACGTACCCCCGTACTTTGTTATAAAACTACATAGTTACGCAAAGTCTTAACACTAATTTCAAAACAAGTTATTCACTAAATATTTAAAAACTGCATAGCTCTTGATTGAATGACATTGCTGACTAAAAATATTTGCAGTTTATTTGAAAATAGGGACAAAAAAGCTGTTTAAATTTCGCAACGCCATGGCTCATTATAAATGATTTTTTGATTTTTCACACAATTTATTTACTGTTTTTTAGTTAGTACCTATTCCAAATATTAAAATTATTTATGACAGATTAATTCAAAAGCTCGAAAATATAATATCTTTAAGATAAAGCGCGGAAAATTTCAGAATTTTTTTTCTCCATTCAAATGGATGAACTCTCAGTCACTTCCTTGTTTATTTTTAAATGTCTTTTTTTCATTGTTATTCTTAATTAATTTTTCTTGAATTGAACAGAACAATAGAGCCGTCTTTATTCGTAATCTTTTCTCCCTCGCCTACTCATCCAGAATTTTTATTATAATAGAAATGGTGATAGCTTTAATAAACGAAAACGGAACTGAAGATAATTTTTTTACTTTCCGTCTTCATTGAAACCAGTTCATTTAGAATTTTTTTTTTGAGTTTATTTAGAAATTTCAATAATTTTTTTAATATAAAAAGTTTTGATAGATTTTTCTTAGAATTAAGTCTGGCCTAAGGTCCTTGGAAGTCGTTATAAAAAACATATCTCTTTTAATATTCGTATTTGTTTAACCAGTAGTTAGCTTTGGTTTCTTTTTTATCATCAGATGGTTCATAGATGGTCGTGGTACTATTCTACTATTTTTTTTTTACCTCCATCTCCCTTCTTATTCATTCAAAGAATGTGCAATGTTTCACAAATTGTATTTGTGAAATATTAAGTTTGGGAGGCGGGTATGAAAACCGCCGCACCGCACATTAAGTAATTTGAGGTATCTAGCGTGACTTTATTATTAACCCAAGGTTTCTTTCTGGATTTCATTTTATTTTAATTGGGTACCTAAATGTTTAATCTTTTTAGAATAAAAAAAAACAAACATGTGTTAAATTAACTTTGGTTTGGTGATATATTCAGGGTTTACTTTAACAACTTTTAATTTTTTCAGCATCAAGGCGATTTTTGATATACAGATCGATATATACAAATTTCATAACGCCAGAGCTTACCATTATATATATAAATACTCTTCTGCTAAAGTTAATTTAGTAAATTGTACATTTTATACAAAATTGTTTACATTCCCTTTAGTTCGTACCTGCCGCTATTTTAGATGCAAAAATCGCTCCTATTAAACTGAAACTTGGTATGCGCGTAGGCTTTATGAATAGTACTTGTGTAGTCGCGCAATTAATTTCAGGAACAATAAAGTACTTTTGAAAGTACAGCTAAAAAATATTTTGATGTTTGCTGTTATTCACAGCAAACATTAAAGTAAAGGTTAAAGCAATAGTTAAAGCGTTTTGCAGAAGACGGGAACATTACCGATGACTTTTGCAATGACGATCATGATTTTAATAGGTACAGTTCTTAATATTGGGATCTCGGAAGTTGTAACTAACGAAACCTCTAAAACTTTCCTAACAATAGTCGTGATTTTCAACTAACACAAATACTCGAGCCCGGATACAATAACTTTGATACATGTGATACATGCCTCAACTCACGAACTGAAATTTACATCTTAACTGAGTTACATTCACCTTGACACCGACGAAACAATATTTCGCTTTATAAAATTCAATATTCTGACAAGCCGAAACTCGATACCGATAGATTGTGATAAACTCTAACCCAAACGACCTGAATTTTCAAGGAGGGTTAAGGGAAGCTGTTCGGGTAAATCTCACCCCAAATTTAAGCGATTGTTGTATAGCGGTATCGGGGTAAGGCAAACTAGGGCACGAATCCTGCAGGAGCTACTTGCGCACTATTCAAATGCAAGGTTGCTATTGAAAATCGTCCATTCAGAATTATTATCATACTGCAACAATTGTTCATGAAGGGCGTCAATTATTAGGCATGCATGATGAAAATCAATTCATTTCAACAACGAAAAGGCTTCCTTTGAAACTAAAGTACGAACTAACTAACAATTTGGGAGGCGCATATGGGTATCGCCGTCACGGAAACCATTTATAACATCCTTCTATAAGTCATACCAAGTGGTTCGCTACATTTGGTGATTTAGCAGGGCTGCCCGGGTTCATGGGGTGAGGTTTGTCTAGATCTTATTGGCGAATGCCTAACCTACTATGTGGCAGGTTGGATCGGGAGAGACTGCTTGAGGCAGACATAATCTAGACCTCTCATACGAAGATAACATACGCCCTCCTTTGGCCTACTGTAAAAATAATTTAAGATAAAGCGACTGAGCTCAACTGCTCCGAATTTAATTGTGCTAGCAATATTTCTTAAGCTTTTTAGGGGTCGTCCATTAATCACGTGATGTTTTTTTAGCAACTTTCTAACCCCCCCCCCCTCTGGTGATATGTGGTGAGGTTTTAGACTAACCCCCCCCCCAAATCACGTGTATTTTTTTTAGTACAAAGTATTTTGAAATTTTCAGAATATTATCACGAAAAATAAATGCACGTGATATCTCATTATACCCCCCCCCCCCCCCCTCGAGAAGAGAAGTGCATATAAGGCGATTTGTAAATGTGAAATTAACGGGAAGGGTGTACCAACAAAGAATGGTTGTTTTGGCATGCTATCGTAGCTTACTTCTTTTGTGAAGAAATAGCATAAGGGTAAGTTTTTGTTGTATTTGATTATTTGTTTATGCTATTCGGAAAACACCCCCTTTAGATTTCAAACATTACTTGAATTGCCTTTAACTATTTTTGCTGAGCAAATCTAAATGCCACACCTTTCCAACCTTTTGTACCACCTCTCTTCTCGAGACCTTAGCAACAGATTTAATTTCATCAATCAAATGAAATAATTCACCACGATTCATTGAAAATTTACGCCCGGACAGCCTTTCAAGAAACTGTTCAACATTCAAGGGATAAGGATGCCTTTTGTTTCGCTACATTTTTGTTTTAAATGAGCCTAATTTTATCTCTCTACAGCTTCCTTTGCACAAGTCCACTATAAATAGCAATCTTCCCGGTTTTTCTTCTCCCTCGATCGGTTGAAAGTTTACTCGGTTCCGGCACAACCTTTTTTCAGGCACTTTACAGGGAGTTTTGGTAAGTTCAGAGTGTAGAACTGACGCTTTTGTTTTTTATTAAATGTACATTTGTTACTTAAATTAAATTTTTCCGCGACCGGTTTCGATACAACCGTATCATTCACGAGCAGAATTAAAACTAACTTAAAAAATAAATGCAAGTACCAAAGATTAATTAGGTGGGAGTAGTGGGAGGGATGATTTTGGGGGGAGGGGGTAAGCGGTGGGAGGAGTCAATATTATACGGAAACATGGTTAGTAAAGGAGATTTGCAAGGCACTATTATTTTATTCACTAAATTAATTTTAGATTTAATTTTTTTGTTTATTTCGAGGGTTTCTAAAGCGCAAAGATTAAAGTATGAATTTATATTGCAATGTTTAAATTTTGTTTTTTTCTTTATTGAAGCTATGGCCTGACTCTATTAAATGATTCGCAAATTCGGAATAATTATTATTTTGTAAACAAAGTTCATGTTCCCTGATTCTAGTTTTGAAATTTCTAGTTGTCATACCTACATACTGTGCGTCACAATCGTTACATTATAAAGTGTATATCCCGTTTTTTTCAAATTTATTAGAAACATCCTTATTATTTATCAAATTTTTTATTTTAGAATTAGTATAGAAAGCTGGAGAAATATGATCTGGTAATAAACGAACTGACGCTTCTAGACAGAGCTTTGTTTGATATGATTTTAGATTTTCACGGCCAAAAGTATTTTTGTTGTTTGTTTTTGGGGTGTTATGCCGTGTTACGCTACCTCCTCCTTTAGCCAACGTTTCGGACAGCGTTACAGTGTCCATCATCAGGGCAGATGTGTAAATGTTAGTGGTAAAATGGTTAGGCTAAAGGAGGAGTTAGCGTAACACGACATAACACCCCAAAAACAAACAACAAAAAAGAGCTTTGTTTGGTTGGAGCAAGTGTTGAAAACCCAAAATAATAACCATAATATTAAATCTGAGATTTTCTCTAATACGCAATGAATAATAGATTTTATCCAATCTTCATTAAAATTAGATGGTTTGAATGTGTAATTTGAAATAGTGTTGAGTATCTCATACAACTCAAATGTCCCATACAAAAACGTAAAATGTACCCACAAAATGTATTTGCACCAACTATTTTTCTTTGTATTACTACAAATTAATGTCATTTCACGTATGGGACAAATATGAGGTGTGAGGTGGTTGGTGTATTGGACTACATGTCATGTCACGTTGTCACGTACGGGACAAATGTGAGGTGAGGTGTGAGGTGGTTGGTGAATTGAAGTACGTGTCACGTCAAGTATCGTATGGGACAAATGTATGAGATGGTGAGGTGAGGTGCATGACATTTTTGTATTAGATCCGTGAGGTGCGAGATGGCGGGGAAATTTTTTTGTTTTTAAATATTTTTTATCGTAAATTATTGTTATGTGAATACCGCGCAAGTGTCCCAACTGCTCCAATTTTTTTTTCTTTTTAATTTTTTTTCATTGTAAATTATTAGGTTTGTCTAGGTCTTGGCGTCGTATGCGTCTCCCCAATAGCTGCATGGTAGGCCGAATATGGAGATAGTGGTTGGGGGAGTCCTTTGGACTTCTCCCAGGGCCTCCTGTGTGGAGCTAATGTAAAAATCACGTTTTCTGAAATTCTCTAGCCAACCCCCCCCCCCCCCCCCCATTCTCGCCCGTAAGCTAAACAAAGCTCACCTCAATAGAGGTGAGACACCCCAACACCTCATTTCAGTATTTGAGTACCTCATACAAACTCATCCTGATGTCTTGTCCTGCCCAACACTACTTTGAAAGTATTTTACCACCAATACCAGTTGTTAGTAACCCAAGTATCAAAACATGTTTTGTGTGATCAAAATGGAACATCATATTTTTGATAGTTACATTAATTTTTCAAAGCTCTAAAGCTGGACAAATTTCATAACGCTCGAATGCACCATTTTGGTGCTACAGATTTTCTTCATTATTTATCTATTTTTATTTATTTAAATATACATTTTTTAAATGTTTTTTTTTCAAAAGTCGAAAAGAATGTGACCTTACCGGGGTTCCCCGTTCTAAGATCACATTGTACATGGTTTTGTGTGTGATTATAAATTAGTAAGTAATTTCATTTTGTATTTGGTAAACATACATTGCAGTTTGTTGAATTCACATTCATAATCTTCTTATATATATAAAAAAATCTCATTTCACGGTGTTCGTGATCGCACTTCCCCTAAACGGCTCGACTGATTTTTATGATTTTAAAATTTTTTTTTTGGTAAGTATGAGAATAGGTCGTAAATATTTCATACCGCTAGGTGATTAGGGTGCCCTTATCTAGAATTTTTTTTAGTATTTTTTGACATTTTTTTTGTATATTTTTTTAATTTGGCATCAAAAAATACTTATGACCCCAAATTTTCACCCTCCTACCCCCACCCTCCCATTTTGAACAATGAATATGTCCGTTACTTTAATAAAATACCTTGAATTGAAAAATGAATGGTTGATGTTTTTTTTTTGTTTTTATCAGCGGTCGTCGTCTACAGCGCTCCATACCCCTTTCTGTCATAGATCCCATACTTACACTTATATTTTATTTAACAACCAAAATATTCACTAGAAATAATTTATGTGGCAGAACAATGTTTTCCTGGTCAGCTAGAGTTTATATAATATACCCTTAGTGAACTCACTTTTCCTTTCCTTTTAAGAACACTTTTACGCTTTACGACAGCTCATATTAGCCTCCTAAACACGATAGACAGCCATTTTATCCTCAGTCCTTTCAGATAGCCACAAGAGGCTTTTATGGCGTGCTTAGATCTAGATCTAGAGTGGCAATCTGATCCATCCCCTCTGCTTAATTACGGAGAAGGACCTAAAGGGGTCGGATTAGTTTTTTCGATTGTCCACCTTATGGACTGAATTGGGGTTTTATTAGCATAATCTTTAATTAATGTTATAATAGAGCTCTAAAAAGTACCATTTGTGATTATTAACGCAGACAATTATTCAGTACTCTTCCTTCTCATGTGAGTTTCCTTTTCCGTGATTTCACCTAGTGTAATACAGACATTTGTTTTACGCGGTTTGTTGGTAAAATACACCAATTATTGTTTGCATCATGTTACGGTTCATATTCCTCCAAGCTAACGTTGAACTTACATTAGGTTACATCTAATGTTTTTGTACAATCTCAGGTGAAACACTGCAAGGCAGTCAAAAATTAGAATGCAATATTATAAACTGGACATTACTTGAACTGAATCGTAAATCTTATAGTACCTACATCGAAACCGTATCGTACAAGCATTTTTTTAATGTAGTTTATTTATTCTTAATGTACCTAAAGGTGTTCTGGATTAACACGTTTCTAAATAATTTTAAAAATTTGTTTAAAAATTTCGACGATATCTTATTAGGTATTAATATTTTTATACGTAACAGATTTTACTTTGGTTTTCTAATATACAGTGTTGACGTACCTGCTTATTTTAACTAATTGCATATGCATGTGACATCATCCGACTCAAGTAGATATTTGATTCACTTGATCATGATATACTTATTTAATGCTACAGAATTTTGTTTTCTGTAACATGAAATTTTTGTGACATAAAGTACTATGTTATGCCTACTATTTCTTTGAATTAAATTTGGTATTTATTTTTGATTTTCATATTACCTTCGCTTTTACAGTTGGATCGTGTTAAACCGTAGTGAACTAACTCACTTTGCAATTTTTGAGTTAGAGCTTGAAATAAGGGCTCCAAATCATAATCTAGCTCTGACAAAATGAAGAACTAATTAGAGAAAATCTGACTATCATTGGTCTAGTCAGTTTCTCTGATTAGTTTTTTCTGGAAGAGCTGGATTATGATTTGGAGACCTCATTTTAAGTACTAACTAAGTAATTTCAAAAAGTGAGTTAGTTCACTATGTAACAATTATTATAAGCAATAATTACCAGCCTGAAACACTCATCCACATTGAAAAAACCTTCCGAGAAAAAATACGTGACGCCAACGGAACGGTGGCGGGTGAATTTTCAGGTGGAAAAAATATTTAAAAAAAAAAATATAATAAGCAGTAATTGTTTAATGAAACACTAGTATATATTGAATCATTTGGCGGGTATAAGATAAGCCGCCATAGCTCAATTGGGAGAGCAGCTGACCGGCAATCAGAAGGGCACGGGTTCATGTCTCGTTGGCGTCATGTATTTTTTCAATGTGGATGAGGGTTTCAGGCTGGTAATTATTGCTTATAATAATTGTTACCCTTTGTGCTATGCATAAAAAAAATCTTGTCTTAAACGTTAGTTTAATAATTAATAATAATAATTAGTTCACTATGGTTTAAGACGATCCAGTTGTCGTCTTTATTCGTAGGTATTCTTTATTTCTTTATGATCTGTTGTGTTTTTGCAATTGTATTCATTTTAGTTTAATAATATATATTTTATTTTTATTTTTAATTTTTAACTTTATGAGTTAAACCTCAAATTGTAACATTTAAATAAATGAAGACAATATAAGTGGTTAGCGCGTTTGCCCGGAAAGCAAGAGGTCCTGGGTTCGAGTCCCAGAGGTGTCAATATGTTTTTCTGATTTTTCTGTTTCCAGATTTTCGATTGAGTTTCGCTTATATTGTCTTCATTTATTTAAATAATAATATATAGTTTGAAAAGCTTAATTTATTTAGTAAGTGCAAATAATCTTGTTTTGTGATAAATATGAATCATGATTATCATGAAGTAGGTACTTAAGAAAAGCTACTTTATTAAAATGTGGAAATAACGTATCTGTGTAATATCTGTCCCGGGAACCCTTTTTTGGATAACCAACACCTCTGCCTTAGCTCACCCCAAATGGTTCGTTGTGCCCAGATTCATAGAGTAAGGTGTGTCCAGGTCTTGGCAGCGGATCCGGCCCGCCACACGCTGCGTGGCGGGCCGGATCGATAGAGACTGGTTGAGGGAGGCCTTTTGACCATTCCAATCGGACTCTCTCGACCCATCGCCTTGCACTGCAGTTGGGGGGATGGATTTATACGTCCGTCACTCCTGGACACATTGACCCCCAGATTCCTATCCACCCCTCATACGAGTACCTTTTCCTACCCAGAACTTCCTATCCTTCCCTTCCTTAAAAAGACCCTCCACATGGGATCCCATAAGATGACGTTGGCCCTGAGGGAAATTGTTTCCCTCAAGGCCTCCTCCTGTGGAGCTAATTTTAAAAAAAAATCTTGCAATGATAATATTTCCTGTTTTATAATGAAACATTCCAAACTATGAAAATAAATTATTGTATAACTTGAAATTCCTGCTCGTCGTAACCAAATCTATTTACTATTTTAGTGTTGTACATTTTACATTCTCAGCACGAAGCATGAAACGACAAAAAGACAAACGTTAAAAATGTTATAGATGTCCTTATAAGTTCCGGATCATAAAAAGTTGAAATATTCAGATATTGACAGATGGCATTTTCGGATGCCAGAAGAATTTGTAAGCAGGTTTTTTTTTCTCAACAGAAAAACCTATTTCTGAAGACTTGCTGAAATCCTGAGAACTCGGGACCAGGGGGAGAAATGTTAAAATACCGGATGCTGGCTCCATCAATCTATCCCAATTTATGTTCTTTTTTCATATCTGATGGTTTCCGCAATAATTCACCTGATTCCCTACCTCTAGGATTCTTACCGATCTATTTCCTGAATTTTCTTATTGAACAGATCCCAGAATTACTATAAAGTTCTTAATATCTCGGTTCATAATTTTTGTTTTATATTTTTATCTCTGAGAATAAAATACAAGACGCTGTATTGTTTTCTATCCATATTTTAGGTACGACAAATATGGACAAACCAATTTAGTAAAGATATTTATCTGTGTTTCACCTACATCGGATCTCTCAATGATAACAATTATTTACCTATCTAGATCAGAATTTTGATTTTGAAGCTGTCAATACTTTCAATAAACCTTCGAATCTGTCGATGACAATCTAATGATGTAGGTGTTTTGAAGATATTAACTGTGTACCCACCGTCTATAAATAATGTATACCTCTATCGCTGTAGCACTTGTAATACGAGAGCTATCCGTAAAATAAGGTCTCCAAAGTGCTGCGGTCGCGAGGAACGTTTTTATGCTCAATTCTGCAATACTGGCGTGTAGCCTGTTTTCCCCTTGCAAAATCCCCACCATGATGCACCCTCTGTGACGCTTAGTCTCGGTGTGGCAGCCGTTCGCGATGAAACTTCCACACACCGCACCCGCCAGGTGTGAATTACGCTTTATAATTACTTTTTTTATCCACGCCGCGACTAAGTGTCGCATAAAGCGCAGTGTGGTGGGGATTTCGCGTAGGGAAACCAGGCTATACCTCAGTGTTACCGGATCTCGCGTAAAGTTGTTCCTCGCGACCGCAGCACCTTGGAGATCTTATTTTACTTACAGCCCTCGTATAACAATTATGTTATTTAACATTCTTTGCAACTGATTCTAATTGTGTTTTAGTGAAAATCGTTTTTTAATCTTCGTTCGTAACCCTTCATAATCCCGAGGGTGAACCTGTTTGGGGAACTGTCAGGTAATATAGAAAATTTAACACATTCATTAGGATGCTCCGTAAATGCCTAATCTGCCAATCTTTTCAGGAATAAAGCCACGGATTTAAAATTATTGACTGGGCGTAGCGAAGTCCTGTATGTTAATTTATTTTTGTGTTCCGTGTCCGGTAAATCGTGCCAAGATGGTAGTCGTGATGTTAATAAATTTTTATTCCGCTAGAGCGTATGAGTTGTCAATCTCACGAGTTGTCAGGTTGGAGTAATCAACATTATGCTAACACCGTATATTAATTATTGTTTCTAGAAAGCTTTGCTGACTTTCTAGAAGGCTTAGACAATTATCAAATCAGTTCGTGATCTGTTTACAATTTCATTTACACGAATGATTTTTTTGTAACCCAATTAATATCAATATAGCAAAATAAATGGAACGTTATGAACAGTGTTGCCAACTCGAATTTTAAAGTAGAGCTAGCAGCTAAAATTTAGACAATGACATAAAGTATGGGGGGGGGGGGGGGTTGTTAGAGAATTTCAGAAAAGAAAAATTCCCAGTTTCTGGGGGGGGACTGTAGAATTTTTGACAAAAAAAAACTTACCTTTCGTACTTCTTGGCTGCTTTTGAACAACTCATAACAAACACTCAAATTACAGTTGTTAATTTTTATAATTTTCAATACGCAATTATTTTTGATAATGTCGCAGTTCTTCAGGATTTTTAATTGCTTTTTTTTAAATATTTTTTTTTCTTAGACGGCGACTAGTCCTCTAAAAATCTAAGTAGTCATCTGGTTCCAGTTTCTGTACGATCGCGCTACTAGGACCGGCTTCATCAGGATTTTTTTCGTATACAGCCATTGTTCCAATCCGAAGCTTCATTGCGCATTCGAATTCGAAGGAAACTGCCGCAAGACGCAATGCAATATTCAATACGCGATAGCCGGCCTAGGCAAGTTACTTGTATCGAAGTTTTTGAGAATTTCATTTTTTCGGGAAGTCCCTGTACCAATGCTTCCACCATAGCATTTTTAGTAACTGTTTACTTGTGCAGGAATTCAGGAAATGTCTTTTTTGGGAAGTCCTCGTCCCAATGTTGCATTTTTGGAATATTATTGCAAATATTATTTTTTTCAATATTATTTCACGTGAATAAGAGCTGAAATATCTGAAAAACTAATTAAGTAATTAAGCTAAGAAGCTAAATTACTTTTATGGAGCTGACGACGTCGATTTAGAGCCAGATCTAGCTCTAAAGGAGCTGAGTTGGCAACACTGGTTATGAATGTATAAGCTATTTTATTAATTATCTACTTAAAAGTGACTAATTTTCTGGGTCCATTAGTAAATTTCGCGATGAACCAATAAAATTTCCCCTCGTGAGGGTGAGTAGGTATTAATTTATTTCAAATTTAAGGTTTTTTAAATATGAATCATTAAGTACAAAATGTTGTCAATTTTTTTACATTAGCTCCACAAAGGAGGCCCTGATGGAAAAAAATCCCCTAGGCCCTACGTCATCTTTGGGGATGCTCTATGGATGGTCTTTAAAGCGACGGGAAGCAGAGTTCTGGCAAGGAAAAGGTATGAGGTGTGGGTAGGAATCGGGGGGTTTCTGAATGAATCACGAGTGACGGACGTATAAATCCATCCTCCCATTGCGGTGCAAGGCTATGTATGGGTCGATAGAGTCCGGCTGGAGAGGTTGAGCTCTCTCAACAACTCTCCCGATCCAGCCGCATCCGCCGCCGCATCCAATGCATCCGCTGCCAAGACTTAGAAAATCCACACTCAATGAACCCGGCACCCCCACTAAGTCACCAAACGTAGCGAAACACTTGGGGTGACCTATGGCAGAGGTGTTAGGTATCCAATAAATGGTTCCAGAGGCGGCGGTACCCATACCTGCCTGAAATTATAAAGCTGTTCTTATTTTCATAATACACCTAACTTTATTGCGACTATCTACTTAAATTCCCTGTGCGAAATGCGTTTGCCACTAACATCCCAAAAGGTTAATTTATACAGCAGTTCACGAAGTCTCTTATGTTTTACGTTTTAAGCTTTTATGTGACTGTAGAAATCAGGTTTACTTTAGAATTCTTTGCCGCTCTTTGCGAATGTCTTGTTCTGTGTTGGTATGAGGCCTTTTCCCATGTAAAGCATTCCACGACTTTGGGAAGGGAATGGCATGTTAAATGTGAAATATAGACATTTTATGAAAGTTTTCGCAAGCTTTTTAGTAACTCGGAGTAACTCCGCGGTAAAAGTAACATCTTATTTACATTAAAAGCTAACATTAGGTACTTTAACAAGTTAACATACCGCTGGTGTACTGGTAAACATGCCAAGGTTTCATAATTTTAACTATAATGATAAATTTAGTTGCAAAAACTCTCAAACAATCCTGAAGTTTGTATAAATTACATTTTCAAGAATTCCATCTCTCTCTTTTCAGCTCTCATTTCCACCATGAGCTGTGCTGCTTTGAAATGTGATGTTTTTACCATTTAAAACGGCTCGCATGTGAAATGAGTTAACAACAATAATATTTTCTCGTGTTTTTATTCTGGTTTAGGCATGGCTGTTTCGCATACTTTGAATAATTTTGAAAGTTTTTTCAATTTCTGTTTTTATTTAGTTTTGTGAAGCAACTGGCCCATAATGATGTAATAACGGAACTTGAAAATAATTTTCAAAGAATTAAAAAATTTACTTAATTTCTGGATCCCTACTTTAACCCACCTTACGCTTCTGTTCAGCCAGGTTGCAATATATTTCCCATGCTTGTATATATTTGAAACAGGGGGTTTTTAGTGGGGTGACACATACAATTAAAAATGTTTTTAGCAAATTTATGTAAGACATTTGTTCCATGTTTTTTAGTTGTCCATTTGAAGAGTGTTCAAAACTCGTTTAAAATCAGCTGGTAATACTGATTAAGCATTTTACTATTATGAAATTAACACCCAAATCACAATCTTGGTTTTCACTCCCGTAGAATTTTTTAGGCTTCTGGAAATGGTCATACATTATTTATAGTCAGCTACCCAGCAAAAATTATTATCGGTTATCGCTATAAGGTCACTTAAATTCGTACAGGCTGACTTGTATTATGTTAAGTCACCCCAAGGCGCGACTTCTAGCCACAGCCTTCCAGTAAGTCTCTTAAATTCTATCACCCCTAGGGCATCCCAGTAAAACCTTCATGGTATTTAATAGCCCCGAAAGGAAACCATTTTACACAAATCGGCCCTGTCCTATATAAAGCGTTTAGTTCTCGCCGTTTTCATGTATGATTATGTGTTTTCATTAGGTATTTCGAATTACGTAAAGGCGATGTGGAAGATTAAACTTGATTCTTTGTGTGCTTACTGCGCAGGGCCCTGAGGTTTTATGCAGGGCCTACGGGAGATACACACCTTTAGGGTTGCTGATCAGACGGTCTTTTTAAGTAAAGAAAGGTGTAAACCTAGAAACTAGGCATAAAGACACCCACTCTTTGGAAAGTAGGAAACACAAAGCTGGTAAATCTTTCTATGGCAACAAGATTGGGCTCAAGAACGAATGTATAATCGATTCGTTTGGCGTGATATTATTTGCACACCTCCTTCGGAATAATGACGCGAATTATTCAAAACTTTTCTGATTGAAATACTGGTAGGCATATTTTCTAAACTCATGATGTCGATTAAGGCAGAGAAACTTATTTTAAGGCTTAAAAGTTTTGATTCTAGAGATCTCTAGTGGCTCTAAATCAGATGTGCTAAAAATCCCACACTCAACGGTAAAAGTTTTGTTTGGCGATTTTAATATCCTACCTATCTTATAATATTTATCTCAAATTAATTTCCGAATATGTAAAAAGTTAATATTTAACTCATTTTATACACACCCGTTCCACCCTATTCCCCAACTAAACCGATGGATGGTATATTGCAGGAGAACACAGTTAATCCACAGTCAGTGGATTTCTACGGTTCCATTCATCTCAAGACAATTCGGAGTAAGTCCAATTAGGGCCTTAGGCGATTTTCCTTTCAAATCTTACTTTCCATACGAATTAAGACACCCAATCTTCCATGCCCATACCCAATGAGATGCTATCTTCGTATAATTAATATAATAATTTTCTTAGATGACTAAATTGTGTACTGATGTGAGTATCTACACAATATTATAAATATGTGATATTGCTTTCAAAATTGCTTACTTTTAAATATTTAAATCCTGTTTATTTGTCTTGTTTCTTCCGAAATGTCATGAAAAGTTGCACAATCGGCTGCACTTTGTGGACGATTTTTCCGTTGATGACTTTTTCCTTGCAGGAGAACACATGCATTATGCATTTTTCGACCCCGTATCAGTGTATCTAACTAAAGTTTATTTTTCATTTAGACTCCTTTGACACCAACTCATTGCTTAATTTATGTTAAAAAATGTGTACATTGTAAAATATTACGTCCAAAACTACCCACACAATATAAAGTTAGCTCTCGTAATATTATATTTTTTTCACCGTTGCATCTACCAACATAACATATGGGATGTGATTTGCACTATCGAAATTTTATTGAGTAGGTACAATTTTCATGTAAGAATTATTACTGCTCTGTACTTCTTTGATCTCTAAACGTTAAAGTCCAAGTCGATTAAACGTCAAAATCCTGACATAATACTCGTACATGAAACCTTGAAAAAAGCATTTCTACTTCACGCACATAAAATCCTGCAGATTATTTATATATGTATTATTTGAATTGTACGACACTCCTAAGATGGTGACTTCGTCTGGCCGGATTATATATTGTCTTTAGATGCGGATTCTATGGATGAAAAAAAGTAACATTTATGATGGTCATTCTGAGCTTATGCAAGATCTGCAACGAGTGTTTAAGATGTCAACAATTTTCAGAATAGCTTTTACTATAAAGCAGAGCTCATTCAAAAACAATATTCAGACATCTTGGCGGGAATGTGTTGGACGTCAAACAGATTTATCACAACTACCTAGTTTTGTTTATTGCCTCGATCTTTCCTCCCGTCAGGTGCATGTTATGGCATGATTTATTGATATAGTATAATAATATACTAGCATACTAAGTACTCGACTCCGAGTTTTGGAAATTATTATTTCGAAACTTCTTCACCTATTAAAATTACTAGTAACGAAACAAAAAAATATTTTGCATATCAACTTTTCGCAATTTTATCAAAGCTCAAAGCTCGATGATAAAATTGTGTAGCGTGTTGTTGTGTTGACTTGTAGATTTATTATTGAAAATACACCGCAAATTTCAAAACAATAAATTTCCCGGTTAGAGAGTGGTTGCTTGTCGTCTATTATGTATTTTTTAACTAGATACTTCTTATTTACGAGTTACACATTTTTTTCTGCCATTCGATCAGCAAAATTAATCTCTAAACTCTAACCCCTTTACTGATAAACGTGTCTTTTTACTTTTAATTTTACTTAACCGATAAACAATCACTTACCGTACAATAATGGTTTTTTATCAGTTGTTTTAAATTTAAAATACGTTTATAATTTATGACCTAAATGTATAACCTCTGATTTGGGTCAAATTGCTGTATAATGCATTTTAAATAAAAAAACCCACCTACGTAAGTTTTTTCCAGACAGAAGAGTCACCTTTGTGAATGTACTCGTATATTGTAGGATTGTAGGATTAGGTTGTCTTTGGACATTCCACGGGAGAAATATACAAAGGCCTTTTCCTCGTTTGCTTTTATTAGCACAAAGGCTCCCCGCGCATGGACCAAATCTGCGGATAATCTCGGCCCATGTGTTGGCATGGAAGTTTTGAGGTTCGCTATAAAAATTGATGGGGCGGCTAGGAAAATATAGCGAACATTAATTCATTTTCATTGTTTACTTAAAAGTTACAGCTTGCTATTTTGTAGACATTGTCACGGTTTTGAAATAAAATATGATCAATCCATGTCTTTTTAGTTATTGCAATAAAAGTTTTACTCCAATGTTGTCATTAAATTATACCACTAGACTTAAAACAGATCCTTGTGGAACTCTTTACCAACATGTTTTATATGTACGAAAGGGTTAAAGAATGTGATGATTTGAATTCTTAATCACTGGAAAAACTGGCTGTGCCACCACAAACAAAACGCTTCTCCCTTTCTTTCTGTAAACTTCGACTAAAAATGCTTGAGCGTAAGCACGGAAACCGTTTTCTGCGGCATTTTCTCTAACCGCACGGGTTCTGGAAAAGTCGCCTATAATGTCAAATTCCTACTATTAAAATTTTATGAGAGTCTTTGTATCTTCTTAGAATAATAATTACAGTCTACTAACTACTCCCCAGGGAACATGAGCCACGATGCAAAACAATGACCAAAACGTATTTAAGTAAAGTTTACAAGGCACTTGTCAGTTATATTTATTTTGAAAAGAAAATTAATGGGTCAAAATATAAAGAATGTAGATGTTAGGACCATTTGATGAGGATTCAGCATTATTTGAATAACAAGGCTTGGATAAAAAAGGTTGAAGTTTCTCATTTCGTTGTAGCCTACTTTGACTCACTCCCTTCGTTCTTTAGAAGACAGAAATTTTAATCTAAAATTGTAAACGTAACATTTTCTGTGAAATAATCTGCAAAGAAATACATTTGTTTTTTTGTTTTGCATAAAATAAACAAAAATTATTTAATTAAAATGAGAAAATTAAAATTTAATTACCTACGTTGACCCGTGCCATGTTGAGTGTTTGCTTTTTTATACCTACCTCTGAAATATCTTTTAAGAGCTTATAGAAATAATTTAATTTTTCAGACAAATATTTGGTTAAGGCTAAAATGAAATCTTAAGCCCTGAACCTTTCGCTGTTAAACATATCCTAATTTTATTTATCTTCTTGACAGAAGGGTTGTGTTGTACTTTTAAAACTTCCCCTGCGAATGCTACTTTCTCCCGAGAGAGTTGAAGAATGTTATAGTAATCTGTTTCATTCACCTTTTTTTTGGTTAAGCACAGTTCTTTCGCATTTAACACAACAAAACCATTTATTAGAAGATTAATTTATTATAAGCATTTAAGAACTTAATGGAGGAGACATACTTGAGTAAATGAATAACCATTATATAGCGCCGTTTTTTGTATAAAATACAAAAATTACGTTAAGGGCGGACTTGTTAAGAGTTGAAATTATTAACAAGCTGTTATTAAGTTTGAAGAAGAAATTAATAACAGCTTGTGAATAATGTCAACCTTTAACCATTCCATCTATTTCCGCCCTTGACGTGTTTTTTTGTATTTTATACTAAAAAACGGCGCTATACAAACCATCCAAGTATTATTATTATGTCGAGTAATGTCATACATGGGGCATGTCTTTAGTCTTTACTAGTCTGTCGTACGATTTGGACGCTTTTAATTACTTAATATTACGTATTCTTCAAAAGAATGGGGTAGCGCAAAACGGCATAATACCCCAAAATAAATCACATTAATACCTCTGTAGCACGATATACACGGTAGCCGTAAAAATTTAAAATTAGTGAAAAGTTTATACACACGAGTATATACTTTTTACTGATTTTAAATTTTTATGGCTATCGTGTATATCGTGCTACAGAGGTATTATCGTGATTTGTTTTGGGGTTTTATGCCATTTCGCGCTCCCTTCTAGCCAACATTTTGAACAGCATCACAGTGTTCGAAACGTTGGCTGAAGAAGGAGTTATCGCAACACGGATTAATACACCAAAAATAAATCATGATTATATATTTATTCAGAATTAATGGCACAAGCGCCGTCTACATACATGTGTTTTTTATTTTATTTTAAACAGTCATAGTATAATATAGAAAGAAGAAGAAAAAGAAAAAGAATTTTCATAAGTAAAAAGTTGATGAAAGCAGTGAAGACAAAACGAAAAACAAAAGCAAAAAACCTGTTATGCAATGACCTCCTTAAAATACGCAAAGCTAAAATGTTTGGTACAGCTTTAGATACTTCAGTAGAGGCATATTAAAAATATGTGCAACATTGGCATAGAAGTTACCAGCGATGTGTAATCTATTTATAACAGAACTTGCCCGAGACCGTTGTATAAATGTCACAATAATACGTACCTACTAGGGGAACTTGATCTAATGGTGGGAACATGAATGTAAATCAACGGCATATCAGGGCTACCCAACTGATAATTTTAAATTTTATACGCAAATGTGGGATCAAATTTAATTTCTGTCATTTAGCGTCAACAATTTCAATGAATTTAATAAAAAAATCATCTTAAAAAATAATTGATCAAATTTCAAGTCTAAAATTAATACACCTCAACAATTTCAACGATCGATGAGACCATTATCAATGATTATTTCGATTTCGATTTCACGTGTATTGCCTTTTTAGGAGGTTATAATGATTACATGCATATTATTTCAATAAGCATTGAGAATTAAAGCATTTAATTTTTATTGTTTCAATCCTCCTACATTACGTTAATAATATAATATTTTTATTTTTATTTTGAACTTTATGAGTAGAACCTCAAATTGTAATATTTAATTACATGAATGAGTTCCAGAGGTGCCAACATCTTTTTCAGATTTTTCTGTTTCCAGATTTTCGATTGAGTTTCATTAATATTGTCTTCATTTAATTAAATAATATAATATTTGGCTGATTTATAAAGCGCCATTTTCGTTCTTCATCCTCCGTTTCTTTCTCCGTTTTACGTTATTCAATACAAGCACCCGTTTATACTGGGTATCTCCTTCAGATACCAGCTTCAAAATATTTACCCCGGTTAAATATTGGAATGTGCTTTACGAACGAAATTGAATCCTATTTTGTTCGTTTAAACATTTTATAGCATGACGCCACTCTGAAACAATGAGATTGCTAAGGCGTACAAAAGATTGAATTCAATTACAACCCTCTTAGTAAATTGAGCCTACTACATAAGGTGGTTTCGAGACCACACAAGAGAAACGTTTAGGGGTAGGAGGAAACGCCCCCACAGGGAGACGATCGCATAGACTCTCTTTGAAATCTATTCATGAAGTACGAAATGTTAACAATGATCTTGTTTCCGAATGGCAGCAGAATAAGTTTTGAAATTATTTTTTCATATTATTATTATTAATAATAATAATAATAATTTATTGTCTTCCTTTCTTAGTAACATGTAGTGAAAATGATATCCTCAATGGGATCTCCCGTGCTGACGATTTTATTTACATATTATAATTTAATTATAAGAAATTATTATAAATACTTTATAAACATATATCATGTAGTATTTTTTTTAAATAATTCTAAAATAAATAAGATAGTGTTTTTTATAATTCAGTTCAATAGATTTGGTTTTAGTCTGTATTTGATATCAGTATATTTTCTATTTCTGATCTCCCTATATTTAGTATCCAGCTTTTTATTTGAGATTTAAATGTTATAATGTTGAAGTTTTTGAGTGAGAGTGGTGTTTTATTGTAGAGTTTAATGCCATAATATAAGAAGCTTTTTTGCCCAAATGTGGTGTTGGTAGTTAGTTACTTGTTGGCTATGTCTTTGACCATGAGATCTTGTGTTTCTAATGTAAGTGTTAGTTGTTATTTCTTGGGTTTTGTACTTATTAATGCAAATAAGTATAGTTTTACAATATAGTTGTTTAATTAACATGATGTTAAGATTGTTGAAGATTTCGTCAGTGCTAGTTCTTATAGGAACTTTCAGTATAATTTTCATTGTGGCTTTTTGAGTTTTAATTAGTGGATTTAGTATGTTTTCATTTGCATTGCTCCATCCGATAATACCGTATTCTGAAAGTGATTGGCAGAGAGCCATAATAATCTTGATTAAGTCTTTATTAATGAGGACATTCCTGATAGTTTTGAAAAAATAGCTTAGTTTTTTAATTTTATTATTTAAATATGTAATGTGTTCGGTCCATTTTAAGTTTCGGTCAATTTTCAGATCCAGATATGTTATATGGTCACCGTTTTCTAAAGAGGGACAATTACAATGCTCATTTATGTGATGCGGGCTATGAATTTTCAAGTTCAGGTTTTCTTCAGTTTTTCTTATTTTTTATTTTGAAAGTGATGAAACTGGTTTCATTAGCATTAAGTATAAGTGAATGCAATATTTATATACTTACATTTATATACTTACATATATACATATATAATAGCCATTTTTTAACCCTGTTAAGTTTGTCTTCTACTTTCTTAAATGTTTCTGTCCAATTATTCCCATTTATTAGAAGAATAGTAGATATCATCCACAAAACTGATGATTTCTCCTTCACATTCTATGTGGCATAGGTCATTAATGTAAATAAGGAACAGAATTGGACCCAGAATACTTCCTTGAGGCACCCCGAATTTGACATCAATACACTCACTGGTTATTACTAGAATGCTTTCACGAAAATACGTTCATCGTTTTTGGTATAACTACCAATAAATTAAAGTTGATTATAATCTGTAGCCAATTCAAAGTGTTATTTTAACATTTATTCAATTTAGGAGGCGGTTATGAGTGCCGTCGCCAGGGAATCATTTATTGGATAAACAAAAATTTTAACCAAACAAAAAAACGACTTCAAAAAATGCACTAAAAAGTAAAAAAAATAATATCGTGTTCTTCTACAACTTCATGATCAACTTACTTTTTCTAATCATCAATATGTAGGTGCGATTGTTACTTTTGGAGTCGGTGTCAGTCAAGGTAGGTTTGTAACTACTTACATAGTTATATGTGAGATGTGCTTGTGTCGCACAAGCGACTTGACGAGGCTAGATGCGAGAGCGGGGCCGCGGCGGGAGGGGAGCTGTCAAGTGAACACGCCGAGCCGGGTACCTTTGCTGACACCGACTCCAAAAATAACAATCGTACCTACATATTGATGATTAGAAAAAGTAAGTTGATTATGAAGTTGTAGAAGAACACGATATTATTTTTTTTACTTTTTAGTGCATTTTTTGAAGTCGTTTTTTTGTTTTGTTAAAATTTTTGTTTATTTTTTGATTTTTAGTGAATCTGAAGTACACTAACTAATTTGTATGAATATGGGTAAACCTACTAAACATGCTGCTCATATGAGACAGGCATAATTTGACGATAACGACGTTAGGGTAAAATTAAGAGATTCGGCCGAGATTCGTTAATTTGTCATGGATCCGATAATCAGAACCTAACCAAACTCTCATCAAATTACCCTTGAAGTACATCCTTTCCAATAAAAAAAGAATCTTCGACATCGGTTGGCGTGATATTGAGTTATTCGTCCATTTGTCGCGCACATACTTAATGCAAATTTAAGACTTATATGGTTTTCTCATGGATGCCATTGTCAGAACTGGACCAAATTAAAATGGGACCACACAGGAAGCACCAGCTTTCAAATAAATAAAAATCATCAATATCGGTTCACCCAGTCAAAAGTTCTGAGGTAACACTCATAAAAAACAAATTAAAAAAAATTCAGTCGAATTGAGAACCTCCTCCCTTTTGAAGTCGTTTAAAAAGCAAAACCCCTGTCAGAGGTCCCGCCACCACAAGTGGTTCGCTACGTTTTTCGACTTAGCAGTGGTGTCCGAGATCATGGGGGGAGGTTTGTCTAAGTCTTGGCGGCAAATGCGTTTGCCCACATACTGCGCGTGTCGGACCGGAAGAGACTGGTTGAGGAAGATCTCTCGATCGATCGCCTTGAACTACTCGTTCAGTGGGAGGGTTGGATTCATAGGTCCGTTACTTCTGGACACTTTGACCCCCCGATTCCTACGCACCCCTCATAACTTTTTCTTTCCAAGAACTTTCTTTCATTTAAAATACACTCCACACACCATCCCCAAAGATGACATGGCCCTTGAGGAATTGTTTTTCCTTGTGGGCTCCTACAGTAAAAAAAGTGTTTTTCGGCATTTAGTTTTAGTGTAGCTATTACTAAACGCCGAAAAAAACAAATTAATTTAACTTATTGTTATACTGTAAAACCGTCCTAAGTTGAGTTCCACCTCTACATGCATAAACACAAACTTTACCACAATTTATACTATAACATGTGTACAGACGATGAACACTGTAACACCGTCTGAAATTTATTGTTTTTTATCTTTAACACCTTTCAGCTTTTACGTAATATAATTTTTAGTAAGATACATAAACAATAACATCATAAATAAGAATTGCGTATGTAGTAAAGTGCCTTGTGATCGTGTAAAACAGCAAATGATAGTAAATATAAGTTAAGGATATCTAACAAATAATAAAACAAAATGTAATCCTGTTTAAATAATAAAATTTTGGAGTGTCAAAAAAAAATATATGTAAGTAACTTAAGTTGTTGATAAGGTACACAGTAAATGCTTATGGGTAATTATATAATGAGTAGGTAACGTATATTTCTGGTTGATAATACGTCTAAATATCAGCTCTTATGAGAATTTAATACAGCAAATAATAGAAAATAATAGAAAACAACATGTGTAAAGAACTTAGCTAACAATGAGATCCTGTAAATTATATAATTTTGCAATGATAAAAAATATATATAGGCTGGGCCATACATTTTTGCACTTTTGAAATAATCATGAAAAAAAAATGTATTTAAATAAATTATTATTAATAAGAACAAAAATATGCTGGAAAATAATTTCCTAAATATAATTTCGTCTATCTCCCCGCTGGCATTCCTCAAATCTGGCTTATCTGGTTTATTTACGTAGACTCGACTTGTAGGATAACCACACAAAAAATAAATCAGCTGGAGTTATGTACGGGCCGCGGAAGGCCATGAAATATCTGCGAGATTAGCTTCTTAGGGAAATTTTCTTTAACGACGATTATACACTCTTTGGAAGGTTGCGCCACCTTACTGCATCCTAGTCTTATTGTTGTAACCAAAAAAATTCTATCGCCGAAACATCTGAACCTTTGTGCGTCGGATCGTCTCGTAAATAGACATGTTTACGTGCGCCACTTTCCCTTCGCTCTTCCTGCTGCCGCCGTGTTTGTTTTCGATTGAGAGTCGTGCCGGTTTTAACCCGTGATTTAATTAAATTAATACTTGGGCACTGATTAATACTCTGTAATTGGTGATGCGAACGAAATAAGCGGAGCGCGGCGACATAAGAATCTTTATTTTTGTAAAAATGTTTTACCCAGAAAGCGCGTTGCTCTCCCGTAAAGCGATCTATTGTGACCGACCTCCCCGGTTCGGGAGGGGACCGAAAAATTAATCACAATAATTCTTGGTTACTTTTTATTTATTTATTTACTTACGCCCTTCGGGTTTTAACATCAATCATATAACATAATTATAACAGAATAATAACTGAAACAGAAACAATAATATAACATTTTTTTTGTATTTGAAAGAAGCTGTGCAACCTACATTGTAATAGTAAACCTTTTCTCAAAGCATTCGATTTTCTGAAAAGGGTTCTGATTACCGAGTGTCCTACCCATCGGGAAATCGACCGATTCAAACGCCCGAACCAAACCTGAATAATGGTAGTAGGTACGCTATTGAACACACGTGTTTTGATGTATCGAGGAAGACTCCAGATACTAATATCTACAGCCTGTATGTCGGACGATTATCTACAGCTCATATGTTGAGCTAATATCTACGAACTTCAGAGTGTTGACTAATATCTACAGAGCTAATGTCGGACGAATATCTATGACGGTCCCAGTGTTGACTAATATCTACAGAGCGTAGGTTGAACTAATGTCTCAAATAGTCCGATATTAGGGATTTTTACATACATACTTACATAAATGAAGTTTTTTAAACTGCATACGCAATATTACGTTATTCCAATATGCTATACATAATTGTAAATCCAACCTCTGCCAGTGCTGTAGATATTCGTCAACACTTTGGTTTTCATAGATATTAGTCAGCAGTTTCAGCTGTAGATATTCGTCAGTACTTTGGTTCTTATAGATATTCGTCAACACTTTGGCTCTCATAGATATTAGTTCGATTTTTTCAGTTTTTGGAATTCCTGTAGATATTAGTAGACGCCTCCTCGAGGAATCTTCTTACGATAGAAACTATGGTGAAGTTTACTAAAGGCAGTTTATCTCAACGTTCTTCCAAGTTCTATTTTACTGGTTTTAAAACTTGAATCAATTACTTTTTATTATGTTTTTATATTATTTACTTATTCACGAATTAAGGGCTTCTATGTGCATGAAATCCCTCTTCTGCAATGACAATATCAGCTTAAAACCAAGGCAGAGAATGCTAAAATGTTATGTGTGGTCGGTCTTGCTGAATGGATGTCAAACATGGACCTTGAAAGTGTTTAAAGTAAATACCATGAACAGGTTAGACTCGACTCTGTGCAGAAACGGGCGGTCCCTTTGATAGATTCTCCCATCTTAACAGACGGATTGCAATCTTTAGAGCACAGGCGTCGGGTGGGAATGCTATCCTTGTTCTACCGGTATTACAATGGAAGATGCTCCGAGGAACTAGCATCATTGATCCCTTCGGCACCGGTGCATAGTCGGGAAACACGCCAAACGCGTGCCCAACATTTGTACACAGTTGACATTTGTCACATGAGAATGGGTCGTTTCTTCGACTCGTTCTTGTGTTCAACAGCTCGGCTGTGGAATGATTTGCCGGCCTCTGTGTTTCCTCCTTCCTACAACATGGGTCTCTTCAAGACCAATGTTCATTCATTCCTCTCCTCAAAAAGACCCTCCACACAGCATCCCAGATGACATAGGCCCTGAGGGAAATTATTTTCCTCAGGGCCTCCTGTGTGGAGTTAATGTAAAAAAAAAAAGACGCTTTTGAAATATGGCTTCACCGGAGAATGTTCAAAGTTCCATGGACCGACATGATCACCAACACAGAAATTCTCAAGGCAGGCTAGAGCAGATAGAGAACTGCTTACATTACACACAAGCCCTGCTTATTTATGGGGGTACATCAAATACATGTATTATGTAATTAATTATTGTAAAAAATATATTATAATTTATGTATCTTTTTGTAAATAAAAAAACAAAAAAATATATAAACAAAAAATAATAAAAATCAGAAAAATTTCAAATCTGGGTCATATGCTTCGAGGGGAGAAATATCACTTGTTCCATTTAATATTGAAAGGCTAGATAGAGGGTCGCCGTGGGCCTGGTAGGAGACAAATGTCTTGGCTGCAAATGAAATATACGAGAGTGGACCGGCATTAGAAGTGTGGAGGAGCTATTCCGGGCAGCGAAAGACAGAGAGACATTTTCAAGAGTGATCGCCAACGTCGGGGGGACCTGATAGGGCACACAAAGAAGAAAAATGTGCATACATTTTAATATATACGTTGTACAATCAAGTATAATGATATCTAAGTGTATAGTAAATAACTGTAAAATAAATAAGTAGGTAGTTATCATAGAAAGTTGTACAAAGGAGTTCAAAAGGTGTGAATAATAACAAGAGTTCAAAATTATAAGTATATACTATGAAAGTAAATACAGAGCAAAGTGTAGTAACATTGTTTATTTATTTATTTATTTATTAACGCCCTTTTTCGGGGCTTTTACATATGAATAGTAAGAAATATACAGTATTTATTGTACATAACTGAACTGCCTTCGTAACAATATTTTATATTTGTTTAAAGATAAATTGAATATGTCCACTGACTTGGTATAATTGTTTCCCTCCATTAGTATTCGGGGTAAAGAGGAATACATATGGTAGTTAGTTCCAGAATTACTGCACTGAAATAAATCCTGACTTCTAGTATTACGTAGTGGAATCCGGAAGCTTATCAATTCGAGCAATACCGGACTGTCAACTAAATCATTTAGAATTTTATACAGAAATACCAAGTCAGTGAAAGTTCTTCTGTCTGACAATTTAAGCATATTCATATCATTCAAAATAGTATTGTAGTTCAACATAATTGCTGGAATACCCATTTTAAAATTAAGAAAACGTAAGAATTTGTTTTGTATTCTTTCAACAGCTTGTACATGTATATTGTAATATGGGTTCCAGACGGGAGAATTGTATTCAAGTTGACTTCTAACATATGCAAAATATAACAGTTTTATACACTTAATATTGTTAAAATTTCTAGTTAGCCTAGTTATAAATTATTGTTATAATAAAAATAAACCCGAAGGAAGTATATTGTTGAATCCCTAATGCTTTTGTGTGGGTGTGTAAACCTAGTTTACTTGATGTTCATCATTACAATGATGTACGTAAGACCAGTTGTTCGAGTTCATTGAACGTCGTCGTATACTAAAGGCTAATTTCGTACTAAGATATTGTCAGAACTCAGAACCCAAATCTCAGATATCTATATACATATTTCAATGGACGGCTTTTGTGGTCAAGGAGTAAGGCTCTAGACTGGCAATCCAGAGGTCACAGGTTTGAATTCTGGCGTGCGCAAGTAATTTTTATTTAATTAATTTATAAATAGAATATTTAAAAATTATATATTATAATATACTTCTTTGTGGGTGGAACGTTCCAGATAGGAAGATTCTCTCAACATCGCCCTGGTGAAAGACCACCTTCCTCAATTTACTTCCCCACTTTACTTAATATACTTCCCCATTTTTCTCTTTCCTCTTTCCACTCCACACTATATTCAGCTATACAATATACCCCAATCGGAGATGCCATAGTCTCATTGGCTCCCGATGGTTTGGAGCAGTTGGAATTCTTAAAAATGTTAATAAAACTCTTTAAAAAAATGGTAGAAAATGGTAATAAAACTCTCTTTACCTATAAGTATCATCTTGAAAATTATCCTACAAAAAAGCACTCAATTAAAAAAAAATGCATTGGTTTAGAAAAAAATTACGATTTTGTATTTAGAATCGTATGGCCAACCCCTAAGGAATGGACGCTTCGCTCCATCGCAATGACAGAGGCGGCTCTAGGGATCCAGAAGTGGAAGGTAATTTAAAAAAATGATATTACCTATGATACAATATCAAATTAAATATGATTATATTCATATTTAATTTGATATTTATATGCTTTTAATGGAAGGGTAGTAAAAAAAACCTGTAAAAAAATATTTTGTTGTAAAATTGTAATTATAATAAATGTTTCAATAAATAATAAATATAATAAAAAAATATTTGTACGAACCTCAAGAGTTTGAGAGTCAAATTCACCCACATAAGTCAAATTGCATTTAATATAGTAAATTATTTCATGCGACTAGCGTAAAATGTTCGAAATAAACCTGCGTTTATCAAACCATCTCTTTCAGACGCATGGCTGAATATTCAGCATGCTCTCTCTCCCTTACGGCTCTGACCCAAACTTTCTTCAGAATCCGAAAACTTTTTACTAAGGGACATAGTGCCATCTCTTTTATTGTGTGGTGCATAAAGAGACAGAAGATACGATATCGGGGCATTTCATAAATTGACCCAGGCAATCATAATGCGTGGGAAATAAAGCTTCCATTTTAGATGTTAGATGTCACTGCTTGCCGCTGCCGGCTATCTCTCGCGGTGCATTTCAAATAATACCAGTTGTTTTGATTTGCTTAATATTTCATAATATAACTGTCATTTATAATTTTGGAAGGTTTTTGACCAATTGTCATGAGGGAAGGACCGCCACTGCGTAATGTTATCTTTCCGTTGTCTCTTATCTAATTAATATTTGCTTAGGGATCTTTGCAGGCTCTTAAACCGGTTTTTGTCATGATCATCAGTTTGTTGCCCTCGGAGAGTTCTGCCTGCTTGTTGGAAATACGTTATCTGTTTCTGGCGTCCAGCTAAATTTCCTCCCAATTCCTTAAATAATTTTATTCAAGCCGAACTGGTTGTTTGGTACCCGATCTGCCTAATCACAAGAGATGCACTGCTGATTGCTGATATAATAAGCAAGATTTGATCGATAGAATTATCGTTTAATCAAATTCCTAAATGTTACAAGGCAATAGAGAAGAATAATCTTAAATTTTCAAATCAAAAAATTCTGGGAAATTTTAAACATGCCATTGAAATAAATCTTCACTATTTTGAGTTTCGAATGAATAAATTTACCAGGTTATTGACCCGGTAATACGCAATTCCTGGAAACTCCCCCAATTCCAACCCTCGCCACCCTTGGCAAACGGCAAACATGTTTGCCTTAAAGCTCAATGTTACCTGAATGTACCTCGATTAACCCTTTCCCATGACGATATTTCATGATATACAGCATCAGGACGGAATAATTTTAACAATATAATCATACTAAATTTGTTTAATACCATTTTGTTTTAAGACATTTTATGCCGTTCAGAAATGCGCTTCCTTTATCAGGAGAATAACAAAACTTAACACATTAGGTATTAATCTTACTATATATAACAAAGTCGGGTTAGTTACACCATTTGTATTGCAACGGCCGGACCGATTTTCATGATCCTTGATTTGTTGGATTTGTATCCGCCCGAATAGCAGAATAGCTGTTAAAACATCGGAAAATTCACGAAAAAAAAATTATGAAGAAAATTCATTTCCTCATACATTTTATATGGAACGAATTCTCATCTTTTGAAAGAGCTGAAGCAACATTGTGATAAGTATAATGTTGAATAGTCAAAAAATTCAAAAACGTCAAATGTCAATGCGCTGGCTGATTGTTTTGTTTTTATTCTTACATATAATACTGCCACTCTTTCGTACACACTAAATGTCAACAGTCGAAAATGATATAAACGGTGAACACATGTCTGCACCCCTAAAAAGGAAAAATACAATAATTATAATAAGACCATGCGATTGTCCCCCAATTATACAAACGGAAAATATTAAATATCTTGGTATATACTTCGACCGTTATATAAAATGGTATAAACATATAGACTCGGTAATAGGAAAACTAAACAAGTTGATTTACTTTTTTATAAACTTGAGAAATATTTTAAACATATCAGACTTACTAAAAAACCCAGTGAAAATTTTATTCAATTGACAAACGGCCGCGGATGTGAAAACATTACTAATTAATAATTTGTTCATTGAAAGAAATACACGTGGTTTACACGGCCTGAGAGGGTAGTTTATCTCTGTTTTAACGATTGATGTACGAACGAAATTTGAAATTTTTCCAAAGTATTTTGAATGTTCTGTATATTTCTTATTTTTGAAGGTGTCGTAAAAACAAACACCATTTATGAAAACAGATAAAATTACGTTTTCGATTTGTATATTTGAAATACAGTTTAGTTTTCAAAAACTGACCTATTTTAAGATTCAAACTCGGAAATAAATGGAAAAAAATTTCTTACGAAATTTTTTTTGACTAAAATGTAGAGAAATTAAAAAAAAACAAAATTTCAAAAACACAGTCCTTTTATGTAATAAATTTGGAAGGAAATTATCACCTCACTTTTTCCTCGTGCATACAATAAAAAAAAATAATAAAAAATTTCAAAGTTTTTTTTATTGCTAAAAAACTAACCTAAAAATTATACCGTCTTTTATATCAGATTACTTGCATCTCTAAAGACGTTAATTTCTTTGATGCATTTAGGAACACATGTATTAGATATTATTATTTTAAAAAACACCACTTTTATAAAATTATCGTAAAATAAAACCTTTAAATGTTAATTTGAATTCTCATGTATCACATAAAATAGTTTTTGACACTTCAATTTTCAAATTACGATTATTGTTTTATAACTTGACTAAAACTTATGAAAAACCACAAAAAACACGGTAAATATATAAATGATATAAATATAAGAGTAAATTATTCATATTAATAGAAATTAACCATCACATAAGTAATATTGCACACACAAAAATCATTTCGCACACACAGAAATCATTTCGAGCTTCCAGCGTCGTTTTCGGGCGCGAACAACGAATGCGCAGGCGCCACGCCGCCACGCCACCTAGCCGTTATGAAGGAAAACAAACAATTTAGTACTTTAATATGCATTGTTGCCGGATTTAAAATACATTTTAAGATCAAACCTTATTAGTAATATTTCCTGTTTTAGTGTATTTTTGTTTTATTCGTGTTGCTGCAACAACACGGGTTATCTGGCGTGCTGTGGTTTTTTTTTAGTAAGGCTGATATGATATAAAAAATATATACCTCGCACTTGCACAATCCATAATAGAATACGGTATTATTGCCTGGGGCTGTGCCAGTAAAAACTACATTAATACACTGTTTAAAGCTCAAAAAACCCTAATAAAAGTAATACTTAAGTTACCAATACTAACACCCACTGCAATCATATTCGAAAAATTCCCAGTGCTAAAAATTAAAAAATTATATTCAAAACAAATACTTACTTTCCTTTACAAGAACTTATCCACATTTAACACTTCACAAAATTCTCGCAATACTAGAACAAGACATGCTCACCAACTACAAATACCAAAAACAAACACATCCTTTGGACAAGAACACTACAGATACCAGGCTATAAAATTATACAATTCTCTTCCTACACAATATAAAACAACTAATATTATTGAATACAAATAAACATAAGAAACTGGCTACAATCTTTTAAACTTTTAATTTATAATTTTTTGTCGAATTGAAGTCGATTTAATATTTTGATTTTTATTGTTTCTCTTTTTATATTAGCTATTAACACTCTTTTGTTTTACTTTTCACAATTTATAATTAATAATTTACAACTGAAAAATGTCCTCTACAGCACAGGTGAACTCCTAGTGTGGAGGACAATATATTATACCTTTGTAATGTAAATGTACTAAGAATAAATAAACAAATCTCTTACACACGGATAAAGAAAATGAAACGCGATTCCCGCAAGTAAGTGGAAAAGTAAGAAAATCACAAAATATGTAAATCCGTACACAACTCCATCTCTGATACTGACAAAAACAAAACACGGACAGTTGCCAATCGATAATTGCTTCATTGTGTAAAAAAAAAAAATAATTCAGCTAATAAGTTAACACAAGTTTTTGATTGTGAGGCGGTACGAAGTTCTCCGGGTCAGCTAGTTATAATACGATATAAAATACTGACAGATTTACATAAATATTTTTAGGTAGAGTGAGAGGTCAAAAGAGTGAGGACAGTGCAGTTTACTGTGGAAATATGCCCATAATAGGACTTTATATAATTGTGTTTAGTTATTCAATATACTAGAATTATTGTATGGATTTTCTGATTTCAAGTACTTCTAAGTTATCTAATTTTGAATTATTGTTTGTCCTTTCTAGTATCTGCTCGAGCTGACGTAATGTTAAATCAATTTAGTCTACAGTTGTAGTTTCTGATTTTAAGTTGTAATGCTATGAATTATCCTTTTCGGCTAGACTAATTTTTAAGTTAAAATTAATTAATTAATTAAATTATTCCTGGGTTCGTGTCCCAGAGGTGTCAATATGTTTTTCTGATTTTTCTGTTTCCAGATTTTCGATTGAGTTTCGCTTATATTGTCTTAATTTATTTAAATATTACAATTTGAGGTTTTACTCATAAAGTTAAAAATTAAAAATAAAAAATAAAATTAATTAATTTATTTATGTATTAGTGTAAATCTATTCGTTATTTTACCGCTTGCTATAATTAGATTAAATTTACCATACAAGGTAGTAAATATCATTGGTAGCAAATATTTTGTTCTGTCAATGCCAAAAAAGGAGTTTTTTTTCATTTAATATAAACTTTTATTGTCATTTATTTACTTGATTCCGAACCGATTCCGAAAACCTTTAGATGCAGATGCTTTGTGTGTAGTCAAAAAATGCTTTGTGGCTAATATGTTTTTTCACATCCTTAGCAAACTTAGTAACCTTTCTTGTGATTTGGTTTGTCTTTTGGAATTAAACCAATTCAAAATAACAAATCTATATGTAATGTTCTCTTGAATCAGATTTGCAGCATTGTTAGGCACTACTAATAAAAAAATCTAAGTGGGTAGGTACTGTTGAAATGAATACAAGTTCAAGTTACGCTTAAAGATACAAAATTGCCTTTTGGTATTTTTAAATGAAACCTTTTCAGCTCGGGAAAAAAACTGTGTGTTTGCAAAATTCTCGGGACACTCCCGATATCCATCACTTGTGTTGCCAAATAAATAAAAGTGACAGATGTCCACTGGGATTATGCAGGCGCCAGACTCACACACTGATAATCAGATTACCCTGTCGCTGCAGAACAAAAATAACTCAATATAAATATCCACCCAATTTATTCATGGCGCCCGTTGGAAAAATGGACACTTGCCTATCTTCTGGTATGTTGATTAGAGTGAGGACGCACGAAATAGAAAACTTCAACAAATTACAATTTTTTCTGTATTCTGAAAGCTTCAACAAATTCCTATATTTTCTGCTGTCTTAACTTGTCCTTCTCATGTTGGCATTATAAAGTCGTTAGTTCAACTCATGTTTGATAATATTTAGATTCCAACCACCTTCCGTTAACTGTGCTACATGCCTTGAATCATCTAACTTGAATGTGGGGTTTGTGCGCGTGTAATGTCGGCTACATTTGTATTTGGGCTAACCCACCCATTACAAGGTATATTATATACAATAATTTGTATCTTTATCTCTAAAGGAGAAACCCAACATAGTAGATCTGTTTGTGATTGTAAATGTAGGTACCAAGATCTTGAACTGAAGTTTCCCAGCGTTGCCCAGGCTTTACACAAGAGTTTTTTGAAATCAGGTGTAGAAAGTAATTATTTTTCTCTTATTTTGAACGACATGTGTTCAAAATTTCGTAAAGAAATATAAGAGTTCTGCTTTAATGTGTGAGAATAGGGGATGTGGGTGGTTTTCTAAATCGCATATAGACAGTCACCTTTCTTCTGTTTTAAGGTCAAGTGAGCAAAATGTCATCATTTCAGGAATAAAACTGTAGATCTGTATTGAAAAACAAAGCAACGCTGCTACGTGCGCCACCATAATACGAATGCGAACAAATACTTGTGTGTATGTATGTGTGCATATATGTGTATGTATGTATGTATATATGTATGTGTGTGTAAGTTTATGTATATGTATATGTGCCAGTCTCGAAACAGACTTAGTCTAGTGAGGCGGGTTACTTAATTGTTTGTTCAAGATATTATTATTACATTAATAGCCCGGGTTGCCGGCATTATAAAAAAATAGACAGTTTTGCGAAAAAAGCAAGATTTTGATAAAGGGGTTTTGAGACTTAATCGTTGGCTCTATGAGTCCATACTCTTTTTCTGGTGGTTTTCTTATTTTAATTTATCACTCGAATCATAAGGCGCCCCGAAGAAGGTCAATATAAATTGTAAATGTTTGCATCAATGATGATCATTGATCGTTTGCAGAGGCAATTGAAGCGATTTCCATATTCTCATTGACGGCGAATCATTTGAATCTTAAACTTAACTTTATTGACAATTTGTATTGACCATCTCTAGCGTGCGTTTATTAAATTCACGTACGTTTTGTTAAGTTTTGTAATTTCAAGATAATATTAAATATCAAATAAACTGAAATACATTTATCGCGAAATGCAATTTTCTTCAACATGTTCCTCTCGTCCTTCCCTTCTATTTCCCAGCGCTTCCGAATCTCAATACACAACGAATAAGGAGTAATCTTGACGGATTACCCCATTCATCTTACCCTATAACTGTCAGTCTACTGTCCTCTTCACATTGAAGATGCAGCATTCAAGCATACCCTTTATCTCGTTATCTCTCTTTTGTCAATCCTTCTTGTAGGGATGCAAATGATATCTGAAAAAGATGCTGGAAAAAATGTTGGTTGGTGTTAAGTAGATATGTTGAAATATTTCTTTCGTGTTTTAAAAAACATGACTTTCCAGTATTCCTTTAATGTATTCATGAGCAAAATTTAATACCTTCCTATAGTATTATTATTTAAGTACAGAAGCGCATACCCGTGAAAAATCGCGGAATAATAACATTGTTGTATTTGTGAAGCTGAAAGAATTTAAAAAAAGAAAGTTTCTTCAGAATTTAAATTGAAGAAATTATAATAGTATAATAATTAATTTTTAATTTAATAACATTATTTTGGGACCTATGTTTTAGCTTTTCTGATATGATTTATACAGATTTATAATTCCAATTTTCGAAATTGAAAGGATTTAAAAGTAATAATTTTACGCATATTAATTAGCAGAAATTATGTTAACAATTATTATACGCAATAATTATCAGCCTGAAACACTCATCCACATTGAAAAAATCTTCCGAGAAAAAATACATGACGCCAACGGGAATTGAACCCGTGCCCTTCTGATTGCCGGTCAGCTGCTATCCCAATTGAGCTATGGCGGCTTATCTTATACCCGTTGTATATTTGTGCTATGCATAAAAATCTTGTCTTAAACGTTAGTTTAACAATTAAAAATAATAAGAAGTTATGTTATTAACACTAATATTAATTCAGGTCAATGATACAAACTGTTCAATGCGCCTGTATTACCACCTCTTCTCTCACCTACAATCACACACACACACTTACACTTTAACTACATATATTGCCCGGCAATTACTCAATGTATCCACCACTAATAAGATATTATAAGGAAAATATATTAAATATCGATAATCCAGTTGATTAGTAAGAAATCTCCAAATACCTAATTTTGTTTTTATTTTTTATTTTTGAATGTAGCTATTACTTTGAGGTTATCCATTATAGAAAAATGAAACAATACAACTTTGTAAAAACCACTTATATAATTGGCAAATCCAACCGGTTTCGGAACAAACGTTCCTTCGTCAGGGAAAGCTTATACTAATTTGACAGTTTCGAACAATGTTTTATTATGGTAGAGGGTGGAGCCGTTGTTAGTTAATAAAGTAGATTGGGTGGGTAGGTATTAGTGTAGAGTGGGTGGGTAGGGGAACAAATCCATGATTTCGTTAAGAAACAAATCCACACAATTCAAATTAGTATAAGCTTTCCCTGACGAAGGAACGTTTGTTCCGAAACCGGTCGGATTTGCACATTATATAAGTGGTTTTTACAAAGTTGTATTGTTTCATTTTTCTATTTTACTTAATTTTGAGTTTATGGAAAAAGAAATTTTCTAATGTTCACCGTAAATCAAATATAATTTACACGTCTCTTTGTTTCAAATATTAAATATGCTATAAAATAACACCGAAAGACATAACGGTCCAGTATATTACTAGAAGTCAGCTGACTAATCAACACGACGATCGTTATGTGTAATGTTATATCACTTTCATTGCAAAGTATTCACTGTTTTGTTTCTATAATAATTTATAGAAACGCTTTCCATACATTCAATCCCGGTACATTCAGTTTTCAAACAGCTCTCGTGCCACCTATTGCAATTTTTTTTACACAAATTTCATAATGCCAGAGCTCACCAGTATTTATATATAGAAATTATCGCGGGCACGCACATATCAAATCCCCAAAGTTTCATCGCAATCGTATGAACGGTTAGCAATGCATAATTTCATGATGCCAGAACTCACTTTTATATATTATAGAAACCATCACGGGCATACGCACATCAAATCCCCAAAGTTTCATCGCCATCGGATGAATGGTTCAGCAATGCATACACCTCATACATATATAAACCCAGAAACAAACATTTTTGATTTTTATGTATATGGATTTGTGTTATAAAATAGGTGTGTGTTTTTTTTTTCATTTCCAGTAATTTTAGTTAGAAAAAATGCAAGGTGAGCCATTTTTTAAACTTTTAAAAGTTTGCATTAAAAATTATTGTATATAAAAAATTACATGGTTATTTCTAATAATAAAATTTGTAAGCTTATTTCATCACCTTTCGAAAACAGTTTTTAGTTTTTGAATACATTCACAAATATTCCATTTATATGGATTTTATTAATTAATAAAAATAAATTCATAGGGCAAAAAATACTCGTAGATGTCAGTTTTCAGGTTATCATATTAGCATATTTTCATTTTAAGTTGTTTATATTTATTTAATGTTTATAAGGACCACCATTTATTGTAAAGTATTCACTGTTTTGTTCCTACAATAATTTAAAATGTGTTTTTTGTTCCTAAGATAATAAAAATATTGCAGAATAAATCACACGGCATCATTTCTGACTATTAATTCACTCTTAAATTGCAATTTACAAATAGAATAAATCAGTGTTTCCGGGCATTTAACATATCAATGGCTGTCAAAATGCTTTTAAGTTTTCATGGAACTTAACTCCCTGAGGCAACTCGACGAAAGTTTGCACGAAGAAAGCGGAATGAATTCCCCCCATCAACCTCTTTCATCATCCCATTCCCGCCCCTGTTTCAAATTATGTGTTAACAACATTAAATTAAATTTAATTTGCGTGACATATTCCGGTTTTATGTGTTTAAATCGTGCACATGTTCGTATGTGCAAAGAAGATTTGTTTGACATTTTATGTAATGTGTTTTCGTAGAATCTAATGTATCTACTTTAAAACATTCAATTAGATTTACCTTGCTTGCTTGTGTTAAGTTTGCTCTTTCAATCACTGCAGGCTTAATAATGGACCTTCTTCCTGTCTTTCTAAATATTCAATTTTTGGACAAGTACCTACACCTGCACCTGCCATTTCAGCAGTCTGTACCTTGTTAAAGCGTCTCTTTATCTATGTTTTTTTTAAATGTTAATACGGCACTAGAGTCCCATCTGCCTTCGTCTGTCCGGAGCAATTATACGGAGATGTAGCAAAGAAGTGAATAAGGAACTCCAGTGAAAAATATTATGGCTTTAAAAAAACATGTTCATATAGACCAAAAAACGCTGATTCTGAATATGTAAGTTTTATTTAATAATATTAAAACGCAGAGTTTTTTTTAAAATATTAAAAAGTCCATTTTTAATCGGGTTATAGAAACACGCCAAGTTGGTATTATTGAAATGTTTAGTGGTGACGTCACTGAACACCGTAAAGTCATTGTATGGGAATGTAGGTATGACACAAGCCATTGTATTTACATTCATCGTTTAATCTTATTTGTTTATTTATATACTGTTTATAGAGATTTAGTTGTTGTGTTTATTGAAACATTATTTAGGCCTAAATAATTCAGTTTCAAAAATAAAGGTATCTCCATTATTGAAAATATTAAAAACCTACTGCACAAAAAAAAAATAATAATGCTTCTCTTGGGAGAATACTTCGAACTCTGAATTTCAAAATGGCGCCAGTTGAACAGCTGATTGCCCGATCTTATAGTAACTTTTGGGGAGTGATGACGTCACACGTTTCACCACACATACGGTGGTTTTCGGGGATCTTGAAAAATTTAAACTTTGACAATTATTTTAACTATTAAAACTAACTCTAAAAATAAATATGCAGTTATTTAAGTTAGAATGTAATTATTCATAAATAAGAAAAATAAAAATTGGACTGGAGTTCCTTATTATACGGTTAAGAAGAATGTAATGAAGAACCTGCCTACTCAGATACTCTAGATCTGTCACCAAATACTGCTAAATCCAATTAATACCACATTTCTTATCTAAATGATGGTCTTTCACCAGGTCGATACTGAGAGTAGGTACCTACCGTTCTGGTCTGATGAATCGTTTCGATGGTATTTTTCTTCTGGTGTCCAGTTATGCAGGACGTTGCACTAACGATATTTTAATCCTGCAGCTTTGGTTACCCAGTACTGTTTCAGATGACGGCTCCGTGATCAAGTGGTAAGGCTCTCGACAAGCAATCCGGAGGTTCGCAAGTAATGTATTGGATTGTTTTGCGTTATTTCACAATTTATTAAAAAAATATAAGGTATACTTGCGGCATATTCCAAAGTGGAAGATACTTTCAGTATCGCCCTAGTGTAAGACTACCATTCAAAATTGAAACACTGTCCGGATTTGCTCCAGACGGTTAGGAGTAGTTGGGACTATTGTTCGATACTCACATAAAAATACTGACTAAATCAATACAGATTTGCAAGAAACTTAATGTTGCCAATTCCTTTCGACATCACATCTAGGCCAATTAAATTATTATTTATATTTTTGTTCAAGAAATAACCTCACTGTCTCTAATTTTTTTAAACTGTTTTTTTTTCATATAAATCTTTTTTTTCAACATATTTGCAATGCATTTTCAACTTGGAAATGATCTCACACGAAGTCTTATATATTTCAAACTGGCTGGTTCCCGGCATGCGTTGCTATGCCACATAATAAAGAAATTGTTTCTCCCTGCTTGTCCTTTCCCATTCGTCCCGTTCCCCTTCCGCCTCCCCTTCCACTCACGCATCTTCTTGCCCTCACGCGTTCCCACTCCGCCTTCTCCGCCTTCCCTCTCCCCACTCCCCTCTCCCGATTCCCCCGCCCGCAAACTTTCTCTCGAGTTCCCCTCCCCCCTCCCATATTCCATACATTCAGTCCCGGTACATTCAGTTTTCAAAAAACTCGCGTGCCACCTATTGCAATTTTTTTTAATAGAAATTTCATTATGCCAGAGCTCGCCGCTTCTTTTATAAAAACCTTGTCCTGACAATAACGAACACAAAAAAAGAATAATCCAATTTGGTGCAATCGTTCGGAAGTTATGCGCGTACATGCATTTCGGCGGTTCAATTTTAATTGTAAAGAAGATAGATGCATGATTAAATACACTAAATTCTACCACATTTCTCTCCATACCATTAAAAGAGCAAAACTCATTTTCTTGATAGTACTTTTAGTAAAGCCCGAGTTTCTGTGGTTTTGACAGGTCAAATATGGACTTTTTGTTCTTGGGATAATTTCATCCCGATGATTGGCTTAATTTTGGCGTACTTATACACTCCACTGGCGTACTTATAGTCTCCAGGGCTTTCTTTTTCACCATCTTGGTGTTTTTAGTGGGTATCATTATTTCTCGCCTTGGTATTTAATTAAATATTTCATTAATTCATCTAATCGCAGCTAACAATGAACGATTAATGCTGTTTCTTTTTCCCACGAGTTTAGAAAAGTTTCAGAAAGAAATCCTTATTTCGGGGATATTGCTTAATGTTCCATTCATAAATCATTAATCATTTACGTTTTTTTACTTTTTGTTCCAGGTAAGCAATTTCGACTTCACACGGCTTGCAGAAGGAGAAATTATTGTAAGTGCTTTACGTTATAATACAAAGAAGGTTAAACCCTAAACCTACCATCACTGTAAATAAAATAATGTATCAATTTCAAGAATTTATACATAGGAGAAGGTTGCGATGAACAGACTACCAAACTTTGTAAACGTTTATAGTTCTTTTGTTTTGATGAAAAGACAAATAATACCTTTGTTTACATCACTTTTATTTGTACACAATCTACATGTTTCGTGAACGATGTTCACATCATCAGGATCAAATGTATACATTTGATATATAGTATACATTTGATCCTGATGATGTGAGTATCGTTCACAAAACATGTAGATTGTGTACAAATAAAAGTGATGTAAACAAAGTTATTTGTCTTTTCATTAAAATAAATAATGTCATCACAAACTGAAAACCTTTCCGAAGAAGTTTTCTTCGAAAAATTAAGTTCTTTTGTCTTGGTACACAGAATAAATTAATGTTATCGATTCATTAAAACCATAGTATATTTGAAGTATGTGACAATAAAATTACACATAGAGAAGGTTGCGATGATTAGACTACCAAACTTTGTAAACGTACATAGTTCTTTTGTCTTGGTACATAGAATTAATGTAATTGATTCATTAAAACCATCTTATATTTGTAGTGTGCAATAAAATTACACGTAGAGGCGGTCCGATGATTAGACTACCAAACTTTGTAAACGTATAAATGTTTAGCTCTTTAGTCTTGGTACATAGAATAAATGTAATCGACTTATTAAAACCATCGTATATTTATAGTGGCAAGAATAAATCACAGAATTTTACAACTTATCAGTAGGTACACGACAAAAGTGAAAAAAAAAACCACAAAAAATGTGGGTTGCCTTATTTGAACCACTGACGCCTTGACCGGATTACTCACACTGGAATGCCATTGTTACATCTGTGTGCCGTACGAGAGTTCCAACTGCACCCGTCTGGAGCCAGTGAGACTGGCATCCCCAATTGGGGTATGTTGTGAGGCTGAAGGTAGTGGAGAGGGGAAGGAGATATTATTCGTGTAATTATTATCTGTTCATCTTAAGTTAATGCAAAAATATAAATCTGGTCTTTTCTTGATTCGTGCAATAAAAATTATCATTGAACATCAAAAATGCCGGTATGACACTGTAAAACTGATTTTTTATATGAATTTAGTTGCTGCAGGCAGAGTAAATATTTGTTTACTTAGGCCTGCTCTTCTTAAATCCAGGTTTTGCGCATAATAGCATTTTTTTAATTGACTTATAATATGTCAGTTGTATTTTAACAACTAATAACTTTAAAATAAACTAAACTAATAATAATCTTTAACCAACTATTTTGTTATTAGTTTTTGGGGTATTATGCCGTGTTGCGCTACCTCCTTCTTTAGCCAACGTTTCGGACAGCGCTGTCGTGTCCATTATCTGTCCGAAACGTTGGCTAAAGAAGGAGGTAGCGCAACACGGCATAATACCCCAAAAACTAATAACAAAATAATTTTTGGCCGTGAAAACCTAAAATCGTATCTTAAAACAACTAATTCGACCTTCAATATTTTGTAACTAATTAAAACTTTTATCGGCAACAATAATAATTAATCTAAATTATCTTGAAGATAAAAAATAAAAGATCCAAACAATCACCACTTACAATTCAATTATTGCTCCACACTACAACTACTGCTCGAGTATACTTTTCCTATGTAACGAAAGAGAACAAAATAAGTTATAAATTCTCCAAAAGAGGGCAATGAGAATAATACTTCGACGAAATAGATTTTCAAAAATAATTAAAATGTTAAAGGAACTAAATCGGTTAACCGTGAAACAGATGCTGACCTTGAACACGATGGTATTTATCCACAAAATATTGATCAACATGTTACCAAAATACTTCTCAAATAAAGTTGTATACAACAAGGACATTCACAGTTATAACACAAGGACGTGCAAGGAAATTAAGCTACAAAAAAAGGACAAAGCGAATACGCAGAACAGTCTACTGTATAAGGGAATGAAACTAATGAATAACAAACTATCAGAAACATTAAAGTCCACACCAATTGGAAAGTTCAAGGTGTATTGTAGGAGCTACATAAAACAAGAAAAAATATAGTGAATATGAAATATTATAATCAATTAGCTGCAATATGAAATATTATAATTAATTAGAAATTTGTAAACTTAAATGTACAAATTACTAAAATAAAAATGATCAAATTATTATAACAAGTCCAATTGAAATGGTAGGTACACTACTTTGTTCGGAGCATTAAATTCGATATCTTCGAATTTCGCAACAAACTCTCCAAAAAGATAATTGAGAAAAACATAATAAAATATTATTTACTCCCTTGAGCTCAATGTTATCTTTCAAAGAGTTCGAAAAATCACAGGAGATACATTCTAATACCGTCGAACAATAGTTTTACTAAACATTTTGCTTATTTTCTTAACGTAATCTTGCCTCGATAACCGCTTTATCTCCGCAAATGAAATTGTTTCACTCTGAGATTGCAAAATGTTTTTCTGGTTGTTTTCTTTTTCAAACAATCGCCATTTTGTATCTAAACGTGGATGAAAATATAATAATAAGATAAACCCTTTATTATATATATATATATATATATATTTTACTTTTCCATCGGGAATACAGATGCTTGTACCTTTGCTTACATGCCAAAAGAGAGAAGAAGCACATCGTTTGTAAGTTTTTACCCATTTGGGAGTAGCTCGGAATTTTTTTGTTGTTGTCGGCCATGGCGACATTTTCTCACATTTTCGTATGACATCAATGGAATGCAACTCAAATCTTTTATAGCACACACTCTTTTGTTAATTTCCATTATTACTCACGGCTGCTGTTCCCAATCCTACCAATCAACTTCTAAGCCGAAACTAAGGCTCGACACTGCTTAAGCATCGCTTAATCTAAGGAAGCCGGACGCATGTATTAAGTTTGTTTACAATTTGGGAGGCGGGAATGGATTGGACAAGCCTAAGGAGAGGAGCACGTACCTACGGCGGACGAAACGGACACACCATGGCGTCTCCAATTTGTAACGTTAATTTTCACATCATAACATTTTTATTTAGATTAGATATTATATTATCAAAGTTACCATTTTGGTTATACCATTTAAAATACTTGAGTGTTGTAGTTTAAATGCTCTGGCGTCCAACTTCTCGTTTTATCTTCCACATAACTTAAATTCATATTCGCATAAAAGTTTGATTGTTGCAATTCTCTTCGAGAATTACAAGCACCCCTTGAGATCATATAATTTTCTAAGAGTCTATTAATTAAATATTTCTCAATGTCCTTATAATCTAATGTCAATAAATCATATGTTATATAATTAATTTCCTTATTTTATTCCGATGGACTTGACTTATTTCATGTTTCTACTTTCCAGACAGTAGCTAGCCATACATTAAATTATTTACACAATGCAATTCAAGATAGAGCCGAACATAGATCTAACTTTTATTTATTTATAACCGTCACAGTGGGAACCTTAATTGGATAACCAACACCTCTGCTATAGGTCACCCCAAGTCGTTCGCTACATTAGATGATTTAGCAGGGGTGCCCGGGTTCCCGGGTTACACCTCTGCCAACCGGTATGCTTCGAGTATGTTTGTAATCATGTTTTGTGTAATATTGTGACAGTAATTTTTGAAAGTTCTATAAATAGCCTGAGCCCAAATACGAATATGCTGGTTGAACTCCTTTGTTAACAATTTACTTATCGAACACTCATACCTACTTGTGTTGTGCCTACTTATGTCTTTAATGCTCTGTTTATTATTTTATGTACTATAAACTTGTTATGATGCTACATTCTTGTTATAATGCTCCTGTACAATTTACCTTACATGTAAAAGCCATCAAGGCGTAAACAAATAAATAAATAAATAACTTTGTTTTGCTCAGTCGACTTAATCCACGGGTCCGGCTTCCTTAGAATAGGCGATTCTTAAGCAGTGTTCAGACTTAGTTTCGGCTTAGCAGTTGATTAGTAGGATTGGGAACAGCGGGCGTCAGTCTCATAGATTTTATTCTAGTACTTTGCTTATTCGTGAAGAATCCCAGATGGTCTGAATTCTTCAATACCAATTTTGAAACTTACAATTTAAATTTCCCGTCAAGGTAACCTATCGCTTGTCTGAATTATTTACACAATCAAGTCTAATAAAATGCAAAACAAATCCGAGTTAATGTAACTAAAGTTACACTGGAAGACAGAAAGAAAGACAGACTCACAACCTAAATTAGTATTTTTAATCCCTGCTCGTAACGTGACCCAACTCAAGCATTGCTTTACATTATAGTGGCATTTCTTTCTGGAGCGTCCCTCATCCTACACTTACACTCCTCTTCATTTTTATATACTGAGTATTTCTGAGATCTAAAAAATAAACCTTCGATTAAAAAAGAAAAAATTCTTTCTTCTTTAAGCCTGTAAACTAAGCTACAAAGATTTTATCTTTTCCATTTGTTTTCATTCTCTGAAGACCATTCTGCTGTAAGCTAGGCCAATGGACCACTGCTTTTTTGTTTCTCTTGTACTTTCTCGGAAAATATAACAGCATTTATTTAATAACAGGACGCTGTTCTATTTACCACGAAAACGAATCAAATGGTACATGCTTCAGCTATCTGGGCGTCAGCGGGAAAACCGAATGGAGAACAAAATGTCACGATGAAAATCTCGGTTTCTGTTAGGTACTGTAGACCTCACTCTGCCTCGACGGGTAAATAATGAAGGTCTCCTTGTCCACCTGACTTGGGACAGGTCACCCGGGGAGTTAGGGTCACCGGCAGAAGCTGGCAGCTGTATATTACTTGCAAATTGGTCCGGGGAAACAAGCTTTATCGCACTGCAACACGTTCTGGTTCAAATTAAAACAGTTTTGTTTTTGTTTCAGAAAACCTTACAGGGTTCATGTAAAGTTTGAACTAAAAAGACAATAATTTTAAATCGATGTTTATCTTGACCGTGTTTAAGATGAAGTCATAGTAAATAATGCAAAATCATATGTTTTTGTTTTGAAAATTTAATCGCTTAGAAGTATTATAGATGCTTATAACACAATTGTTGGTAAAATGTTATTTATTTAAAGTAAGTTCACAGATCACATATAGTAAAAATAGTCACAATGTATCAATTCACAATAATAATAATTAACCGAGCAAGGGATCGGAGGGAACCTTGCTGTTTAGTCTTTGGGAACAACAAAACTGACTGTAGTTCTGCTTAGAGGGTCGTACCATAGAACGAAGCGCAACTAAGGCAGCAGTCGGGGTCTGGTTGGTGCTTTACTTATGGTAGTAGAATACTCCTTAGAGGGTCGTGCCAAAGGACGAAGCGCAACTAAAAGAGCGTACTAGTCAAGAGCGAGCTACAGACGAACTGGTTTAATTTAGGGCTCGCAGCTCCTTGTTGCGGGACGTGGTTTATGTAGCGACTCGGGAGTAGGAAATGCGCAGAAGGCGTCTGCGCAGCCTGGTTCGCCTAGTTTTGGGTGAGCAGGATGGCGCTGTACGGGGGAAAGAGATGGTGTAGTGGCAAGCGTAAAAACGGCGCGCTACATGCTTCAATTAAATAATGCGTGTAGAACATACCTTGGCCCTTAAAAAGGTCGGTCATTTTTTTTATAAGTCTTTTAATAAGCCTATAAAAAAATAAAGTATAAGGTCTACAAAACACACTTTTAAGTCTAAACTCTCCTATTTATAAACCCCTTTTAGGATATGGTTTTATTGTATAATGTGGCAAATTCTGTTTATTTTATAATAATCGCAAAAAAAGTTGATATTTACACCCGATCTTCCCGAAATAAAATAAAAAATGCATTTTCGCGTTGTTATTTTACAATACGGTCGCTAGTCGACGAATTCGGTTTTTCAAAGTGAACCGTATGGCATCCACCGAAGAACTACTGTCCACGCCACAGTCGCCACACCCTCAGTCACGCCCCGAACAGAGCGGGAGATGGACGCGTGACTCTGCGTCGCTTGATTTCGTGAAATCAATTATAAATTTCCATTTTATTACAATAAACAATTCGGTAAAAGGGAGTTAATGTTTTTTTACAGGTTTTTACGAAATCAACCTGTAAAAAAAATTCTCAAATACCTTTTCCAACCTTTCCAAAAGCTTTTTTTAAGTATTTTCAAACTCCTCCCATAAAGGGGCGTGAATTACGATTTCGATTTTTTCCTGGACTAGTGGGTTGCCTTAACTTATTTAAGTCCATCGATATTAAATTAGTCTAAATAGCAACATAAGTGGTGTATTTAATGAATTGAAAACAATCCGTTTGTACAATATTTACTGATTAACGTTAAATAAACTTGCGATTTAATGCCTTATTTCTGCGAACAATCAAAATTTAATCACATTACTATGAAAACGTTAGGATTTTTAGTGAGTACCATTAAAAACTTAAATTAACTTTCTGTCTTGAAATTTTTATTTGTCTCATTATTTTGTAACGCCTTCAAGTAAAATTCCGTCAAATGGTCACCTCACCACAAAATTCACATTAAAAATGTCGAAAGAATTCAGCGAAAGTTCTTACTATTTGTTAATTTTAAGTTAAATTTCCCCATAGAACAAATTAAACGAGCTTTACAAATACATATACTTGAGGATCGGCGAAGGATAAGCGACCTTTGCTTATTTTTTAAATTGTAAACTCGAAGCTCAACTGCCGTGAACTCCTGGATCTAGTCAATTTAAGAGTACCTACTCGACACACTAGGCATAATGACCTATTTCAATCTTTTCTATGTCACCTCTCACATACAAATTATTTAGCACACTCGTCAATTCCTCGCTTACATAGTTAAGCAAACCAATATGTATACCATTTTCAATGTAACAAATTCGATGCTTTAAAAATAATTTCAGCTTATTGTCATTATTATTTTAATTTATTTTATCTTATTGTAAACCACTATAGCGTAAGAAATTATTTTTGCAACCCATTGTTTATTACTAACCCTTGTGTAAAAAAAGTGTAAACACTGTTTATCCAATGTAAAAGCCACTTGGGCGAATACAAGAGTAAATACAAAACAAATAATAATAATACGTGTGTACATGATATGAATACAAAATCAATCGTGTGAATGAAAAAGCTATACGGACGGCCTGCTAAAGTGTGTCCGCTGGACTTAAATTAAGGAATTCACTGGCCTTGTCTAAATCACGTATCTTCCTCTATTTCATCTAAGTTTCTTTCTGAAAATTCTTCTGCAACCAACAATACTTAGGTAAAATGTAAAATGGCTAAAAGCTTTCGCCTGTAAAATCGTAAAAAAGATTTGAAAACATGAGAAAACGGAGAACAGAATCCATTTTGTTTCTGTTGTACTTTACGGAAAATACAAATTACGGCATAATATAAATTGATAACGTCGCTTTCTTGATTTGTTGTATTTCAAGAAAAGTGCCATAATTAAGATATACATCTTCTAAACAACGGTTCCTTTTGTAATTGTATAAACAGATAAATCTCTCTGGACTTTAATTTCTTGGCTTTTATTTTCTATTGCGGTGTCATTACTTACCGCGGTTCTCTTCAATAAGTACCTACTTCGTAATTTACTCTTGTTTTTCTACAATATTAATTGTTTTCTTACAGAACCTACTTCTACCCATCTTCTTTTTAATGAGCACTATCTTGTGTTTTTTTGATTACCCTTTTCCTTCATGCACATCATGATTAAGTATAAGGTATATTAAATAAAATAATTACATGGTTATAGTAGGTAATTTCGCTATATTAAGTAGGTAATTTCACCTCAGAAGTGAACGGTTCTTAAAACTAATGAATGTACTCGTATAAGTCTTCTTCTTCCTTGTACTGTCCCAACTCATTGTCTAAGTAGGCTGTTAGGGTCGGCTCTTCTCGTTCACAGGCTATATCTTCTTCGGTTCTGGGTATCGCTTTCATCCAGGCCGTTTCTCTGTAATATTTTGGAGCATTGAGTCATCCAGGGGTTCTTTGGTCTTCCTCTGCGTGACTATCAATGAAGCTCCATAGACATTACCTACTTCTCTGTGTGTTCTGGTGGTCTCCGTCTTATATTCCTATACCATCTCAACTGTCGTTCCTCCAGCTTACTGTTTATGTCCGTGACACCCAGGCTACCACGAATGGTTGAACTTTTAATCCTATCTTTTAGAGATACTTCTGCCGATAATCTTAGATTAATGAATGTATAAGTAATTCTAATGAAAAGAAAGAAAGTGTGTGGAGAGATAAAGAGATATTTTGAAATCAACAATTATAAGCTCACGAATTTTAATTAGACTGTTAATAAAAGTTTAATGAAAAATGATGTTATGCAAGATCTAACGTCTCAGCGCTCTAGAGGTTATTTTTCACAAAAATGGTGTATTTACATATATTGGTTGCAGATATAATGTATCTATATATAAACTCGTACATTCGATGTAATATAACAAGCGAAAGAACTTTTTTTTCGTTATTTGTTTTTGGGGTGTTAGACCATGTTGCGCTACCTCCTCCTTTAGCCAACGTTTCGGACAACATTGCAGTTTTCATCATCGGGGCAGATCCGGTAGATGTGTAATTTTTTGTGGTGAAATGTATGCATTTGTACTTGGAAGCGATACCGTATCGCGAACTGGCAACACGGTATCGCTTCCAAGTAAATAAGCACACATTTCACAACTAACAATTACCTTTAGTAGGGTAATATAACAATTTTTCCCTGCCGATGAAACACATCGCTTTTAAGTCTAAAATAGCCAGGTAACATTTTAAAATACCCACATGAGGTAAAAATTGCAAGGCGCAAATTACGCCGTTCTAATTATAAAGAACATTAACTTTAAATTCAGTAAATTTGAATGATTCATCTCTTCAAGAAATATATAGTGAGTGAAAAAAAATTACAATTACACATCTGCCGGATCTGCCCTGCTGTTGAACTCTGCAACGCTGTCCGAAACGTTGGCTAAAGAAGGAGATAGCGCTACACGGCAAAACACCCCTAAAATAAATAACGAAAATACTTTTGGCAGCGGAAGAACTGCTAATAATGACGATGTTCTAACACCATCTGGTGAATATTTTTTTGTCGGCATTCTAACAGATGAGATACTTTTACGTAAGTAACGAAACGTTTTTATGTGAAGTACCTACATACAATATAATACCATATTACCAAGTTACTTCCCAAAGTCTTCATAACCACGCATTATTAAATAATTCACTTACATTCGTTAATTTAACTCGAATTTTCATTAGCACCACCATTAGGCGCCTTATTACATTATTCAGTAGAGTGAAAGGATTGGTTCCTTAATATAATACAATATAATAATAAATGTACTTATTTTGTTTTCTTTAGCTCCACACAGAAGGCGCTGAGGAAAATAATTTACTTCAGGGCCTGTGTCATCTTTGGGATTGCTACGTGGAGGAAGGGTATTTTTAAGGAAAATAAGGAGAGGGTGCTCTGGAAAGAAAAATAAGTACGAGGGGTGGGTCAGTATATCAAGGAGTGATGGTTGAATGAATCCACCATTCCCACTGCGGTGCAAGGCGATGTGTCGAGAGTGTCCGGCTGGAGAGGTCAACGGGTCTCTCACATCCAGTCTCTCCCGATCCATTTAACAAGGAATTCTTTATTTTTTACTAGCTTTTGCCCCCGGCTTCGCTCGCATAGTATTAGGGGGGGGGGGTTTCCACTCCCCCTCACCCCCCCCACCAAACCTGTTACATTCATTTTTCAAACAGCTCGCGTGCCACCTATTGAAGCGTAATAATAAAACACACGCAGTTCCGCATTTACAATATTAGTATAGATTAGTATTTTATATATATTTGAATTTTAACAATCAAAGGAATCTCCATAGTAACCTAAAAAAATAACAAAATGACAACGCACGTCAAATAATTACTTATAATAATAGTTACCTAGCTTACTTTAATAATAGTTACCAAGCAACGATTTGTTTTGATTTTCGTCTTGACAATAAACGTATAATAAATAATTTCATAACGCCAGAGCTTACCGATATATACAGCCAGTATTGCTCGCAAATAATGTAGCTTTCTATTAGTGAAAGAATTTTTAAAGTATATTGAGTATTTTTTGCGTGAAAAAGTAACAAACATCCATTCATAAACAAACATAATATTCAAACATAATAAACAAACGAAAAAAGAGCAAGATTCTAGCTGAACTAAACAATACAGAAAGTATGATATTCTCTTTGTACGCAATCGCAGATCCCCATTGACAATACCATCCGATCCGACAAGATCAATAATGTATATTGTAATTTCCTGACATTTATCAGCCTTATGAGACGCTGATATTTTTTCTTCAAAGTGGGTTTGAGATTGAAATATTAGCTTGATTTTATATTCCTGATCCGCTATCCACACTCGTGGATAATATATACGTGAAGTATGAAGCTATTACATTATCATCTAAAAACGTGTTTTTAAGGCCCCAGGATACTGTATTTTTTTATTTAATTTTATGAAAGATGCATTTGTTAAGAATGCTCTCACAAAATCTTTTAAAGAAATTCTTATAATTGACGGAGATACAGCAATGGTTGAGAAAGATCTTTTGATCTCTTTAGCAGGACTCTCTCGACCCGAAGAGAAAGGGATGGATTCACACGTCCGTCACTCCTGAACCCCAGATTCCTACCCACACCTCTTACCTTTTTTGTATCCCAAAACTTCCTCTCCCCCATTACCATAAAAAGAACCTCCACAGAACATCCCCAAAAATGACATAGGCCCTGAGGGAATATCTTTTCTCCGGGCCCCCCTGCGTGGAGCTACATATAATGTTTATGTCAAACCGTTTGAAACAGTTTGTATGTTGAATTATCCTTCAGCAAAACTTTGAAAGCGTTTTCCTCGAAACTGCGTTTTTCAATCTGATTGACAAAGTATTACAAAAAATAAACATCCTTTTTTATGCCCTAAGTCTTAAACTCTTCGAAAATTCAGTCTCTATGGTATCACGTAAGGAAATATTGACATCAAAAAATATTGTTGTCAACCAAGTTGAAACCATAGTTTCGAGAAAAATCCTCAAAGTTTTGCTGTAGGATAATTCAACACACAAACTGTTTCAAACGGTTTCGCTTAAATTGGTGTATCTCCGTCAATTTTACGATTTTTTTGTATTTGATGAGAGCAGAAAATGAAATTAACAAATCGAAAAAAATATTTTACAGTGTCCTGGGGGCTTAAGAAGAACGGCTGCGCGGCCTTTTTAAACGACTTCAAAAAGGAGGAGGTTCTCAATTCGACTGTATTTTTTAATATTTTTTTTTTTTACCTCAGAACTTTTGACTGGGTGAACCGATATTGATGATTCTTTTTTTATTTGAAAGCTACAAAAGTAGCAATCGTACCTACATATTGATGATTAGAAAAATTAGTTGATTATGAAGTTGTAGAAGAATAAAAAAAATTTTTTTTTTAATTTTTAGTGCAGTTTTTGAAGTCGTTTTTTTGTTTTGTCAAAATTTTTGTTTATTCACCTAAAACTTAATTTTGGATTTAAAGCACAAATACCAAGATATATATTATCTTTGTAGGTACCAAACCAAGCTGAATAATAATTATTTTTAATCAAAATGTATGGGAAATATCTAGCGCCTACGGATATATACTATTTTATTTATTTCGGTTTTAAATTATTTATTTATTTCTTTATTCACACCTTGAAGGCTTTTACAGTGTCACATTATTATAGATACATAAGTTATTCAGGAGCATAATTATAAGCATGTAGTATATAATGTTATAAATTGAACATAAGCAAGTTCAATATGAGTCCTATAATTTCAATACCCGCTATATCCGATTATTTGACAAAATGATCTGAGTACGACATCTTGATTTTTGCGAGAAACAAGACTAATCTAAAATTGAGTTTCAAAACCTCCATTATCATGACCAAAAACCATGGTAAAACTGCGAGTGAGAAACAAAACCCGCTATATCATTCAAGAAGTTATTATCAAAACCAGCTTTATCGGAATTCAACCAATCCCGAGTAGTTATTTTGCCAAGATGGCGGTTGTAGAAACACGCCCCTCAGGTCAGTTGAGTTTCAAAAGCCTCTATATTCCATATAAATTGCGAAGTGAGTATCAAAATCCGCTATATCCATTTTATTTATCCAAATTACTTAAATATTTATAGTCACAATATATATAACTCCAATTCATTATATAAAAAAATAAAATGTAATTTTTTATTTACGCTAGAGATGTGACATTTTTTTGCGGTTTTCTCCAAATCATTGAAATTTGATATAGCGGATATAGAAATTGAACGACTCATATGTAGGAATGTAGATTCATTATCATCAAAATTGTACAAAGAAGTTAATAAGTTCAGTATAACAATGGTAAAACAGAAAGTAGTTATAGAGGAATGTGTATTTACTAATGGTCGACCGAGACAGGTTTTTCGTTTTCGGCCGAGACTGAGACCGAGAATAAATTAAAATCTCGACCGAGACCGAGAATAGATAAATTGAGAAAAAAAAAATAAAATGCGCTATTTTTTCATAATACGGTATATTTAAGAATGTATTAATAATTTGTTTTAAGTAGTTTTAATAATTGCCACTGAATCTAAAAAATGTTCGTACACTTACCAGCTTTCCAACATACGTATAAAATAATACGTAATGATCTTGATATTCACTTAACTAGTTAATGTAGTTATTACGGCTAGTAATTATAACTAATCACGACAACACATAAAAGAACATTTTTTTCTACTACGAACAAAATTCAAACAAACTTCCTTTAACTACAATTGTTTTTCACAAAATTAGTGAAATGAACGAACGGCGCGGCGCGGCGGCGGCAGCAGCAGTAAGTAAAACCCGCCTCGTTGCCAGCCGATCAATCACAATCGACAGCTCTCTCACGCACTGACACCAAGTGACGAATGTGGATGCGCGCGGTTGATTTGAATCCCATTATCGTATACTGTACCTACTTACAACGGTCTCGGTTATGGCCCAGAATTTCGGCGATTTTTCGCCGAGAACCCAGGCAGAGTTCTCGGTAGAATTTGTAGCCGAGAATGTCGAGACCGAGACCGAGACCGAGATCTCGGTCGACCCTTAGTATTTACTATGTTGATTTCATTATTAACTTAATCATGAATAGTTTGTTCAAAAGCAAGTTTTAAAGAACTTCGAAAAATTAACAGAGCAATAAATAGTACACATAAACCAATTTGCTGACAGACAGTAGGCACTATTATGTTGGGTACTTCAGAATCTGACAGAGATATCGAAAGAAGGGTAAATATAATAATGGACAACAAAAAACTGTCCAAAAAAGCGAAGTTAGCCGGCCATAATGGAGTGCTGGTACCTACCATGATGTATGGCAGTGAGGCATGGAACTGGCAGAGGAAGGATGAAAGTAGATTGAATGATGTAGAAATGAGATCCCTGAGGCGTATGTGTCGTAAAACATGTACGATCGTGTGCGAAATGTGGAGATCCGCGAAGAATGCAAGGCTGATGTAAGCGTAATGAGTAAGATTAAGAAAGGGACGCTCAGATTGTTTGGGCATGTAGAGCGAATGAACGATGAAAGGAGAATATATGATGCAAATGTGAATGGTAATAACTAATAATTAAAATTTAAAACATTTTCTTAACCTCTCCTAAGCGAACCATATATTTAATTGCTTTTAGTTTGTACTAAATGGCCTTAGTTACTTCAAATCTTGACTCTACGAAGCAGTCAACCTATTGACTAACTTGACACATCGTGTTTGTTTCTTACATCTTTGATCTCGGTACACACTTAGCGGGAAATGGCTGGAGATTGTTGCCTAAAAGCTCTCACTGAAGCATTTTGCCGGGACAATGATTCCCAGAGATTCTGGCACATTTCCAAGTTCCGAGGACATGCCAATTCCTGGCAACATTTAGTTAAGTGGTGTGATAGCGACGTGTTTACACGGAAAAACCACCGAAATCAAGTCCGTCTCTCACACGATTTTCTTCTGTGCGTAGTGAGCTAATCTGAATTTCCGAACAAAATAGTTTTTACAGATTCTACCCACGGATATGTACAAATGTTATATCTGAAACTTTGAACTATGGCGCCAAACAGTGAATTCAGTTTGCCCATCTTCAAATGAATGAAGAAATAAGATCATTGTTTCTGATTGCTCAAGGATTGGTTTGAGCATTCAGTTTCTGATCTTTGTAATACGAGGGTGGTCTGAAAAGTTTCCGACCTGAACATGAAGATGGCAGCACTCGTCAATAAAAGCCAGTGAATGTCGTTGTGCATCTTTTGTCAGTTACTCACCAATGTTTCGGCCATTTTGGACGCGCAGTTTTTAGTTGACAGTCGTTTGAGTGAGTCGATGTGTGTGTTTTTGTGACAATTGCTGCCATCTTCATGTTCAGGTCGACAAGTGCTGCCATCTTCATGTTCAGGTCGGAAACTTTTCAGACCACCCTCGTATTGCAAAGATCAGAAACTAAATGCTCAAACCAATCCTTGAGCAATTCAAAGCAACTCACCAAAGTTTCGGCCATTTTGGACGCGCAATTTTTAGTTGACAGTCGTTTGAGTGAGTCGATGTGTGTGTTTTTGTGACAATGGAAAAATGAGCTGTTATTAAATTTTTGTTACTCAATTTTTTCCATTGTCACAAAAACACACACATCGACTCACTCAAACGACTGTCAACTAAAAACTGCGCGTCCAAAATGGCCGAAACTTTGGTGAGTAACTGTCAAAAGATGCTCAACTACATTCACTAGCTTTTATTGACGAGTGCTGCCATCTTCGTGTTCAGGTCGGAAACTTTTCAGACCACCCTCGTATATGGAAAGGCTGATAGAGATATTGAAAGGCTAAATGCAGGTAACTCCATTAATGCAAGACTGGACGCTAACAAAACATGTTAAAAGAAGCTTAGATAGAAATTTGCAATGGAATGCTGGTATCTACCCTAATGTATGACAGTGAGGCATGGAATTGGCAGAGTAAGATTGGAAGTAGACTCAGTGGTGTAGAAATGATATCCCCGAGACGTATGCGTGGTAAAAATAGTTTGGGAATGGTAAAAGAAGTTGGGGACGCCCGAGGAAGACATGGAACGGTAGAGTTAACCAGTTACTTGAGCCAAATACATTTATTTACTACGTCAAGAGTCAGAATAATGTAAGTAAGTATGTAAGTAAGAAGTATGTAAGAGGTGAGACGATGTACGTAAGTGGCAAGGAGTGTGTGTCAAGACCGAGCTGTTTGGCGGCCTGTCTTCGTGAAACTAACGAAAGTACGAACTTTTTTATTTTCCTGAACTTAATATTTAATACTTAATATGTGTAGATAATTCAGTAATATTTTCATTGTATCCAGAAACTTGCAAACTACCGTAAAACTGGTGAATCTACGTCTCATAAAAAACAAAAATTACCGCAATTAGAGTTAAAAACTTTTGGAGACACGTCTAGGCTTCGACTAAATTAAAAGACATTAAAAAGCTGAGATTAACCCCCAAGCTGGCGATTTTTTTCAATTTTTATATGAAAAATTGCTATTTTGGATAGGATTTACTCGAAAACGAAAGCTCAAATCAAAAATAGTTATTCTTTTAATTTGACTCCAAATACATGTGGATTAATCAGTTTCCCGTTTCCGGTATCCGGACACCTTCTGAATTTGCCTAACTCTTTAACGCTGTGCGCTACGCCAGTCTGGAAACAGGTAACGTCGTAGCATCCCAAACTTTATACATTTACTCGTACATACGAGTATTTTCTAAATAGAAATAAAATTATAAAATAATGTTTTCTTATCTCATGGTAGTACTAATGTGCACGAGTTCATAATATGACTGTATTTTCATCGCCCTCTGAACTTCACCGCGTTATTACGAACTTAATAAGACGTTTGTATCTCGCAGCGTGCAGCTTCCCAACTTTAATAACCGTGTATCTCATTTACGAAACTTCCACACAAGCACGTTTTACACGTCATTCTTTTAGCTTCGTATTAAACGACAAATTTTATTACTCTTTTTCACTTCACGGGATAGAGTTATCTTAAAAATCATCAACTCGGTTACTCATAATTTTATACAGTTCCTTAGTAAGGAGTAGGCCTCAAACTGGGTCGATAATTTGGAGTACGCACCTGATAAAATATCTCCTCATGTTGGAGAGAATTCATAAGAAATTTCTCTATATTATGATGGAGTATGGCTATCACCCGTGGATTTGAGCAAAAAAAAATTTCGAAGAGAATTTCCCTAGATTTCGGTGGTACCTTGGCAAATCAAAACCCGCGTCAGGGGGGAGGGGGGGGTGGGGTTTGTCGGTCTTTGAAACAATGTAAGCAGTCAAATTATTCGAATAATCACATTTCCGCAAGTACGTAGTCACCTGATGTGTAACACTAATCCGCGAAATAGCTCAAAAACAGTGAGCGCGTGCACGAAGCGGCAACACCGCACAAACTAAGTAGGGATGCTACGCAACATCGATTGCCAATTGCGTCAAATCTGACAGTTGAATCGTTTATTAGGGAGCAAAATTAATCAGAAAAAAATACCGAACCGCCCATACTTCGGTATTTTTGTCATACCGAACACCGAACATGGTGCTAAAATACCGAATGGTTCGGTAGAATACCGAACACCTGGCAACCCTGATCAGAAGTTATACACACTGTACACATTTCTGCAAAGTAATTCGTTGGCGGATTGAAAACGCAGCTATCAAGGATAGCACTAATTTCTATGTTCCCGATGATTTTCTCTATCACCGACAGCATAGACTGTTTTATCTCCCAGTCTGCAGGACTAACTTGCCAATCTTGGGAGACAATCTTGCTGTTGAATAGAATCGATTCGGATACGGGCGTAGGTATTTAGGGCGTAGTTAGTAGGCATCAATGAAGATGCTTTTAAAAAGCAAGCTCTGTTACTACTAGTATAGTAGATATACCCACTAAATTACATTTATGTCATTCTCCTTTACAAATGTATTTAAAAACGCACTTAAATGAACGTATTTGTAATGGATATGGTTATAGATTTTCACGGCCAAAATTATTGTTTTTGGTCGTGCTGTGTTGCGCTACCTCCTTCTTTAGACTTAGACAACGTTTCGCACATCTGCCCTGATGACGGATACTGTAACGCTGTCCGAAACGTTGGCTAAAGAAGGAGGTAGCACAACACGGCTTAACACCCCAAAAACAACTAACGCAAATATTTGTTATGTTTTAAAAATAATGAACCAATTGATTTGAATTGAATGCCCAAATGGTTTATTCTGTGAGGGTGAACGTTACGAGTAAGAAAGAAGATGGGAAGTACTACCTCCTTGACTTTTCCATTCCAACCACTTCCGCCGCGAAGTTAAAGAAAAAAAATCACATCTACATTTTTTTTTTTTTTTACAGTGAATACCGCACAAGAATCTCAACTGCTCCCGTCTGGAGCCAGTGAGACTATGGCATCCCCAATTGGGGTATGTTGTGAGGCTTAAGGTAGTGGGGAAGGGAAGGAGGTGGGGAAGAGGAAGGTTGGGAAGTACCTGGCTATTCAGATCTGGTCACTAAACACGGCTAAAGCCATTTTCAAGCAACGTTTCAATTCTGAATGGTGGTCTTACACCAGGGCGATACTGATAGTATCTTCCACTCTGGAACATGCCGCAAATATACTATATATTATTTTAAATGAATTAATTGTGAAATAACACAAGTTAATCAAATAAAATTTATTTGCGCATGCCGGGTTCGAACCCGCGACCTCCGGATTGTGAGTCAAGAGTCTTACCCACTGGACTACGGAGGCCGTCATATACACGTCACATACACATATACACACATACATACTTATACAAACACTTACACATACACCACATTCATACACACACACACACGCACAGACACTTACATATACACCACATTCATACACGCACACACAGACACACATACCATACATTACATTACATAACAATAATGAGTTTTTACAACTTGTTTTTAGAACAACACGTTTTTAGAACAACACGTTTTTAGAACAACACGTTTTTAGAACAACACGTTTTTAGAACAACGTAATAGGGAGCAATAAAAAAATTTCGAGCCATAAAAAAAAAAAATGGTTCTAACGTTGTGGTCTTTCACTGGGGTGATTTTGAGAGTATCTTCCTACTCTGGAACGTGACGCAAAAATATACCCTTTGCGGATATTGTAATATTTATTGTCGCACAAAGTTGACCACCTGATCAGCATGGTGAGTATGAATATCTTTCAAATCTGTCTCGATGGCTAGGAGCGTAGAAGACGAGTAAAAAAGGCATTAAACTTCTAAATTTTACTACCCAACTTTATTTTATTTTCCTTAATTATAATGGCTCTTTAGAATATTCATTTACTTATTTTATTCATTCGCAATATTAATTGAGCCGTAAATTTTATTTTTCGTTGAATACGGAAGGTCGCAGAGGCCATCGTATTGGCGCAGGTATTAAGTTTTAAAAGCTTTCTAGAAACGCTTTATTGGAATATTATTACAAAGATGTTTAACGAGCATAATTATATTTTCAATACGGTTTCTTGTTTTTTAGGCATCTTTAATTTTTTAAATTTTTTTTATTTATTATTTTTTTTTTTTTACAGTGAATACCGCACAAGAATCTCAACTGCTCCCGTCTGGAGCCAGTGAGACTATGGCATCCCCAATTGGGGAATGTTGTGAGGCTGAAGGTAGTGGGGGAGGGGAAGGAGGTGGGGAAGAGGAAGGTTGGGAAGTACCTGGCTATTCAGATCTGGTCACTAAACATGGCTAAAGCTATTTTCAAGCAACGTTTCAATTCTGAATGGTGGTCTTACACCAGGGCGATACTGATAGTATCTTCCACTCTGGAACATGCCGCAAATATACTATATATTATTTTAAATGAATTAATTGTGAAAACACAAATTAATCAAATAAAATTTATTTGCGCATGCCGGGTTCGAACCCGCGACCTCCGGATTGTGAGTCAAGAGTCTTACCCACTGGACTACGGAGGTCGTCGTTATTAGATTTATTTTAGGTTTAATTTGTTATTATAAAAAACACGTCCAGGTATCGGTGTCTTTTTTAATATAATGTACCCGTACGTATGACTAACGAAAACGAATCAGATTGTATTGTAATTCAAGAATTGTAACCGAAATGTCTCGAATTAACCCGATTTGAAAAACTTGATTCAAATGAATTTTAATCGAATTATTTTGTGAATCGAGATGTTAAGCTTGGCCCGTTTTATGTTTTATATTAATAACTACCGGCCGGCGTAGTCTAGCGGTAAGGCTTTTGACTCGCAATCCGAAGGTCGTGGGATCGAATCCCGGCGTTAGCAAATACATTTTATTTGAATAATTTGTGTTATTTGACAATTAATTCATTTAAAATAATGTATAGTATATTTGCGGCACGCTCCAGAGTGGAAGATGCTCTCAGTATCGCCTTGGTGTAAGACCGTCGTTCAGAATTGAAACGTTGCTTAAAATGGCTTTAGCCGTGTTTGGTGATCAGATCTGAATAGCCAGTTACTTCTCCATCTGCCTCACAACATACCTCAATTGGGGATGCCGTAGTCTCACTGGCTCCAGACGGAAGCAGCCGAGACTTTTGTATGGTATTATTTTTATATTTTAGTTTCAAATGCTTTCATAATTATTTTAAGGCGTTATTTGTTTTGGTTAGTGATATAATCGTTCACATCGAAATGAATACCTCGATTAAACCCGCCTCTGATAATAACTTCCAACTAAATAAAATGTTTACACATGTATAAATGGTAAGTTAAATGTGATATAAATAAACTGAATGATATAAAAAAGCAATACAATAACACCCCCCCCATACACACAAGCCTTATGGGGGTACATCAAATATATTAACCCGTTTAATCACAGGAGACCATATTTGTCCCAACGCACATAGGTCTCACATAAGACGCCGTAACTCCCTTACTATCATAGTTATAAATATGTTCTAATCGGTGTTAGAAAGGTAAAACATCATGCTTTATATTACAATCTAAAAAATAGCCACCAAAAAAGTAAAATGTACACTTTTATGTACATAAAGTTTTGAATCGCAAATTGAAAAAAGAATTTGAAACTTCGGGAATTTTTTATAAATTATTTTTCATAGAGCGACAAAAAAGTGAGGTTACAATATGTGTTTGTTATACATTTTTCTAATAAAATATGTATGTGTTTTTATTTTTTTTTATTATCAGTAACTTTAGTTAGAAAAAACATAAGGTGAGCCATTTTGAAAACTTTTTTATGTTTGTATGCAAAAATTTTATAATTAAAAAAAAAAAAACAAAAATTTAGAATTCTATAATTTGAAAGCGTATTTCATCACCTTTCTAAAACAGTTTTTGTTTCTTGAATGTGTTTAGAAATATTCCAAATATTTGCATTTTATTGTAAAGCGAAAATATTTTGACCATCCGAAAAATGCCAAATTTTTGAAGGGTTAAAAAAATATATATATATATGCTAGTGCATACTTCGTTCATCAAAAAATAAATAATAATACTTTATGTGCGATCATTTGTAGGTAATGGCATTTCATCCAACCCATTAAAATGTACAAAATACATTAAAAGTATTTCTAAATTGTTTTTTGATAAAATACTGAAATTTTACGATAAAATTTCACCCCTCCATATTACTTCGGTTAATTGCTTTCAGAATTTCAGAATAACTCGTGAAAATGAAACAATGATATCGATTTTCCATCAGAAGGTGATGCTCTGCGATTCTTTTCATATAAATTGACCGCACGCCGGTAAATGAAAAAGAAAACACACATCTCAACAAATAATAATGTAGTTTCTGCAAGAAGCTGACGATAAAATAAATTAAGAAGATTACTCTAGGGATGTAGAAAGTGAAAAAAAAATCGATATATCGATGTATCGATATTTATTAAAATATCAATATCGACGTCGATATATCGAGGAAAAAATATCGATATATCGATCAAATTTTCAAGAGATTTTGCGTTTTTAAAATAATAGTGTATTCAGCTCAATATTATCAATAGTAATTGTTGTATACAATTTGCTTTTTTTAATGTACAAAAATCTCAATAAAAATTAAGGTATTTTTTATCACTATTCATTTTTATTACGTAATAATTACAAAAATATCAAAAACTAAAAAGCTGTCTATTAACTTATATGTAAACTGAGATGCATACAAAGTTTGTATGCGTCTCAGTAACATTCTATTGGCGTATTAATCTGTCAAAAATGACTTCGTGTTTGGAACAAGGTATAGTAAATAAACATAGACAGTTGGAACCAACACATAGGAGTGGCTTAGAAAAGAATGGCGAAAAATAGCAAACATTTCTATGAATGTACCTACACACATGAGATAGTATTGGTGATCACAAATACTAATGCAAAGACAATAGATTTGTAAGCTATTAATAGTTAAAATTTCCTCCGCCAGATGTCATGACCCAATACAGTTACTTTTTTCCGTTCGTTCTTATACGGTTTTGGATTCTATTGACTTTAAATACATAAATTTAAAAAAATACCGTTTTTGATACAATTTTCGATATTGGATATTTTGTATCGATATATCGGATCAAAATATATCGGCTAAAATATCGATATTTTGAATAAAAAATATCGATATATCGATATTTTTTCAACAAGCCTAGATTACCCACAGCAATGAAAATACACTTTTTTTATTATGTTGAAAATTAATGTTCCTGTCTGTTTTAATGCATAAAACAAAGTCGGGTTAGTTAGACCATTTATAACTCAAGAACGGGTGGACCATTTTTTATGATCTTTGATTTGTTGGATTTGTCTCCTCCGCGTTGAATAGCAGAATAGCCATTAAAACATCGGAAAAATTCCCGAAAAAAAAATTATGAAGAAAATTCTTTTCCTCATAAATTTTGTATGGAACGAATTGTCATCTTTTGAAAGAGCTGCAGGAATATTGTGATAAGTATAATATTGAGTAGTGCGTGAATTCCAAAAATTCAAAAACGTCAAATGTCAATGCTCTGATTGTTTTGCATTTAAACATTTAATGCTACTTAACCACTTAATGTCAACAGTCGAAAATGGGTGAAACGGTGAACGTATGTCTGCACCCCTCCAAAGGAAAAATACATTAATTATAATAAATCTCCCATATACGTGTAAAGAAAATGTAACGAAATTCTCGTAAATAAGTGGAAAAGTAAGAAAATCGAAAAAATTATAAATCCGTACACAACACTATTTCTGATACTAAGAAAAAAACACGGACAGTTGCGCGTCGATAATTGCTTCATTGTGTAAGTTGAACTTAATTTATTCAGCTAATAAGTTAACACCAGAGTTATTGATTTTCAGGCGGTACGAAGTTACGAATAAATAATACAATACAAACTAAATTACTGTATTCCATAAAGTTCGAGTTTGACCGAATCCTTTTTTTCTCATAGAAGGTTTCTCAAACTAGTTTTAATTCGAACTCACCGATTCAAATCATTTTTTATTCTTGAGTTGATTTGAACTATTTTTTGGTAGGAGGTATTTACATAAAAAAGCCTAAAAATTTTACTTAAAAAAAATCTTAAAAAATGGTAAGTGTAAGACGTTCTCCATACTTTACTCGTCCTTGTATAATATCTAGAAAAAACACTCGAGTAAACTAGAGAGAAAAACCGTTAATTGCGTGCCAGATTTATTTTCGGTTACCATGGAAACACGCATGAAATAATTTATTGGTTCGAAGGAAATGAAAATACACAATTTATATTCCTACTTTAGGTTAAAAAAATAACTGTTTAAAAGTATTATTTAAGGACATATTTCTTGCTTTGTTTGTGATTTTAATTGGATGTATCTATTTGAGAAGGGTATCAAATTATTTAATAAAACTATGTGTTTATGTTACAAAGTTTTAAACACACAGTATAAAACTTTTCATGTTGAACGCTTTATTCTTTCATTAGTATAAGTCCTTCTCTTGTCATCTATACATGTAAAGCTGAAATCTGTTTGTATGTCTTAACCTGCGAGCACTCGCGCTACGAGCATTTCCCTCACGGTGAATTTAAAATTCGCGCTATTTATGCAACAATGTGCATACGGTACCTCATTCGCCCAATAGCCGAGTTTTATACTTTCCCGTCTCGCGCATAACGGTTTTTTCGTCTTGGGGTGCATCAGTCACTCAGTAGAGGTGGTTTATTCGGCCGAGTCTCGTCGCGCGGCATTTTGCTCATCGCGCGAGTTGCAACGTAAGTATAATTTTTGTAGTTCATTCCAGAACGTTTTTGTTCCAGTTATGTAAAGAACATGCTTTTACTTTTTATGACATATGTAAAGCTCGTGCATGATGAAGATTAATAGTTTGTTATTCATTCCTTAATTTTTTTCAATTGAAATTATTTTTTTTAGTTTATTCCAAAGTGCAGATAAGAAATGCCAAACTAGTTACTTTATTTATTTAAATATTAATGTGTAGCAAGTGTTATATATTAAAAATAAACATTTGTTTTTATTAAACATGATTGTTTTATTATATATTAGTAAGTAACATAGATAAATATGCTAAAATTTGTGTACTTTTTGGCTATTTATAAAACGTGAGCAAAGTACTCTACACGCGAGTGCTCATGTGAGTTTTAAAGGCGCGAGTGCACGCGGGTTAAGCACAAAACAAAAACTTTAAGCTCATTCATTCTAAAGGTATCCATTGTTGAAAAGTATGACAACGTACAGATTTGTATATTTCATTCTATTCAATTTTAATATATAATAATATTTGTATGATTTTTACAGCGCTTGAAAAATAATCTTAAGTTTCGATTAGTAAAAAAGTGCGTTTTGAAATTTAAAAAAAACTTTGCATAATGCCAGAGCTAATCGTTCAATTCGTTTAATTCGTTTTACGAATAGTTTTCTACTTTATAGAACCCGTGATAGATGCTAAAACGAACTTGTTTAATCATAATTAGTCTCCCTAGATATCGCAGATTAGGCGGCTAACCCACTGATATATTATGCATTAAATTTAAAATTCAATAAACGCCCAGGATCTTGGAGACGATTATCTTCGCAAATCGGCAAAGAAATTTAAAACTTCTTTACTATAAAGGAATTTTTGTTTCATTTTCCGAAAACTTCGTGAATACTGTTTTATGTTAGTTTTTTATATTGGTGTTTCTTATAAGTACCTACATACAAATAAAAACCATTTCCATTCACAACAAAACTTTATAGGTACATCTCAAAATGTATGATATTATTATTTATCTCAAGATCCGAAATACGAGTACTCGTATTTCGGAACCTTTTAAAATCGTTGTGAAAGTTGATGGATATCAATATTTAACTAACTCTCGAAATACGTATTTAAATTCAAAACCTGTTTTCATAAGGGTTTTGTTTTCAAGTTTGCTATTTCCAAGAAACAAGCAATTAATGAAACTGGAATCTTTTGAAAGTAAATGATCGTTTCTGATTACTTTAGCGTTTTATTTTTCTGCAAATTTAAAAGGAATCGACTTATTATTTTTTTACATTACATAGTTTCACACAGGATGCCCTGAGGAAAAAAATCCCTCAGGCCCTCTTGTGTAGCCCCGTATTTGGAGATACTGTGGGTAGGGTATTTTTGTGGAAAAGAAGGATGGAAAGCTCTGGGAAGAAGAAGGGTATTAAAGGTTTTGGGAATTTGGGGGTCAATGTGTCCAGGAGTGATGGACATATAAATCCATCCTTCCGAGTCCGGCTGGAGAGGTCAAAAGATCTCATTCAACATGTCAAGTAGGTAGGCAAACGCATCCGCCGAAAAAACCTAGAAAAAAACCTCACCCCATGAACCCGGGCACGCATCCGCCACCAAGACCCGGACAAACCCTCACTCCGTGAACCAGGGCATCCCTGCTAAGTCACCAAACGTAGTGAACCACTTGGGGTGACCTATGGCAGAGATGTTAGCTATCCAACAAATATCTGCGGCGGGGGTACCCATAACCGCCTTCAATTTGATTAATACTAATTAATAAAATAGTCCTAAATTTTCTATCTTTCAAAATAAATATCAACTCTACTTTTGCCACTTTTCATAAATTTAATACTAATAGTGATGGCGCCAGCAAATGTAAATTCGTGCAATGTCCAGTGTTTTAAATATAATATCCTCCGCGTGCAAAGCCGTATCTTCTCCTAGCATAAACTTTCTAATTAAAGTGTGTTTATCGGAAGTGACCTGCCAGGTAAGTATGTTTCGGTATCTATTTGTAAATAGTAAAATTAGATAGAACCTAAGGAGTCTTAAAAAATTGTACAGCGCCGTTGGGGTGATTTTTCACTAAAACAGCGTTCTACAAATTATCCAATTATTGTTATTATTATTAAATATCAATTCGCACGCTAGAAATTTATACCAGGATATTGCGATTTATATTGTATTAAATAAATTTTAAGACCATTAAAGACGTTCTAACATAATTCTGAGTTTGAATTGTGACACTTCGGTTGGTTAAAATCCGATGGTTGAAAGAAAGAATACATGCGGAATAAACTTATAAAGTACCTTCTAATTTCAATCCAAAAATTATAAAATGCTGGTAATTCATGGATACCCGTCTTTGTCCCAGTTTCAAACATACTTTTTGCGGTGGGTAGGTATCTATGCATTTTGTTTATTGATTAACAATTTGTAACGAACCGTACGGCGTGTTGGCCTCTTTTGTTATGGATAAAATTATTTCAAAGCTCCCATATCTCGATACAGAAATGCCCTGGTGAGATGTGTGGCTTATGTTTTTATGTATCACATTATTTTTTGAATAAATATGTAGTTTTGTTAATTTGAAATTTGAGGCGGAAAAATCTATGCAATTTTCATGACGCCAGAAAATACCCCTCGAGAGATTTTGCGTCTTCATGTATTATATTACGTCTACATGCGGATTTTCTTCTTTAAAGTTAATTTCTTTAATCTCTGATGGTTTTTGTTTTTCGATTATCACAACTTATTAAATGTGTTTGCCACGAAAAACATAGATGTTCTGTAATATAATAAAACAAATATGAAACTTATTTCCTAAATAACTAACCACCACGCCGTTTCCGCGCAGGGGTCCGACTCAAGTATCTGATTCACTTGGTCGTGCCATGTCTTTCTTGGGCGTCGCCGACTTCTTCTACAATTCACATTTGCGTCATACATTCTCCTTAGACTCCTTTCCTCGTTCATTCGCTCTATATGACCAAACCATCGAAGCGTCCCTTTCTTAATCTTACTCTGATGTAAGAGTAAACATCAGCCTTGCGGATCTCCACGTTTATCACACGATCGTACATGGTTTTACCACACATCATATCATTTCTACAGCATTCAGTCTTCTTTCATCCTTCCTTTGCCAGTTCCATCCCTCACTGCCATACATCAGGGTACCAGTCTCCACAATGAACGACTAGCTTCGCTTCTTCGGACAGTTTGATGTTGGCGCCAACGGTGTTCAAACCTCCATTAATGGAGTTGCATTTACCCTTCTTTCAATATCACCCCCTCCCCCAAAAAATCCCCCTCATCCCTCATCCTCCCCGCCACCCTCCACCCTCCCCCATCCCCCCTCCCCCCCTCCGCCCTGCCCACACATCCTACTCCCCCCTCACCACCCCTCCATACCCGTTACATTAATTTTTCAAACAGCTCGCGTGCCACCTATTGCAATTTTCGTAAATAAATTTCATAATGCCAGAGCTCTAAGCTATAGCCTATAGCCTATTCTGATGTATGAGCTATATTATTGTAAAGTTTCATTAAAATCCATTCAGTATTTTTCGCGTGAAAGAGTAACAAACATACATCCATACAAACTTTCGCCTTTATAATATTAGTAGGAAGTAGGATATATAAAGCATATAGGGGGTTGGGGGGGGGGGGTGGAGAGCGGTGTTATATATAAAACGTAGATTAAAAATAATTTGTACCAGTCTGAAGATGGCTTTAACAGGCTGAAACCGGTCACGGTCAAATAAATTAAAGTGGAACTAAGTTTATATTTGTTTCATTATATTATTATAATGGAATTCCACCACGAATTGTCAGTTACAAAAACTGAAATGTTCAAAAATCATTCTTAGGTTAGGAGTAAGCGGCTATGAAAATTGACTTCCTCCAATTTCCATAATTTTATGGGAAAATCGTCGCGTGAGCAATTTATGCGATGACAGGCTTAGCTGGCAAAGGATTGAATCCCTGCGTAGTGAAAATTAACAAGTAACACCAAATATGTCCTTAAAACAGTGGCGGCTTTCTTTAAAGTGCGTTTGTGCGTTGAACTCTTATAAAAAGATTAACTTGTATTATAATTTTATCTAATTTTAAAAAGCGCGCTTTTCGCACGACGGCGAGTTTCAAATGAATCCCACGTGTGCGTTATCAATTCAGCGATTAGGGGACTTTCTGTTCTAAGAAATAATTCATGCAAAACATGCTCTACTAGGCGCTTCAGCGGTAATCTGTGAGACCGCACAAACCTTAGGAATTTGTTAGTTGTTCAGGTGGGCAGCGACTATGCGATTTGTTAACACCGATTTTGTTTGGAAGAATATTTTGCAAAAATCTATTGATTTATAGATAGATAAATAAATAGATTTTTTCTGTGATTGTCGTATTTTAAGATATGTTATTTATTTATTCTAAAAATAATGTATTACATAAAAACATAAGCTGAACATCTCACTATTCAAGGTGTTACTTTTTTATTAAAAAAAAATGGAGATCTAGGGAAAAATATGTAAAATAATTTACGTGTGCATAATTACAAAGAATAACATAAGATTTATGCAGGGTGTCCAGGGGTAATGTGCATTAACTTCGGGAAGTGATTCCACATGACGGTAGGAGTAAAAAAGATAAACAACAGTTACTGTTAAGAAATAAAGCTAGTATTTAGTTGGGTAAGGGGTAAAATGTTTCTCCGCTCCTGACAGAGATGTCAGGCATAGTTGTAGTTCGGGGTTTTTCACATAGATGTTGGGAGTGGCTGTAGTCTTCCCTCTCCATTGGACCCTGTAGTAAGTTAATAAATAGGATGAATTAATTATTTTCTCTCTCTTCTGCATTAGTTTGCCTTTAAAAGGAAACGTTATATTATCAGTCCGTTGGGGGGACATTTACATTGGATTGTTGTTTATTCTTTTGCCAATAAAATTATCTTTGATCTACCTTTGGAGTTCTAGTTGAAATTAAAGACCTTAAATTAACATTTGCTCGAAGCAAACTTTTCCAAAATTTCAATTTTTTGTTCCCACACACAAAGACGTACCTACTAAAAATCGTCAGTGTGAGGTGCGATCTTACGTACTTGCTGAGAGCCTGCCGGGCACCATCGTGGCAACGTTGTATGGTGGTGATTTGACCGTATCGTATCAGCGGAAAATAATAAAGCTAACCGCACACGCCTGTCTATTTTATCTTTTTACCACAAAACTACCCCTAAAAGTTGGAATTTCCAAAAAAGTTATTTATCTTTTTTACTTTATGTAGAATCACCTCCTGAAGTTAATGAATGCACTTTACCTCCGGATACTCTGTATATGAGGATTTTTTTTCTTCCTATTTTAATCTTCGATTCAACTCCGAACCGCCTCTGCCTTAAACGACAAACTCCCGCCTTTTCCCAGGAAAAGGGCTGAATTAACAAAATGACGAAGCATTCAATAATATCCCCCACATGACTAATCCCCGTCAATATTTCCCTTTCAGCGAAAACCAATATTGCCGTTGGAAGTGTTCGGCGCTTGTACTTGTAGCCCGCGATGTTTGCTCGTGACGTTTTAATTTAGTTTGAGTTCGTCTGAGGTGAATAGAATAATGTTATTATTCTTCTGGGGAGGATGAATCACATAAAATGTTGAAGTTATTTTTAAGTTATCGTAATCACCCATTTTTTGCAAAATCGTCTTCCGACGTCACTTTTGGCAAGGTTCTTTCGGGCTCACATATGGTTTTATTCCGGGCAATGTGTGACACACGATAGATTTAAATAAGTTTTTTTTTAAACTATACATATAAAACTCATACACTTAAAACTCATCTTTTCAGACAGTCGTATCCATAAGTTAAAAAAAACCTTTCACCTTCGCCTTCACGGCTCGCGACATCGTAAATAACTAAGTGGGTAAAAATAAAGCAAATTCTTAAAATTCTCCTGTCTTTCAAAATTAATATTAACTCAACTTTGGCATTAATCTTTTTATAAATACAAATATCAATGTAAAACCAACAGTGATGTGAATAGCAAAGATAAAGCCATGCAATTTTCAATGTTTTAAATATAATGTCCTCCACGTGCAAAGTCGTATCTTTCCCAAGCATAAACTTTCTATTTTTTCGTGTGTTTTATCGGAAGTGTCCTGCAGGTAAGTATGTTTTTGCATCTTTTTGTAAATAATAAAATTAGATAGAGCCTAAGATTCATAATAAATTGTAAAGCGCCCTTGAGGTGATTTTTCACAAAAACGGCGCTCCACAAATTATCCAATTATTATCATTTTTTTTTACCTTCTTTATTGTCTTCATTCGATTAATTCAGTATGTTGGTACCTACAATTGGTCCTTGTACATTTTCCTAATTTAATTCTTACCTACAAATACTCTTTTTATCTACCTACATTATGCCGACCAAGAGCAATCATGTGTCATAATAGTATTTAGTTGGAAAGTAAACGTCATACTGTCTACACCTATTGTGTGTGTGATTACGGAGTGCCTTTTTCGACCTTGTCATAACAGATAAAAAACAGAAAACCATAGTGAGCGCGCGATTTTATAATAATATGTGATTGAATCCGGGTAATAAAAGTAAATAAAAAATATTGTATTAAAATCGTCTACTATCTATGTCTAAATCCCACGGAATAAGTTTTCACTTTTTTTTAGTTTTGGGCCTGCACGCGAAAAACAAACACTCTGCCCTTACGTTTAGCCGACCATAAGGTTTATTTCCGGTCGTAGACGATCGGGGTAGTGTGAAAATATTCAGCCTTCTTTTTTATGGAAAAAATTCAGCCAACGAGATTTTCATAATTGAGTTTTTATCTAGCAAAAATCGATTGCTCTCTAGCATTTGTTTTTTTTAAGATTGTTCAAATTTTAAAAAACTTATTTATTAGTTTTACTTATAATGCTGCAGCTATTATTTCATACTTTAAAAAATCCGTTAAACGGACGAATTATCCAAGTGGCAGTGTCTTTATTTGTAATATTTAAAAAAATATATATTTAAAAAAAGTATTCATAAAAAATGATTATGCTTATACTTACGGAATATAAAGGAAATCCTTCAGATTGCATTGATAATATTCTGAGTAAAACCTTATACTTGTAGAGTATGAGCATATCCTTCACAAAAAGTATTTGGTTATTCATGAACGTTATCTTTTGCTCTAAATAAAAAGGATATCCTTCAATAATTTCGAGTGTGGTCAGTAGCAGACTCTGTCGTGTAGTGATCAGTTGTAGCGATGACAGATGTTGTGGAACTGAGAGAGATTAAACACTACAAGTAGCGTTTATCAACACCCTTTCGTGATTACAAAGAATTATATCGGTTCCATTTTCCAAAATCACGCGGGCATTAGCAATTTCATGTGCTATGATCTGCAGTTCGGTTGTAGCCTTATCTTTTTCTGTACTTTCACTATCGCTGCTTGACGAATACATCTTCTCTGATCGAAGTACTCTACTCAAATAACACCAATAAGAAAGAAATAGCATAAATAAACAAACCATCGAAAATAGGTTGGAACCTGCCATGGCACAGTCACAAGCCAACATGCCAACAACCTTTTACTTATTCTTGGAGGATATTCTTGCAAGTACAAGGTAATCATTATGAATACGAAAAAAAGGAAATGCTTATACTACTACCTTCAACTTAAAACCTTGTACTTCTACCTTATACTTACAAGGATCTCCTTCAGTTTTATGAATACGGCCCAATGTCGAATAGCCGAACCGTTACATGGCGAAAAAATTTGTAGCCTAATAACAATCGTGATGTAACACATTATCTATCGTTCTTGCAACATCAGTGGAGTGGGGTGACTTTGTCTGTTATAACACTCGTTATATCTCGTTTTTCTTTAATGTTATCTCTTTCATGACATCCTGTCATGTGAGTGGAGGCCCAAAGGACCTCGCGTCACCCCTCTTTGTACTCTAGGCTGCGATAACATTGTTTATGAACTTTTTGTTGGCTTTTACGGCAAAGTATCTAGTTTTTATGGTCACCAACTCTACGGTTTTCTTTGATACGTCGGGAAAACATTAAAAATTCGCCTTTCTTTTGACCTGTTCTCGTATGTCTTTTTATGATTTAAGTATGTCAAAAAAGTATTCATGAATTCGGAAAAAAGATGTAGGAAAAATGAATTCTAAAAAATATTATTTAAAAGCTACTTGGAAAGCCGTAGCGAAATAAATTGTTATATCATGTGATGTCAACGAATGACTTTATTTCTGAAGTTGTGAGTTCGTTTCTCGATTGTAAGAAAACGGACAACCTTTCCCGGATGAGTTTTATGATCAACAACGTTAAACATATTATAAATATGTGCATATTATTTGGTAATAAATATGTCCCAGATTCATCTTCTAAAACACGTCCCTTTTGTATAGGCCTTATATCACTTCTTTCGACATGATTATATCTTTATTTGAGTGGATTATATCTATATTTTTCCTATTGTTGACGTAATTAATTAATTTATTAATCTGTTTTTGTTTGAATTTTATTCCGTTTAAAACTCGCCTCAAGTACGTGTACAAGTAACACAATTTAACACGGTTAACGTTTTATTACTGGTACTACCAATAATTTATCGTTATCTTTATATGAATCACCTACTGAAATGGAATTCGCGTTAAATTTATCGAAAAACACATTTGACCAGTGACGGTAGGCATAGCAAAAGTGCAATCAATCGCTAACCAGTCGCTATTACTTGTCGCTATTATGTATACCTAAACCTATTTGTGTCACCGATATTGTAACCGGGAGAACATTTATACTTATAAACTTGGTTGCGATCGGAATAGGTAACAAATTTAAAGTAATTTTACCGTGTTGTGGGATACAGATGTTTGCAGAGTATCTCGCATCAATTTATCACACGCTTTTTTATCGTATTGTGCACGTATCAAAATGATTGTTTTTTCATTATGTACACTTAAAATGCATTTTTTTCTTTCCTTTTACCAAACGAAATAAAACCTCCATGTTATAATGAACACGTCGACATATTGCAAGCATCACCTAGTAGGTTCCACACGACAATTCAACAAAGTGGCATTTCAACACCCCTTTGAAAATACATTAAAAGCTATGATTTTGTTTTGAAAAATAGCCAATAACCTAACCTTATATTTTCAAGGGAGGTGATGAAGTTGCATGGTGTTGATGATGAGTTCGATCACCAATTTTACAGGTTTTTGGGATCAGATGTTTGCAGAATATCTCGCATCAATTTACGATATGCGTTTTTATCGAATTGTACACTATTATGTTATAATTATGTAAACTTAAATTATTAAAAGTAAAACTTAATTATTTTTCTTCAGGGCCTTCTGTACGGGGCATATATGAAAACATATAAATAGAACAAACATATTCTAATGATACTGTTTATTTTGCAATGCTGGTCTTTTAATTTCATAAATTTTTAACTTTGCAATATTTAAAACAAGAGTTTCCGACCTATTTCGACAGTAATAATTCAATCGCCAATCACCCGGCTCCATTGCTCCCGCTGGGAATTAATCAACCAATCAGAACGACCGCAGCTTGACATAATGGTGTCGGCCATGTACCGTTAGTTAGTTAGGGGACGAATTGGTCAACCAATTATTATTCTAGGATACCTAAACGATATTTCATTAATATTATCTTGTCTTGTTCGTCATCAAATCTTTAATCACTTTCGAGTTCAGATTGATATCGTACTATTGTCATTATTATTAATCATGCTAATTTCGATTGAGACTCTGTAACTTGGATTTGCTTTGTGTCATTTTCTAATTTGAAACTGATTTTTTGCAAAAAATTAGACAACCGATAAAGTAGCTACCAAAATTATTTTATTATTTTGGAATAATTTTATGAGTTAAACCTCAAATTCTTATATTCAATCTAAAGATAACATTTATGGCTTTTGAACGAAAAATGTGAAAAGCGTAAAAAAAGTTCAGTCGTTGTTAGGATTTGAATCCAAGACCTTACTGAATCTTTTTATTTATTTTATTTTTCACATGTTTGGTTTGAGAGTCGTTAATATTGTCTTTAATGATTAGTTTTTATTAAATTTAATTATTTAATATTTATTTATCTGAAATGAATATTTCTTTTGTTTAGCCTTTTGACAGATATCGTGATTTTTCGAGTTTACTAAAGGTGTTCATTCGAAAGGTTAGTTTCTGATCGTTTCTAAAGTTTGCAATGTTTATTTTTGAAAGGCAATGAATGATCCGTAGGCAAATATGTTCATATACCTTAATACTTCCAGCTATAGCTAGATTATCCCATGATTTTTCATGGTTTTGCGCTAGTATCTTCTCTTGTATTATTTTATTTATAATATTGTTTAAAGTCTGCAACTTGCGACTATATAAATGAATGGTTTTGTTGTGTTTTTCTTTCTTCTTTATTTTGTCCCTATTCTTAAAATAATGTTGGTAACCACCCTAGCAATTTCTTCATTACTTTAGCGAACCACATATTGAAAACCTGTCCACTGACGAATATTTCTCAGTGAAGAAAATGTCCAATTTCCTGCCTCCCTTCATGTTATTCCTCCTTTTATCGGGATTTTTGCATTGTAGCGTCGGCTGTCCTTGTTCGACTATGTATCTAAGGTATAAATACCTATTTTTTTAACAATTATTTTCGAGAACTCTCTCTTTTCGTCTTTGTTAATTTCCCATGGCACCAGCTCGTTTGTGACCAGTGTTGCTTCTCATAATATCTTCAGTAATATCCTCTACATATATATTACGAGTATTTACGACGTTATCGACTTTACTAAGTACTTGTTTTGCTTTTACCATTAACCTAAAGAGCCCTGGACAGAACTTTAGTATGATTTTGTATGAATGATATTGAAGCCAATTCTGGGTTGAGGGCAAATTGCTTGGCAGCCAGCTTGTATGACAAACTTTTGAAATGAATTGTGTGCAAAGTGGTGTAAAATTAACTATTTAAATTGTATTCAAAAGGCTTGCGAATATTTTATTAGTATTTAATTAGACAGGACATTAAAAAGTATTATCAGATTATTAGATCGGACAAAAACATTATTTAAAGGTATTTTTCATGCGTCTCGTCTCTTACCTCACAATACGTATATGAAATTATTAGGAACAACATTGTATGAACAGGTATGCGCTCTAAATAATTTCATCATTCCTTTGTTCAGTTTGTTGAAAACTCATTTGGAAATTGGTTAATGGTTGGTTTTAAATTCTAGGTTTAAAATACCATGCTTAACAAACCATTATCCAAATTCAAAATGGCTTTACAGCCAAACAAACTTTTAATTGAAAGCAATAGAAAAACACCGCTCGGTTCAAAATGTGAAAATTATACGAGTGGACACAGATTTAAAGATTTAAACAACCCTCATTAACTCTCCCTCGACACTTATACTTGGCAAACAAACGCTTCAAATAATGGCGGAAACACAAACTTATTGGAATTAATTTTTACGAAAGCCAGCAATAATTTTAAATGAAAATACTTCTAGAGGAGTGGCTGTAAAAGTGTAAGGTGCATTATTGATGTGGAATGCGTGAAATTGCCATTTAGCTATGTAAGTAGTTCGGGATTTTTATGTGGTTCGATATGCCAAAATTCACTAGATTGAAAACGTCACATTTTGCAGAAGATTCACATGTTTATAAGCCCATGTCTTATCGTGAAGAGCGATTTACTTTTAGCGCCATCTCCTCATTGATCCGTGCTCATTTCTGCCGGAATTTTTTAACAACAAATTCAGCGGTGTCACCGTAAGAAACGCTTGGAGATACTCTCAGCTGACATCATTGCAATTTAAGTTCCAGCAAGTTGTAATGGTCAGCTCACTGTGCTTTTTTTCTAAAATATTTTGTTATTTAATATTTTTAAGTCACTGTTACTTAATTATTACCCGGTTTTATTGGTGTTTTAATTGTCATGCGAAATGAATTTTCACTGATGTTCACTCAAAATTGTAATATTAATTATAACTTATTATCGAAATTCGCCGTATTCCGAATGTAAGCTATTTTGGTTGAAAAACTTGTTTAACTAATTTTATCTTTTTTTATCGATGAAGTTGTTCGGTTGTCCAGAATTTTCATCAACTTTTCCCTCAACCGGTCCCTTAGCGATTGTTAATATAATTGAAATGTAGGAGGGTTTTTCCATATATTTTATGTTCAGAATTACTAATCATTTTCAAAATCCGTGTCTTAATCGAAAGAAATGTTCACTACAATATTTTTGATTCAACGATAATGATTAGACACTTGGAAAATTAGCGCTTGCCACATCACGAATTTTTAAGCGGATTTTGGCAATTTTCACGTGAAAAATACGATATTAGTAGATTTTCTGAAAAATCACGGGAATTTTACCATTTTCGGATTTTTATACACAATAAGAAAGGTTACAACGCACCTGATTACGCCTGGAAAACACCGCGTACTGCCATTCATTTTTGGATTTTTAAAAAATTCCATTAACATTAAATATATTTTTTCATAAGAAGCAATTAATTTGTGGTTTGACGTTATATTATAAAAAATAATATAAACACTTTGTACTTAACCTCGAATTTATTATTTTATATATCTGCCGGTTTCGCTTCGACCAAGCTTCCTCAGGATATAATAATAACATTATAATAATAACATTATATCCTGAGGAAGCTTGGTCGAAGCGAAACCGGTAGATATATAAAATAATAAATTCGTGGTTAAATAAAAAGTGTTTGTTTTATTTTTTATAAATATATTTTGCTGCAAAATATGAAATCTTCACATAAAATTGCCTTTTTTGCTTAAAATTACATAGATTTTACCAAAAAATTCGCCTTTTTTTGTTATTTTCAAAAATAACGCGAAATTTTGAGGTCGCTACCAATTATTTGATTTATTATATACCTACCCCAGTAAGACCCTTATATTATTGTAGTGATACTGAGGTAACTATAGGTATACAAAAACTTAATCCAACACTTCATTGTAAGTAACTATTCTTATTAAGCAACTAACTCCAGCCTTCCACAGAATTCTCACTGCATTATTATTTACGCTGAAAGCAATTGTTTTCCTATCCAGGAAGTAACTTTCATTCCGTAGCGATAATTGAATCTGCATGAATTATCTGCACGTGCGCGCATTACATTTCCGGTACTTCCGAAACTTGTGCAATATACGTTGAACCGGATGCTGAACCCGTCATTAAATCACTGTGTTTATGCGGTCTGTTTTGATAACACGAACAATGTGTGATGAAAATACACCCTATAATAATTGTCGATAGTAGTATACTTTCAAAGATCATTCGGTGCAGCCGTGTATTATGCTGCGTATACATTTACGAACATTAGCGCGAGCCGAGCTGCGAGTTATGGGAAAGGAACGAATTTCGTCCCCGAAGGAGTTTTCTAGCCCAGTGTTCCGCAAACTTTTTGTGTTCAAGGTACACCTACCAAATCAAGAAATTTTAGAGGTACACCAAAGAAAAAAACCAATATTTATTTAGTATTTATTATTAAAATCAAAATTTGGAACACTCGTTAATAATGCTGCTCTCACCTCTTCGTCGATCGTCTTCTGGCATTCTCTTTTTTTAAATTTAAGAGTGGTTTTTGTGTTAATTAAAACCCCAATTCGCATAAGTAGGTCGTTCCAAATGGTACGAGAACTGCAACAAGTTGAGCTTTTGAAAGCAGTGGATACTCACTTTTTCATATGCAGCCCAAAATGTGATAGCTCTGTTCCGGAAAATTGTAGTTTTAATGTCCGATCAATTTTTAGCTCCGTGAATTCTTTCTGCTCGTTTATCGGCGTGTATCCAAGGGGAAATGCTATCGCTAGAATGGATTTCGTACCTGGTCCATAGGTTGCAGGTCACACTTAAGAAAATAGGAGTTCATTTTTTCTGCTAACAGCTCCAAGTGTTTCATTATCAAAGCCTGCACTTTATTTTCTGAATCGCAGCCTTGGCATATGGGAACATTTCATTACTAACATTGGTAGCGTGGCTGATCCATAACACTAACTTAGCGTGAAAGCTTTCAATATTATCCGACGACATTAAAATATTAGGATTCCTGCCTTGCCTTTTTTGTTGAGGTCATTTAAATGAGCAAATATATCCGCCAGATATGGAAGTTATGTTACCTATTCTTCTTTTTTAAACAGAGAAGCAAAGTCTGAATGTTGGGTCTCTAAAAAACGTCTGGTTCTCATTTTTTAGCTCGCTTGCGTTGAGGCACACCAACTAATGTCCACGGTACACCTGTGTGCCGCGGCACACCCTTTGCAGAACACTGTTAATCTAGCCAGTGTCAAATTGCCGGTGATAGCGTAAAGTTCTTAAAGGATTAGAGGCGCATTAAAGGTTAAACTCTTTTTTTTTTAATTAAAAAAAATGGAAGCTCACTACTTATATACTATTAGATACTTGCGCTCACCCAATTCCTAAAAATCAGTTCCAATTTTGAAAATGACGCTTAAAGTATTATTTTTATAATATTATGTGTGTAATTTATTGCTGGTTCGTATTCTTCACAAAATAAATTAAAATTTTGAAAATGACCCTTAAATGAAAAACAAATTTGAGTTTGTTGAACCAGTTTACAAGCAAGACGCAGCATATACATATACAATCGAAATAAGTATGTTTGACTAGCGCAGACCAATGAAAAATCGCGGGAAGGTCTGAAATATTGACAAATCAGATTCTTTTCTATATCTATATTCTAAAAATGTGTTAAAAATATTTTTTATTTAAAAAAATTATTATTGGACAACAGAATAATTCCAATTACAGTACAATTTAGTTACCCTATCAGCATTTAGGCAAGTGACTCTTCAATAATATTTTTAAGGTATATAAAGAACAGTCACTTACATCCAAATGGTTTGCAAGTTCATTTAACAGCACCACTCCCCTCGTCATGCTATGCTTTGCCAAGACGTCTGTTCTGCCGTTCGGCACTTTAAATAAGTCGTGATGTCGACTTTGGCTGTAGTTGTCTGGTACATATAAATCATAGCATTCCAAGAGAAATGGGCTATCGATCAAATTGTTCCAAATTTTGAAAAACAGAACAGCAAGACTTGCTTCCCGTCTGGTTTCTAGACTCACAGTATCAGTTTCCTCAAGTAAGTCAATATGGTGCATGAACCTTGGATAGGTTCCATGCTTCCGCATGTAAACATACATATAATATTGTATCGTAGCTAGGTAATAGGTTCCTAATCGCTTGTCTAAATAATTTACTTTGAGTTCATTGAACCAGATTTTAGGACTACATTCAGTCCCCTCGTTCATTAATATGATTAATTATTATGATCTATCCATTGTCAAATAGAGGCTCGTCAAGATGGGTTCGATGAATACGTGATGATCTGAAATAAAATATTTAATTACTTGGTTTTACTCATTATTAGTGTTTTATTCACCTTCGTTTATCCATAAGCCTAAAAAAAGGTTTTCATCTCCATTCATTTACCAGAGATAATCAGCATAAAAGAAAGAAGAAAATCAATAATTCTTTCAACGTAATTGCCAACACACAACCAAGCGTTAAAGTATGTACCAAAATTATTTTATTGTCATAAATGTTTTAAATATGTTTTTTTTTTGACAGATATCATTATTTTTCACAAGTTTACTAACGAAGTTAATTTGGAAGCTAAATTTCTAATGTCTCTCTAATACATGACGCACCCGGGAAATAACAATGGCGCAACTCAAAAAACCTCTTTTTTCAGGAGAGCAGTTTGAATATTTCGTTTGAGTGTATTAAATCAGTTTTATTAGCCAATCAAAAAATATTTCTTTACTAAAGTTGTAAAGCATGTTATTAATATTTATTAGGATTAATATTACAATAGTGGTACAATGATCATTGTGCCACTATTTTCGCTTGAATTTAAGTAAAACATTATAATTTGATAATGACATTTTCGCTTTAGCTACTATAATATTTTTAAGAATTATGTCGTTTTTTTCGAGGATAAACAAGATATCCAGGAACATGTCTGCCTAATTAACTCAAAAATGCCATTTTTGGACTTGTGCCATTGTTATTTCCCGAGTGCGATATATGTCAAAGAGTTGATCCTGACGCAAAATTTTGAAAAGCTTTCAGGTTTACAAATCCTACAATTATAATGTCCCATTTATACATATAATATTAGGCGGGTATTTATTGGATAACAATCATCCCTACCTTCCTCTCCCTAAAAATATCTACACAGACCTCTACACAGCTGGCGTAGGCCATGAAAGATTTTTTCCTCAGGACCTCCTGAGTGAAGATGATAACGGTTTTTTTGCCCGTGATAACAATTCCCGGGATTCATTGACACTGTTTACAAACTTTCCTTCCATTTTTATCTTCACATAATTAATGAATAAGCTATATAGAACTTATTAAAGAAATCCTTTTCAATGTAAGAACGACTGGAGTGCACACCATTCTTCTAACATTGCAAACAGCCTATTACAGTATCTTCAAAACGCATTGTGACTCTGTTTGCACAATAACCAATAACCGCCACACTTCTAAACATTTTCATTGAATTTTGTAAAATATTCCACCCCTTTTGCCACAAAACCGCTGATATCTTCTCTTGGGCCATGTTCTACGCAGGATATTCTGCGGTCTTATTTCGTATTCCAGTCACCGGTAACGAGATAGAAGCCCGGAAAATGTGACACATCGTTCAAAGGGATACTGCGCCCTTACCCCCCCCCCCCCCTTACCTACCCCTTTTTACCTGGCGTCTGAACAGGGTGTTACAATGCGAAATTAAATGATATGCTATAATATATTATAATAGTAATAATATATATGTAATAGATATGCTATAATATATTTCTAACAACCTGTCCATCACAACTAGTTACACTAATATTAGTTTTATTTTTAATTGTCCTCGTACTTTAAGTATTGTAAAATTTCATCTATTACCTTTGCCTGTCCTCTGTTTTCCAGTTTTTTTTCGTAAAATGAACGCAGTAGTGAATTTTTTTGCAGTTACAAATTATGATAAATAAAACAAAATATCTTTGTTTGTATCACTTATGTATTTGAGTAAAGCCCACCGGTTTCAGAACGACCGTTCCTTCTTCAGGGCAAACGTATACTGATTTGACAGTTATGAAATATGGATGGGAACAATGTATTATTATGGTAGGGGTGGAACCGTTGCTTGGTATTACTGAAATAATTTTTTGTTTGTTGATAAATATTGTCTTATAGCCCAATCATGGATATGTTCCCCTACCCACCCACTCTTCATTAATACCTAGCAACGGCTCTAACTCTACCATAATAACACATTGTTCCCATCCATATTTCATAACTGTCAAATCAGTATACGTTTGCCCTGAAGAAGGAACGGTCGTTCTGAAACCGGTCGGCTTTACTCAAAGATATAAGTGGTCCAAACAAATTTAAATTCTTTCATTTATCTATAATGGATAAACACAAAGTTATAGCTACATTCAAAAGTACAAATTATGATATTCATTTTAATTAATAAAATTGACTTGTTATAATGTGACGAAGATGAATATATATTTTTATGGCTGCTTTATAGCAGCACATCTTTGTTAGTCACTGAAAAAGGATTGAAGTAAAACCTTCAGAAAACTAAAGTAGACAAGAGTGAGGAGACTACGAAGCACTTTTCTTTTATCAATGTGAGGAATGATTTTTTCCATATTTGTTAGGGTCAGTTGAATAGCCAATAGTTGGCTATTTATTAAAGGGATTTAATTAAGGTGAGTGGTCGAAATGGCTTTGCCGGTTAGTACCGGACGCGCCAGGATCTGATCCCGAGGAATCCTCAGCATCAGACCCGCCAAATCGACCAGCACAGCGGTAGAGCAGAGTTCCCCCCTCCCAGAGCGGGGAATTATGTTCTAAGATGTCAGGCATAGGCAGGAATTACCAGGTTTTGTAAATAAAATAAGGTTAATTATAATTGGACTAACCGTATAGGTTTATTTCAAATATTGCAAATAATAATACAGATAGGAAAGAACTTACCCCCACAGACCATAACCGATAACTAAAGCTAAAGTAATCTGACTATTAACGCGGTCGTTTAGACGATGAGGGATCCTCCCGGTGACTAAGGATGGTGCAACTGCCCACGTTCCACGGTGATGCGAGCTGACTATATTGGTGGCAGGAATCCTCTGGCCTCTGCAGCATGAGCAAATACTCTGGCGCGAGCAAATAAGGCTACTCCACGTCCCACGGTGGAGTAAGCTGGCGCGGATGGCAAACGATGTCCTCTGCAGCATGAGCAAATACTCTGGCGCGAGCAAATAAGGCTACTCCACGTCCCACGGTGGAGTAAGCTGGCGCGGATGGCAAATAGACAGAGTCACGCACGTGTATCGTGAATTGATACACCAGGAGATTTCCTGGCGGAGATCGGGTAGAACATTATATTGGCCGGAAATCATACTAGCCCACGGTGTTTCTGGGACTAAAGGCAGGGGCGTTTACTGTCCAGTTTGAAATTTCCTATTCCTAAACAAAATACAATTCGGCCATTGTGTGAACACAACATTTATTTCCGGAGCGCGACTCGCGGGGTCGAAACCATAACGGGAACTCAAATGAACTTGTAACGGCACTATAATAACCGCCCGAACTTTACGGGAACTTCTCGAATCTCTGATTAGGCACCGATGCACTCCATCTTGCCCGATTATCTCCCAAAAAACCCTCTCCACCTCCGGCGGGCCTTACGCCCGCCGGGGGAAGTGCCACCATCACATTTCCGCTCCTCTCTGGTGTTGCCAGGATGAAAAACAATAGACAATGCTATCGTGCCGCCTCATAGATTCCAGTTCTTACTTAAAACGACAATTAACCTATGTTTTATACATAACATATTTTTGTCGTTGAATTCCAGTGCAGCTTTTCCTATACATTTGGTCATCTTATTAGTACATATTTGGTCATCTTATTAGTACATATTTGGTCATCTTATTAGTACATATTTGGTCATCTTATTAGTACATATTTGGTCATCTTATTAGTACATATTTGGTCATCTTATTAGTACATATTTGGTCATCTTATTAGTACATATTTGTGTTTTTTTTCTTCCGAGTCGCTATATGTCGTTTTCTCTTGTGTTTTCATTTGCCTGTTCATTTGAAGTTGTTTGAAAATTGAATAATATTTTTTTTTGATTTCCGAGATTCGATTCTTGGTCATAAAAAAATGATCACGAAAAATATGATCCTTCCCTCCCCGAGCAAAACCAGTTAGTAAATCTAGTAGCAAAGGATGCATATTATATACTGTGTCATTGTTTTTTTCAATTGTTTCATCCTGTACAGATAGAAGTGTATAGTATTCGAGTTCGTCTGACGAAAAAAATATATTAGACCCTTTTTGATTTCTTTTGCGTTGGAAAATACCCTCATAATATGCCAACTTGTTTCGGCAACCGGTTTCGACACCCGTCTATCTTCCTTCGGGAAGATTTGGGAAAAGGTTTATTCTTTCCCATCAATTTCTATAAAAAAAAAACTTCAAAATAAACTACGTTTTAATAAACGTTCATGATCTGTGTGTAGAAATAATCTGACGTTTTGAAGAAGTTGAAAACTGGAATTTCATTAACGCATATTTAAAAAAAAAAAAAAATGTATGAATGTGAGTGAGGCAAAGAGTGTGTGCCAAGACCGAGTTGTTTGGCGGTCCGTCCTCTCTGCCTACCCCTGCGGGGAAACGGCGTGATGGTTAGTTAGTTAGTTAGTTTTATATTTTAATAAATAAATTCCTGATATTCATGTCACGAACGTTAATTGTTGAATATCTATTTATTGGGTTTTATTAACGTTAAACCCTAATTCAAAACATTGCTTGTCATTAACACTCGTTCTTTGCATTCAACTTCAACAAGGACATTATGGAGTGGAAGATATCTCCAGATGTTGGCCCTTGTGAGGTATACCATTAAAAATAAAGCCTTGCTTGCAAATACGCTTAGTGACTGGCTCTTAAAAATCAGGTACTCTTTGGCATTATTTTCCCCACCGACTACATTCAACCACAGAAAACCCAAAATAGTCTCAATTGGGATTCCACGGTAGATCTTGCGGCACTAAGAGATTTTTTTATGCTAACAATTTGTGCTGGAATTTCTTTATAATAATTATATCAAAACTATTTTTAACTTTACTTATTTCTGACCGTAACCGGTTTCGGCCTTTAAGTCAGTTTCAGTTAACAGTTTTCTTTCGTATGGTGGGGGGTCAGAGGGGGACATCTATGTCTGCGAGCCAGTCTAAGGCCTCAGGCGTTGCCCTGTGGACCTCATCAATCCCGCCGGGGAATGAATGGAGCGGGCATTCGTTGACCACATGTTCGGTGGTCTGCACCGCACCGCATTCACACATCACCGACTTTTATGGCCCCATCTAAGCATCATGTGAGCACAACGGCTATGGGAGCGCCTTATCCTATTGATGGCAGTCCAGAGTTTGCGAGGCAATGAGAACCCAGGCCCAGGCTACGAAAGAAGAAGAAGTTAACAGTCTGAAGATTACTGTAATAGGCTGAAACCGGTTCGGTCAGAAATAAATTAAGTGGATTTTTTTATTATATATATACTAGTATTATCACTATGAGAAAGGTTGAGTTGACATGTTCTCAAATTATTTTTCAATGAGCTGTTCTACACAGGTTTTTATTTTATTTTTTGTTTGATCGTCCCACGTGATTATCGTGAGATAACATTATCTAACTTAACCTACACACAATGCGATTTAAGAAGGGCCTAATGTGGAACGAAGAAAAAACACTAATGTATACAGGAACCGAACCCACAGCTCCCCAACTCAATATCTGAAAGAAAAAGAAAAAATAGTCGAAACGGGAATCGCACCCACAGCCCACCGGTTCCATATCTTATACACGAACCACATGGCGATAATGTTAAAGTATTGTTTTATAAAACTTTTTTATAAAATATTTTTAAAAAATAATGTCTGAAAACATAATTTACTCGTATATCCATAACGCACAATTTAAAAAGAAGTCTATATCGTTCTCCCGGTCGGTCAAACGTTCCTGATTTCCTGGAAGCCTTATCTCATACATATATTTCTTATTTTTATACCCAGCATTCTACAACCCTAAAGTCGATATTCTTCGTGCCAATCTATCACGTGTCGAACCCGCTGAAGGTATTCTTCTCGTGTAGTTTTGCCAGCGATAGATTTCAGCGAACGAATCATATCGAAAACTACATCTACTGATTTTTGTTGTTTATTTTGGGGGTATTATGCCGTGTTGCGCTACCTCCTCCTTTAGCCAACGTTTCGGACATCGTTACAGTGTCCATCATCAGGGCAAATGTGTTATTGTTAGTGGTGAAATGTTGGCTAAAAGAGGAGCGCAACACGGCATAACACCCCAAAAATAAACAACAAAAATTCTTTTGGCCGTGAAAATCTAAAATCATATCTATTTATTTATCTATATTTATCTATTTAAATTTCTTATATTGTTTTTTCTTCTCATTTCCTTATTTTAAAATTAGTTTAAATTCCTATCACCTCGGATCCGGTTCAGCCTAGTTATGTGGTTTTAAAAGTAGGTATTTATATATTTATATCTTGGTTAGTATTTTTTTAATCCTGACAGTGACACTATGAGACCATAAAGCTCTTTTTTGAAATCGCATTTATTGTTTAATAAAATTTATTGATTTTTCGAAAAAAGCGGACGCTTTGTGGCTTGATATTACACAAAAACAAAACGTTCTTATATTTCGACCGTCGACACGTCGACCGGTTTCGTTTGATCCCAACGTTCATCGTGGCAATAAACATATAATCTTAATTTCGATACAAAGGAAGATTATAAGGTAAATAAAAGAGAACTAATATAAGAGAGGGAGGGACCATCAGAGACAGGCTGGTAGAGGGGTAGGGGAAGGGTGGGGTTACATAAGGAGAAGGTGAATAACTATAAAATTGAAACTCGAAAATTTTTTGTAATAGTGACTCATTTTAGTTTTTATCTTATGTTTGTTCCCGGTTGTGAAATTTGGTGCCGCAAGTCTGATAAATAAAGAATCAACAATTCTGAGTCATATATCTTGAAATAAGTGCAGATACCGTTATTTTCCATACCACCTTTCAGAATCCCAACAATCCCTCTATTAATTCCGATCCCGACTAACGACTCAAGTTTTTCGCATAAAACTAAGAAGTCGGTTCGCTCTCAGTGTTTGTCCCAGTGAAGTCAGCCCGAGTTGAATTGGAATATCTACTCGCGCCGCTACCTGCAGTAGTTTATAATAAATTCACGCTCCATTAAACCCCGTCTCCCGCAGAATAGAAGGCCTGGCTGGCTGTACCTGCTGCCAGGCCGCCTAACTGCCTGGCCGACTGCCTGAGAATGCCTGGCTGTTTATCATTAAAAAAAACTCCCACGCAGCCCGGAACTGGTGCAAAATTTTCAGGTGCAACTAGGGATGAACAGATACGATTTATAATTTTTGTAGATATCTTGTGCGCCCGTGAAGCAATTTAAGAGAATTATAATTACACAGATTTAAGCCAAATTACGAAAACATATTTACATGCATAGTGGATACATAATAATATAAAAAATATTGATTAATAAGTGCCAATAGGTGCATCGAGGATCTGCAATACAGGTGTGAATAGATTATGGCCCAGTCAACATTCGTTTCTGACTAGGCAGTGCCTTGATTTTTCATTATGTTAATTTATTAGTACCTACGTTGAATAGAAAAAATGGAATTTATTGGATTACTAAACTTATAATAAGGTTATAAAGTTCATGTATGGTTATTTATGTTTGGTTTGGTTTGAAACTGCAAGTCTATATATAATAAACGATGTTAAATGTTGGCTTCTGAAGAAAGGGGACGACGCTCGGACTCGTTAATCCACCAAGATACGAGTTATACTGTAGACGCGGGGTAGAAATCTCAAAGTGGGAAGCCAAAAGCAAGGCAATTGTACTGGTCTCGTTTTCTAGTACTTTAGTACTAAACTGTCACTAGTCGAGAAAGGTCGTGTCTTACCAGTAGGAAAATTGCACTTAAAAAGCGCAAAATGCCCTCCTGTGTGATGAGAAAATGTTTCCACTACACGGCAAATTGTAGTAAAAGTGAAAAAATAACATTTAATTTATATGTACACACTAATTACCCATTATTATCAATTGTTATAAGTAATACAATTAATTTACATGTTCCCCGTCTGACAATTTTGTGCATTATTAGAGAAAAAACACACATTCTTTGATTGTCTTACGGTACGGCCACACTGAGGCCAACTTCAAACTTTCAGACGATTTTGTAGAAGGGTAGTTCATGCAGTGGAAGTTCGAGTTGGAAGTTTGGCTTAGGTGTGGAAGTAGCATATCTTTTAAATGCATGCATGACTTTTGAATTAAGAAATTATTGAAAACCACTGAAAACAAAAGAGTGTTGCTTACTTGCCTGAGTGAGACTATGGCGAGTCTATTTATATGTATAACGCATCGATATATTAACTATAGATAAGCCCTCCCATACCCAAATCCAATCTCAAAGTGACACCACTTTTACGGGAAATTTCATAATACATTTACCGAATTCCGGTGCATCTCTTGCGTGACGAAGTTGTTTTACTAGGAAGAAATTAAACATTTTTTATCAAATGTTACTTTTCTCGATACGCTGCCTCGAATTCATACGTTATGTACATATTTTTTTAGATATTCATATAACTGATTAAATTGTTAATAATAAAGTCCGCGATAGCCCATACCTAAAATATTTCTAACTGCCTGAAATTTGTGTTTTAAAAATGATCTTCACAAAGCTAGTAATTCCTTTACCGCGAACTTGCTGGAAAACAAATTAGCTACACGCAGACCAACTAAAGGTACAAACCAAAGCTTCTAGCGATCTTTTGACTGTGAGATAATGGACTTTCCTTTTGATAAATGTTTTCGTAAACCAATATTTTTGGTTCCGGTGTCATTTTTAAGACCTACACGCCCTGTCTAGATATGCTTGGTCGAAGGTATAACGTCATTGGTTTCAAGTAGTTTTTTTTAAAAACTTTTTCGTTAAAGGTTTTTGTACACCATTCTTTTCGAATTAGAGTAATGGCAATAACTCGTGTTTTTATTCTCTTAGACGTTAACAAAATTTCTTTTTGTATGTTTAGTACTGTAATAAGGCTAGAGGTCCCATTACACGGAGGCGCAAGACGTCGTTTTTAAATCATCTAACAATATACACAATTTTAACGTAACGATGGTTCATGCATTTTTTCAAGATGTAGAAAATATTTTTAAAAACATTTCCCATATTCAAGTTGTTTTCATTTTTACAGTTTCTAGTCCTATTTTTCTACCTCCATTCCTAAAAGCAATGTTTACGCGCTGAGATGGAAAATTGCACGGACATTGAAAGTTCCTTCTCAGGTTACCTTTTTTCCCATCCAACTCCCGGCATCCTCGTCTGCCAGCACGGAAAGAAAATAAACGTTTAGCATCATGACTTACAAGTGCCAAGGCCATATTATAACATCCTTTCCACTCGTTGCTTATTTCCTTTTGTGGTTTTTGAACCACAAGGAATCACATCAGGTCAAAAAATCAAGTCATTTTTAATTTTCTTATGGTTGATAACCCTTCTGGCTAATTTGTTTGGTTTTCGGAACTACTTAAATAGTTCTCATAGAAATCGTTGTGTCTTCATTACTATCATGTTTTGAAATATGACCGAAACGGTTTTATTTAATTTTATGTTTTTATGTGAATACCTCACAAGAATCTCAGCTGCTCCCGTCTAGAGCCAGTGAGACTACGGCATCCAGAATTGGGGTATGTTGTGTAGTAGGGAGTTGAAGGTAGTGGGGAGGGTAAGAAGTTGGGGAAGAAGAAGGTGGCAAAGTGTTGTAATGCAAAATAATTAAAAATGTACACCTTTATGAAGCCAAAGTTTCCGACAGCAACTTGAAAAAAAATTAACTTTTGGGAATTTTTTCTTAATAATTTTTACACGAAATAACAAAAAGGTTTTTACTTACGTACGTTTATAATGACGGCCTGCGTGGTCTAGCGGTAAGACTCTTGACTCGCAATCCGAAGGTCGCGGGATCGAATCCCGGCGTGGAAAATAGATTTTATTTGATTAATTTGTGTTATTTCACAATTAATTAATTAAAAATAATATATAGTATATTTGCCGTCAACACACTTCTTCTACCGGTTTATTTTTTAATTGGATTTAGTAAATACAGAAAATTTGCAAATAAATAATAATTATAAATGCTAAATTACTATTTTAGATTAATCTTTATTATGAGTCGGTTAACAGTACAAATGTAAAAAAATCTGCTTCGAATAAATTGATGCTTTTCCTACCCTTTTCATTAAATTTAATTTTCTTAGAAGACTTAGAAATAAATTAAATAGAAACACTACAGAGCTCATTTATAAAACTACGGTTGATCCACATTTAGATTACTGATTTACGATGTTATATTTGGTAAATTGAGGAAATTTGAATAAGTCAGAAGTTATACAGAACAGAGCTATGAGATGTATGTGTACTGGGGAAAGGCAAATACGCAAGGGATAATCAAATGAGACGGGAGCTAAATTGGATTCCAATAAAAAAGAGACTTCTATTTAATGTGTTAATTTTTGTGCATAAAGTTATGACTATCAAAATGCCAAAATACTTGAACGATGAAATTGTGTAAAAGAGATGTACATAATTACGAAACAAGAAATATAAAAAGGTTAGTTATTGCCACGTATGAAAAAATCATAATCATAGAACTGCCATAGAAAACTAAAAAATTATAATGAAACGCCTAAAGTAAGAAGAATGAAGACAGACTGAATGTGTGCTTAAGAAATTTTATGCTTACTGTAAAAACATTTAAATTTATCAAATGAAATGTTACATTGTGCATATTAGTTTAAATTCATGTAGTATTTAATAACTCAATAAATAAAAAAATAGAATTAAAATAAAATTGTTAGTCACTTTATAAGGGTTAACTACTAAATAAGTATTTTTTCATTAGAAATGTGTAAATGCATATTAGAAACAAATTTTTAAAAATAAAACATTATATCTAAAAAATTTTGTGACAGTTTCCATTGATTACCTTTTTTCTTTCTTATAAAATTATACACAAAATAAATTAAAAAACCTTTTATTCTTAAAATCGTGACTTAAAGAATCCGTCTGCCAAGCGATTTTTATGCCTATTACCTGAATTCATTTTTGGATTGTGGCTTTCTCTTAACTGCTTTATAAAACGCTGTTTCCGCCAGAAATGTACCATATTTCATATTATTTTCTGTAAGATGACTGAGGATAGGAATAGATTATGTAGGTACCTACTGAAATTGAATGCCGGAAATTTAAACGGGTGTAAGTGCCTTTTACAAAAAAGGAGGTAAACGAGAATTTTAAGTACGCTCAAGGATTCAAAGAAATCCCTATTTTATTTTTATGCCAAATCAACAAAGTGGGAGGGATCGAAACGTACGTCCTTTGGCATACGAATAAAATAGGGTTTTCTTTGAATATTTGAGCGTACTTTAAATTCCCATCAACCCCCTTTTTGTGAATGGCACTTACACCCTTTTAAGTTTCCGGTATTCAAATAGGCACATAATTATAATTCCTGTATAATTCGTTCTGATTAACACAATAAACTGTCGCTCCTATCTTGATTTATTTCGTTCCGTAACGAAGCCGTTAATCCGTTAAACCCATCCGTTTTCCCATTTCACCTGGTCCACTTCCGTTCCGGTTTCCAATGCCGTATCTCCTCGGGAATTCGTGCCACAGCCTCTGACATAATACACAAAGCAATTTGTTTTCGGCATCATGCCAGAAGTTGAAATGCCCCGCTGCTCTATGACGTTACCATTTGCCAGGTACAGTCTGCCAACTAACAGTGGCGTGAAAATTGAGGGCGCTGCGATCGTTTAAATGACAATACCAAGATGGTTGAAATGAAAAAAAAAATAATGAATCTTGACACAAAAGAACTATGGTTCAAGCGAATTTTTTGAAGTGTAAATTGTGTAACTTCTTTTGCAGCCTTTGTGATTTGAAATTCGGATGAAACGGAAATGACGCATTACCGCACTTGCGAAGCATCAAACTGCGTTCATTGGCCGCTTTGATTATGACGTCGCTTTTCAATGCTCTTATTGGTTGATATATGAAACGGAAATTTTATTTTATTTTATTAACGTTATAAACAGTCTGTACAAAATTCATAAATGACAGTGATAAAAATAAGTATGTCATAGACCAATAAAATAACGACAAATTTCAATTTAGAACCATAATTCAAAAATATACAATACTTACACCTGATATAAACAATTATGATAATATCTTCTTACTTAAATCTACAAAAAGTAATTAACTGAAAATTTTTAAGGGATTACAGTTAAATTTCGATGGATATCAATAATATATTTCAGGAAGTAATTTTTTTTTAATTCGAACTGCTAAAGTAGGTGAAAAAATATGGTGATACTAAAAATAAAAAAAGAGAAATACAGAAATCAATGAAATATTAAGTTATAAGTTAAACATGTGGCATTCATTAGTGTAATTTTTTTATGCATGCTGTGAATTTTTCAAGGTTTGTATTAAACACATCGATATTTGGGCATAATCTGTTAAAATGACGCCAGGTCTTCGCTAATTGGCCGTTTTGATTATGACGTCACTTTTCAAGGCTTTGGGATTGTTTTAGCAAAGTTTCGCAACTACCGCGTGTGAACTGCACTCGATTTTTTTCATATAAATATCAAACGGTATTTGAAAATTAGTGGTATCTAGCGCGGACCCGCGAAAAATTACAGGATAGTCTGAACTTTTGACACGTGAGTTCCAAGTTTGAAAATGACAATCAAAGTGATTTTCTGTTAAAATATTATAAACGTAGGTACTTTATTGTTATCTGATTTCTTGACATAATCAGTTCCAATTTTGACACTTAAATTTAAAATAAATCTGAGTTACAAACACAGACAACCACAACCGAAAGCGGTATGTTTGATTCTAGAAAGGAGATTATTCTACATTATGATGTTCTAAGAATATGTAATACTGCATACACACAAAGAGCCGAAGCTCGAGCCGAACCACGAATTATGGGAAAGGTATGAACCAACCGCGAGTGGCAGTTCGCGCCTTTATACACGCAGCAGAATATATTCTACGGAAATTTAATTTTCTAGCTTGTAAGTTTTTTGTGGAAATTTATTTTTTAGCTTTTTTTGAATATTTAAAACATATATATTGAATTTGCCATTTATTAGATTTTAAATCAAAATAAAATCCATGTGAAAGAAACGTCCACTTTTAGTATTTAAAATATAATAAAACGCTAAGGAAAATTGAGTACCTGAGTCAGATGTAACCTCACATTTGATTCATATATATTTTTGTTTGTGAAGTCGGTGTTGCCATATATAAGAAAAAAAATTGAAATGTATTGAAATTTCTAAAATTTTTTGGCAGACTGTTCATGTATTATTATTTGAGCCACTCCGGCTTCGAACATCCCGCCTCTGATACAGGCTTTTTGCAGTTCGCAATAATTGCACGTACCTTCTGTTGTAAAAAATATTTCCGTTTGGCCCATTTACATTTCAAAAGTAACTGCAAATTGCTCGTGAAACGAACTTCACGTTTGGCCTATACTTTTTAAATTTTAATTTTTTGTGTCTACGGGGAAAGTATCGTTAGTGTTCCGAAGAATAATTCACTGTGCAATTATTGTTATAAGTTATGAAATTGATTTCAGCATCAAGGGATTTTAATATACACTTGATTACACAGTCGTCATATTCAGCGAATTGTAAATACCGGTATGTAGTTTTTACAATACATTTTTAATAGTAATGCAGGTTTTGGAAGGTGGCGGATGTATTTTTGTACTTTGGTACAATACAATAACAGTAGTGATGAGATGCTAACATTTTGCATAGTGTTTTTCAATCCATATAGTTTTTAAAATGCATTTTTTCGTAGTACCTAATACAGGTTTCGAAACATTAGAGAGTTGTTTATCAATTTGACGTTGTGTCCCTTTTCACGAATGTGCCTCTGGAAGATTCCATGACAATGCTCAGAGAGATCTACGATGAAGACATTTGTAAACTTTTTGAACTCTGCCTCAAAACGGGATATTTTGCATTCCAGGGTGAACTTTTTGAACAAGTGGAAGGAGTTGCGATGGGCAGTCCGTTGTCACCAGTACTCGCCAACTTCTTTATGGAGAAGTTTGAGGAAGTGGCACTCGACACAGCTTCGGCTGTTCCTAAAGTATGGTGGCGGTATGGCGACTTTGTCTTCGCCATCTAGCCTCATGGAACAGAGAAACTGAACAAATTTCTGGACCATCTCAACTCACTCCACGTTAAAATTAAGTTCACAATGGAGCTGGAAAATGACTCTAAGATCCTACCTTTTCTAGATGTGGAGGTGATGCGAAAAGAAGATGGTAGTCTAGGACACACAGTGTATAGAAAACCAATTCATACAAATCGGTATCTACGTGCTGATTCCCATCACCACCCAGCGCAGAAGAGAGGACTTATCCATACATTGATGACCCGAGCGACCAAAATATGTGAAGAAACAAAAATCGGAGCAGAACTTACAAAACTGACCGATGCACTGGAGCGTAACGGTTACCCAGCAAGACAGACAAGGCAAATCATAAGAACCAAATCTGCACCAAACGAAGACAGAATTAAACAAGAGTCAAAGGGCTGCGTTTTCCTGCCCTACGTTCACAATTTGACAGACAGAATTGCCAGTCTATTGAAAAAAGAAAGCATCAAGACTGTCTTCGGAACCACGACAAAAATACGAGACTTTTTGAGGCCTGCAAAGACCAAGTTTCCTCTGGAAACAGATGGAGTATATAAACTTAGCTGTTCAGGATGTGATAAGGTCTATGTGGGCCAGACAGAGCGGACGATCTCCAAAAGGATATCGGAACCCTTTCGAGCATGTAAACTTGGCCACCCTGAGAAATCGGCAATCGCCGAGCATTTAATTGAAACCGGCCATTACTTTGGATTTGTTCCTGAAGTCCTGGGAAGACCGAAAACTCATAGAGCACGCCTGATTACGGAGGCAATTGAAATTCACAAAAATCTTATAAATATTAATAGAGACGACGGAGCTAAACTCAATAGTTCTTGGTATCCGGTAATTGACGGTTACATCAAGACTAAACGCAAAATAACATAATGAAGTATATTGTTGCGCCAGCTCGTAGAGGAGTGATTACACATCTGCCCTGATGATGGACACTGCGACGCTGTCCGAAACGTTGGCTAAAGAAGGAGGTAGCGCAACACGGCATAATACCCCAAAACTAATTTTAAAAAAAGTTAAATGCCAAATTCGAAAATTCGCCTGAAATCAAAGTGATACCATATAAAAATAAAAAAAATAGTGTGGAATTTTACAAAATTAATAGGCCTCCACACAGGAGGCCCTGAAAGGAAAATAATTTCCCTCAGGGCCTATGTCATCTTTGAGGATGCTGTGTAGAGGGTTTTTTTTTAAAGGAAGGGAAGGAGAGGAGAGTTCTGGGAAGGAAAGGGGTTTAAGGGGTGGGTAGGAATCTGGGGTTCAGTGTGTCCTGGTCATCCACCTCCAAGACCTAGACAAACCTCACCCCATGAACCCTGCTAAATCACCTAATGCAGGTTTTGGAACACTAGTGAGTTGTTTATCAATTGTGGTTACGGATGTATTTTTGCACTTTGGTACAATATAATTACAGCTTTAGTGAGATGGTGACATTAGTGAGTTGTTCAACAATTGTGGTTACGGATGTATTTTTGCACTTTGGTACAATATAATTACAGCTTTAGTGAGATGGTGACATTAGTGAGTTGTTTATCAATTGTGGTTACGGATGTATTTTTGCACTTTGGTACAATATAATTACAGCTTTAGTGAGATGGTGACATTTTACATGGTAATCAGTACACGTTAAAAGCGGTTAAACATAGAAATTAAAAAAAAAAATTCTCGACTCTTGACGCTGCCATACAAAATACCGTTCTCGTTGAAATAAAACACAGGCTTATTATGACCGGTGACGTCACACAGATCAACCACATATATGATGCAATTCGGGGAGGCCTGAAAATTCGCGGATCTGCGCTAAGTATTTATATATATTTTTAATTTCGAAGAATATCGGCGCAAAAGAATATTCCAATGTTGACGTCACCGGACAACACGACCGTTCCCTTATTACTTAGAGAAACAAATGGTCCGATCACGGGATGACATAAAATGCATATTATTGTAAATGCATGCTGATCCCATACGGTGTCTTTTGAAATATGCACAGAATGCTCCAAGCATCGACCAAACTCAAAGAGAATATTAAATTTGAACGAAACATCGCCATCAGCGGTACCGTTCCCAATGCTTAAAACTTGTTCTATTCAAGACTAACCAGGACACCGCAACGCATGTCGATTAGGTGCTTTACCATCCGGTATCGCCCGAGACTTTCAAACTTTTCTATCGTTAGATTATAACGGAGCCTTAACCTTTAACCACTGACGCGAGCAGCCCAAGCCCAAGCCCAGCAATAATGTATTTATTTATTTATTTGTAAGAAACAAACAGCTTTTACATTATTACAGTGATAATATACAATATAAAGTGAACTGAAGTCAAGCCACAGAAGTTTATTCTGCTAAAGTTGATTGGCAAAGAAGTTTTACTATCTTAAAATTAATTTAGGGTTATAGGAAGGGTAGAGGAAGAGGAATACAGGAAAAGGATAGGAGATGCTTCTGATACATTCCATACTCTCATATTAATGATCGATCGTACGCGTTACTTCATATCGGTATTCCTTTAAGTTATTACTAAAAATGTCAATTCTGTGAAATTTTGTATTATATTGTAGGAGGAATTGGGGAATTTATTCTAATATTTGTTCTACATGAGGACAAATAAAATAAATCGGTTTGTAGGGTTGATCTTGACGAAATATGAAAATAATAATAATATCGAAGTACTCCCCACCCCGCGCACAGCGAATACGCCGCTTCCAGTAGCTTCGAATTTAGTGACGCCAGAGCCGCAAGTTTAAAATTTAAAATTTTTCAAGTTAAATTTCTGTAGGTAAGTAAATTCATTTCAATTTTTTTTGCGGGCCTCTCTGACCCATCGTCAGTACTTACGTGACTTCTTAAAGTTGATTTTTATTATATAAAAATAAATATAAACAACTTTACTAAAGTTTTATATATATGGTTCATTCGAGACACTATTGAAATATTATAATAATAGTGAGTTCATTGTTTTCATTCAGTTTAATAGATAATACAGACTGATTTCTAATCTCAAGTGATTTTTGCCAAAATTTATTACATAATATTCAAATTGTCAAATACAAGTTTCTTAATAAAAAAACGTATTTTGTTTTATTTTATTTAATTTAAAAATATTTAAATTATCCAATTATAATAATAATTTGTACCTTTAAATTTTCATGGATATACATAAGCATTGAAAGTAACGAGCCGCCCAGGCCCCACGTCAGAGGATACGTAAAAAAATCACATCAGCAGTTAAAGGTTAACAGGAACCACTTCGCAGCCGTTTCTCTTAATACACAAGTTATACCTAATCATAAAAACTGCGCGAATTTTATGACCCCATGGCTTACCGTCTAAGAGTTTTTTGTAACTTTAAATTATAAAAATAATGCTCTTTTATTTCTGAATATTTTTTCATTGAATTACCTATATGTCCTAATTAGGGGGGCTGGTATGGGTAAAGCCGCGCCGGGAATCAATTATTGAATAACCAACACCATTGCCATAGGTCACCCCAAGTGGTTTGCTACGTTTGGTGACCTAGAAAGGGTGTCCGGGTTCATGGGGTGAGGTACGTCTAGGTCTTGGCGGTACATGAGTTTCCCCGCTTACTGCGTGATGGGCTGGATCTAGAGAGTTATCCGAAACCTTTTTACCTTTTACGACCTCCGTAGTCCAGTGGGTAAGACTCTTGACTCACAATCCGGAGGTCGCGGGTTCGAACCCGGCATGCGCAAATAAATTTTATTTGATTAATTTGTGTTATTTCACAATTAATTCATTTAAAATAATATATAGTATATTTGCGGCATGTTCCAGAGTGGAAGATACTATCAGTATCGCCCTGGTGTGAGACCACCATTCAGAATTGAAACGTTGCTTGAAAATGGCTTTAGCCGTGTTTAGTGACCAGATCTGAATAGCCAGGTACTTCCCAACCTTCCTCTTCCCCACCTCCTTCCCCTCCCCACTACCTTCAGCCTCACAACATACCCCAATCGGGGATGCCATAGTCTCACTGGCTCCAGACGGGAGCAGTTGAGATTCTTGTGCGGTTATTCACTGTAAAAAAAAAAAAAAACCTCTTCCCCTGGACTCTCTCGACCCACTGCCTTGTACCGCAGTTGGAAGGATGGATTTATTCGTCCATCACTCCTGGTGTCCAGTGTATCCTAAAGAAAAAAATTACAAGTTAAAAAAATCCTTATTTAAATTAATCAGTATTTCGATTTTTTTTTGGATGAAACATATTCTGCTTTGAAGTTGCCATTTTTCAAGAATTTAAATCAGATCAATGTTTCTGATAAACTGAATGATTCGTCTTTATAAATGGAAAAGATTATTTATCTGTTTATTTTTCATTTCATAAGTCAAGTGGGTAGCATCCCCTCGGTACCCTCAGCCGGTCGTCCTTGATTAGAACTGACCGTAACACGGGTTCCATAGACACACGATAAGCCCATCCGGCTCCATAATTTACAAGGGATGACTGTAACCAACCCTTACAAAATGTTGCTTTTATTTTCCCTGGCAACACATGGCCAGCCTTTATATTCCCGATGGACATGTTTGTTCTTTTATCAAATGATGTCTCCCTTATATGCTTTTTCAATATATTTCCTTAAGCTACTTTGGAGGCACATCTCTCCTTATAATATCAATATACCTAAACATACTTCACTTTGGATAGAATTTTCATTTGTAATAATTCTCCATACCGTGGCGGTTAATTGTTTATACTCGTTTATTCATTTTGAATGGAATCTCTTATTTTATCCATTTAGAGAATTAGAATATTCAATATTATTATAAATGCTATTACTTTAATAACATTATCTACTCATTTACAAATATATGTTTGACTTTATGGTGTATTTTCAAGAAGCAATTTAAAAAAATGCTTCGCAGGATAGCGTATTATGATAATATAATTTTTCTTTCATAATTTCAAAGTTTATTAATTTTCAGGTAATTTTTTTTTATTAGTATGAATAAAAATATATTCTTCTTTTAGAAAATGTTTTTGTATCATAAGAGTGGAATTTCGAAAAAGTTATTTACCTTTTTTTATTTCTTAAATCATTTTTCAATTTGTGAGGCGGGTATGGGAACCGCCGGCCCGAGAATCATTTTTTAGATAACCAACACCCCTACCATCGGTCATCCCAAGTGTTTCGCTATGTTTGGTGACTTAGCAATGGTGCCCCGGTTCACGGGGTGAAGTTTGTCACCTATTGCATGGCGGCCCGAATCGGGAGAGACTGGTTGAGGTAGACCTAACCTAGACCTCTTCAGCCGGACTCTGTAGGTCCATCGCCTTGCACCGCAGTAGTAGTAATGGAACCGTACGTCCGTCACTTCTGGACACTGACCCCCAGATTACTACCCACCCCATACCTCTTCCCTTCTCAGAACTTCCTATCTTTCCTTTCACTAAAAAACTCTCCAGCATCCACAAAGATGACATAGGCCCAGAGACAAATTATATTCCTCAGGGCCTCCTGTGTGGAGCTAATGTTAAAAAAGTAGAATCATCTCCCGAAGTTGGTTCGATTTACCCCCTATTCGAAGGCCCGTACATTCGTAAATTTAATTGTGATTCATTTTAGAAATAATAATAATTTTTTATTCGTTTTTTTTCGTTATTTGTTTTCGGGGTGTTATACCGTGTTGCGTTATCTCCTTCTTTAGGCAACGTTTCGGACAGCGTTGCAGTGTCCATCATTACACACCGGTACACTTCTACCGGATCTGTCGCATCTGCCCTGATGATGGACACTGCAACGATGTCCGAAACATTGGCTAAAGAAGGAGGTAGCGCAACACGGCATAACACCCCAAAAACAAATAACGAAAATACTTTTTACTCTTATTATTTTATAGATTTTTGCGGGTACAAAAGTGGAAACCATATTGAGATAATTTAATAATCCGACATTATGTGTATTTTGAAATTTCTGTTGGTGTTTTCATTTCCACCAACTTCATTTGATTAGCTAAATGCAAAACTTGAAGCAGCACGAATTCAACCACTTGCTTTATGGGTTCACGGTTCACAACTGTATTATGCAATGCTTTCCAACCCTCTATTTCATTCACCACGACTTTGGACTTGCTTACATAATTCGATCCTAGACGCGAGTGAATGCATTTTAAATAGGAACCACAAGGTGTGCCTATGTGTGATGTGTGAATGACATGTAAATGAATGAAAAATTGCGTAATCCGTAATAATGTAAATATTCCATAAATGTGGAATCACAGCTAATAGTCTCGAACAAGACTATGAAGGACTATGAGGATGATTTTTGACTTGAGCCCCATTTAGCTCAAAATGTCACCATTATACTAGATTTAGGGTGTGTTTCACTGAAAACCTTTCGGCAATTGCTGAAAAAGACCGATCTTTCTCTTATAAAACTAACATTATTCCAAAGTGCCTATAACTGGTCATAAATTAGTATGCTTCTCTTCTTCGCTTTAATATCAATTTCCCTCCCAATTCCAGGCCCAAGTCTTGACCCTTAAATTACGCTTCTTTATTGCCTTGACCTTATTATAAAATAATCGTGGTTTATTCTCCGTTGTTGAAACTGTTTGATTAGTTTGGGTAAACTCCACGGTAAAGTACTTCAAATCCTTATAGACTGCTGGTTGTTAAAAGTTCGATAGAAATTTGTTTGGGAACTCTGCGTTCCGGAAATTCTCTAGAAATTTCTGTCTTGTTAACAAGTTTCACGAATTTGTTTCCAGCGTAAAGTTGTTACCTGTAATCATTTTAAATTAATAAACGCACGAAGAGAAGAGCCAATTTACCTATCTGCAAGTAACAACGGATAAGACATTTATGTATAAAACTTCCCGGATATTTCCGGAATTATTATAAAATCATTAGCTTTCATTCTGTCATAGCGTGTAATTCGTCTCGCTATCACAGAAAATGTACGATTAATGAATAAATTTTTCTCACACATGAACATTGCGTTTAAACAACACACTACGAAAAAAAATTCCTATGTAAAAATATACATATTTTTCTATTTTGTTAGTAAAAAATCTATGGTTTTTTCAGGATAATAAGGAATTCCAGTGAAAATAAAAAAAAAAAATTCATATTGACCAATAAACGCTGATTATGAATATATAAGTTTTATTTAATAATATTAAACGCAGAGTTTTTAAAAAATTATTTAAAAGTCAATTTTTAATCGGGTCGTAAAGATATGCCGTCAATTTGGCGTTATTGAAATTTTAATGGTGACGTCACTGTTCGACGTGTCGTGACGTCACCGTAAAGTCATTGTATGGGAATGTATGATATGACACAAGCCATCGTATTAATTTATTCGTTTATTTACATACTGTTTATAGAGATTTAGTTGGGTTTATTGAAACATTATTTAGGCCTAAATAATGTTTTAAAAATAAAAGTATCTCTTATTAGTTTATCTCTACTATTGAAAATATTCAAAAACTACTGCACAAAAAAATAGTAATGCTATTTTTAGGGAGAATACTTCGAACAACGGATTTCAAAATGGCGGCAGTTGATCAGCTGATTTCCCGATCCTATAGAATTTTTCAGGAGTGATGTCACACGATTCACCATACGTACGGTGGTTTTCGGAGGGTCTTGAAAAATTAAAACTTTGACAATTATTTTAACTATTAAAACTAACTCTAAAAATAAAAATAAAAATGCAGTTATATTTATGTTAGAAGGTCATTAATCATTATAAAAAATAATAAAAAATTGCACTGTAGTTCTCTATTCGTATTCATATTATTCATATTGATATTCACTATTAATATTCATTCAGCAGTCTGTTCGTCCATAAATATATATATTTGAATGTTCTACTTATATTTCATATCTTTTCAATCTTCTGGCTTTGGCAGTCAATTTATTTTAGATTGTGATCTGCCCGTGTCATTCTGATATTCCTATTATATGGTCTCTAAATTCCATACAGTGAATCCAACCGAATTTAATCTTAATAACCCTGTGAACTTTATCCTGATTAAAATCAATGTTACCGTTTCAAACTTTAGAACAATGATTGGAACCGTACAATAAAGGTTAAAGGCCTAAATAACACCCACGTTGTGATTTAAAATTGGGTTTGAATTTTAACACGAAAAATACATATTGGTTTTAACTGTTTTTTGAGAAATTCCTGGAAGAATACAGGGTGTTAAGGTACGTACTTAACTTACTTTAACCAGTGATTCCTGACATTATTTGGAGTAAAAAATGTAAATAAAATTTTGGTCTCCGGTGACATTTATGAAGTTTTTTTTTTTTTCTTTTTTTTCTACAAAAACATAAAAAAATGGTAGTTGTTGAACAGTTGGAGGCAGGGTAAGGGGTTCGTCGTACACCCAGATGAGTGACCAATGACGACATGTGGAAGAAATTTTTTGTTGTTTGATTTTGAAGAAAAAATTTTTGAAAAAAAAAAAATCGTCGAAAAAAGTCACCGGAGACCAAAATTTCATTTACATTTTTTACTCCAAATAATTTCAGGAATCACTGGTTAAAGTAAGTCAAGTACGTCCCTTAACACCCTGTATAGAGCGTATTTCAAAAGTAAATTGATATATTAAGAATCGGATTTCAGGAAGCCAACCTAAAATAAGTAAATTATTTAGTGAGAGAATTGTGATATATTATACCCCTTAGTGAACCTGCAGCAGTAATTAGACCAATTACCATAAAATTAAAACTTGAAATCGGGTCACTAAATTCGAGGCTGATAAAAAAAGTTATCTCGGTAGAACCTACCCAACTTGTAGTTATTTGAACTCAGTAATTAAACCACCAATCAAAAACATTTTCATTCGCCGTTTGGTGTTTAGCTTTGGACGATAGCTTCCCATATTGTTGTATAGATATATTATATCCAAAGCATGCAGTTTCTTTGTCGTCACTAAATATCGTTTATCAGATTATGATACATCTATCTATACCTCATTTTAGGGTTTACATATATTTAGTATACAGAATATTTTTTTTAAATATTTACTTTAGAAGTACAACAAAACTACACATAGTATCGACCCTTTGAAATATCCATCTGTCGCGGTAATTTCCTGCGATATTGATCTCTAAAGTAGCTTACTGTAGACCCCATTATCGCATGACATTACTGTGATAAGTGGAACCTTGTTATTCCAAAGGGAAGATATGTTAACTTACAAAAAACACGTCAGATCTGCTGTTTCTTCATAATCTGCAAAATAGTAAAATGGATAGTCCCGAAATGCTGTCCGTCGTTGGTTTAAATGTTCCTATGAGGCGTACCAGGCACACAACGATTCTTCATATGGAAGCCAACAATACGAATGTAGCAAATAACTCATTCGTATTTTTTTTTAAATTTAGTAATTTTTCATAAGTGGGTTGTTGGTTTAATATGTTAACATTTTTCATGCTTCCTTGTTTATGTAACGTACAAAACTTATTTATTGTTTTTGAGCGTAAAATAGAATTATTTTAAAATTATGTACTTACACTTATTTTTTCATTAAACTTTTATTTTTTTTATTTTTTATTTTTTTTTTACATTAACTCCACACAGGAGGCCCTGAGGAAAATAATTTCCCTCAGGGCCTATGTCATCTGGGATGCTGTGTGGAGGGTCTTTTTGAGGAGAGGAAGGAATGAACATTGGTCTTGAAGAGACCCATGTTGTAGGAAGGAGGAAACACAGAGGCCGGCAAATCTTTCCACAGCCGAGCTGTTGAACACAAGAACGAGTCGAAGAAACGACCCGTTCTCATGTGACAAATGTCAACTGTGTACAAATGTTGGGCACGCGTTTGGCGTGTTTCCCGACTATGCACCGGTGCCGAAGGGATCAATGATGCTAGTTCCTCGGAGCATCTTCCATTGTAATACCGGTAGAACAAGGATAGCATTCCCACCCGACGCCTGTGCTCTAAAGATTGCAATCCGTCTGTTAAGATGGGAGAATCTATCAAACGGACCGCCCGTTTCTGCACAGAGTCGAGGGTATTTTTCAGGTATTTTGGAGCTCCAGACCAGAGGTGGCTGCCAAATTCAACCATGGGGCGCACTTGCGATTTGTACAGGGTTAGCAGTTGTGTACTATTAAAGTATCTGCGGGCCCTGTACAGTACGCCCAGTTTTTGAGAGGCTAACTTTACTCTGGCTTCGATGGAGCCCCCATACCTGAGCTGGTCACTTAGGGTTACACCAAGCATATCAATGGAGGGCCTGTTCGGAAGATTGCTTCCGTTGAAAGAGACTAGATTTTCATTGCGATCCCTTTTAGACGTAATCAGACAAGATTGGGTCTTTGAAACATTAAATTCAACGAGATTATTTTTACCCCAAGAGAAAATACTCTCGAGGTAACCATCCATTCTTTGCTTCAAAGCCTTACGAGCTGTTGGAGTTTGTGAGCCCTTTGGGGGCTTGTCAAACAAAAAGCTATCATGAACTGTACTGTCATCCGCGTAACAGTGAATTGGTGCACATGACAAAAGGTCGTTGATGTGCAACAAAAACAGAGTTGGAGACAGAACCGATCCCTGCGGGACGCCAGCATTTATCGAGTGAGAGAAAGAGGTGAAACCATCGACTACCGTCTGAATCGACCTCTCCCTCAAGAAGTCGGCAATCCACGTACACAAGGATTTTATTTTATTTTATTTTATATTTTATTTTATTTATTAGCGTTATAAACAGTCATTACAAGTTCATATATAACAGTGTTAGAGATAGTCTTATCATTGACCAATTAAATAACGACATAAAAATTTGAGACCATAATAAAAATAAAAAAAAAACAAACAAAACAATATATGTATGTAATATAAACAGTTCTGAAAAAGTGCATCTTCTGACTTAAATCTACAAAAAATGTATTTTCAAACTGCTGAAATCAAAAAAGAAAATGCAATGAAAATGAAGAAAAATGAAAATGTAAAAGAAAGATAAGGAATTAATGAAACATTAAGTTTTCCGTTGAATATTACTTTTTACGAATTTTATGAAGTTAGCAAGGTTCGTGTTAAACATGTCAATGTCTGTGCATAATCTATTGAAAGTGCTACAGCTTCTTCTTATAAACACATTTTGAAGATAATTAGCATTGCTCTTAGGAATATAAAATATGTCTGGAGATCGAGTGACTCTTATTGGACATCTGAAATTGATATTTTGTAATAGGTAAGGGCTACAATAAAATTGTGGATTATCTTATAAAGCATTACTAGGTCTCTGATATCTCTGCGTTGATCAAGGGTTTTGAGGTTCATAGAGACATAATTTACATCATTTCGCATGCGAAACGAAACATATTTCAAAAACTTTTTCTGGACTCTTTCTATATTTGATTTATATGTAGAACAATGGGGGTTCCATACTGTTGAAGCATTCTCTAGGTGGCTTCTGACGTATGATATGTAGAGAATCTTAAATGTTTGTGGATTTTTGAAAACAGAACTTACTCTAAGTATAAATCCTAGCATTTTCAAAGCCTTAGACGTGATGTGCTCGACGTGAGATTGAAAAAGAAGCTTACTGTCTAATAGAACTCCAAGATCTTTAATTTCATTTACCCTATTTAAAAGATTGTTTTTAATTATGTACGGATATAGTATAGTGTTTTTCTTTCGAGAATAAGATATGACGGAACATTTATCTGCATTCAAAAGAAGGCGGTTTTCTAAACAATACCTATTGACCAGGGAGTTCAGGTCATCCTGGAGCTCTATACAATCCATCTCAGATTTAATGATTTTGACAATCTTTTTGTCATCCGCATATAGGAACAGCTGAGAATTACGAATAGTTTTGTTAACATCGTTCATAAAAATGTTGAATAAAAGGGGGCCAAGGTGAGATCCTTGGGGAACTCCTGAGGTTACGGGGACAAAGCTAGAGCAGAACCCCAGTACAGTTACAGCTTGCGTACGATTGTCGAGATAAGAGGCTAACCAACGAAGGAGGTCACCGTGTATACCCATTGCTTCGACTTTCTCAATTAAAATGCTGTGTGGAATTTTATCAAAGGCTTTGGAATAGTCTGTGTAGACTACATCGACTTGAAAACCGTTATCCATAGCAACAAGGACTGTGTCAACAAATTCGCATAGATTAGTTTCTGTTGATTTTCTGTTCACGAAGCCGTGTTGATTCGAAATGATGTGTGGTCGTATAGAAGGAAAAATGATATCGAAAACAATCTTTTCAAAAAGTTTACCCATTACATTTAATTTAGAGATTGGTCTGTAATTTTCTATGTTGTGTTTGTCGCCTTTTTTGAATATAGGCACAATATATGAACTTTTCCATTCTAGTGGAAAAATACCAGAAGACAAAGAAGTTTTGAATATTAGACTTAGCGGATAACATAAAACATTAGCGCAATTCTTTAAAAATACCGGGTGTATACCATCAGGCCCACTGCCTTTGGTAGGATCTAATGATTTGAGATATTTACAAACTAATTCAGTGTCTATATAAACATTATTAAGATTTAGTACTGAGGTGTTTGGATTATATATTCGATTGGTAGACGAGATGGACGGGGCGGGGGATTCAAAGGAGGATTGAAAATGTATGTTGAATAAGTTACTTATAGCTTCTCCACCCGATACACGCTGGGAGTTAAGAAACATATTGTTAGGTAGTTCAGAGCTTCTTTGCTTAGATTTAACAAAGGTCCAGAAGTGTTTGGGATCGGTATTGATATTAATTTCGGCCATATTATTGAAATTATCATAGCACACCTTCTCCATACGCTTTTGTCGTTCTCGGAGAAGAGAGAAAGTTTGATAGTCAGAGATGCGGTTATAAATTTTATTTTTTTTGTGGAATTTAAGTTTATCTTTAATTACTTTTTTTAAGACAGCGCTGTACCATGGGGGGTACCTGGAATCTATGTTAACTGTTCTAGATGGTACATGCATGACAATTACCTTATTTAATTCTGAATAGAAGCGCGCCGTGACTGAGTCTACATTACTGCTGTTAAGAGTCGTTGTCCAGTCAACGGCTGCTAAGGCGCTATTAATCTGCACATAGTCAGCGCTGTGATAGGAGCGGACCGTGCGCGAGCGTGGGATTTGGAGGGACGGCTCGCGGGCCATGCGCAGCACCACCTCTAGCGAGCGGTGGTGTGCATCCTCCGGTACTAGCAGTGTATTGCACCCCCTTACAGTGCACATGCAACTCGAAATCACCAGGTCGAGAACACGCTCGTTTACATTAAGCTGGTTGTTGAATTGATGGAAGCCGGTAAAGTCTAAAAAATCAGAAAGTGTTGAAGTTAGTGCATCGGTTGAGGATCTATTAAGTACCGGGGCACCGTCTGCGGTCAAAGGCAGAATCCATTGGGCATGTGGTATGTTGAAATCTCCTAATAGAAGGAATTCATCATCAGGGAAATTGGTATACAACGAAGATATAAATTCAAAAAAGTCACTTAAAGATTTACTCTGCTCCGCACCTTGGACGAAGTATGAGCAGTATATGCGTAGTTTAGAAGCACGCGCGCCAGAGCCTAGTGCAAGAGTAGCTGTGGATATCTCTGCGCGCTGTACGGGTGGGAGGGAGAGTGAGGGGCATGCGGGCAGTTCGCGACGTACTGCAATCAGTGAACCACCACCGAGCGCCTGGCCTAACAACATGTAGTCGCGATCACAACAGTACACTACATAACGTTCATCGAATATGTGATGAAGAATATGGATGCGGGAAGTCCGTAAGAATGCAGTTTGTTGACAAGTCCTCGGTGCCAAACCCGGTCAAAGGCCTTGGATATGTCCAGTGCAACCGTTTGGGTTTCACCGAAACGTTCCAGGCATCGCCCCCAAACATGCGTCACATACGCGAGAAGATCACCGCACGAGCGGTTCCGCCGGAATCCGTATTGACGGTCGTTAATAATTTTGTTCTTCTCGAGGTATGTGAGCAGTTTGTCGTTGATCACACGTTCCATCACCTTAGACAGAACTGATGTGATCGCTATGGGGCGGTAGTTGTCCGGGTTGGAGCGGTCACCCTTCTTTGGAATAGGATGGATAACCGCTTTTTTCCAACCAGAGGGCACAGAGCCAGTCTTCAGAGACAGTTTAAAAAGCTTCGTCAAAATTGGAGCTATTTCTGCAGCGCACCTTTGCAGTACCAGCGCAGGTATTCCGTCAGGCCCACTAACTTTATTAACATCAAGCCCTCGTAAAACATGGAGTACTTCCCGATGCCGGATCCTCAGCTTTTTCATACGAAAACCGCAGTAAGGAACCGACGTCGGGACAGCACCTTGGTCATCGAGGGTTGAGTTTTTGCAAACATTTTACCTAGTAAGTTAGCCTTTTCGGTGGCGGTGTTTGCTAGTGAGCCGTCAGGTCTGGTAAGAGGTGGCAGACTGGATTTGCAGAAATTGCGACCTATTGAGCCCGCAAGCGACCAGAATTGCCTGCTGCCATGCGGGCATGCAGTCAGCTTTCTGCTGATCTGCTGGTCGTGCTCGAATTTTGACCTATTTATGATTCTCTTGGTTTCCTTTGCCATTTTGTTGTAAGCTATTCTGTCTTCGGATGTTCTAGATGTGTTGTAGGCTCGGTAAGCCGCGTTTTTTCGTCGCACTGCTTCAGCGCATTGTCGACTGAACCACGGCTTTGAGCCTACACCAGTTTCCTTAACAGTAGATTGGATGAAGCCATCCATCGGCGATGTGATGACCTCACCAATTTCCTGGGCACATCTTGAGGGATCCGAAGTCCGAAAACAGACAGCTGACCACGGGAAAGCATTAAAATGTGCCCGCAGACCGAACCAATCTGCTGACCTATAGTGCCACACTTTTCTCTTCAGCCTCTCGTTTGGTGGTCTGAAGTTTACAGGGATTGATGTCGTCACCAGGCAGTAGTCGGACGATCCTAAAGGCGCTGTGACTTCAATACTGTAACCGTGTGGCACAGTAGTTAAAAATAGGTCTAACAGATTGGAACGGTGAGTCTGGACATCAGGAACCCTTGTAGGCTCCTGAACCATTTGCTCCAATCCGTAGCAAAGGGCAAAGGATTCCGCTTGGCGTCCAGCCGAGTCTGTTGATCCTGAGAACTTCAACCAAGGTTCGTTATGAACATTGAAGTCCCCCAGGACCACAAACTCTGCCATAGGGTAGCGGGGCAAGAGGTCATCAATAGTGTCGCTTAAATGTTTGAAGAGCTCGGACGTGTCTGATTCGCTAAGGTTCGGTGAGCGGTATAAACACGCGTAGAATCTTACCGTACTGGCAAGATTGACGCGTACCCACATTACGTCGAATCTGGAGTTTTCCAGATTCAACAGTCGCACACAGTTGACGTCAGCTCGACTATAGAGACAGACACCTCCTTTAGGTCTGAACTTGCTTGTGAGGGTGAAGCCCGGGCAGTCCAGATAGGAGGCGTCTACAGGCTCGGCTATCTGCGTTTCAGACAGGAATAGTAGGATGGGGCGTTGAGAAAAAAGGTGGTGGTGGACGGAGTTTAAATTGGTATGCAGGCCGCGAATGTTGGTGTAATTCACCAATATTTTTGGCCTGCGCCGGGGTCGCCTACTACTCGCCGCTGTAATGCTGTTAATTTTTGTTGTTTGTGTTGTCATGATTTTATTAAATATTTTTATGATGGGGTGTGGGGGGAGGGAGGTCTGGGAAGGAAAAGGTATGAGGGGTGGGTAGGAAGCTGGGGATCAGAGTGTCCAAGAGTGACGAACGAATGAATCCAATCCACCCACTGCGGTGCAAGGCGATGGATAGGGAGAGTCCGGCTGGAGAGGTCACCCAATGCGCCCCAAACGCTACTGCTGGGTCCCCTCCGGTCACGAACCGGCACAACAGCAGCGGCGGGGTTTTTACACTCGTTGATGGGGCAGCCCACCCTCAGTCGTGAGCCTGAGGGTCGGGCCCCTGTACTACCGAGCGGCCCGGACAGCGGTAACCGGTTGTAAAGGGTCTCCCTCAACCAGCATCTCCCAATCCGGCCCGCCACGCAGAAGGTGGGCCGACGCACCCGCCATCAAGACTTGAACAAACATTACCCCAAGAACCCGGGCACCCCTGCTAAGTCACCAAACGTAGCGAACCACTTGGGGTGACCTTTGGCAGAGGTGTTGGTCATCCAATAAATGGTTCCCAGGGCGGCGGTACCCATACCCGCCTACCAAATTAACAATAAATTACAATTTGTGAGCATATAATTCGTGAAATCAAAATTTATCTTTATCTCTCCACACACTTTCTTCCTTTTTATTATTTTTACTCATATATAATTCATTAGTTATTCCATTCTCATCCCTGGCGAAATTACTGGCGAATAATTAAATTTGTTGTCGACATCTCTTTCTGTTAACCAACCAACGATTTTATCTTAAGATATTTTAATTTTAATTAACATCTTTTAGCTGTACCTCTTGCCTGTAACATTCTCACATATTGTGACAGTAATGTAGGTTACCCTTTTCTTGCTCTTAATGTACTTGTATTTCTATCTCGCAAGGAGAAACCTAACATGGCACTTTGTATGATTGGCACACTTAGTGAGAGTCTGTATTCGCTCTCGAAACGTGAACGCCTACTGCTGGTAGGCATTTATTGATTCCACGTGTTCGGAGATGTTTAGGAATCTTTTGTCTTTGGGTAAGTGGGTATGTGTCATTAAAGATGCCACCCTATTTCTATACTTTCGACCCATCTCGTCTAATTATCTTTCCTTAGTTAATTTTCTGTACCTAAATGTTCCTTGTTATTCTTCGTTCAAATTTCGTTCGATCTTATAATGATTCGAATCTTGTATGTTGCTAAACGGTTTTATATTGTACTAGCTTTTGCCCCCAGCTTTGCACGCGCCATTCGCCACATTTTTCATCGCATTTTTCAAACAGCTCGCGTTCCACCTATTAAAAAGAAACAATCAAATACGCGCAGTAAATTTTAATTATCAAAAGATCTCCATAGTAACTTAAACACATAATAAAATGACAGCGCACGTCAAACAATTACTTAGCAACGCTTTGCTTTTCGTCTGGATAATAAACGTATATTAAATAATTTCATAACGCCAGAGCTTACCAATATATACAGCCTATAGTACTCGCAAATAATGTAGCTTTAGTCAAAGAATTTTTTAAATCCATTCAGTAGTTTTTAACGTAGAAAAATAGAGGCACCGCTGAAAATCAGCTGCTTTCCAGGAGAAATCCTGAATTGTAGCTGAGCAGTGGCCTTTTCATCAATAGAATCAATGATAAAAGAAAGAAAAAAATGTATATTGAAAAAAAAACTATACATTAATAAACGTTTTTCTCATTATTATTATTATTAAAATACATTTAAATTATCATTTTCTTGCATAATATGATTTGACCCTTGGAAAAAAGAAATAATGATAAGTTAAAAATTATATTTGCCTAGCCGCAGAGTGATTTCTCTCTTCGGTAATTTAAAACTCGTAAACAAACGTACATAGATAAACTATATTTATAGTTTGACAGTACTTCCAGACATCGATTTAAATTCTAATAATATGGTGCTTTTTAATTGGTATTTAAAAGAAATTTCTCTGTTAAACTGATGTGCATATAACGTTGATTTTAAAATTACTTTAATAAGAATTTTTGTTGCTTCATGAACAGATTTTTTTACGCTGTAAAGATGAACAATCATTCAAAATGTCATTCCTTCAATAAAAATTATTACAAAACGTATTCATTTGTCTTAACCTTTTTATTTTACGGGCATTTGCCCGTACTCTCAAATGATATTGATTTCCTCTCTGAAATCCTATCTTAATTTCCATTAAAATAAATCTCAGTAAAAGTTTTACTGCAGTCCCAATTCAATCAGAATCCCGCTGAATGTGTGCCGAATTCATCCCCGTATATTTGTATTTGAAATGCACCTCACAGTCTCACACAACGTTTCGTTCCGCGGGGAAGCCCACGCTCCATAACTATCGCAAACTGCTAAGACAATGTTGATTTAATTTAAAAAATTCGCGAAAATTAGTCTTGCAATAATTATTTTATTCACCTTGCTTTTCTATTTGCCTTTTTATTAACCTCTTTTTATTGCAATTAACCCTTAGCAACACTCGCTATTTTCAACATACACAAATTCACTTGTAGTGGACCTAGGTCCCCAATGAATTTATTCTCAATAAAAAAAGAAATAAGCACTTTTATTTATTTATTTATTAATTTACGGACAACAGTCCATTAAAAAAATAATAATAACACGAATAAAAAAACAGAGATGACAGTAAAGGGAGAGCACATAAAGATTAATAGCAATGACAATATAAAATATAAAAAGTACATATAGAGACACTACAAGTCAAAGCATGAAGAAGCATTTAAATATTGCATATCGACTGCCGAAAGTCATTTAGTTTTACACCAAAAAAATCAATGCTTTGACTTGCGTTGACAAGTCCCGACATTCTGGATAAGGGAGAATGGTATCCGTAATTAGTAGAATGTTGATTGAGGAACAGCAATGCATTATTTCGAAGGGATGTTAAACTGGATGAGTTGTAACAATGCAGGTGTATCAGTAATTCTATTGATAATTTTAAATATGCAAATTAGATCAGAGTCCTTTCTACGTTTTTCTAAAGAAGACATGTTTAAAATGTGTTCAATTTCATCATATGAGTACTTGCCTCTTTCAAGACCCAACCTCCAAGCAATTCCTATTAGGAAACGATGTTGTACGGATTCGATGTGACAAATGTGGACAGCGTAGAAAGGAGACCAAATGACACTAGCATATTCAAGGTGAGGGCGAACCAGCGAACAGTAAAGAGTTTTAAGTGTACTTATATGTTTGAAGTCAGAGGTAATTCTATGAATGAAGCCGAGTAGTTTAAGTGATTTATTTACGATATTATTAATGTGATCACGGAAAGAAAGTTTGCAGTCTAGAGTGACTCCAAGGTCCTTGATAGATGTGACAGTAAGATTATGAGATTTATATTTTTAAAATTAATGAAAGACGTATAATAAATCCAAGAAAACTAGTTTATTGCATTTTTTACACAAACTCGTTACATTTATAGGAATTTCAAGCAGAGTCATCTCATTCTTCGTTCGAACAGGACCTCTTAGGCCAGGCAAATGTTTAATAATGTAATACGCTCCAACTCGTGACTTTCCGTGTTTTTCCCCATTTGTACCTGTTTTTGCCATTAAATGCATTAGAGCTACTATCACTCAGATTTGCATTATCCAGGCTATTATTTTCCGAGTCACCAATGCATAAAAGTGTAATCAAGAAATTTTACTTACCTAACAAGTACTCATATGATGAAATTGAACACATTTTAAACATTTCTTCCTTAGAAAAACGTAGAAAGGACTCTGATCTAATTTGCATATAAATTATCAACAGTATTACTGATACACCTGCATTGTTACAACTCATCCAGTTTAACATCCCTTCCCGTAGATTTCGAAATAATGAAATACTAATTATGGATACCATTCTCCCTTATCCAGAATGTCGAGACTTGTCAACGCAAATCAAAGCATTGATTTTTTTGTGTGTAAAACTAAATGACTTTCGGCAGTCGATACGCAACATTTAAATGCTTCCTCATGCTTTGACTTGTAGTGTCCCTGTATGTACTTTTTACATTTTATATTGTCGTTGCTATTCATTTATATGTGCTCTCCCTTCACTGTCATCTCTGTTTTTTTTTTATTCGTGTTATTATTATGTTTTTAATGGACTGTTGTCCGTAAATTAATAAATAAATAAATAAGTAACTACATTCGTGGGGGATCTTGATTCCAGGTCCTAGGTCCTAGGTCGCAGGTCAGCTCGGGCGATAGTATAGTATTAGTAAAGTATCGACCTGTCGAGCGATATTAAGAATACACGGAAACGCAAGTGCGAAAGGCTTAAAATAAAAGAAATATTTACCATAGCCAAGTTGATGGGGGACTCTACTCCCCCGTAAGTGGTGTTAAGGGTTAAGCACCAAAAGTGAAATATATACTAAGTGTTAATAAGCACATGTGAAACTGCTTTCAAGCAAAGCTTTCTTATTTTCTGACCCGATTAATAAAAACGTTTTGTTAAACTACTGCTTCTAATAAACATAAAATGCGAGGATGAACCGCTAAAAACACATTAGACACACATTCCTTGCCTCATTCTTACATCATCTCCCGGGTGTTTCCCGGGGCGGTGGTACCCATACCCGCCTCCCAAAATGCTAATTGGGTTTTAGAGCGTTGAAATATGCAAATATCATATTTTGTTAATAAGTGTAATTAAACCCTGTTTTTCCTTTAATCCACTTTTTGCAGTTAGAATGGCGTGAATAGTAAGAAATGACATATTTTTATGGAACGTTTTTGGGTTGACCCACAGATAATATCTGTGGGTTGACCTTTTAACTCATTTTCGCCAAAGGTAAAAAGTCGTATTTGGCTTTAAACCATCGACGTGCTGATTTGATTTTAGATTTTCACGACTAAAAGTATTATACTGATTTTTGGGATATTATTCCGCGTTGCGCTTCCTTTTTTTTTTATCCAACGTTTCGGACAGCCTTACAGTTTCAATCATCAGGGCAGATGGGTGAACGTTGGCTAAAGAAGGAGGTAGCGCAAGACAACAAAATACCCCAAAAATAAATCACTAGGTATAACAAAGATATGCTGTAAAAAGTAGGTCCACTTTAGAGTACAGTACTTACAGTATTAGTATATAGTACTTATAAGTAGGCCTTCTTATATTAAAGCCATGAATGAATGATAAGATTTTCACGACCAAAAGTATTATCGTAATTTATTTTGGGGTATTATGATGTGTTGCGCCTTTACTCAAGTAACCCAAATGATTGCCAAAGAAGGAGGCAGAGGAACACGGCATAATACCCCTTAAATAAACACACAATACAACAATGAATGATTCTATTTAAATTTGGATGAAAGCAAGAACGCCATTAAAAGCAAGGCTAAACACTTATCAGAGGTGAAATACGATAGAAAAAAACGTTAAGCAATTAAAAAACCGATATATAAATTTCATGAATTTCTGTATTCAAAAATATTTGCGTTCATTCAAACGTCTAGAATCGGCCACGAGGCGTTGCCTAATTTGTGAATGGCCTACACGGCCTCCCAGCTCTGTAGCCTTCGCAGGCTGTACTCCGGTACCTACCCCTGTGAATATCGATCCATCCCCCTCGCCGCGCCGCCCCTACCCGCTCCCCGTCTCCAACCCGCCACATCATTCCTAACAACACCCCAACTTTGCCAGCAATACTCGCGGCTGTCTTGTTATGACAGTGTTATTTGAAATTTGATCGAATATTTTGAATGACCCGAGAGTGTGGATTGAGATATAAATAATAACAACAAATACCTATATTTTTAAAGATTATTTGCTTACAAAAATAAAGATGGTTGTTCATTCAGCGTGTCATAACCTTTTTCAGCCACGGACCCCTATGAAATCAATCACAATTTTCAAGGACCCAATTAATAAAATAAAAAAAAAACAGTCATAAATTTCGGGTCAATCATTTTAGTATCAACTACAAAAACAAAAAAAAAGACTTTTTATTAAAAAAAAGTTAATAATTAACGTACAACAGCAACACCAACACACTTTGGTTTTTATTAATAATCGTTCATTGGATACGGGTTGGATAATTTATTTGATTAATTTGTAGATGATGCGGATACAGAAGCATGGAAGAACGACCTTTTTAATTGTATTTTCAAAATGACCAATTACGAAAGTGTCATTTTAAAGATTCCCTTATCTAACTGTCATATCACAATTTTTATAGCGTAGATATATAGTGATATTTGTTCTACAAGGTTTCTGTATATTGTCATACTAACATTGATGAAAAAGCCCGAACACTTTTTTTTTTTACATGAATACCGCACAAGAGTCCGAACTGCTCCCGTCTGGACACAGTGAGACTATGGCATCCCCAATTGGGGTATGTTGTAAGGCTGAAGGTAGTGGGGACGGGAAGGAGATGGGGGAGAGGAAGGTGGGGAGTTACCTGGCTATTCAGATCTGGTCACCAAACACGGCTAAAGCCATATCAAGCAACGCAACGTTTCAATTCTGAATGGTGGTCTTACACCAGGGCGATACTGAGAGTATCTTCCAATAATTAGAACAATTTTCTCGGTTTACCCGCGTAACGTAGTCCTTAAAAGGACTTTTTAACTCCTGACGTTTCGGACAGATCACACTGTCCATCTTCAGAGGCCTTATGTCTTGAGTTTTTGTCTCAAACTGATAGCTTTCGCATGAATGTTCGGTCCAAAAGCTAAAACTTATATAAAACTATATATATATATATATATATTATTGTTATTTCACAATATATAAACTATATATATTGTGAAATAACACATATTAATCAAATAAAATTTATTTCCCCACGCCGGGATTCGATCCCGCGACCTTCGAATTGCGAGTCAAAAGTCTTACCGCCGAACTACGCCGGCCCTCATTACATTATTATAGTACTTAATTTATTTCAGTCACGTTATTTGACCTTTCGATCGCTTTTTTTACATTAACTCCACACAGTACAATTTGGGAGGCGGGAATGGGTACCGCCGCCCCGGGAACCTTTATTGGATAACCAACACCTCTGTCATAGGTCACCCCAAGTGGTTCGCTACGTTTGGTGATTTAGCAGGGGTGCCCGGGTCCATGGGGTGAGGTTTGTCTAGGTCTTGGAGGCGGATGACCAAGACTCACTGAACCCCAGATTCCTACCCACCCCTTAAACCCTTTTCCTTCCCAGAACTCTCCTCTCCTTCCTTTTCCTAAAAAAAACCCTCCACACAGCATTCCCAAAGATGACATAGGCCCTGAGGAAAATTCTTTTCCTCAGCGCCTCCTGTGTGGAGCTCATGTAAAAAAAAAAAACACAGGAGGCCCTGAGGAAAATGATTTCCCTCTCGGCCTATGTCATCTGGGATGCTGTGTGGAGGATCTTTTTGAGGAGAGGAAGGAATGAACATTGGTCTTGAAGAGACCCATGTTGTATGAAGGAGGAAACACAGAGGCCGGCAAATCATTCCACAGCCGAGCTGTTGAACACAAGAACGAGTTGAAGAAATGACCCGTTCTCATGTGACAAATGTCAACCGTGTCAAACCGTGGAAACACGCCAAACCGTTGGGCACGCGTTTGGCGTGTTTCCCGACTATGCACCGGTGCTGAAGGGATCAATGATGCTAGTTCCTCGGAGCATCTTCCATTGTAATACCGGTAGTACAAGGATAGCATTCCCACCCGACGCCTGTGCTCTAAAGATTGCAATCCGTCTGTTAAGATGGGAGAATCTATTAAACGGACCGCCCGTTTCTGCACAGAGTCGAGGGTTTTCAGATTTCAGACAGGAGTCAGATTTTTCAGGTATTTTGAAGCTCCAAACTAGAGGTGGCTGCCAAATTTAACTGTGGGGCGAACTTGTGATTTGTACAGGGTTAGCAGTTGTGTACTATTAAAGTATCTGCGGGCCCTGTACAGTACGCCCAGTTTTTGGGAGGCTAACTTTACTCTGGCTTCGATGGAGCCCCCATACCTGAGCAGGTCACTTAGGGTTACACCAAGCATATCAATGGAGGGCCTGTTCGGAAGATTGCTTCCGTTGAAAGATACTAGATAAAATTTATTTATTATTACTCTTTTATTTATTTATTACGTGCATTGTGTGGAATGACCACCGGACAACTCAGAATAAAACCAACTCGGAAGCTCCTCAGAAAGGTCATTAAGAGTGATGATAAAAAATTATGAAAAATTGGTTAAGTTCGGTTATTTTAAAATTATTTTTTCATAGCTTTTAAAGACCTTTCTGAGGTGTTTCTGAGTTGGTTTCATTCTGAGTTGGCATTGAACCGTGTGGAATGTATGAACGAAGCTAATTAAATTGATATTATTATTGCGGAGGTTTATAAAATTAAGATTATACAATTCATGTGAGGAATATTCGATCATCCGGGGTATAGGGGGTGGAACAGTTACATCACGTACCCGTAGGGTTTTAACAAGCGATTCCTGAGCATATTTGGAATAAGAAAAGGAGATTTTAGTTTGCTGTCCGCTGACATTTTTTCTTTTAAAAAAAAAATTCAAAGCCACTGATCACACTCCTTCACTTCATGGCGGTATCACGTGATCCGCACTGTTTCCGTGCTACGGGAACGAGACAGGGTGCTTATCACGTAAATTTCAATTAATTTGTTAAGCGGGAATGGGTACCGTCGCCCCGGGAACCTTTATTGGATAACCAACACCTCTGCCATAGGTCACCCCAAGTGGTTCGCTACGTTTGGTGATTTCACAGGGATGCCCAGATTCGGTTCCATGCCAACTCAGAATGAAACCAACCCAGAACCACCTCAGAAAGGTCATTAAAAGCTATGAAAAAATAATTTTAAAATAGCCGGTAACCCTAATCTAACTTAACCTATTTAACCAATTTTTAATATTTTTTTATCAACACTCTTAATGACCTTTCTGAGGTGGTTCTGAGTTGGTTTCATTGTTGTTTTGTTGACCGGTCATCCCCAGGTTCATGGGGTGAGGTTTGTCTAGGTCTTGGAGGTGGATGACCAGGACACACAGAACCCCAGATTCCTACCCACCCTTAAACCCTTTTTCTTCCCAGAACTCTCGCCTTCTTCCTTTTTTAAAAAAAAACCTCCACTCAGTCATCTTTGGAACCCCCGAGGAAAATAATTTCCCTCAGGGCCTCCAGTGTGGAGCTCATGTAAAAAAAAAACCTCTGGAGATGTACCCAGCCGTATGATGGAATTTTTTTTTTTAATTTTTAAAAAATATTATCGGATAGCAAAATTTCAATTTCATTATGTACTCCAAATATGCTCAGGAATCGCTGATTAAAATCCTTTGGTTACTTGCTGTTACACCCTGTATATTTTAATAATAATAATAATAATAACGTAGTATTTATATAGCGCAGTTTTGTGATATTTCAGACGATGATGCCACATGGAAAAAGTTCAATACTTGAAATCCTATACATAAAAGTTAGGTAGATGACTTTCAAGAAGCCAAAGCTCACAGTTCGAGATTTTTTCTACTTTCGAAGACAATTTTCTGCTATAGAGTTAAGTAATTGGTAGTTGGTTTGCAGTCTGGATGGTGATCTTCACTAAAATAAATTTTCATTTAAAAGTTTTCCCCGCAACAAGCCCACATTTTTACCTTTAAAACTTGACTTTTTGAACCGCACTTTATCGTGGCAATTCTTTTTAATTTATATCCTGGGAATTGAGGTGAAAAGAGGAGGGGTTGAAGAGAGGGGAGGAGGGTTGGATCGCTAATTCCCCTATTAGGTATTAGTTCACCTGAATTTAGCAGATTCATTTGGAAATGGAGAATTTCTATCATTGGTGGACCTTTTCTATTTTTTTTCCGACTGGCATTCATGTTGATCTTTTAAATCCTACCAAAATTGGATGTTTGAAGGGCCTTTATCAGATATAATTTCGTCTTAAGCCAAAGTATTCTGGCGTAAAGTTTTATTTTCCTGTGAAATAACAGGTGCAGAAATCTTTTAATTTGAAGTCCATGCCTTTATTTTCAGTTCACACAAATGTTTCCCTCAATGTTTATTAATCATGTACACAATTTTCTATAAGTGCATAAAACGTTATTCATATAATTCAAAAACTTCCGATCTCTTTCACAAGTTAGTAGGTATATTTATTTCTTCAATATTCATAATTTTAAAATAAGTAATCGGATTTTTTAAAATCTTCTTGATGATTAAAAATTGAGTTATATTAGCATCATTAAAGGGGTTTCATAAAATGATACCAAATACTGTTTAAATTGTATTAATCTTTAGTACAATATCAAGAAAATGAATATTTGATTTAATATCTGTAAATATGTGGGAAATTATTCAGTTAACAACTTAAAAAGCCCACAAAATACATAAAAAATCTTCATAAAACGTACAGTGGTAGTTATAATACTAAAAAGATCTCAGTACCACTATCATTTTATATAATTTTTTTCCTGTTTCAAGATAATAAAATAAATATTGGACGGGGAATTTTGTTCCAACGAGACCATAAAAAGTATTCCTAACTTCTGATGTAAAAAAATTGAGCATCGTATAAACAGTACGGTTTCAAATGTATATCTACAAAATCTAAATTGGTTTATATATATATTATATACGTGTATCTATATTCTCGTGAAAGAAATAAAAAGTTGAATATGGTAGTGAAAAAAGAACAATTCGGTTATCGAATGGTTTTATATTGGTTTTGCGATCGTTGCGCATATCCCCAATGCCGATATTTTTAAGCCACGAATATGAAGGCTTTGTTTTGAAGCTTTTTGTGTTTAGATTCGAACGCTGAATAGACGTAAAATTGAAACCATTCTGTAGCCGAGGCATCCTTACTCTGACAAATACAACTCTATTGAAAAGGCTTGCTAATTGACTTTTGAATTACATTTTTAATATTCTAATTATACATTTTTTTTATTATTTCTGATATTGAACTTTAATTAAAAATATTTTTTTGTTTTAAAACAACAAAATTTTGTTTTTAGATTAATTTTGACATGATGCATTGTTCCTGCTTTTACAAAAAACTAATTGAATTTTGTTTAAGCTTCCACATTTTATCACTGTATTCCTCAAAATCTAATTCGTTTTTGAATTGCCCGTTTTTCGAGTCTGTTATTATGACTTGATTTACTTGGCGTCAAACTTCGTTGAAACGAAGAAACGTTGGCTAAAGAAGCAAGTAGCGCAACACGGCATAACATCCCAAAAACAAATAACGAAAATACTTTTGGCCGTGAAAATCTAAAATCTATCTACTTTTGTGTTCTTGATCGAATGAATCTGTGAATGAGGCGAAATCTTGGAAGTGGAATTCAACCCATTTCCCGACATCCGATCGAGCTGAAACTTGGTAGATAGACTCATTGTCAATAAAATATATATTTTGGTGGCAATCTAAGAAATGAAAGCACTTAATATACGAAATAAATATCGGCCTTACCAACTCCGGATTTTGTCCGATTTGTAGTGCGGGTGATCCCCATCACTGGGTAGGAAGGTTCAAAACTCAATCAAATCATTTTTTTGTTTTAAAAACCTTAACTTTGTCAATAGATGGTGTTTTACTTATTGATTTTTTTTAGGTAAAATTTTTGATCTTTCTAAAATAGTTGCATTTGTTGAAAATAGCTGGGTTAACTAAATTATATTGCATTCTTCGTGCTTTGATGATAAGCTACTTGTGGCAAGTACAAAATATACGGGTATTATGTTACAAATATTATTATTACTTAGGAGTTTAATATGAGGAAGGTTAGGTACTTAGTAAACATTTCTGTTTATGTGGTTGATTTATAACAACGATTTAAGATAACAACTAGCATGACGAAAGAACGTCTAACTTGAAGATCATCTTTGTAGAAAGAGATTGAATGATAACGCCTTACTGGATTACATACAGGCTCATTTTTTGCTGTCTCACTCTAACACTACTTAAACCAAATTAGCGACTTGCTAATGCCCCATTTTTTTCATACATAATTTTTTTTTTACATTAACGGAAAATAATTTTCCTCCGGGCTAATGTCGTCGGAGATGCTGTGTGGGGTGTGGGCCCTATACAGTACGCCCAGTTTTTAAGCGGTCACTTAGAGTTTCACTCAGAGATTTTGAGCTGGTCACTTAGAGTTACACCAAACTTATCAATGGAGGGCATATTCGGAAGACTGTTTCCGTTAAAGGAGACTAGATTTTCATTTCGATCCCCTTTAGACGTATATATATATTGTTACGTTGCAAAGTAGCAACATTACCCACGGTCGCCCCGTTTTACGCAAGAATAGCTTCGGCAGTTTCCGGCACTACGAGAATCAACGAGCGCACCGGCCCTTCGGGGCCCGGCAAGCATTCGCCACTCACCGGCTGCCAGCCAGCAAGACAACAGTATCCCAAGCGAGCGCCTAGCGCGCACTCGAGAACCTTAAAACTCGCAATGTATTTCATACTGTAAATTGTGCAACCAGAAGATGCTGACTACTGCCTATCCTACTACAGTGAGTAGACTGAACAATTACCCTCTTTTGTGTGCCATGTCCCGCTCTTAAAGCCCATAACGCGTGTGGAGAGATTGAGAGAAAACAGTCCCTGTTAGGTTAGGGTATTTTAATGCTATCCATGTCATGTGAAGTGTGCCCGAATGGCGATTGTATTAACCATGTCTCCTGCTATTGAATAAACCCTTTAAGCGCATACTGTGTTCTGATTGAGGAGGGAGACCCCGGAGATTTTGAGGAGAGGAGGAAGAGAAATACCCAGCGAACCACAGACACTCGCCTTGGAATTAGGAGGATCTTGCTCGCGCCGACTGTGAGCTAGCTTGTTGGCCCATTAATTACTGCATGTTCTTTCCAGGGTTGGTTTGGCTAGAGGCCGTAGGCCTGCGGTTTGCCGACACTGGCGCCGTATGCCGACCGCTGACGCTAACACTGGCTTCAACGTGAGGCTAATTTTTTTCCCCCCCTCTTCACGGTCTCACGGTCTCATTCTTCAATCAGCTATTGTTTAAACTTATAACCTATAATGTATGTTTTGTGTTATTCCTATTCCGTCTAGCATTTCAAACAAAAACACCGGCGCGTACGTAACTTCGAATCGCAATTTAAATTATCACGGGCACGATTCCTTCATTTTCGAGTCGTCACTCGACACAAACATTATCACCGGTATTCCCACGCAAGATGCTCAACCAAGAAAGTTGTCGCCGCGAATAACACAGTGTCTACAAGTGTCGACCAACTAAATTTGCTAGTTTCAAGTACAAGTTAATAGTGGAAATGAACACAAATATTTAAAACAATGATATTCAACAATCAAAATCCTGCATATGATAACCGACTAACCGCTTCGTTTCCCAAAGGTTAATTAACATATTATATTATAATAAACCAATTTCGCAAAGTGCTGGTCCGTTCTACGACATACTTTGCAGCCTAAGGAAACAAGTGGATTAAATTCCTTCTGCCATTTGACAATCGGGCATTTTTCTACTTTTGCCGTCCGTTTCTCATAAAAAAGAAACATACGACATAAATTCAAAGATGCCTAATTCGCGTTGACGTCGATTCCCTGAAAACAAACATTAAATTACAACAACTTGTTTCGACGAAAGGAATTTGACGGTTAAATACCAATAATTGGTGATAATCAAATCAGGCTACAGTCGAGCCACGTAAATAAAAAACCATTCCCCAAGACATTGTTGAATCTTCAAACAAATACTTCCACGAAAACTCGTATAAAAGAAAAAATATTTCTTTCTTTTCTAAAGAATTCCCCTTTGGAAAGCAAATGGAAATATTCCAAACAACATGTTCGTTTAAGGCGAACCTCGTCCCGTTTTTTATTCACCGGACCTTCACAAATTGGCAAATGTTTTTCAAAAACATCGGAATAAATTCTAAAAACGTGTTCCATTAAGGTGAATCCTGGCCCGTGAAATTTTCGTTTATGGACTTTTGGACTTCGAGAACTCTTCAACAAATTTCCAAAACATCTGGATTTTTTTCACAAAAATCACGTTTTTGAGGCAAATCGCTGCCCAATTTTTTTCCGTTCTTGGACTTCGAGAATCTTCAACAAATTTCCAAAACATCTGGATTTTTTTCACAAAAATCACGTTTTTGAGGCAAATCGCTGCCCAATTTTTTTCCGTTCTTGGACTTCAAGAAATCTTCAACAAATTTCCAAAACATCAGGATTTTTTCTCAAAAACACGTTTTTTGAGGCAAATCGCTGCCCAATTTTTTTCCGTTTTTGGACTTCAAGAAATCTTCAAACAAATTTCCAAAACATCTGGATTTTTTCACAAAAATCACGTTTTTGAGGCAAATCGCTGCCCAATTTTTTTCCGTTCTTGGACTTCGAGAATTCTTCAATAACATTCCAAAACATCTGGATTTTTTCACAAAAATCACGTTTTTGAGGCAAATCGCTGCCCAATTTTTTTCCGTTTTTGGACTTCAAGAAATCTTCAACAAATTTCCAAAACATCTGGATTTTTTCCCAAAAACACGTTTTTTGAGACAAATCCCTGCCCATTTCTTTTTCATTTTTGGGACTCTGAAAAATTTTTTCAATAAAATTCCAAAACGTCTGGATTTTTTCAAAAACACGTTATTTGAAGCAAACCCCTGCCCAAATTTCCAAATAATCCAAACACTTGTAAAAAACGCGTTTTTGCAAAAATACGCCTAAGTGGTCAATCTCGGGCCAATTTCTTTCCAATTGCGAGTCTAGTTCCCGCTTTTTCCAACATAAGGTCACTCTGACACGATCCTATACACCATGGAAGTTCCTCAAGTCACGCTGGGTATAATCCCGCACATTTTTACTTCAAGAAAGGAAGAACTACTACAGGCCCTGAGGAACAGAAAGATTTCTCCTAGGAATAAATCCAAAAAATGCCTGTCCCTATATGCCTCTTTCTACAACAAAAAATACATCAGGAGGTTGCAATTTCAACCGGAAGTCACCTCGGAAATCATCCCTACCCCTCCCACAGTCTCCGAAGCAAAACCCTTGGTGGTGCAAGCCCAGGAACCAACAAAAATATTGTCTGACATCTCTGGTAAACACATCGGAAATTACCATGTGAAAGACATTGCCAAAATTGGGAATACGGAATCAGTAAATTCCATCACATCAAGTACCCAGGCGTTATCAAATTGGCAAAACATGCATCTTGTTAACCCTGATCATTATTACCCCCCTGACCTCTCTGGGCCAGTCGTCAATCAGTGCGACGCGGTCTCTTTAGAAGTCTTATAATTCTTGTCATAAATGACGTGAGTTACTTGTAAATATTAAATGTAAATAATCACCTATACGGGCATTTGTAAGGTAATCCTTACACCCGAAGGCATATCAATGTCAACGGTAGCCTAACTCCTGTACACTCTTTTCTTTTTGCATAATTTTATATGTTCTTGTACATCCTGCGTGCCTTGCCTGCCGTACCACAAGAGCACCTCTTGGGGCACCGTTTTCATAACTTGTATGCATCCTCTTCCTGAAATTGATCACTTCGGGAAAGGGCCTCCTTTTCCTCCTACCATCAACGGTTCCGGAAAACTCTTGCTCCGAGACGTCGCTTTCCTTTTCACAACCCTTGCAGCATCCGCGCATTTTTTTTTCCCACCTCATCGTCTCATCTTGTCATATCACCCTTTTTTAATTGTTTTTTTGTGTCGGGTTTTTGTCGTACCAGTACGTCCCTACCCTAATGTTGTAAATAAAAATCTTAAGTGCAAGTCTGTATAATAACCATTGGTTTCAGACCATTGCCGCAGCTCGCTACTATGGTCACAGAACCATATTGTAAGAATGCCGCGACGATTTCTGTTATAAAGGAAATCCTCCCGTTTTTTTTTCTTCTTACCTTTTTTTATTCCTCCTCACCCCATCCTACACATTCATAATAATGTTGTATATGGGGATCGTCTCGAATACACCAAATGAACACACCTATCAGGTCACATTCGCTGGATTCGAAACTATTCAGGAGCAACCTCGTTGCTACTTGTGTTTTTTTTTTTCTTCTTTTTTCCAAAAATTAGAATGGCGCTCAACCCAATTGCTCTATTTTTTTTCCAGAATCGCATTTTTGTCGGATTCTGAGAAAATATTTTTTTTTTTTCTTGTTATAAAAGTGACAATACGTTTTGTCCCTTCATTAACATTGTTCCGTGTACATACAACTTCATTATGAGGTACAATATTTTATCATGACATCAGTTTCTTTTGTCCCTTATTGTACCATTATTCTTGTTTGAAGTTTAAAATCTTGGCCAGATCTTCAATAAAAATTTGTGTTTATCGCCTTTTGGCAAGTCTTGTAACGTATGCTAATATGAATTTATTAAGCTACAGCAGTGCCGTATTAATTACATCATTGCAACCCGCCGTCTGTATTGAATGGGGACCCACATTTTCGAACGTAAACTTTTGTACCATTATAGGTGTGAACCTTACAATATCCACTGCTATAGGCGCGAACCTTACAATATTTACCATTATAGGTGTGAACCTTACAATATCCACTGCTATAGGCGCGAACCTTACAATATCTACCATTATAGGTGTGAACCTTACAATATCCACTGCTATAGATGCGAATCTTATAATATCTTTGTGTTTTTACACGTCACGGGGAGTCCGTCATAACTACTCATTGTTTGCTCGTCAACACAGGGTTGTTGATCGAGAGGGTGATTTATCTCATTAAATTGTTGTAAATACCTATTGGGCTACTGTCTTTCAATACTGGGCAAAAATTTGTTGTAAATCGTTCATTCCTGTCACGTGAGACGTGAAAACGTGACAATATTCACCATGAGTCGTGCGAACGAAATAATATCTACCCCTTGTTTGTGTAACCTACCAAGTGTAGACCACACGCCTTTTATTGTTCTGTTATCAGAAAATTATTGCTTTTGCAGCAGAATACTCATTAACATGCCCATGGACTTCCTGTCACAAGAACCCAGGAACTATCCATTATCTCAAAAGGACTAATCATACGCTTCACTCATGATTATGGGGCATCGTGTCGTAGGAGTTAAGTTGATGGACACAAAAAACACCTAACTCGTTGTCTGGGAGACGAATAAGAAAACCCCCAGGTTTGTGAGACTCGAGCAAGGGTCTGTCATTTCTCGCAAACTAGTAGGAGAATAAAAAAACGACCCTCTAATCTTCTACCCAATACACGTGGAGGATTAGATTCTTTCATGTCAGTGTATTCCTTTTTGTAATGTGCCAGGATAACTGCTGTAGACCTTGTTTCACCTCCACTCAGAGGTCGAATTTCGGAAATAGCCGAATCCTCAGCAGTTTTCTTCGTTCAAATGTTCCCAATTGTCACCCTTTCCCTTCCTCGAAATTATCCGTGAATGGGGATATATGCGTTACGCACATGGCGTTTCGTTTGTCAAATGGGACAACCTTCATACACGGATCCTTTCAACTTCCTACTCCTTTCCCACTTTTCATAACTTATTTGTACTCAATGTTTTTGTTCTTCGAAAGTAGAAAAAATGCTACCGTATAGACGTGAGCATAGGTCATGGAAGACCAACTTCTTTCGAACGGGGCATTTTGTCATACGTACAAACCCTTACCCACGTGTTCTTGGAAATGTATTTAGTTTAAAAAAAAACTAAATGGGTTAAACGGAACCTTCCTTGAATACGTACCTGTAATATGTATAAGTCTGTAGTTGCATTTAGCTAACTCTCTCTCCGTCTCTCTCTCTCTCTCTACACGCCAAAGCCAATCTTTCTTAACATGCACACCTTGTTTCTCTCCAAACCTTTTCATCATTGGTCTACTAGGCAGGTAAACCTCAAGAATTTTGTTCCTAATAATAATCTTTCCCCGGATTAATAAGAAGACCCGCAGCTCTTCACCCTATCTACACCTGCGCCTCCCTTCATGCTGCCTTCACTACCGTCACGGAGGTCCCATGCCTTCAAAAAACCCTGCGTACCAAAAGCACCCGACCGCACCTAAATTAACCTAGTGTGAGTCGTGCGTGTAGTTGCGAATTGTATCATCACAAACCATCACTCAAACAAACCCGAGCACGTCAGCTCTAGGTTGGTTCAATGTTCCTGTTGCCATTGTGCAAATGTTCCTGCGGCATCTTGCAAATGTTCCTGTTGCCTTGGTGCAAACGTTCCTGCGGCATCTTGCAAATGTTGCCATTTTGCAAATGTTCCAGCTGCACCTTGCAAATGCTCTGTTGCCATCATGCCAATGCTCCTGTGCCCTTGCGCAAATAACAATACCAACAATTGTTAACACAACAATCCCACTGTATACAAACCAGTGTACCAACCACCATCACAACAACGGCTGTCATGCACACAAACCGCCTCCTCTACAAAAAGGACAAACCACCAATTACAATTCCACTCTCCAGTACCTCAATGATGTCATACTGGCCCACCCACAGGACCCGGAAGCAGCTACCTTTTTGACCTCTGTGACAGGTAGAACCCTCTCCACCACCAAGAAGCCTCATCCTGCGTTCTCTTCTTCGTGTTTCCTTTAAGGCCCTAGTGTTCCTTGAGTGTAATCTCAAACGGGCCAGGTTACTGTGACAAAAGTAACCGTGTAACTTCAGTGTAACGTCCAAACACCCCAGACATCCTACGCAAAAACCACGCTACGCAAACATAGCTCACAGACCAATGATACAATTTAGAGTCATTTTTTTTCTATTACTGCATAACCCTTGTACCTTTCTTCTGCAGTTCCTTGTTCACATTTATGTATGTCACTGCTCTTTCATGTACATTTAGTGTTAACTCTTTGTTCACCATGTTTTTTGTCTTTTGTTTTTGTTTTCTACTATTGTGTAGCTAGCAACTTTTTTTCTCTCGCTCTCTCCTCCTTTCTTAAATTTTTTTTTGTTTTTTGGCACAAGTGCTAGAAGGGTAAGAGGATTTCTTAGCCCTACTGCTCCATTACCACGTCGCTTTTTTTGCGGCGAGGGGGGAAGTGTTACGTTGCAAAGTAGCAACATTACCCACGGTCGCCCCGTTTTACGCAAGAATAGCTTCGGCAGTTTCCGGCACTACGAGAATCAACGAGCGCACCGGCCCTTCGGGGCCCGGCAAGCATTCGCCACTCACCGGCTGCCAGCCAGCAAGACAACAGTGTCCCAAGCGAGCGCCTAGCGCGCACTCGAGAACCTTAAAACTCGCAATGTATTTCATACTGTAAATTGTGCAACCAGAAGATGCTGACTACTGCCTATCCTACTACAGTGAGTAGACTGAACAATTACCCTCTTTTGTGTGCCATGTCCCGCTCTTAAAGCCCATAACGCGTGTGGAGAGATTGAGAGAAAACAGTCCCTGTTAGGTTAGGGTATTTTAATGCTATCCATGTCATGTGAAGTGTGCCCGAATGGCGATTGTATTAACCATGTCTCCTGCTATTGAATAAACCCTTTAAGCGCATACTGTGTTCTGATTGAGGAGGGAGACCCCGGAGATTTTGAGGAGAGGAGGAAGAGAAATACCCAGCGAACCACAGACACTCGCCTTGGAATTAGGAGGATCTTGCTCGCGCCGACTGTGAGCTAGCTTGTTGGCCCATTAATTACTGCATGTCCTTTCCAGGGTTGGTTTGGCTAGAGGCCGTAGGCCTGCGGTTTGCCGACACTGGCGCCGTATGCCGACCGCTGACGCTAACAATATATATATATATTTATTTTTTTTTAATTTTAAGCGACTATATAAAATAATTCTATAAGTATACAAAATGTAATGGTTATATTAGGTAAAGATATTGAATTTCTCTGTCCTCCTGACTAGGGGTTCCTGTGCCGAGGCGGACTAAAATTATTTAAATATAGTTTATTTGTCGTCTGTGTCGTTTTTAGTGTCTTCATTAAGGTGTTTTCGTTGACCTCCTTCAGCCATGTTTTTATTCTTGATTTGTACTCATTAAATTTTTTGATTAGTTTTATGTCTTGGGGAAGAATGTTATGGATTTTTCTTGCAAAATAAGTTTAGTTTCTTTGTCCGAATGTGGTTTTATAACTTGGAATATTTTTTATGTCTTTTTTATTCGATCTAGTGTGATGGATACGTGACCTAGTAGAGGATTCAGTATTTTTGAATAGCTTCAATAATATGTTTTTGGCAAATATACTTATACAAATCGAAAAATAAAATGTCGAATACGGATCTGGCGTTGGTTATTTTTTTTCATATTTACGGACCATTTCTCGAATTTTTATTTTAAAATGCGTAAGTATTTCAAATATGTTCTCTCTGTTCGCAAATATCCCTTTACATTTATTTGACTTTGAAATTCTTCTCAGAAAGTTTACTTTCTTTCGATAAGCCAATAGGGCAAACAAACCTACCCTTTACATGTATCCTACGTTTTTATATTCGTTTATTCTACACATGTATTTTGTTATTTTTTATGACTTTACTTTGATGCTCTTCAAACTTATTCCCCGGAGACCTGTTAGTTGTGTGGTTAAATTTTACTTGGTTGGACGTGACGTATGAATTCGAAAAGAAAACAATAATGTAAATTATACACAAAATTTTAAATAATAACATTGACTGTACTGAACTTCTTTCCCTAGTTAATTTTAACACACCATTAAGACGTACACGCCATACAAAACTATTCCACACACATAATTACAAGACAAATGCACCAACTAATTCGCCAATCAATCGTGCTTTTCATGTATGTTCAATAATATTGGTCTGAATTCTAATATCGACATTTTCTCCGATTCACTGCCCAAATTTAAAAAGAGCATCATGTGAATACTATAAATTGTTCAATGCGCATACATACTTACGTAGGTACATACACACATACTCACTCACACATACACTCACACCTTCCCACTACACACATCACCCGGTAATTACTTAATATGCATACCATCAATAAGACACTACAATGAAACACATAATAGGTATGTGTTTCATTGTAGTGTCTTATTGATGGTATGCATATTAATAAACATATGATATATACTTATTAATTGTAATTTTTTTTCACCTATGTAATGTACTGTTTGATTCTATTTATAAATAAACTAGCAGACTCGGCCACACGTTGATGTGGCTAACAAAACCTTTGTAACCAACGCCTTATGTTAAATCAAATACACACCACGCTGCTCGCTGCCCGCTGCCCACTACCGCCTGGCCAGATATATTATGTATTTCATCCAATTTACACAAAACCTTGACAAATTACTTAACTAAAAACCTTCCTCATGAATCACTCCATCTATTGGTGAAAACCGTATGAAAATCTGTTGCGTAGTTTAACAGATCTAAGCGCACATACAGGGTGAGCGACTTCATTTTATACTAAGTAAAGATAAATAAAAAAAAAGTTTTTTGGAATAAATCACTATCAGAAGTAAAAATTGTTTTCAAACCATAAAAAGCTTCCTGGTAATATTCCCAATATAAGTAGGTACTATAACTTATTTACCTTAGAGAAATAGGTACCAATAAAAAGATAAAATTGATTCGGATGGACTTATTTTCGTTATCTGTTTTTGGGTTGTTATGCCGTGTTGCGTTACCTCCTTCTTTAGCCAACGTTTCGGACAGCGTTGCAGTGTCCATCATCAGGGCAGATCCAGCACATCCGGTAGTTGTGTATCCGGGACTTATGTATATATTTACGTTAATTTATTTATCTATTTGTTATAGTAATAAACGATTATACTAAACAAACTAATTTCAATTGCGGGTTTGTCTGTGAGTGATTGTCACTCTCGTTCAATGAACACCAATTTATTTTGAATTTAAGTGTCATTTTCAAAATTGGAACTGATTATGTCAAGTATTTAGACAAGCGATAAAGTAATGTTTTTTTTACCAGAGAATTAGATTATTTGAAATGTGTAATTCTTTCTTTCTTTCTAAAATTTCTTACGGTTAATCCTGGCAAATAGTAATGTCATTTTCGTGATATTTCAAGGAACTGCGCTTTTCATTTAGCGTTAATTTACTAATATCAAGAAAGCGTTAATTTACTAATATACTATAGATTTGTCATTGTGTTTTCTACAAAAAATACAATTATTTTGGGTAAATATTTTTTTAATCTGTGTACTTCCACTGTCTCTATTGTTAATAGAGCCTTCCTAGAGTTCCACTGCCTCTATTGGTAAAAGAGCCCTCCTAGAGTTCCACTGCATCTGTTGCCTAGTATATGATAACGGAGAATGATAACTTTGATCTAAAAATAGTTACAATTTTAAATGAAACTTGCAATTCTTCAAAGAATTAAAAAAAACTATTGTTCTTCATTTAAAAGGTCATTATTTTAAATAGAAATATAATCTTTTGTTTCCGTAGTGCGTTCATTTCTGCTCCTTTCACTGATGGTTCGGTTTTTCATTCTCGGCCAACAAAAGCCAATTTTTGTCTAGGGCGGCCGCCGCCCCCGCCTGCCCCGTCCGCCCCCCAATCCGCCCGGAGCTTTCAGCGGCCTGCCTCATTATACGTCCCGGACTATCCGTGGGCGAACTGGGTCAGTGCAGATGTCCAGTGGAGGTGTGCTTCTCGAAATTTTAAAGATAATTTTTTTTCTTAGTTGATTGATTTTCTCGACTGATTTTTTCGCAGAAATTTAATGAACATTGTCATTAAGTGGTCATTTAGTCATTTGTAATACGTATTATTATTTAATGTATTTTAATAGAAAAACTTTATTTCTTGTATATAAACATGTAATTGATACCATTATATTATATTAAATAAATAAAAAAATTAGCACCATTTTGGTTTTGTTTACAGTTGATACTGACCATACGTTTAATGTAAATAAAGGAGTCCAAATAGTACAGACAAATAAAATAAGAATACGCCATAATAATTAAGAAGCATTAGAAGTATCAAAATCAAAGAAAAATAATTGCCAAATTTTAAACAAACAGTTAGAATTAACCAACATTCCGATTTTAAAGTTATTCCCTTTCTCCCTATGTAACCCCACCCCCACCCTCCCTTGACTCCTCCTCCAACCTCTCCCTCAACCTGTCTCTGATGTTCTCTCTCTATCTTAATATACTCTCTCTCTTTCTATTGTGTTTACCTAATAATCTTAACTCTGTACTGTAATTTAGTTTACATGTTAATTGTCCTGAGGAAGCTTGAGGTGTACTGAAACCGGTGGACAATATAAATCAAAATTGAGTGGTTTTAAACAAATAACTTGTTTCATTCTGCAATTTTTTACACAAATTTCGTCATGCCAGAGCTCACCATTATACAGGGTGTTGAGGTACGTACTTGACTTACTTTAACCAGTGATTCCTGACATTATTTGGAGTAAAAAATATATATGAAATTTTGGTCTCCGGTGACATTTTTGATTTTTTTTTTTCTACAAAAACATAAAAAATGGTAGTTGTTGAACAGTTGGAGGCGGGGTAAGGGGTTCGTCGGACACCCGGCTGAGTGACCAGTGACGACATGCGGAATAAATTTTTTTTTGTTTGATTTTGAAGAACAATTTTTTGAAAAAAAAAAAAAGTGATCAAAAAAAGTCACCGGAGACCAAAATTTCATTTACATTTTTTACTCCAAATAATGTCAGGAATCACTGGTTAAAGTAAGTCAAGTACGTCCCTTAACACCCTGTATGTATATAGAAACCTTCGCGGGCGTACTCACATCAACTCACTAAAGATTCATCGCAATCGGATGAATAGTTTAGGAAATATTTTCATAACGCCAGAGCTTATCACTATATATGGAAAACATCGCGGGCCTGCGCACAACAACTCACTTAAGTTTCATCGCAATTGGATGAATGGGGTAGGAAAAATTTCATGACGCTAGAGCTTACTAATATAAATAGAAACCATCGCGGGCATGCGCACATCAAATCCTCAAAGTTTCAACACAATCGGATGAATGGTTTAGAAACGCTTAATTTCATGATGCCAGAGCTCACTACTAGACGTAGAAACCAGAAACCATTGCAGGCATGCGCACGTCAAATCCCCAAAGTTTCATCGCAATCGGATGAATGGTTTAGCAACGCAAAAGGAATACATATACAAACCCGCAAGCAAGCAAAATATACACTGATATTTATATACACACATGAACTGGTTTTTATTTTTATGAAACTTCACTGGGATTGCTGAAGGTTCCGCCTTTTCCCCTCTCCATTCTCTTCGCTGAAACGTGACATTGCATCCAAAAACAATATTTTATTTAGTGGTACCTCCTATTTATTAATATTTGATTGACTGTGGCAAAAAAAAATATTATTTATTTTTTAAAGTTGTGCTTCGACATTTAACAATGCTGTTAGGAAAAAATTATAACATTTTACACTGATAGTGTTATAAATAAATAAAATATTTTCATAAATTGAGAATATTATACCGATGAGCTTCGATTTTCGAGCATTTTGAAACTATGTGCTGTATCATTGGACCAAATATATCTAGACAAGGCGCGTGGATCTTAAAAATGACTCCGGAACCAAAAATATTGGTTTACAAAAACGTAAATATCAAAAAGAAAGTTTTTTTTAAATTTTATAGTAATACCTCACAAGAGTATCGGCTGCTCCTGTCTGGAGCCAGTGAGACTATGGCATCCCCAATTGGGGTATGTTGTGAGGCTGAAGGTAACGAGGAGGGGAAGGAGATGGGAAAGTGCATTATTCACAGTCAAAAGATCACAAGAAGCATTGGTTTTTGCCTTTTGTTTGTCTGCGTGGAACAAATTTGTTTTCTAGCAAGTTCGCCCCAACGCCAACGTTTTGTGAATATAATTTTTATGACACATAATTGAGGCAGTTGGATGTTATGACACATAATTGGCAGATTTTAAATATTGTCTTATTTTAAGTATTGAATTTTAAATATTATTACTTTAATATTCTTCTTCTTCTTCTTCTCGAAATGAGTTATAGAAATGAACATAAAATAGTAGTGAATGTGAGTAAAGCTTGACAAAGTGTAAGATCTGGGTCAAAGATACGCATTGGACAAGAGTTTGAATTATTCGTGTATTTTATTGAATTTATAACACATTGTTGATGGATTAGTACTTACATCCCAATCCATCCGGTTATTTCAATTAATTTTACTGGTAGTAAATAAGGAGATTACAGTTTACTAAACTGGATTTATATTTAAATTTCACATTTTACTGAGTAAAATACACAGCAATACCTTTTGATAAAATTGACAGAAGCAAAGGATAAACTACGTAAAGCACATCGCGACAAGCCCGGACCGAGGTACCTACAAGAATGTTTCAAGTTTCAATTCTCGAGAATTCGTCTTTGTGCCGACTCACAGCGGAAAGTACCTAGGTCCCGGTGTTTTTTTTTTTTTTTTTTTTTTTATTGAAACATATAACAAGGTTACAAATTTTACAACATAATATATACATCAACATTTCAATCACTCTCCTAATAAAGCAGCTGCTTGTGTTTAGGAGAGGACAACTAAAAAAAATTACATTTGTTTAAATTAAAACAAAAAATATTAGTTATTCAACAAAAAACATTAGTGATTTTATGAGAAGATACCTTAGAATCATAGTTAATAAATGATTTGAAGTATTGATAAGGCAAAAAATATTTCTAAATATTCAATACATATTTCTAAATACAATATACAATAAGTTAAGTTATGAGGTGGTACTAGAATATTTTAATTTAATTTTTTTTTTATATTTTTCGTAGCTTTCTTCCGATCGTATATCAAGGGGTAATTATTTAAATAATTTTATACCCTTGAATGTATAGTGATGCTGTGCTGTTGTGGTTCGCACAAGTGTTGTCATATTACTAATATATTTTTATGGCTGTAATGTGATGTGCGTAGGCACTGTCCACGAATTGATGGTCGATAAACCATAGATAATAATATTAAGGCTAAGATTAATGCTAAAGCACTATATTCGGTTATTCTTTAATACGAATCGGTTTGCATTATAAATGCAAAAATATGCTTTGGATAAATTGAAGCATTTTCTACCGTTTCCTTTGAGTAGAATTAAAAATAAAATTGTTAAATACTTTATAAAAAATATAAGCGTAAACTACTAAAATATGTAATTTTTCCATTAGAAGTGTATGAACGCTTATAATAAACAACTTTTAAAAATATAATTTTAGGGCTAAAATTGTCTGTGACAGTTTCCATTGATTAACTTTTTGCTTTCTTATAAAATTATTCATAAAATAAATTAAAACTACTTTTATGCTAGAAATCCTGACCTCTAGACGCAGTTTGCCAAGCGATTTGTATGCCTCTTACGTAGCGATATGAATTGCACTAAAAATACATACATATTTTTGGTTTGTGGTCTCCTCTTCACAATGGAAGACGTTGCATGGTAACGTACCGACGGTCGCCGAGTTCCACGGACTATCAGGGTGACACGGAGCCGATGAAAGTTTTTTGTGTTTAGATGAAACAATGGCCAAGCGCAGCTGCGCGTACAAGCGATTTGAGGTTTTATGGGTGAACGATATTGACGACACTAATTTTGTGCGCGCGGTTTCTAATTGATAACGTTTCCTTACCTATTTGCTTTGTTTCTATTATTTATGCAATAAACAAAAAACAATCAGCCTTAAATAATCGAGGCAAATGGAGTGATTCGTCCTTTACACAGCTCACTGATAAGGAAAATTCAACAGTGTCAAATCTAAGTATGCAGTTACTCGGTCAGTTTATCGCCCCACCCTTTTATACGGACATTAATTTTGAGGGGAATTCGTTCGAGGTTTTAAGCTGTAGAATTGAGTTCATTACGCAGCGTTACGGGAGTCATCAAAGAATTCAACTTCGTTTTAGGACGTGTCTAGTTCAACATAGTTAAAAAAAAAAAATTATGTTGATCAATTACGTTTTGATTATACACTTTTTTTTACATTAGCTCCACACAGGAGGCCCTGAAGAAATAATTTCCCTCAGGGCCTATGTCATCTTTGTTAATGCTGTGGGGAGGGTCTTTTTAGGAAAGAAAGGCGAGGAAGTTTTGGGAAGGAAAAGGTAATGAGGTGGTAGGAATCAGGGGGTCAGTGTGTCCAGAAGTGACGACGGATGAATTCATCCCTTTCATTGCTCTCCAAATCCTGCTTAGAGTCCTGCTGGAGAGGTCAAAAGATTTCCCTCAACCAGTCTCTCCCGATTTGGCCTGTCACGCAGTTGGTTGTCAGACGCATCCGCCGCCAAGATCCGGACAAACCTGACCCCATGAACCCGGGCTACTCTGTTAAGTCACCAAACGTAGCGAACCACGTGTGGTGATCTATGGCAGAGGTGTTGGTTATCCAATAAATAGTTCCCGGGGCGGCGGTACCCATAACCGCCTCCCAAATAGAAAAGCATTGTATTTGTATTGAAATGAATTGATTTTTTTAATCATTTAAGAAGAAGATAGAATTAATAAATCTAAACAAACATGAAACTGAACAAGATGCAAAAAATAAAAAGATAATGGTCGCTACCGGGAATAGATCCAGGATCTCTATCTTACTTGGACAACGCCTCTAACCACACGGCCATTGTGACCTAATTTTATTATGTCATTTTTTCGATTTCGACTAATTTTTCCCACATTTTTGGCTTAGTACGTAGTTTGCCCGAATTTATTTGTAAATTAGTTAGTACCTTTTTTTGACTCGGGTATTAATTTTTTTGATTTTTATTTATACGAGTTACCTTTTGACTTTGTTTACAAAATTTAAAAATAATACTTCATTTTAAATACATTTTTAATCTCTACATTAGCTAACCAATTTAAAGGCGGGCGCAGACGAGAGACTTGTTGAATGATTGAGTTACGGAGAATGTTGCGTTACATCAGTTGTGGGCATCAAAATGCATTACAGTATATATACTCAGTGGCGGTCCTTCCCTCAGGACAATTGGTCAAAAACCTCCCAAAATTATAAGATGACAGTAAAACAATATTATTATGAAATATTAAGCAAATCAAAACAACTGGTATTATTCTAATGTATTTGAAATGCACCGCGAGAGAAAGCCGGCAGCGGCAAGCAGTGACATCTAACATCTTAAATGGAAGCTTCCTTTCCCACGCACTGCGATTGGCTGGGTCAAATTATGAAATGCCCTGGTATCATATCTTCTGTCTCTTTACGCACTACACAATAAATGAGATGGCACCATGTCCCTTTTTAAAAAGTTTTCGGATTCTGAAGACGGTTTGGGTCAGAGCCGTGAGGGAGAGAGAGCATGCTGAATATCATTCGTCTGAAAGAGATGGTTTGATAAACGTAGGTTGATTTCGCATATTTTACGCTTGTCGCATGAAATAATTTACTATATTAAACGTAATTTGACGTATGTGGGTGAATTTGACTCTCAAACTCGTGAGGTTCCTACAAATGAATATTGTTATATTATGACCTTCCACTTCTGGACCCCTAGAGACCCCACACGAGAGAGGAAAAGCAAAGCGTTGCTAAGTAATTGTTTGACGTGCGCTGTCATTTTGTTATTTGTTTAGGTTACTATGGAGATCCCTTTGATAGTTAAAATTTACTGCGCGTGTTTGATTGTTACGTTTTAATAGGTGGCACGCGAGCTGTTTGAAAAATGAATGTAACGGGAATGGGGGTTGGTTGGTGAGGGGGGGGAAGGGGCGGAGAGGGGCGGGGGAGGGAGGGGGGGGGGGGGGAGTGGCGCGTGCGAAGCCGGGGACAAAAGCTAGTTATTATATATTTGTGGGTACTACAATAATCCTGTACTTAACAGGAGTATTTACATTGCAACTAATGTAGCGCATGAATATTGTTTTTATATTTCAAATAATGAACTTATGCTGTTTAGCAAAAAGACCGGTTTGTCTTACTGCTTTCTTATGTTCACCTAAATAAAGTAATGTGTAGTGAACTATGTTCACTGGAATAGAACCGGAATAGAACTGGAATAGAAAAGAATTGTGCATTTCAGAGCTATTTAAGAAAATAATACAAGTTGAACCGGAGTTCTCCCCACGCTCTTAATACAACTGCACACAAGATAATTGCATCTATTAAGACATGGCCGGATATTGCAAACGTGCGTTTTATGCCCCTGGTTCGTTTGCACGGAACGAACTTAATTTTAATGTCCTAAAGATAAAACTAATGTAATTTATAGAACAAACATGCTTTATAGATTCATTGGAATATTGGAACTACACTAAATTATCAAAAAACTTACCAATCCTAAAGTATGTGTTATAAATGGGTAATTGAGCAGAAAGATTTCAATAAAAACATGGTTTTACGTAGGAAATCTTCTAGTTTATTTCACGACACATTTTACAATAACTTTGTTCCCGACCCGAACAAAAACACTTAAATTGGCCACTTTGACCACTCGCTAGATAATGCTAGCTGTTTACAGGAGATCCACGTTATTAAGAGAGCATGTTTTTAACTGAAATTGCCTTATTTATAACTGTACGTTTCCACACATAAACAAAACAACCACCATTGTTAAATCTAAATAATATACAGATTCCAGAAATCTGCTTTATCGTCTATCCTTAAAAACAGTGCGGCCCTATGGCCGTAGCTTGTAATCTGTAATTCAAACAGTCAAGTTACAAAATATACCGCTAGGTGGCAATAACCTTCACTTTTTGAACATACTGCCGGGCGGGGAATGAGAAAAAACAACAAGTTTTTTTTAAATTAAAAAATCAAACTACAAATTCCTAAATTTACAATAATATACTAAAATTTTACCAGATGTGTACCTATCTAAATTTAAAGGGTCCGGGAACCTAACCAACAATTAACAATAACCTAAAAATTTACAAATTTCTAAAAAATCATAAAAATTTCATAAAATATAACAACATCACAACATTAATAATAAATTTGTACAATTGACAATTCAATAATGTCTCATTGTCTCTATGGAGATTTTTCACTTCAATTATATTATTTTTTAACTAACACCAATTCACAAATAGCAATAAATTGTTAGTTCGCTGTGAACTGACTATCAGTTTATCACTGGCATGGCACTGCCAAAAACAGAGAGAACACTTCACTGGGTAGACTACTCGGCCATCTTGTCCAGGGTGGTCATCATATTTTAATAGTACATCACCATGTACTTCTGTGTGTCATCATTGGGTAGATCATCATGGGGCGGCCGTGCCCTGGTAATCAGATAGTACCATTAATTCTGCAGCAGGGATGATCAACTCGCTTTTGTTAACTGGAAGCCCCAGTGGCTTCAGACAGGATTCAGCGGTGTCAACAACACCAATACCGATGCTCCATAATTATTGTTGTGGTTTGGTTGCTTCGGTTCAGCCCTAATTACAGTTAGGCTGTGACCTTGGGAAGGTCCGTGGTTTGCCGGGTCGGGAATTTTGGATCCAAGTTTGCTTCTATTGGCATCAAACATATTTTTGTGATGGGTCTCACAAAAGTGCCTTGTGCTGTTTTGAGGGTAACCACCCTCACTACTCCATCCGGGCCTGGATGAGTAGTTAATATGCGCGCCATCTTCCACAATGCAGGAGGCAGATTGTCTTCCATCAAGATTACCAGATCGTCCTTCTTTATTGCCTTTTGGTTGCTGGCCTGCCATTTGGTCCGTTTTTGCAGCTCGGCAAGGTAATCTCGTTTCCATCTGAACCAGAAATTTTGAATTAGAGCGTTTAATTTTTGATATTTGCTTAGTCTGTTCTCCGGGAGCTCGCGGACATCCACCTCGGGAATAACCGAAGCATCCCTGCCCATGAGGAAATGGTTGGGGGTTAAAGGGAGAAGGTCGTCTACGTCATCAGACAGGGAAGTTAAGGGACGGGAGTTCAAACAAGCCTCTATCTGACAAAGCAAGGTATATAATAATTCAAACTGCAATGGGTTATTTTTAGTAATTCGATATAAATGAAACTTGGAGGGCTTGACTGCGGCTTCCCACAGCCCCCCGTGATTCGGCGCCCTAGGCGGTATAAAACTCCAAGAAATTCCCTTATCAGCTAAAAACCTATGAATTTTGTCATTGTTCAGTCTCAGACTGGCATACAGTTCTTTGAGCTTATTGGAAGCTCCTCTGAAAGTGGTTGCATTGTCAGAAAATATTTTTTCCGGCTGACCCCTACGGGCAATGAACCTCTTTAAACAATTTAAAAAGGCATCGCTTGACAAATCTGTTACGAGTTCCAAATGAACCGCTTTGGTAGAAAAACAAACAAATATGCAAAGATACGACTTAATGAGCGGAGATTTCCTCAGCGCTCCAGCCTTCGTGTCTATCGGTCCGGCAAAGTCGACCCCTGTGACAGAGAACGGTAGACTGGGAGTGATTCTCTCAACTGGAAGGTCTCCCATGATCTGCCGGCAAACCTGAGGTCGGTATCTAAAACATACAACAGTGTTTCTTCCAAATATTGGCCAATATTTCAAGCGTATTTCCGATAACAGCGCTTGGGGACCTGCATGTAAATGTTCATAATGATAATTACGTATAATAAGTTCAGTTATTTTATGTGACGGTGATAATATTATCGGGTGCCTTTGATGATGCGATAAATAAGTAGCTAATTTTAATCGTCCACTTGCGCAAATTAAAACTTCCATTAAACAGGGATTGAGAGCCTTCAATCTACTGTTTTTGTTTATTAACCCATGCTTCTTTAGGTCCTTCAATTCTCTTTTAAATGAGTATTCTTGAGATGATTTCAGTAGGCATTTTAAAGCTGCTTCCAGCTCGGAGACAGTTAAATTGCCATACTTTTTATCCTTAGGGTTACGACAATTATGTATAAATCTTAACGCTTGAGCGCTTACTCTTTTTAATTTGGTTAGCGATGAGAATTTTTCGAAAATATCCCATTCTTGAGCATCAGCTACCAATAGTACATTTTTACTTTTTATTTTCGGGGGATCCAAACATGACATATTATTCCAAATTAATCCAAGTATTTTTTCATTCTTGGAATTGTCAGTGATCATTTTTTCACAATTGCCCTGTTTGGCGATTTCACCTTGGCCCCGCCCAGATGACAATTCCAAAACATTTGATCTCCACTTCCTCAGGGTCATCCCTGCGGACAGCAAGATATCACTATTTTGTTTCTTCAATTTGAAACAAACTTCCAAGTCATCCCTTCCAGTCAATAAATCGTCCATATAAAAATCATTTTCTATGACTTGACTTGCTACTGGGAAATTAACTTGATTATCCATACCAATTTGTCGAAGACATCTCGTTGCTAGGAAAGAGGAAGGTCCCAGCCCATAGGTAACGGTCTTCAATTTGTAATGTCGTAGTTCCTCTTCTTGTGATTCGCGCCATACAATCTTCTGAAGGCTGCGATCCGCTTCGCATACGTTGATTTGACGGTACATTTTTTCGATGTCCGCAGTCATGACGTATCGATGTTTTCTGAAATGTAATAAATGGCTGTATAAGTCCTTTTGAATGACAGCTCCCACCATCAGAGCATCGTTCAGGGATATTCCGGTCGACGTCTTTGTCGAACCATCAAACACTACACGCACCTTCGTCGTGGTGCTAGCTTCTTTAATAACCGCGTGATGCGGCAAAAAATAGGATTGCTCATCCTCTCTCCATTTATCACATAACTCCATGTGACCTAGTTGTTCATATTCCCGCATAAATTGTACATATTGCAATTTCAATTCAGGATTTATTAAAAATTTCTTCTCTAAGTTCTTAAATCTTTTCTCCGCTGTGTTTAGTGAGTCACCAAGTTGACTCACACAAGGGCGGCGCGGCAGACTTACAACGTATCTACCATCGCTCTCCCTAGAGTACGTGGCGACGAAATCTGCTTCACACGCCTTCTCCTCATGATTTTGAAATCTCGCAGGATTCACTTCCTCCATTTTCCAGAATTTTTCTAATTGATTGGATAATGTGTTTATTGATAAACTACAAATTTGCGGTACTGGCCTTTTTTTATGATGAATGTTGATCGGGCCCGATATGATCCATCCTAATTCAGTCCTCTGAAGAGTAGGTCCGGTATCCAATCTCAGCCGATCATCTTGTAGTATATCCCAAAAGCTCTCAGCGCCTAACAGTATATCAATAGGTGCCGTTACGTTGAAATTTGGGTCCGCCATTTGTAATCCCGGTGGCAGCTTAATATTTTTTCTGGCCACTGTTGCTTGAGGTAGGTTTGTGGTTATTTCCTGCAATATTAGACAATTGATATTTTGGTTATAATTTGTCCTCAAGAGATTTCATTTTAATAACAACACGTTTCTTTATATGAGTAACATTGTTGTGAATGCCTAACACAGGCTTGTTTATGTTTTCACATCTTAAATTTAATTTCATTGCGAACTTTTCGCACATAAAATTGGCTTGAGTTCCAGAGTCAATCAGGACCCTTGCCTCATGCACTTTATTATTGTGATCTACCACCCCAATGATAGCAGTCGACAATAAAATTGTTTTTTCTGCCTTCGCTAAGGCTGAATGGTTTGACACTGAAACTCGTTCAGCATCCATTTGGCAGTCACCTCCGGGGTGATCTTCACCTATATTCATGGAGTCATCGCTCGGATGCATCTCCCTGTGCAATAACGTATTGTGGCTTTCGCTATCACAATGCTTGCATTTCAAATTAATTTTACAATATGGGGCCGTATGTCCTAACCTCAAACATTTGAAGCAGGCACGGTACCTCCTTATTGCGTTGGCTCTCTCTCCTGAATTTAATTTTAAAATTTTTTTACAATAATATATTTTATGTCCCTTGTCATTACAACAAATACAATTATTGTGGGTAGCAGCTAAAAATACCGATTCCTTTTTAGGATTATTGTTGCTACTATTTGCTTTCGGGTGGGTAGGAATTTTTTTCGAATCTGAATTTAACATTAATTCCAAAACTTGTGCACGCGAGGTTAAACATTTAAGAAATTCCTGTAATGTAGGTAGCTCATCCTGCAATGGGGTTTGTTCCCAATGCTTTCTAGAACTTGCATCCAATTTATTAGAAATTACGTATATAATTAAAGCATCCAATTGTTCGGTTTTCACGCTTAAATTCTGCAACGCTTTGAGATTTACATTCGTTTCATCAATCAGGTAACGCATGGCTACTGGATCCTCATGTTTCATCTCTTTAAGTTGAAACAGAGCTTGGATGTGTCTATGTACGGTAGTTCGCAAATTTGCAAACCTCTGTTGCAACAACTCAAAAGCCGATATATAATTCAGGTCTGATACCTCGAAATTGGCGATTATCTTTGCTGTATTACCCTTTAAACAGGATTGCAGATAATAAAACTTCTGTACATTGCTTAAGGCAGTATTGTTATGAACTAGTGTCTTAAATGTTTCTAGAAAATTAATCCAATTTTTTGGATAGCCGTTGAATTCTCGTAATTGGAGGCTAGGTAATTTTATTTCCAATTTGGGAGTCTCCACAGACAGAATTGCTCCCCTTTGCAGTCGCTAAAATTGAATAATATTGGTTTTCAAAATTCTCCCTTTGCAAATTATTATCGATTTCGTTGGAATCCGGAAGGCTTTCGATTTGTTCCTGGATTTCTTCGAAATCATCAATTATTTTCTCAATTCTAGCATAGCGAATTTTAATTTCGTTTACTGATAATGCATTTAATGAATCCGCAAATCTCGTAAGTTTACCTTTCAACACTCCTCGTTTGTTAATCAATGATTTTAAATTATCCATTTTTATTACGTATTTGACAATAATTCAACAATAAAAAATGCTAAAAATGTTCCTTCAAAAACAATTTCTGTGCAATAATCGCGTAAAACAACAGTAATAACCAATTCAAGCTATGAACAATGACAGAATCTTACAATAATTATCTTCTAAACAATTAACCTAAAATAAATTTGCATGACTTGCATTTTACACTGAGGGTAGTTAATTTTTTGTTTTTAAAATAAGTACATCGACACACAAAAAATAGCGCTTGTTTGAACAGGAATTCAATGAATAATTGTGACAGGATGGCAGGGATACTTATCTTTTTATCCTTCGTGGTTCATGTTTTCATCCTTCTGTTTTTTTTTATTATATAGCTCGCTGGTTCATTCCGGTAATTCCTTTGATGCCTTCATCCGCTCGTAAGGGCTATGCGGCTAGAAGGACCATGTTATAAATGGGTAATTGAGCAGAAAGATTTCAATAAAAACATGGTTTTACGTAGGAAATCTTCTAGTTTATTTCACGACACATTTTACATTAACTTTGTTCCCGACCCGAACAAAAACACTTAAATTGGCCACTTTGACCACTCGCTAGATAATGCTAGCTGTTTACAGGAGATCCACGTTATTAAGAGAGCATGTTTTTAACTGAAATTGCCTTATTTATAACTGTACGTTTCCACACATAAACAAAACAACCACCATTGTTAAATCTAAATAATATACAGATTCCAGAAATCTGCTTTATCGTCTATCCTTAAAAACAGTGCGGCCCTATGGCCGTAGCTTGTAATCTGTAATTCAAACAGTCAAGTTACAAAATATACCGCTAGGTGGCAATAACCTTCACTTTTTGAACAGTATGTTTTAGTTACCTACTCTCCGGTTGCTTCGATTTCTAGTTAGAGGCTATAGTTCTACACCTGGGGGTGAGTTTTTCTTTGTTAGTGCAGTCCAACGTCTAAATTAACTGTACAGACTTTTAATGACAATGTCCTGAGGTAAGTAAAAGTTAGAGCAGAGTTGATTACGTCGGTCTCCTCAGGGACTGTTCGGTTGCCCTATTCTACTAGTATTTTAATATTGTTATTTCCACGTGTGGTACGTAAATATTCTATTTCATTTTGCTATGCAAGGACTCGGGGGATTTCGATTAATTTAATATCCTTAACTTTGAATTAAATAACCATTTGTCATAAAGATATAAATTTATTACGGGACTATTTCGATTATTTTGGGAACATGGTGGGGACCTGCAATCCTCTCCTTACATTGATAAATATGAATAGAAACTTCGTTTCTGGATTATAACGTGAACACCTTGGCTCCAAAACTTTTTACTACACCCAACAAGTCCTTAGCAAAAATCACCGGATAACATTTAACAAATTGTTTCATATCATTTTTGAGGAAGCTGTGTGGAGAGTTGTTTTAATGAGGGCGAATCGTAATCCTTGTTGTAGGAGGGAAGAAACAAAATAAATGTGAAGACTTCATCAACTATTTTTACTATTTTTTTATTTTTTTTTTATTTATTTTAGAGAAAGTTTGAAATCAGAGAAAACATAATAATACAATAATAAAATAAGTTATTTATGCCAATTATGAACTTTCCACTGATGATAGTGAATGATGAAGTGTGAAATTGTAAGGGTGTTTTCTTATTTAATTTATTTTTTAGTTACAATGTATGAAAAAAGGGGGGGGGAGGTCTTGGCGTGGGTTGTATTTGCCTTTCTACTGCGTGGCGCGCCGGATCAAGAGGGGCTGGTTGAGAGAGACCTCTCCAGCTGGACTCTCTCTACCGCAGATGTAAGGATGAATTCATACGTAACACTTGGACACATTGACCCCCAGATTCCTACCCACGTCTCAAGCTGTTTTCCTTCCGAGATTCTCCATTCCTTAAAAAGACCCTCCACACAGCATCCCCTAAGATGGCATAAACCCTGAGAGAAATTATTTTCCGCGTATAAATATATTTTTTTTATACATTACCTCCAGACAGGAGGCCAAGAAGGAAATCTTTTTCGTTATTCTTCTCATTAAAAAAAATATTTGTCAATTCGTTTATCAATAAGGTACAGCAGAAAAGAATTTCACTCCAATCGTCTCTTATAGTTACTCAAGGGCCATCTCAGATAACTATCTCAAAGATGTACTTGATCTATTTTACAACTAAAAGCAAGCTTGTTATGAAAATAATATTTTTTATCTAGCGAAGTTTTTATAAAATGCCTCTTTCTAACAAGGCACATAAATATTTCCGAATTATGCAATATTTTAAATAATGGAAACGATGGAATACATACGGTTGTGATATGTTTTTCCGGCCAGTTTTATGTGAAATGCGTGTAAACTAACCCAAAGGTTCTTGTTGAAAGTAAACAAAATTAATCGCGTGGAGCTTAGATGGGCGATCATTCGATTTGTCCCTCACGTGTATGAAGTTAATGTAAACAATATAAAATTGTATATGTATTGCACGTAGATAGATATATATTTAAGGGGAAGATTATCTCATTATCGCCCTATTGCAAAACCCACCATTCAGAATTGAAAGTTGCTTGAAATGGCTTTAGCCGTGTTTGGTGACCAGATTTGAATAGTCAGACACTATTACACCTCCCTCTTCCCCATCTCCTTCCCCTCACCACTCCCAGCAGTCTCACAACCTAATTGGGGATGCCATAGTCTCACTGGCTCCATACAGGAGCAGTTGGGAGTTGAACTCCTGTTCGGTATTCGCATTAAAAAAATAAATTTTAAGGGTTCTTCAAAAAGTATAGTATCCAATAAAACATGATTTCTATATTGAGCCTAGAAGCCTCTCTCAGGTAGTACCCCGGAGGTAGAAAAGGCCCATAAAACCTTCTTACGGTCCGTTTGATTGCTGATTTCCTGTCCCTTTTTTCATTTTAAAAATATTATCGTGGATCATCCCGTATGGATTCAGTGGCTAGAAAAGATTTAGTATTCCTATCTTATCGTTTAGAGAAATTGTCTACGCTTCAAGATGCGTCCCATTGTGAGGGGGTAGGTATGTGAACCTTTTTAAAATTCTCTTTTACGCAAAATCTTACGCAATTTTTCCCCGAATAAACTTTATATCTCTTTATTACGGTATATCAATATATACCTACCTAGTGTAATATTTTTCCTGGTGACTAGGTTCATGATTATATTATATTAAATATTTCCTCAATAATTGCAAATCAGTTGGTGGTGTTATTTTAATAAAACAATTTTGTACCTATGCACCACTTATTTAATGAAAATTATCAACCTGTTTCGAAACCAATGGTTCCTTCATCCGGATAAATTAAAATTATCAAAAATAACAAAAGACAAACAAGTACAGACAAATAAAAACCTTCTTACAGATAAAAAAATTAATTAGTTAAGGTATCCTACATTTTAAACTAGCTGACCCGGCCACGCGTTGCTGTGGCTAATAAAACACAACGTCATCTACTGGATGGTTATCCAACCTTTATAACCACCGCCGTCTTTTAGTTTATCGCGAAGAGACAGACAGATGCCGCGGAGGACTTTAATTTATAATAGGTAGATATGGTGTGAAAAATTATAATAATGTGCATGAAATGCTTGGGTTAACTAACGTATTTAAGTTAATAAGGATTATTACTGTATCCGTCTAAATAACTTTTCAATTACCGCAATAAACGTGACCATTTTTTTAGAATATAGAATGGGTATAGTAAGCTATCCGTAAAAGATAGATAAATGCCTTCACGAACTTTTTTGTAGATCTATAAAAGGGGAATATCCCACTATGCATTGTTTTGTTATATCCCAAAAGGATTAGGCAGCGTTTTCGATGAAAGCTACCAGGCGGCTCGACTTTTTCCGACACTTCTAACAATTATCGTTATGTTTCAACCAATTTACACAAATCCTTGACAAATTATATACCTAAACCTTCCTCGCGAAACACTCTATCTATTGGTGAAAACCGCATGAAAATCCGTTCAGTTCTTTTCGAGTTTATCGCGAACAGACAGACAGACAGACGACGCGGAGGACTTTAATTTATAATGTGTAGAGAATGTGTAGAGATTATTTAATAATAGGTATAACCCATACTTAAATATTTTAAATTAATGATGCCTTTTACTAAAATGCCTAATACATATAAACTGCATAAAATCCTCACCATACCACATAACTCACCCAAAAAACACAATCGCATAATCAATTTCTGTGCCAAAAATTAAATCTTCTTTTGCCCAAAAGCACGAATCCTACCTCTTATTTTCAACACCCTCTTAAAAGAAACCACTTATTTCATCACCAAAAAACACCTCAAATGGTTACATATAGACATTTTAATACATGGTTACTACGCCAAAAAAGGGCAAGCATCACCAAGTTACTGGTTATAATCCTCACTCTTTATTTACATGTGTTAGTAATTTAGAGTTAGTAGAAATTTATTCTTACTTATTAATACTGCTTTTGTTTTACGAATGCTTATATTACCTCATATGTATAGTTATATTATTATAAGCAATAATTATCAGCCTGAAACACTCATCCACATTGAAAAAATCTTCCGAGAAAAAATACATGACGCCAACGGGACTTGAACCCGTGCCCTTCTGATTGCCGGTCAGCTGTTCTCCCAATTATATTATTTTATTTAATTAAATGAAGACAATGTCCCAGCTGAGCCAATATCTTTTCTGATTTTTCTGTCTCAGATTTTCGATTGAGTTTCGCTAATATTGTCTTTATTTAATTAAATATTATAATTTGGGATTTTACTCATAAAGTTTAAAAAAATGAAATAAATTATATTATTTTGTTGAAATTAATATTCTAGATTTAGATGCTAGCATTACTAGATATATGTATCTGATGAATTTTTGGCTCCCACAGTACCATAATCAGGACTATTGTGGTGATAACCTAATTAACCCAAAAATGATATAAAGATCTTTCTTAATTTTCTTAATTTTTGGCCATTTGGTGTAGAGCCTCTGCTTTTTTTTCCTTTAGAATCCCTAGAACGTCAGGTCCTAGGAAATTTCACCGACAAAAATGCACAAAAGATAGTACAAAATATCTGAATTACTGAAGACTGTTTTTATTACATCGATGGTAACGAGTAAATCTAGCCTAACCTAACATAACACAACCAAACCAAACTTTATTTAACCTAACCTGTTTTTGTTTTTTTTGTTTTATACATGAGCTCCACACAGGAGGCCATGAGGAAAATAATTTCCCTCAGGGCCTATGTCATCTTTGGGGATGCTGTGTGGAGGGTTTTTCAAGGAAAGGAAGGAGAGGAGAGTTCTGGGAAGGAAAAGGATTTAAGGGTTGGGTAGGAATCTGGGGTTCAGTGTGTCCTAGTAATCCGCCTCCAAGGCCTAGACAAACCTCAACCCATGAACCCGGACACCCCTGCTAAATCACCAAACGTAGCGAACCACTTGGGGTGACCTATGGCAGAGGTGTTGGTTATCCAATAAAGGTTCCCGGGGCGGCGGTATCCATTCCCGCCTCCCAAATGTTGCATCTGTTATTTAATTTATTTTCCATCGATACTTGACTATGATTTGTACCTACTAAATTATTTCAATAAAAATAAACACACTTTCAAATAATGAATGGTCAATAATTTTCCCTGCAATGTAGCTACATTTCAAAAGATTTATTCAGTAGGCATCATTTGTAAAACTATTCTAGATAAAATATTATTTATGCCACATTCATTCGTTTTGAAAAACTTCGTTTGCGTGTTTTATTTATTTAACCAGCCGCTGAATTATTGCTGCAATCAAGCTAAAAAATATGAAATTAATGAAAGCGTCGAAAAAATATATTTATGTTTTTTCCTGTTTCCTATGTTATAATATATGTTTTATGTGCACCACAAAATACCACGCCTCACCGAACTCTTTCCAAAAAGCATAGACTATGAGCCTACTCTACTGCCTACTTTATGCACCAGTCTATGCTCGTTCTGAATGCATTTGCAATGTATTTAAAGCTGTCCGGAAGGCCGCCATTGCGCTAATAAATTATTTGAAATGAGAACGCGGATAAAGCGCGGGAATTTATTCCACTTTCTACACTTTCGTTTCAGACTCACAATGCTGTACATTATTCAAATTATATTTTATATTTTTTTAAACAAATATAAAATAGAAAAAAGCAATGCGAAGGATGCGGTTATTCTAACGAATAGCTTGGAATTTGTTATTGGTATTACTGTACAAAATAGCGTTATATGAAATAAACGGATTTAAAAATTAAATTTTATTTATATTTATAATATATCAAAACATTTACATGTATTTGATACGTTAAATCACCATACGTGGCCTCCGGTTTCACGGTGACCAGTGGAATATAATTACTTTGTGAGTCTAGTGTAAATATATGGATTAATTATTTAAACATGCTGAAAATTGGAAAAATTATAATGAAAATTGAAAAAAATATAATAGAAAGTAGAAAGTAGAAAATAGAAAAGATAAAAAGACTAGAATAAGGATTAGATCATTTACGTGAATATAATTCTTTTTTCTACTTTTATATGTGTGCCTGCGTGCACACGTATGTATATGAATGTATACACACATACATATATATATTTGTACGCATACCTATGCACAATGCACACATATACATACATACACACATATGTATATTTACATATACATACAAATACAATTAAAAGTGCATGGTAGAAGAAGTCAAAGAAGATCAGCAACTTGACAGTATGGAGAAAAGCATGTACTCGTAATAAAGGCCAGTTGTCAAAATCTTTTTTTTCACGTATCGCGGGTTTGACTATAGTTAGTGCAATATTAAATTAATAAGGACGGGTTATTTTACAGAATTTGAACAATTCATCATATTTCAAAGTTAATATTCCTATTCAAGTTCTGTTATATCCAAGTATGTACTGTGAAACAACGGGCCCATGATGAATAAATAATAACAAAACTTGAATAGAACATTCACAAAACTTACTACGAAATTTGATGGCTTGTTCAAATTCTCAAAAAGAACCCCGTACTCAGTGTGTTTAAGATGTAAAAAAATAGATTTTATTACTATTGTAGTATTAAACTGAAAAATGTACCTGCATTCAAAATACTCGTAACAAGTGAAACTACATTACTACATAAAAAAAATAAAATAAAACAAGTGAAAAAGTATTAATTAGAAGTTATGCAAATAATTGTCATTTGTGAAATATATTTAACCGTCTGCGGTCTCCGGAGGGCCTTCGGAGAGGACTTCGTCAAAGCAACCATGGCAATGATTTTTTTTTTTTTTTACGTGAGCTCCACACAGGAGGCCCTGAGGAAAATAATTTCCCTCAGGGCCTATTTCATCTTTGAGGATGCTGTGTGGAGGGTTTTTTTTAAGGAAAAGGAAGGAGAGGAGAGTTCTGGGAAGGAAAAGGGTTTAAGGGGTGGGTAGGAATCTGGGGTTCAGTATGTCCTGGTCATCCGCCTCCAAGACCTAGACAAACCTCACCCCATGAACCCGGGCACCCCTGCTAAATCACCAAACGTAGCGAACCACTTGGGGTGACCTATGGCAGAGGTGTTGGTTGTCCAATAAAGGTTCCCGGGGCGATATGATGATGATATTTATTTATTTATTATATATTTAAGAAACAAACAGTACATTGGTTACAATGATAAAACAATTTACAGATATTAAATAATATTAGATAGTGGGTACCTATGATATGCTTTTTTTGTAATGTGTGTGTAGTATTGTTGAATTGGCGTAGTCTGCGCCATAAACCTCCAATGGGGCGGCGGAAAAGGCTCTGAAGTAGTGCACTCGTCCCTCCGGGAAAATTTCCGTAGCACTGCAGTGTATTGGTAGGTGGAATAATTTTCAATAAGCATTATTGTAAGTGTATTTAGTTTATGCCATTGGGATGCATTGTTATCTACCCACAGTTCATACGAGTACGTATACAGCTTATGACGTGCGGACTACTTTGAACGTTTTTTGCTGCAAAAGTGAAAATGTGTTGACTCCATACCTGCTCTATGAGGTTATCGATCTTCTTTGTCTCTTCAACAAATTATCTATCTCTTACATATTTTTTATTTAATATTTTCATTTGTATTGCATGTTTTTGTGTAATAAATTTATGAACCTAATGCCAGAAGAACCGGATTTTTTCTCTTTCATGCTCTACGTAATTAAAAACAAACTGTAAACTAACACCTCTACTATAGGTCACTCTAAGTTGTTTGATACGCTTGGTGACTTAACAGGGATGCCCAGGTTCATGGGGTGAGGATTGTCTAGGTCTTGGCGGCGGATGAGTCTACTCATCTACTGTATGGGGGGGGGCAGATTTGGAGGACTGGTTGAGGGAGACTTACCTCTCCAGCAAGACTCTCCAGCGAAGTATTTAAACGTCCGTCACTCCTGGATACACTGACCCCCATATTTGTACCGACCCCTCATACCTTAACCTTTTTTACAAAGCAAAATGCTACCCCAAAGATGACATGGGCCCTGTGGGAAATAATTTTTCTCAGGGGCTCCAGCGAAGTTAAAAGTCAAAACAACACATGCCAAAGAGGAATTTACGTATGTTAGAATAAATATTTTTTTATGGGAATCAATCTTCCTAAAAGTGAATTTCTGAAATTTAAAAACTACCTTTGGTTGAAGTGGTTTTTGCTCTGGAGCTGCGTAGTGAAGTCTGCAAATTCTATTTCCATCGTTACGATAATGGGAAACTAAATTTAGATGTGTTTTGAAGCGAGTGCTCTTGTAAATAATAAGGTAGGTACAAAAAACTAACGAGGGTGAAGGTTTCAAATCTATTTATATTGAAGTATTCAAGAGCATGTTTTTTTTTTTTACCAAAGGGCTTTTAAAATGTTTCAACTTCAATGTCGTTGTACTCGACCCAAGGAGAATGTTTAAAGAGGGAGCTACGTTACATTTTATATTGCGTAATGTTTTTAAAAAGCCTTTCATACTCTTGCTTTGCATACATTATTAGGATTTTAGCATATGTATAAGGTGTTTGCATGGATCCCCTCCGCGCCATCGCTTTCGTGTGAATCGCCTTCGTTTAAGGGCCATTAACCAGCCAGCGGCCGAGAATTCTTATTTCGTCGAAAGACGTTCTTGCGATCGTACAGAGCGGTTCAAATGAGAAAGATTAATTATTCCCTTTACCAGATTTTTTAAATGATAACTCAATATCGATTTTATTTCATTCAAAATTTGCTTTATTTATACCTACCTTCAAAAATGCTGAAAGGCGTGATGATAAAATTATTAAAATTATGTACTTTTTGGAATTATTTTTTAATCATAAGTATTTATAATTTTTTTATAATTTCTATGCAAAATAAGAATGTAAAAACAATCTTAAATATATTAGTTCATAATTTGGGAAGCGGGAATGGGTACCGCTGCCCCGGGAACCTTTATTGGATAACCAACACCTCTGCCACAGGTCACCCTAAGTGGTTCGCTACGTTTGGTGATTTAGCAGGGGTGCCTGGGTTCATGGGGTGAGGTTTGTCTAGGTCTTGGAGGCGGATGACCAGGACATACTGAACCCCAGATTCCTACCCACCCCTTAAACCCTTTTCCTTCCCAGAACTCTCCTCTCCTTCCTTTTCCTTAAAAAAAACCCTCCACACAGCATCCTCAAAGATGAAATAGGCCCTGAGGGAAATTATTTTCCTCAGGGCCTCCTGTGTGGAGCTCACGTAAAAAAAAAAAAAAATCATTGCCATGGTTGCTTTGACGAAGTCCTCTCCGAAGGCCCTCCGGAGACCGCAGACGGTTATACTGAACCCCAGATTCCTACCCACCCCTTAAGCCTCCGTAGTCCAGTGGGTAAGACTCTTGACTCACAATCCGGAGGTCGCGGGTTCGAACCTGGCATGCGCAAATAAATTTTATTTGATTAATTTGTGTTATTTCACAATTAATTAATTTAAAATAATATATAGTATATTTGCGGCATGTTCCAGAATGGAAGATACTATCAGTATCGCCCTGGTGTAAGACCACTATTCAGAATTGAAACATTGCTTGAAAATGGCTTTAGCCGTGTTTAGTGACCAGATCTGAATAGCCAGGTACTTCCCAACCTTCCACTTCCCCACCTCCTTCCCCTCCCCACTACCTTCAGCCTCACAACATACCCCAATTGGGGATGCCATAGTCTCACTGGCTCCAGACGGGAGCAGTTGAGATTCTTGTGCGGTATTCACTGTAAAAAAAGCCCTTTTCCTTCCCAGAACTCTCCTCTACTTCCTTTCCTTAAAAAACCCTCCACACAGCATCCCCAAAGATGACATAGGCCCTGAGGGAAAAATTTTCCTCAGGGCCTCCTGTGTGGAGCTCATGTAAAAAAAAAAGTTTGTAAGACCGTAAATAAATAGTCAAACTGAAGTATTTTCCGCACAAAAGACGTGTGCGGATCTTTTTTTTAATGATTTTATTTAAACTAAAATTTAAATTCTCAAACATACGTTTACTAGTTAACGCATTGATTAACAATAGATACTGTTTGATTATATGATTTGAAATGTCTGTTGTACGATACAAAATTTTGTTTGAAAATTTAACAAATCTGCCAACGACCCACGGTAAAACCTTATTGTACTAAAAATACATATTTTTATTTATTTTTTATTTAAAACATAGCTTTACTAGATAAAAGAACAGTCTTTCGAAATCAATTTATAATTTGTTGGGGAAAAGAGTCAATATGTCTAAAATTTGATTTAAAAATCACACATTTGTCTGGTTATTCCCTCTTAATCCGTGCCTCTTCAAGACTCACATTAACACACTCCTTCCTACAGCTCCTCCCGTAATGCGCCTCACACCGTCGCACAACTGGATGACAATAAATTTCTTACGGCTTTAAACTGTGCAGATAGGGGAGTTCTTCTGAGGTGTCACAGTAAACCTTTATACCTGACAGAAAACATATTATTAACCTCTTCCACTTATGAATACACCATTTTAAAAGAAGTGTATTGTAGATATGGCCAAAACCACCTCAACCCAGGCCAGGACACTGAATTGTATTTGGACTGCTCCTTTTATAAGATCGTCGTCTGTAATTTATATTACACTTTAGCCATTCTACTTTAGATTTTATTTAATTATTTATTTTTTCAGGTTCTCCATAAAACAGTAATACACCAAATTATTACGGAGAAGATTACAAAATTTAAGAGAAAAAAAGTCCAAGGGGGCAGTTTCACTATGTTGAGACGTATGTCAAAAGATAGTTACTGAACTCTCTATAGATAACATTGAAGATGTCGATGCTCAATGCAGAATCGTTAAGCAATTGAATTGCTCTGTTTAATGGGGCATTCTGAAAGGAAGAAGTTCTCGCTTTAGGAGCATAAAAAAGTGCGTGGGATCTCCCACGAGTATACGCGTTAGGGACGTATAGGTTAATATCCTTCAACATAGGTGGATTCAGTACAGTACCGGAGATCAGCTTAAAAAAAATGTTTCCCCAAAAATATTTTTCATATTTATATGTAATTGTTTCATTAAAACATAACGGCCTTACTAATGAACTAATTTTAAAATTTTACACAACTTATAAACAACCGTTTACGATACAAAGATGGTTGTTTTGAATAAAGAACTCCATCCAATTTTTTATTTTTTTTTAATGAATGTCCTTCTAACTTAAATAACTGCATTTTTATTTTTATTTTTAGAATTAGTTTTAATAGTTGAAATGATTGTCAAAGTTTTAATTATTCAAGACCCCCCGAAAACCATCATATGTGTATTGAATCGTGTGACGTCATCACTCCTTAAAACTTACTATAAGATCGGACAATCAGCTGATCAACTACCGCCATTTTGAATTCCGTTGTTCGAAGTATTCTCCCTAGAAGAAGCATTACTATTTTTTTGTGCAGTGATTTTTTAATATTTTCAATAATAGAGATAAACTAATAAGAGATACCTTCATTTTTGAAACATTGTTTAGGCCTTCATAATGTTTCAATAAACACACCAACTAAATCTCTATAAACAGTATGTAAATAAACGAATAAATTAATACGATGGCTTGTGTCATATCATGCATTCGACGTGACGGTGACGTCACGACACGTCGAACAATGACATCACCACTAAAATTTCAATAATGCTAACTTCACGGCGTATTTTTATTACGACCCTATTTTTAAAATTGACTTTTTAATAATTTAAAAAAAACTCTACGTTTAATATTATTGAATAAAACTTGTATATTCAGACTCAGCGTTTATTGGTCTACAATCTACATGAACATATTTTTTTAAAGCCATAATATTTTCACTGGAGTTTTTTATTGATATTTTGTAAAATTTTAAAAACTTTTATTTGTTAAGGGGTAAAAAAATAAGTTCTGTTTGATAAAAAAAACCTTTCTTCTAAAAACTGTTATCTCTTAAATTTCATTAAACTACACAATACACTTCCAGCTACGATTAGACAAACTGAATCAATGACTAAATTCAAACAAGATATAAAGAAATGGATTATAAGTATTGGACGTCACACTACTGCTAACATCTGTAAAATAGATTACAAATAGACAGAATTACCATCTCACGTATGTCCTTACCCTTAATAAAGAACTTTAAATAGTAAAATCCTATATGTATAATATAACTCCCTATATAGATTCGACTGGATTTTCTACTTTATTCATCTCTTCCTTCACCTATATAATGCTCTCTTTATGGTATTAACCCTCAATTTAAATCATCTTTCTGTTTGAATTATATAAATCAGTATGTATCTTACCTTAAATATTCTTATGTTATAATTAAATATTATTATGTATGATACTCATTTATGTACCTCTACGCCTGTCTCAACACAGGTATACCCTAGTGAGACAGGCATCGAATAGTGTAATGTAAACATACCTTATATAGATAAATAAATAAATAAATAAATGGCAATATTTTTCTACTCTTCTTTTCGCGTGGTTTTTAGAAATAACTTTTCAATCCATAGTTACTTTCTTGTAGGTGTTGTACAAAAATTTAGTTTTTTTGTTTTTTTTTTTTAAAACAGATTGATATTCAATTTATAATGAGAGTACGAAGCGGAATTTTTCCCACCCAGCTCATCAATAGATACCGTCTTCTTCTTTGAGGGACCTTGCAGTGTCGAGGTTTTGTAGAAGATTTCACCGTACTTACCTCACCTCGCGCATCAAATAAAATTAGTCACGCATCCAATATAATATGTAATTGACTATTTTAACCCGACCATTTTGCTTTTCGTCTGTCTATATTTTGTTTGTTCGTTTCGTTTCCGTTTTAAGATGGTGGCCGTTTTAATGGTTCAGTAAAGATTATTTATTATGAAAATACTTTGTTTTTACCACTTTTATTGTTTACAAAACCAACATGTTTCGTGAGCAACGCTCACTTCTTCAGGGCTTTTTATTGATCAATTATGATGATTTTTAATTATGATGATTTTTAGTATCAATAAAAAACACTGAAGAAGTGAGCGTTGCTCACGAAACATGTTGGTTTTTTAAACAATAAAAGTGGTAAAAACAAAGCATTTTCTTAATTTTAATCAAAATGGTGCCACAAAATAAGTTTGCTGTGTTAGAAGAAAAGATTATTTTTTCACATGTGAAATCGTCGTGTGCATTTCGACTTTTTGGACGCATTTTCTGTATTATGAAAAGTATGAAAAAGAATTTGGTCATTGAGAGGTGACAATTCATTGGGCAAATTGTATAATTCATTATTTAATATTATTAAAAAAATATTAATATGCTTTATAATTAGTTACGTATTTAAGTACGAGTACCTACCTACCTACTTACAATTTTTTTAATTATGATTTATTAAATTAGAGAAAATTAGTAACATGCTCTATTAAACGCAAGATCTACTGTTGACAGAACTCCTAGCATTAATATTTATGAGTTTGATGTGTTCAGTTTGCTTTTAAATATAATTGGACAGAAGTATTATCGTGTAAATATACTTAAATGTAAAATTAGTGTAGACATTTCAGATTTTCAGTACAGTATATGTTTCAATTAAAATATTTCCACAGTCTCCGAACAAACATTGAACGGTTTTAGTACTAAGTGTCTATAATGATTGTTCTCTATTAATAGGCTGGTTAAAATACAATTTCTAACTTCATCATTAAATAATATCTCTCGAATTACGAGTGTCTCTAACGCCATTGTTTGGCGTCGCATATTTTAAGCTAATGATCACACAAGAATTATAATTATAATTTATCTGCTCCTATTAACATAAAACTATGTTATTTGCAATAAAATATCATTCGTAATAGCCCGTAACGTGAGGGTCCCGCCACAAGTTTGTTTTTGCTCATAAAGCGTCGGATAACCCAAGCTTTTGTAGGAAAAACGGGCAAACATGTCCCTAAGGTGTCCCCAGCGCTTTGGAACCCACATTAGAAAAAGTTTTATATTACCAGCAGATGGCGCTATCTTTTGCAGATTTCCGCTTACAGATTCAATACTAACTTTGTTAACGTAAAAACCAATATACATTAGGAGGTACAAAGGAAAAAGCAGCATTCTCCAAAATGTCGTCATTTTTGGTATGTTTTTATTTGAGAAATTGTTAAACTACTCTCGCGCTAACTTTTTAGATATTTTTTTTTCAAATTATGATTGCCTCTATAGCCCTTCTATATCTTCTTTGTCGCAAAATTTATAACCACTTAAGTTGCTAGATGGAGTTTCCTGAGGAATCTTTCCACCATATTGATTATGTTGTAACTATTTGGAATAACCCACATAATGTATTATTACGACTTCTTGTTTTCTTGTTTAAAACTTAAATTGGCTTTTTAAAACTCAGTAGCTCATGTTGAAAATACAACTGCAATCTGCGTATGGTTTTTTTGGCCTTAGAAATTCCGGCAAAGTGCCCATTTTTTCATACATCTACCTCACCATAGAAAAGCCGATTTCCGATTTTTGGGTAAACAGTTATGTTATCTTTATTTTAAATAAAAAAATATTTTCAAGAATTATTATTTTTATTTACTTACTATTTATTTAGGCGTTCTTCGTTATTTTCATATAGATTAGACTACAGCTAGATTTTTCCTTGTTTGGTGTCTTCAGTTTCCATTGCAACCGAGAAAGCCTTTTTTCAAAAGTTTACATTCATCAAACAAGGAAAACGGATCAAAATGTTTCGAATTTTTTTTAAATTTTTTGTGAGTACCGTTATAAGAGCCTCAGATGCTTCCAACCGTCTGGAGTCAGTGAGACTATGGCATCCTCCAGTTGTGGTATTTTGTGAAGCTAAAGGTAGTGAAGACGAAAATAAAAGTTTTTTCGGGTGTTTAACGTTAAATTTGGGGCTTTGTGTAGCAAACGACGACGCGTGTTAATACAAATTCTTAATTGATAAATTCGTTTGGAGTGTTCTCAATGTAATTCTCTGCCCTCATGATCTTTTCATTGTCTTTATAAAAAAAATCACGAACAGTAAACTCTGGCACATCTTCTGCTCCAGGTTGTATGAAAATTTGATGTACGAGTATCAAGAGGATATTTTCTCGTTGGATCTGTGTTTTCGTGTACCTATTGCAATACCTTGTCTGTGTCCTAGAATCCTAATGCTTACGACTCTTTTCAAACCAGTAGATACGTTGTTGCTCTTTTAAATGTCTTTCCCACAACAGATAATCAAAAATAACGTTAAAACATTTCCTATACAGTTATGCAATACTCAAGTAACATAATTAATTAACCTATATTTTTTCTGGAACCCTTATCAAATTACACGCTAGTTTTCTAAGTAATCAAAGCTCATAACCTACCCTTAATGAGCATTTTGACTTTCTGCCGGAAGGTTTTCCGTTGTAGGCACTTAAATTACCCAACAATCTCGTGAGCATTAAAAAAGAGATTTCTAAAACCCTAGTAAAACATACTTTCCTTCATTTTAATCAATCTCTTAAAGTGGTTCTTTTAACAGAATTAGGTCACTGGACCTTTTTCAGCAGACTTGGTCTCAGTGAAATGTATTTTCAAACCATTCTCGTTCAGTAAGGGTCAATTTAGTGTTTTCTTCCCGGTCTGAGACTCACTATAACCATTCCTTATAAATACGTCACCTGGGGTTATTTATTACAGGTGGTAAAGTTTCAGGTGAGAAAACTGAAGACAACATCACTTAAAACTTTAAATCTTAATTCTGTTAGTTTCGCCAAGCTTTTCGTTTACTTTGCTGTATTTTTTTCTTGTATCCCGACTTTTGTATTTTATTTTCTTTCGATTTCGCTGAGATTTTACTCCCCCTAATGGTGAAGTTTCGCTCGGACTGTTTTGTTATAAATCACAAGTTGTGTTTATCAAAAATGTATCAGAAATATCTCGATTTTACGTCTCGTGGGAATTGAGCGGATTTTTTTACCCGGAAATCTAATTATCTTGGTTGGAATACCGAAACTAAGAAAAAGTTCGAAAGCAATATTTTTTTGCATGATTCAAACCTTTTACGACCTGATATTATTTTATATCTAGTGACGACTAGAATTTGAGTGCTTTGTATAAATAAGATGTTTCCTCGGTTGGTACATTTTTTTTTAAAATTAGCTCCACACAAGAGGCCCTGAGGAAAATAATTCCCCTCAGTGCTTAATGTCATCTTTGGGGATGCTGTGTGAAGGGTCTTTTTAGGAAAGGAAGGAGAAGAAGTTCTGGGAAGGAAGAGAGTATTAGGGATGGGTAGGAATCTGTGGGTCAGTGTGTCCAGGAGTGACGGACGTATGAATCCATCCATCCCACTGCGGTGCAAGGTGGTGTTTCGAGAGAGTAAGGGAGTCAAACCCTCAACCACTCTCTCCCGATCCGGTCTGCCATGCAGCTAGTGAAGAGAGGCATCCGCCGCCAAGACCCGGACAAACCTCACCCCATGAACCCGGGCACCCCTGCTAAGTCACCAAACGTAGCAAAGCACTTGGGTTGACCTATGACGGAGGTGTTGGTTATCCAATAAATGGTTCTCGGAGCGGCGGTACCTACTCGTATACCCACTTCGCAAATTGAAATAAATAATAAAAATCGTAGAATTATTCAGATTATTCGTAAATTATTCAGCAATTTACAGAAGTACATTCAAATTCTTTTCAATATAATAATCACGTTCATCACCTAATTTATAGCTAAGTGTATTTTTGCGCATCACGATAAATTATTTTTAATTTGAAAGTTATATATCACTTAGACTAAGCATATAGATGTGATTCGTGAGCCAGGTGTGATTTTCGATAGTAAGTTACAATATCAATGTCATATCAATCAAATAACAAATAAAGCAGCTAAAATACTTGATTTCAAGAAATACAAAAGATTTCACAAACACTGCAATTATCAAACAACTATACTTTGCATGTGTACGTAGCCATCTAGAGTTTGCGTCAACTGTGTGGTCTCCATTTTATGCAGTACATAGAAACAAAATTGAATCGATTCAGAAAAAATCATAAAATTCCTTTCTTATAAATCGCACAATCGATTTAATAATTATCTCGATGCAACAATTTTTTTTTCAAAATTGATACATTGAGTGTATAAAGACAATTCTCTGATGCGATGTTGCTATATAAAATCGTAAATAACATAACTGACTATCCTGAATTATTGAACAGAATAGATTTGAAAGTACCTATACGGCACACGTTCGTATGATATTTTAAAGAAAAACACTGTAAAACAAATTCAAACCAAAATGCTTGCCTTATAAGACTTTGTTCAACATATAATAACATTATGTCGATATCGATATCGATATTTCCAAACGTGACAAAAAGAAATAAAAAAACTCTGACAAAAGTGTATTAAATGAGAACAAAACTGCATAAATGTAATGATATATTATGTATAAAAATGGAATATTATAATAATGTAATATTTTTAGTTGTGAGATTACTGTTTAATTTCTAGTCACACAATAACAGTACATTGGTTTCTCAGTTAGGTAAATTATTAATGTATAAATTAATCCAATTGTAAACTGTTGATTTCCCGAAAATAAATAAATATGTCGACACAATTAGGTACAGCAATGTCTGTTGTTTTCTGAATTTCCTTAAGATTTATCTCGTAGTAAATCTTTCCAGTAAATTGTGCACGTTCTGCATCTTGGGAAAAATGAATCTGGGTCAAGTAATTCATATTTTTAAATTTTACATTGGCAGCAATACGATCTCTGGAAATCTTTGTAACTGTGTTTCAGTTTTGCAAAGAGCGGCATAAACAGTACAACGCTTCTGCAATGCGACGCTTTTTTCCCGAACAGAATGCCAAAGAAAATACCCTTAAAACACGATTTTTTTTTAATTAAGAATTTACTTTGTGAAATTCTTCCGCTTTTATTTTATTTTATGAACCAAACTGTAGGCCGGTATGGAAAGGGTGAGTTTTAAAGAGATTTTCATTCTGCGTAATTATTTTGAGGTATTTTTTTGTTACAATATAAGGTTAGGCATTCACTTAATTTATTTACGTTTCATTGAATTAATTGTTGCGTTCGCTTAATTCGATGACTGTTATCATTCGCGTAGTACATAAATATTTGTCAAATACTCACAATTATTTTTGAAATAAAACTTCTTTACGCACGCTTGACTTGTGGACTAAGCTGGTAAATGCGTAACGAGAGCGTTACGAAAAGCGAGGCGAATGGTAGTTGAGAGGGAGATATAAGTTAGTAAAGATAGAAAGAGAGAAAGTTACGTTTCGTATATTACTGTAGGGGCAAGAGAGAGAGGTGCGGGCACATATTTTATTTCTCTCTTTCTCTCATAGCCAGTTACGTTTCGTACATCTAAGACACAGTGCAGGCCTATTGTCTGTATCGCATCTGTAGGAGCAAGAGAGAGCAGTGCCCGCGCACATTTTCTTTCTCTCTTCCTATCATATAATGGAGCTAAAGAAGTTTTACTTCAATCATGTGGTCTAAACTGGCACACTCGTTTTTTTCTTATTCATTTTTTCAATATGTTTACTTTACTTGTGTATACTCGTCTATTATTATAAAATTGAATGACCTGATCCTAACATCGTTCCCTAGGACAACTGCTGATCGCTGGCATACAAACAATAGTTGACATCGAATATATTAAGAACACTTAGTCATTGTGAACTGTTACTTATTCGCGTTGGCGATATGCAGTCATGTTAGGGAGCGATGAGAAGTTACCAAAAGTTAGCCTATCAACCCTTATCGATCGACTGTGCTAGGGGACCTGATGCATCTCTCGTTCCGTATCGGTGTAGGTAAGATTCTTTGTTCATTTTATTTTTAAATCCTTTGACATCGTTTCATTAATCGAACTTCCCTACTAAGCATGAGTGTCTACTTCATAAAAGACCACCTTTGACGCAAAATTAAAGAAACTATTTATGTGCCTACATGCTTTTGCCTCCATTTTTCCACAAGTTTTTTTTTATTCTCAAACCTCCCATTGCATCTTTCTTGCAATTCTTTTCCTCTTGTTAATCCATCATTTTATAATGTTTTTGAAAACATTTGAAGATAAGAATTACATAAATATAAATAGTGGGTATAACTATAATTGTACGTGTAACAGAACTTGCCTATTAAAGCCTGATTAATTGATTATGTCCACATCCGAAACGATTTTTGTTTATTGATGTATATCAATGATTAAACACAACATTTTTTATTTATTAATATTTATTCTCAATTATTATTTTTTTTTTTACATGAGCTCCACACAGGAGGCGCTGAGGAAAATAATTTTCCTCAGGGCCTATGTCATCTTTGGGGATGCTGTGTGGAGCAGCTAATTATCAGTCTTGTTGATTTGGTGCAATGAAAATAGGCTTTACTTAGTTGTCTCAAAATGTAAAATAATCAGCTTTTCTCGAATAAAAATCGTCTATAATTACAATATTGATAACAATGCTTTTGAGACATTAACATAAATTAAACATTTAGGCACTACTTTTCAATCAAATCTTTAATTTATTCACCACATAATGGAAATCTCTAAAAAGGGCTTACACCTGTTGGAATTTGTAACTAGGCTAACTAGAAATTTCATCAATATTAAGTGTATTAAACTTTTGTATTTTGCCTTTCTTAGAAGTCAACTGGAATACAAATGACCCGTCTGGAACCCAAATTCTAATATTCATGTACAAGCTATTGAAAGAATACAAAATAAATTCTGAAAAATGGATAAAAAATATTATATTAGTTTTATTTATTTATAAATTGGCATTTCAGTAATTATGTTCAACTACAATACTCTTTTAAATGATATGAATATGCTTAAATTGTCAGACACGAGGATTTTTATTGATTGGGTATTTCTATATATAAAATATCAAATGATGTAGTTGATATTCCAGAATTGCTTGCATTGATAAGCTTTCGGATTCCATTACATAATAACAAGGGGTCAGGATTTATTTTAGTGTGTAAATTCTGATACTAACTACCATTGTTGTTCCTATTTGCCCAGAAAATTAGTCCACTCAAGCGACAGCGTGATTTTTAACTTTTTCCTCCGATTGCTCGTGATTTTTTTGTAACCATTTTGAATATTTTCCGCCGACATTAAAAAATCATACTTTAAATGGTGCCATATTGTGGCAAAAAGCGCTCCAGTGGCTAATGGAAAGAAATAATTATACCAATTTAGTGGAAATCTTCAATTTGTCAGTAAGCAAATACAAAATGTTGTTACTGATTTAATGCTTTCTTACATCTTTTGAGACATAATATTGCGTGCATGAACTTAATTTATCTACCCATCGATTTTTGATGATTTAAAATAAAATTTTATTTATGATTTTTTTCCCTTTGTTTCAGGTAAGAGACATATCTCTACGAGTAATTAGTAACTGCAAGATGCCAAGGGAAAAAGGTAATTTTTTTTCGCAATTTCTTCATTAACCTCCCAGGCTTGATTGTTCGCTTTTAGGAACAACTCATGTAAGTCTCTTAGTCATAGTTGTGTCTCCCTCACCATCACGTTGAGAAATATGATCTAAACGCTGTTAGAAAGAAAAAACACCACGCTTCATATACAAATCTGAAAGTTAACTACAAAATAATTAAAATTTACTCCAGAAACCGAAGTTTCCGACCGCAATTTGAAAAAAATTATTAAATTCGAGAACTTTTTGTTTTTACATGAAATAACCCAAAACTGATAAAAAGATAACGTTTGTAATACATTTGACCAATCAAATGTGTGAAGTGTGTTTTTAGATTTTCCTTGTCAGTAATTTTTGTTAGTAAATACGTAAGGTGAGCTATTTAAAAAAAAAGTTTTTCAAAATTTTTGTATTTAAAAAAATTATATGTTTATTTCTAATATTAACTTTTGAAAGTATATTCCATCACCTTTCAAAAACATTTTTTGGTTTTCGGATATGTTCAGAAATATTTAATTTATTTGGATTTGATTGCAGAGCTGAAATATTTTGACATTCTGACAGAATATGCCCGAGGCCTAACGAGTTAGGACAGTTTGAAAATGACCTTACAAGTCGAAACAGCTGTAACTAAAACAATAACCAAAAAACTTGCAGAACTCGATAATAACATTATCAAATTTAATTTTAATTAAATTTCTAAAAATTAAAATGGAGTTCTACGAATTAAACACAAAAACAATTAATAATTAACTAACGAGTTAATTTTTAAACTTTATTTGTCTCTAAATGTATCTCTTTTTGGGAACATTAAAATTCTTGGAACGTTCTCTCACGGTCATTTTCCACAGCCTGCGCCCTCTTCCCGGATAAATCCGAAGACTGCCCTCGAATATTTGCGGATTCTCTTGTATCTGATAATTCAGCATTTTCAAAAATCGGCTCAAAGAAATATTGGTCCCGCTCCGGAACATTCACAACTGTGAACATACATTGTTATATTTTATTAAAGGCTTTTAAAGGGAGCTCTTATTTGGTGCCCGAGAAAAATTCTATGTTTGCAGATTTTTAATAAAAAGCAGGAAAAGATTAATTTCGTTTAATAATACTTCATTTCATTCCGCTGGTGTTTTGCTTCATTTTATTTCGCTGATGACACAGACCTAATATTCCTATTACAATAGAAAATAGAAAGATAAACATTCCTGACAATATTTGAAAATCTCCTACTACCACCACAGTAAGCGGAAATCGTGGAGGAGGATTTAGCCAGCCGAGGAATTGACACCTGGGTGGGACCCAAACGCCAACTCAGCCACTGGCCGGACATGTTATGTTGTACTATGTTTTCTAAGTTCTTTTTATTATTTTTTTTTTTTTACATTAACTCCACACAGGATGCCCTTAGGAAAATGATTTCCCTCAGGGCCTATGTCATCTGGGATGCTGTGTGGAGGGTCTTTTTGAGGAGAGGAAGGAATGAACATTGGTCTTGAAGAGACCCATGTTGTAGGAAGGAGGAAACACAGAGGCCGGCAAATCATTCCACAGCCGAGCTGTTGAACGCAAGAACGAGTCGAAGAAACGACCCGTTCTCATGTGACAAATGTCAACCGTGTACAAATGTTGGGCACGCGTTTGGCGTGTTTCCCGACTATGCACCGGTGCCGAAGGGATCACAATGATGCTAGTTCCTCGGAGCATCTTCTATTGTAATACCGGTAGAACAAGGATATCATTCCCACTTGACGCCTGTGCTCTAAAGATTGCAATCCGTCTGTTAAGATGGGAGAATATATTAAACGGACCGCCTGTTTCTGCACAGAGTCGAGGGTAATTTTCTGATATTTTGGAACTCCAGACCAGAGGTGGCTGCCAAATTCAACCTTGGGGCGCACTTGTGATTTGTACAAGGTTAGCAGTTATATACTATTAAAGTATCTGCGGGCCCTGTACAGTACGCCCAGTTTTTAGAAGGCTAACTTTACTCTGGCTTCGATGGAGCCCCCATACCTGAGCTGGTCATTTAGGGTTACACCAAGCATTTCAATGGAGGGCCTGTTCGGAAGATTGCTTCCGTTGAAAGATACTAGATTTAGCTTTTGCATCTCCCATTGACCCGGGAAATATGCTTATTTTGAGAATGTTTACTTTCTTTTGGAACGGTTAAGTTACTACCCTCGTGTAAATATGAGCATATAAACTCGTAAAGTTTACTGGATTATTTGGATAAGCAATGAAATAAGTCGTAATAAAAGTATGACGTAATTTTTACGAGCATTATCTAGTGTAGGTATATCTACAAGGTAGTGCAAAAGTGCTTGTATGTTAAAATCTCCCCCGAAGGCGGAAGAACTAACAATTTATTTATTTATTGGAGAACACAGAATGGTAATAAAGTTTAACAGTTCACTTTCAGTTCAATTTCAGCTTTCATTGTGGTTCTACTGCCTTCCCTGATCTGATGGTACCTAAGTGTATTTTTAATTATTTTTTTAAAACTTTATATACCCGTAACTTCATGTGGTCTAATATAAACATTTTAATTTCTCATATTTTATACGGTGACCTGACAACTCAGCAATGTGCAGTTTCATCTTATATGACTTTTGACAATTGTTTAACTCATTATTGTTCTCATTCCTTAAAAATGTCTGTGTTTATTTAATTTGTTATACTTCAGATCTATTTCGTTGCTTTAATATGGATTATTTGAAGTTCGTTAAGCTACTCGTACCTACATTACCAAGAGATTGAGAATACCAGATCAGCGGTCTATTTCGGTGTTAAATATTCTGATCTAGGAGATATTTTTATTGGTATATATATGTTTTTTTTTTTCATTGGAATATTTTTATTTTATCTGTATAAACATTGTAATTATAATAAAACAAATAATATTATATAAACATTGTAATTAAATAAATGTGGTTAGCTGGAAGAAATGGGGTCTACCCATAAGCTACACCTTTTGTAATTTTTATTTTACAATAAATATTTTTTGATTTGATTTTGGATTTGATTTGATATATTTCAACTTCAGGGCCCGCAACCCGAATTTCTATCGATTTTTTTTTTTTTTTTTTTTTTAACATGAATTCCACACAGGAGGCCCTGAGGAAAATAATTTCCCTCAGGGCCTATGTCATCTTTGAGGATGCTGTGTGGAGGTTTTTTTTTAAGGAAAGGGAGGAGAGGAGAGTTCTGGGAAGGAAAAGGGTTTAAGGGGTGGGTAGGAATCTGGGGTTCAGTATGTCCTGGTCATCCGCCTCCAAGACCTAGACAAACCTCACCCCATGAGCCCGGGCACCCCTGCTAAATCACCAAACGTAGCGAACCACTTGGGGTGACCTATGACAGAGGTGTTGGTTATCCAATAAAGGTACATATCTCGTACATATCTCCCTTAATCACCATAAGTTTTAAAGCTATTAAAAATATATGTTATTCTCGAAGATAATATCTAGACATTGCCCGCGCCGAAACGCAAATTATATAAAATTCCCTCGATTGAAAAAAATCGCAAAGTATGCTCCAAAAATTATTATAAACACATTTGTTTCAGTTATTTTACAATTTGTCAATTTTTTAGATACAAATAGTCGTGGATAATTTATGCAATTTTGTTTTTATTTTTATGTTAGACTTCTTATCATTTTTACCAATTTATTTTAATTCATAATATATGCTTTTGTTGTTACTTTTTTTTTCATTATATTACATTTTCATTATGGTTTTAGTTTTAAATAGTACTGTGTTACTTAACTCACAAACAAATAATGTAAAAGCCCATGAGGGCATGCAATAAATAAATAAATAAATAAGTATGAATACTTCAGAATAAATTATTAATGAATGCATGATGTTTGAAGTCATTGAATAACAAATCTACAGTAATTTTATTCCGAGACTGATGAAATTTTGCACATTTGACCTTCAAAACAAGAGGAAGGTGACTGACTGTATGAGATTTCGATATACACACAATCATCTTTTCCTACCCCTTAAACCGTAATTATGATATTTCATGATGAAATTTTGCACACTTTACGTAAAAAATAAGAGAGTACTGTCTAAATCTGATTTTGAAAAACTCTGTGTAAAGCCCGAGATGGCCGTGGACTTAAGCTTAAAAATAACATTATTTGTCAAATGAGCATAATTCGAATGGATATCTTATTTGTCTCCCACGAATATAAATTTCACAGCACTGATATAAAAGTCCTTTCTCCAGTTTCGAATGTAATTCCCATTTGGATACGGCCTGAAAATAATATTTTCCTACTTCCAATATTTTTCTGCGATATTTTTGTTTTTCGTTTACGTGATTTCTTCTTCAATATTTTTCCATAATATAAAGAATAGGTTTCTGATCTAATGCGGATTCCATTGCTATTTATATCATGTTATATTTATTAAATAGACAACATTGAACAAACATGACACACATTTATATATAATATATATTAAGATTATGTAAACTGGGTTTACATTTTTTGCATAATTAAATTTATTATTTTTATTTGTACATGTTTGTACAGCCAAATTAAACCCAATTATGGATTTCCTCCTTGTGACTTTGCCTCTGATTAAACAGCATAATAAAAAGTTTCAAATAATAATATTTATAATAAAGTATGGGACCAAAAATTTTATAAAAGAAAAGATTTTTTTAATATTTTTTTTTTATTAGCAAAGTTTTTTTTGGTACATTTACATAAAGGTAAATACATAATAACAAAAAATATAAGTAACAAAAAAAATCCCACAAAGGCGAAGCCTGTGTGTGTGTATATTATATTATGAGATAACAGTGGTAGTTAAAATAAAATTATTAAAAAAAAAAAAAAAAAAAAAAATATATATATATATATATATATATATATATATATATTCATGTTGATCACTGCAGACACTATATATATATATATATATATATATATATATATATATATATATATATATATATATATATAGTGTCTGCAGTGATCAACATGAATGATTTCATTTTTTTTTTTTAAATTTAAAAATATATGTAAGTACACACATTTACACCCATACTTAAAGTATATAAAACTAAAATTTACAAAAAACATAAAAATATCAATACATTGGTAACCGTAAGAAGCCAGGTTGTACGTATAAATCAAATCATAACAGAATTATAAGTATACCTACATGATAGAAACACAAGAAAAATAGACACATAACATATTCTTTTAGAAGTTGTAATTTATTAAAATTAGCACAATGAAGTAACTTCAAATCCTGAGTAGAAATCCGTGTAAAAAAAAACGTCAAGCAAAAATTCTCATTTGAAATTCTAACTCAACTATTGTTCATTTATAATTTATAGCACCTAACATTAAATATAAGGGTAATTAACTTTGATGGTAGGTAAATTTAATTCATGTTGGTACATTTAACCGGAATCTTCAATTAGTAAACAAATTATTCACTTAGTTGGATTTATGAATATTTTAATGGAAGTGCAAGTTGGAAGTTATAAAACAACTCTTGCAATATTTAATTTAATAACAAAAATGTATATTGTTCATTGCATAATATTTATCTATTTTGAAGAACTGAAGAAAAAATGATTTCGGAAAAATTAACTATAGCACAGACATAACACAAATACGTGCAAGGAAATCAGGCTACAAAAAAAGGACAAAGCTAATACGCAGAATAGTTTACTCTACAATGTAATGAAGTTTTATAACACGCTACCAGAAACGTTATAGTCCGCACCAATTGGAAGGTTCAAGAAGTATTGTAGGACCTACATCAAATTGGAAAAAATATAGTATGCAATACGTAATGTTATAATTAATTAGCAATTTGTACCTAAACTTTAATGTACAAATTACGAAAATAAAATTAATAAATAAAAGCCATAAAATTTTATTTAAAAATCTAAGGAATGTGGTAAATAAAAATAATTTGAAGAGAGATGCTACGCAGTATGTCATTCTCGAATCGAATATGTAATTACAGAATGGGGGTATGCTACATATAAGTATACTCGTATGCATAACCTGAATTCAATTAAAAGATGAATCCTAAAGACCTTACTGAAAGTATCCATTATAACGCCCTCGATTGAAATTTTCAATAGCTTTGACGTACGAAATATACAACGAATATACCAAAAATATATGATTGAAATTTAAAAAAAATACTGAATCCTCTACTAAACCGTGTATCCAGCACATCAGATCGAATAAAAATGACATAAAAAACATTCCTTGTTATAAAACCGCATTCGGACAAAAGAACTGCACTTACGAGTATTTGACAACAAAACTTCATAAAATCCTTCCCCTAGACATATAACTTTAAAAACATTTAATGAGTTGAAATCTAGAATAAAAATCTGACTGAAAGTGGTTATCGAAAACACCATAAAAATATTAACAACGACGTGGAATACAAATAAACTAGAATGAAATAACTGTAGTCCACGTCAGTACATGACCCTCTGAGTGAGGAGGCCTAAAAAAACTATTGTATTTTGTATGTATTTATATTTTATATTTTACGCAGTCGCTAAAATAAATAAAATGAAAACTATAAACAACAAGATTTAAAACGCTGAAATCTTCATTAAGCATACGAGTACTTGTTCTGAAAAGAAGTAAAATGGTATTTGTGTCACGTTGTGAGTGTCAAACTAGCTCGACTGCTAGCAGAGATCTCGCTAGAATAGATATTATGTTATATTGTAATACTCCAAGGTTAATTCTCTGTGAATTTTTACTAAAGAGATATAAACTATATATGCACGCAACATTATTCGGAAAGGAAATATGTATTACAATGGGAAAAATATGCACAAATAATATATTTAGGTAATTCATCTTATACATAGGTACATTATTTGTTACATTTTTTATTGGCTTTTTTCTGGTCCAAAACATGTATATTTTGGAAATACAATATTTCATTCAATATCGCCGCCCAAGTTTTTCACGTGAAATGAATACCTCACTCACAGGCTGTCTGTTGTGACTGTCGCTCACCGCTTGTGGGAAAAATCACAAATCTACGATCTCAAATGACGATATCCTCTATGACCCCAACAGAATTCACCCCCGGTGTATTTTCGCTGGAAATTTCAACTCTCTTATTTTTCTGACAGACTTTATGGCGGTAATATTTTTCTCAATATTTCAATTTCGAATTAATTTTGGGTTTTATTCATAAGGTGCACTATTATCTTTGCTTGTGACATACAGCTAAACTAGAAAATATCTGATATAAATCATTGCCATATACTACAGTCAAATATTAGTAAGTTTAAAGACTGGTGCTTTCAAAATAATCTATTCTTAAATGTAGAAAAGTGCAAAACCTTGACTTTCTTCAGAAATAAAAAACCCGATTTTATTCGAACATTCCATCAATGACACAGCTTTAGAAAGAGTAACGGAAATGCGAAATCTTGGAATTATTTTGGATGAAATACTAAGTTTCGCCAATCATATCCACCAAATTATGAACAAAGGTATGAATACACTAGGCTTCGTATTAAGAACAACAAAAAACTTTAATTCCATACAAGCCATTTAACTATTATATGTATCTCTAGTTAGAAGCCAAATTGAATAGAACTCGATAGTTTGGTTTCTATCTTACAAAATTCACGTTAGATAATAACATTGAGCGAATACAAAAAAAAATACTGCGTTTTATAAATTTTAAATTAAATATCCCACTAGAAGACTTAAAATATAATATATTACTAAATATTCTAAAAATACACACACTAGAAGACAGCCATAAAATAAACGACTTAACATTTTTATTCAAAAAACTTAACTCTAAATTCGACTGTTGCAAACTCCTGCAACTCATAAACTTACGAATACCGACAGTAACTACATGACAAAATACACTATTCTACTGCAGCATTCATAAACGAAACTATATTGCCCACTCTCCCATACAACGATTTCACACAATTTAACGAATTTAACCATAAAAAGAATCTAATCTACACCTATATGAAATCAGAGTCCCCGATAGCAATTTGGAGAAAAGTGTGTAAAATGTCAAGATTTTTTAAATTTATTATTTTTTTGTGAAATGACGTAAATATGAGTTGATAAAAACGTTTATTATTCATTTGTGTGTTTTCCTATTTAATCATTATCAGTAATTTTAACTCGAAGAAACGCAAGGTGAAAACTTTTTTTTATTTGAATTAAACAATATATATTTCTAATAATAACATTTGAAAGCATATTCTATCACATTTCAAAATCAGTTTTTATATCAAAACAATCAGAAATATTCCATTTATTTGGATTTTATTGCAAAGCGGAAATTTCCTGACCTTCCGACAGAATACGTCTGAAATCTGAGGGGTTAAAGGTTTCTATAAAATACATCAGCACACTTTCGCCAAACTCAAAAACTACACAAATTACTCTGTAAAAAATTCCTACATCACCCGACAAACTCGCAAAATTCTCACGTGCAACTGACACATACTCGTAGCAATGTTGACAGCCGTCACTCCAAAGTTTTTAAAAATCACTTATATTTTTTGACTGTTGATAGAGTATATGTTATGTAGAGCTATACATTGTGAAATTTTCTGGTAAGAATACTGCTACAGCAATCAGCACGTTTAAAAATGATGAATATACGAGTATTACATGGTGATTATTCTCCCAGAGGCTACTAAAAGGCCTTAATGCGCACAGGGCGTAATTTATTCGATATGTAAAGAAGTTTTCTGATCTGTTAAAATCAGGCATCCCTTGTATATCTAAAATGGCAATCTGTAAACTCGACGTAACCGTCAATCAATTTTCAAAATCATGTTATTACTTCATTTACTGGATCATTACCGTTTTAAAATTCACCTAAGTTACTCTGCAGACTTATTTCCTTTCGCTTGGTGAACGTTTTCCGAGAGCGAGGGTTTATTGGATGGCACATCCCTCCCCTGCGTAGATAATGAAACATAGAGGATTTGTTATTTGTTGTTATATTTTCTTACATAAAAAGTATTTGGAATGAGAGAATATCTAGGGAAAATCACAAATTTATATAAAATCATTTTTTTATTATTTTCTACCGAGTTCATTCAAAGGGGGCATAGGGTAATGTTTCCAAAGAGGAAAATTCCTGGTAAGAGTCCACCATTCGGAATCGAAGCTTTGACTGAAAATCGACAATTAGCTATTTAGCAACTAGATCAGAATAGTTTGGCATCTATCAACCTTCATTTTTGTCCCTTTCTTCCCCTTTCCCTTTTTTTGCCTTGATATTTTCAAATTCTCAAATAATAACTGCGAAACGGTTTTATTAATAAAATGTTATGTACTTCATCTCGTACAATATGCTGTTTTTAATTTTTTTGATTATTTATTAACCAACTAGCAGACCCGGCCACACGTTGCTGTGGCTAACGAAACACAACGCCATTACCCAACATTTATAAAATCCACACCACCCGCTTGCCAGCTGCCCGCTGCCCGCTGCCTGCATTGAATATTTGAAATTTTCAGCTTTTCTCTACTATAATAAGCATGTATTATACATATAAACCTTCCTCTTGAATCACTCTATCTATTGGTGAAATTCGCATGAAAATCCGTTGCGTAGTTTAAAAGATCTAAGCGCACATACATTTTGAGCGACTTCATTTTATACTTTGTAATGATGATAGATAGAAAAATACAGTTTCTTTTTTGTTGTTGGTATAAATCACCTCACTAGCTAGGTTGTGCCAATTTCGAGAAGCAATAATAATTTTTAAGATTCTGCGCATTTATCTCAATTTTAATTTTTAATTAAATGAAGACAATATTAGCGAAACTCAATCAAAAATCTGGAGACAGAAAAAGATATCGGCACCTCTGGGACTCGAACCCAGGACCTTCTGATTACATGCATCATTACGTGCGTTAAGAACATGAAGATAATGTTGGTGGTTCTTAGTCGAAGTATGATACAGTTAAAAGTGACCGAATTGGATATAGACACTTTAGCTCAGTTGGTAGAGCTGTTGCCATGTAAGCAGAAGATCTTGGGTTCGAGTCCCAGAGGTGCCAATATCTTTTTCTGTCTCCAGATTTTCGATTGAGTTTCGCTAATATTGTCTTCATTTAATTAAATATTACTATCTGAGGTTTTACTCCTATAGTTAAAAAAATTCATTATTTAAAAATAAAAATAAATAAATCAATTATAATTGATTGAAATTAGCGAAATGTTAACTCTAATTTTAACTCATAGACCGTTTTGCATTTCATCATTCTCTAAATTTGTTTTTTTCGTTTCGATTCCGGCTGAAAATGGTAGCCGTTTTAACCTATTTTGCTCCGCAGTAACCGATAGGCCCCGTAAAGAAAACCCTTTTCTGCTTAATAAAAAGTATACACTGACATCTGGTACAACAGTACAATTAACAAAAAACATAATTTTGCAAAAAGCAAGTGAGTTTTTGCGAAAATCACCTGACATTTAGCATCAACACACGAAGGATTAATGATTCAATAAATACTATTTTTTTCACATGCAATAAATCGTCGAATTTTTGTGTTTATTTTTATGTGCGTATGTATTTAAGTGTATTTAAGGAACGTAGGTATTTTAGGTAGGTATTTAAGGAACGACTTCGAGTTCTTCTGATTTCAAATCAAATCTTGGTTTTAATTTATAAATAAGACAAAATTATATACACAATTTTTTTGGTCGCAAGGTCTATCACTTACAGAACACAGAACTACGTACAGGAAAGTTATATTATATACCTACGATAAGACATATGTTTATATGCTAATATTATTTCTTTATCTCACTTATTTATCATTTTGCTTCATCCTGCAATCTGGTAAAAGAGATATTTTATCACTCCCCTCATCTAATCTCATAATATTTCGTATTATATTATATCCCCCTGATTTCGAGTTTTCCGATTAACGTCCCCACTAACTTACCTCCGGCACGGTTCAGCCCTCCGTCAACAGAGCTTAAAAATATTTGATAAAAATATTTTTTGAAACTTTTCGGTTCTCTGATTTCATTTAAATTGTGGCGTTTCTTATATTTACGACAGGCCCCGTTTTGGATTTTATTAATTATTTTTTCATTCCAGGTATAAAATATAAATTATGCATATAACCACTAAATATCCACTTCCATTCCAGAAGCGGAAGCGGTTTTTTAATGGCTAAATTGATCATGGCGAGAGCCTTTACTATGCCTTTTCACGAAAACTGCTCTGTAAGAATTATCCATTGGGGTATTTTCTCTGTTTTATTATTTTTTAATAATACGGAAAAAATTAATCGAAAATAATATTTTCGTTACTTGTTTTTGGGGTGTTATGCCGTGTTGCGCTGCCTCCTTCCTTAGCCAACGTTTCGAACAGCGTTGCAACGTCCATCATCAGTGCAGATCCTGTAGATGTGTAATTTTTAGTGGTGAAATGTGTGCTTATTTACTTGGAAGCGATACCGTGTCGCCAGCTCCACTATGGTCACCGGTACAAAATAACCGCGACAAGCAGTGACGTCATTGCCGCGGAGCGGAACAGCAAGTTCACTAAATCGTGGTTCTTATGCTAGTCTGGGGCAGAGAAAAAATAAAGAAAATACTTTTGGCCGTGAAAATTTAAAAACGTATCGAAAATAATATTGTTAATTCTAGTATTGAATGAGATTGAAAAAATGATTTTAAAATAAAAGGTTTCAGTGGCCGAATTGGTAAAGGCGCTTGTTCCGGTAAGACGTTCCTTTACATATTAGGTTTAGATTTTTTAGTATTATCTTCTTCTTCAATAAAAAAATAAATTTCGCTAGTATTTGAACATCTACATATATACTTTCACATAAAGATAAACATAAATAATTTATACGTAACGAAACCTAGGCTATGAAACCGTTGTTGATATAGTTTATTTTTCCGTAATATTAAATAATGTGCGACACTTTAGGAAGCTGTCCTTTTTAACAAAATATTCTTCTCTGACGGAATAAATTGACAAAAACGCTTTTTATTATCCAAATATCGTTTTTTTTATGCGTGGAAAACAAATATCACGTCAAATTTTATTTTATGGGCAAACGTAAGATTTTATATGATTTTTTTATGTTATGAAATGGTGTTTTAGGCCGGACGCCGTCCCCCCCAAGGAGAATCTAGCGAATTGTATTAGAACGTCTCTTTTGAATACCATAATGCATTTAAAAAACAATTTATTGTCAAGTTTTTTTTTGTAGGGATGAGTAATTATTTAGACACACCGTAAAATCTTCTTTTGAAGTGAAAACTTCTTTAGCACCATTTTGTCGTGAAACTCGATGAATCGAAAAATAGCGACACTAAAAAGAGACAAACACATACATAATTATACACATATATAACACATATATATTAAATAGGACTTAGCCTGCGAGAGAATGAGAAAGTATAATCGTTCTCCTCTTTGTGCGGTGCTTTGTAACCTATCGGTCTCCTCTTTGTGCGGTTCTTCCAGGCCTCCCCAATTTTGTCTACTTTAGTTTTCTGAAGGTTTCACTTCTACTGCGTGTGAATTAAAAACTATATTTTTTTAAATGAAAACTTCTTTAACATCGTTGTGATTTGAAACTCGATGAAACGAAAAAGCGTCATTAAAAAGAGACAAACACATACATCTCTAGGATTTAGTCTGCGAGAAAATGAGATATGTAGAATAATCTTTCTCCTCTTTGTGTGGTGCTTCGTAGCCTTCCCACTCTTGTCTACTTTATTTTTCAGAAGGTTTCACTCTACCGCGTGTGAACTGCGCACTTTCGATTCTAACAAATTAATATAGTTCGATACGATTAAATGTTAAACTTTATTGGTTCCGTCCAAACAAAGCCCGCACAACGCGCCGAGCTATTCTCAACTAGTAAGTGGCAAAACGAAGTGTATGGGCCCTCACATAAATATTTAAGTATTTATTAACTTACTTGCTAGTTGAGAACGGCTCAGCATGTTTTGCGGACGTCTTGTGCACTGGACCGTTGGTTGATAATAATATACACCTGTAGCTATTGTATTCCAAAGAAAAATTTTGTGGTTTATGATAACTGTTTTTTTAACATTGTTTCCATGTAAAATAAAACAACAGCTTTGTGAACACCGCTTTTATTTTTTATACTTATTGCCGAACGTTTCATCCGGTTAGAATAATATTCTAATGAAATTTGTTTCAACATGTGTTATTTAGTTACAATTTTATTTTAAAGTATAATGTCACATCACAAAGTTTCTTTTTTATGTGAATACCGTATGAGAGTCCTACTGCTCCAGAATGTAACCAGTGAGACTATGTTCACAATTGGGATATTTTCTAAGGCTGAAAGTAGTGGAGAGGGAAAGGAGATGGGGGAGAGGAAGGTGGAGATTTGGTGAAGATCTGATCACCAAACACGGCTAAAGCCATTTCAAGCAATATTTTAATTCTGAATTGTGGTCTTACAGCTGGGTGATACCGACAGTAACTTCGGACAGAAAAATCAGAAAAAATTCTGACTTTTCCATCTCCAGATTTTCGATTGAGTTTCATAAAATTTCTGCATTTAATTAAACAAATTAATCGATTAAAATTTATTTGCCCTCGCCTGGATTTGAGCTCGCAACATTTGGGTTGCTAGTCGGGAGCCTTAGCCCGTTGGCTTACGTATCTGTTTCATTTGAAAAAAAAATTCTTTTCAATGTTGATAGTAGCAAGTATATCTATTATATTGTTCTTAGTATATAGTTCTTTGCATATTATATTATGTAAATGCCCTATAACAGTAGTTAAAAGATAAATATTGTTTTTGTACTTATTAACCAAGGTTATCTTGTGAACTAAATAGAAGATATTAACATTTATTCATGTACCTATACTTGGTTCTTACGATATATTATACTCACTTATGTGAGAAGATCTGTAATCCAGTTATAAAAACATATGGAAAGCTAACGTTTCTTAAATAAAAAGTAGAGAGGGAAAACTTTCACAAAATAAAAACACTCAACTTATATCAGCAAGATCGAACTTTTACATAACATAATAATTAAACTGCTGTGAACATCACTGCAGCGGTTGAGATAAATAAATTTATTTTATATCTCCCACGCGTATATTTATTAGGAACGTATAAGTTAACGTTTTTTAACACACGTGGGTTACGTATAGCTGCAGAAATTAAAATTGGTTAATAAAAATTTTGGAAAATTATACATTAAAACAAGGAAATTTGTTTAAGATGTTTACACAAATTTCCTTGCATCATCACACCTGAATTACTGCACGAGTGTAATATTAACAAAATCTGAGCAATAAAATAATTTCCTCCATTCCTCTGTTCTGAAATAATTCAGAACAGAGGAATGAGATCCATATTGTGCTACAGCAAATATACTACGATAAAAACAATGCAACGCCAACTCAATATATTACATAAGTATGTGGTAGCGATTAGTCCACAATATCATAGAATTTATTTATAAGTTAAAAAATAAAATGTTACCAGATCACGTGTTGGATAATTTAGTATTAATAGTACGGTTCATTGCTGCTATCCTACGAGAAACTGCAACGATTTTAGGCTTCCCAAAACAAATTTTATCAGGAACACAAAACAATATATATTATGTGGCGATATGCGTAGATTACAAGGTGTGTAGTAGATACTTACCGCGGTTAGTGACACAGCCTGACACGTACTATATTTTTAAAATCAATTCGAAATATATCAATCACTTTCGCATGTTGGTTGTCAGGAAAATAAACAGCTTCGGTAACCAACAAGGGAACCTTGGTAAAACAATCAACACAGTTCGGTGTATTTTTTAACGCGATATTGTTTTTCTTATTGTTTTTAAATAAACAAACAACTGCATGATCCAATCAAGTGTTTAAGATTAATTTAGAACACGCATAGGTATTGTCTAAGCAATGCCACCAAAAAGTTTTTAAAATGTTCAATAAACTCCACGTAAATGTTAAGGAAGTTAAAAGTTTTCGAGGGCTTCGATGCAGTTTTTCGCAAAGACGTTACATACTTTAGACGCGGGTAGAAATCTCAAAGTGGGAAGCCAAACGCAAGACAATTGCACTGTTCTCGATTTCCAGTACTTTAGTACTAAACTGTCACTCGTCAAGTAAGGTCATGTCTTACCAATAGGAAAATTGCATTTAAAAAGCGCCAAAATGCCCTCCTGTATGATGAGAAAATGTTTCCATGGCATTACATTACATTTCCATTACACGGCAAACGTTAGTAAAAGTGAAGAAATAACATTTAATTTATATGTACACACAAATTACTTATTATTATCGATTATTATAAGCAATACAATTAATTTTCATGTTCCCCGTCCGACAATTTTGTACGTCATTTGAGAAAAAACACACATTCTTTAATTGTCTTATGGTACGGTCACACTGAGGTCAACTTCCAACTTCAAACTTTCGAACGATTGCGTAGAAGGGTAGTTCATGCGTTGGAAGTTCGAGTTGGAAGTTTGGCTTCAGTGTGAATGTAGCATAACTTTTTAATATATGAATAACTTTTGAATTAAGAAATTACTGAAAACCGCTGAAAACAAAAGAGTGTTGCTTACTTGCCACATTATTTTAAGAGCATGTGAGACTATGGCGAGTCTATTTATATAACGTCATTGGTTTTTCGTGAGTTATGTTGTGAAGTCCAAATTTTAGTAAGTTAGATGCACACTAGATATAAGATGTAAAATATATATTTATATAAAATATACTAAAAAAAATATAAAACTAATTGTCGGTGATCGTCTAAGGCTCTAAGGTGGTAAAATCAAGCATTACTATTAAAAACAACGATGAATGCAGAAATGCGTACTTTGTTCCCGCTTGTTCAGGTAACGCATACAACTATTTTGCAAATGTTCTTCATGGTGCAGTCACCCTGACGCTTTCAAAATGGATATCTCCAACTACCGCTAGGGTAAAGCTCAACAAGAAGAAGACATCATAATTGCTTTTCCTTGCTATTTGAGAACCGCCTGTATTCACCGAGACTAACTTAACAGCTGTTTGTCTTTGCAGCTCCTTTCACCTAGTTTTCTCTTAACTCTAAACTAATTGCTCATTTTGTAAAGCCTTTTGGGTCTCTTTTGTATTATCTTTTTAATTTAAAATTAACTAGATAATAAATAATTTGAGTAGTGTTTTGATATTTTGTTAATTAACTTTTAACAGCTCATGTATACGTATGGTTTTTGCCGTGATAATTTGGAGTCGGCGGGATTGAACCGCTATAATTTAGTTTATAACTGAGAATATTAAAGTAAAAAAAATAACATATATCCAGTCTCTGTGCCGCAAGCTATACGTCCTCCCGAAACCCAAAGACGTTACATACTTTAGACGCGGGGTAGAAATCTCAAAGTGGGAAGCCAAATGCAAGACAATTGCACTGTTCTCGATTTCTAGTACTTTAGTACTAAACTGTCACTCGTCAAGTAAGGTCATGTCTTACCAGTAGGAAAATTGCATTAGAAAAGCGCCAAAATGCCCTCCTGTATGATGAGAAAATGTTTCCATTACACGGCAAACATTAGTAAAAGTGAAGAAATAACATTTAATTTATATGTACACACAAATTACTTATTATTATCGATTATTATAAGCAATACAATTAATTTTCATGTTCCCCGTCCGACAATTTTGTACGTCATTTGAGAAAAAACACACATTCTTTAATTGTCTTATGGTACGGTCACACTGAGGTCAACTTCCAACTTCAAACTTTCGGACGATTGCGTAGAAGGGTAGTTCATGCGTTGGAAGTTCGAGTTGGAAGTTTGGCTTCAGTGTGAATGTAGCATAACTTTTTAATATATGAATAACTTTTGAATTAAGAAATTACTGAAAACCGCTGAAAACAAAAGAGAGTTGCTTACTTGCCACATTATTTTAAGAGCATGTGAGACTATGGCGAGTCTATTTATATATAATGTCATTGCCGAAACCCACAACATTCTGCCTTCATCATTTTATAAATTGAAAGAATTACAAATCTGTTTTTAAATGCATCTACGAGTATTTGAATTTCGGTTGTGTTTTTTTGTTTTATTTTTTACATAACTCCACCCAGGAGGCCCCGAGGAAAATAATTTCCCTCAGGGCCTATGTCATCTGAGATGCTGTGCGGAGAGTCTTTTTGAGGAGAGGAATAAATGAACATTGGTCTTGAAGTAACCCATGTTGTAGGAATGAGGAAACACAGAGGCCGGCAAATCGTTCCACAGCCGAGCTGTCGAACACAAGAACGAGTCGAAAAAGCGACCCGTTCTCATGTGACAAATGTCAACCGTGTACATATGTTGGGCACGCGTTTGGCGTGTATCCCGACTATCCACCGGTGCCGAAGGGATCAATGATGCTAGTTCCTCGGAGCATCTACCATTGAAATACCGATTGAACAAGGATAGCATTCCCACCCGACGCCTGTGCTCTGAAGATTGCAATCCGTCTGTTAAGATGGGAGAATCTATCAAACGAACCGCCCGTTTCTGCACAGAGTCGAGGGTTTTTTCAGGTATTTTGGGGCTCCGGACCAGAGGTGGCTGCAAAATTTAACCTTGGGGCGCACTTATGATTTGTACAGAGTTAGCAGTTGTGTACTATAAAAGTATCTGCGGGCCCTACAATACGCCCAGTTTTTGAGAGGCTAACTTAGCTCTGGCTTCGATGGAGCCCCCAAATCTGAGCCAGTCACAAATGAATTAATTAATAATTTATTTTTTTAATAATTCCCCTCAGGGCCTTTGTCATCTTTTGGGATGCAGTGTGGAGAGTTTTTTAGGAATGGAAGAAGAGGAAGTTCTGGGAAGGAAAAGGGAATTAGGGGTGGGTAGGAATCTGGGGGTCGGTGTGTCCAGGAGTGACTCCCTCAACCTCAACCATTCTCTTCCAATCGGGTCAGCCATGCAGCTGGTGGGCAGACGCATCCGCCGCTAAGACCCGGACAAACCTCACCCCATGAAATCGGGCACCCCTGCTAAACCCCTGCTCTGATCCTGCTAATCTTGGAAGTCGAAATTAACCGACTTTCCGATATCCAATTGAGCTGAAACTCTGCAGATAGACTCGTTGTCGATGACAATGCATTCTATCAACATTTGGTGGCACTCATGCACACCCACGCGCGCACACATGCATTTTTCTGAATTTGGATGCATAATTTAAAAATTTACAGCAGTTAATAGTATACGAAATAAATGTCGGTACCATACAATTAGGGGCTTATGGTTAGAGATGTTGACTCTAGTCCCTGGGGAGAAAAGTACAATCGTCAGTGAAATCAAGACGTATTATTATGGTAAAAAAACTTTGAATTTACGGGCTGATTTTTTTTGGTAATTATATATCAACGAACCCCTTTATAACTACATACGAAAAAATATTGTGGTGTTCGTCAAAAAATGGACTTGCATAGTGCATCTTATTTATTATGCTTATTATTTTATTAATTTACTTATTGTTTCTGCCTTTTTTATGGTTGCTATGTGATGAGCACACAGTAGTCTCGATTATATTTATATTTGTATCTGGTCAACACAACCAACGTTTCAGAAAAGAAAAAATACTGCTTGAAGTTCGTGTTTTTGGTACACATATGTCCACAACAAATCTTCTGTTAATTAAAAAAATACTCGGTTCGTTGGAAATGCTTTTAAATTTTCTGAAAGAGCTGGCATACCTACCATTGATCTAATTTATCTTTATCAAATGACCAGTATAATTGTGCTTTATTCAATAATGAACACTTGGTTAGTTTCCCCTTCATTTATTAATTAGTTTTCATCGTTATTAAACTAAAACCAATTACATCACACCCTTTCCTCTATTTATTAGTCCTTATTACATTAATGGTTTTTACAGGCTCTGCAAAGCATTAATTTCTCAGGGTCGGGTGTGAAGGTCGAAATCGCGTCGCCGGCCACTCTGTTCGCTCCCTTGAGTAACTTTCCTTCAGAAATAAATCAAGTATCAAATCCGTCGCGTCGACAGGACCCAGTGAATGATTCTCAGCGCTACGGGTACGCTGGGGGAGGCTATCAACCCTATCATCATTTCTTAAATTTACTGTCTGAAACTGTCAAAAATTACCGTTCTTGACACAATTGTCAGAATAAATTGGAAGATTGTGAAAACTCTTCGTTTGATTTGTAAGAATTTGACAGGTGTAGCTTAAAATTTTGTAATATATTTTATGACCAGTTACATTATTAAACATCTAAAATATTTAAATGGCTGTCAGAATCCTCGAACTTCGTTCAAGAACTTGTATACACAAACTTGTAGACTCAAAGTTAAAATCTCTAATTTCAATTTTAGATGCGTGTTTTAACTGATCCCCCGACAGTTAGTCATTCAACAGTTGGCCCACCGACAGTTGATCCTTCGGACAGTTTATTCCCCTGAAAGTTGATCCCTTTGACAGTCGCTCCCCCAAATGATTATTTTTGTATTTGCATTTGATTATGGCGTTCATCTGAATAACATTTGTAGCCTATATTTTCAGAAAGACATATTAAAAAATTTTGTTATTCATTTTTGTTCGGATGAATAAATCAAGTTATTAAAACTATAAAAATCCGAAAACTTCAATATCTTGGACATGTGATGAGACATCCAGATAAGTATGAGATCTTGCATCTCATAATGCAGGGAAAGATTGCCGTAAGACGGGGCCCTGGAAGAAGGAGAACCTCATGGCTGAAAAACCTGAGACAGTGGTTTGGCCAGTAAACCGTAGAGCTGTTCCGGGCCGCAGTAAACAACGACCACATAGACATCATAATAGCCAACGTCCGTTGAACGGACAGGGCACAAGAAGAAGAAGAAGAAGATTCAAGAGAATCATGCGAAAATTAGAGAAATCAATGATTTTGCATTTATGAGATTAAACACCTTCTAAATATTTTTATTATTATTCTAATGTATTCGGCGTAAATCGTTTTTATTCTGACCTTTTAATGTTGGAATCACGGTTTAATTTAGCATTTCGGACTTGTTCTTGTTTACCTGCTGAACATTTATTTTTTTTCTTTTTCCGTTAATATTATTTTTTCACTCGGATTTATGTCACGATAACTTTAAAATTTAAAATTTCCTCCATCCATTTTTTTTTCTCATATTCTAATACAATTCATTTTGATTCTCCGGGCTATTCTTAATTTTAAGGGTATGCATCAAATGATTTATATTTTACATTTAGTCTTTTACTTAAATTGTTAAGGGTTGTTTTATCCGAACCTTAAAGCCTTTTCACTCCTTTCAGGCTTAGATTTTATTTCCTGATTCCGAGAAAATCATAAACTAACTCTGCAAGTTAATGTAAATTCCAACAACAAAAAAGAATTCTGCTTGTAAAAAAACCACTTGAACTCTGATGTAAAAATTTTCACAAAAGTTTCCAACAAGGATAAAGAAAATCATTTTTGTTTTGAATACGAATAGAATTTCTTGAAAAAAAATGTGTGGTAAATCATTTACAAATTCCACTCCTGTCGTAGGATTGACGCAATTGTGTCGGGAGTTTTGTTGGGGGTTCAAAAAAAAAGTTATAACATGTTCGTTGTTGGTCATTATTTGGATTGGACTGCTTAAAATTTGTAATGTCTGCACTATTCACATTCAGACATTAGTGAAGTGTTGGGCTCTCCAATGGTCTTCGGTTACAAGTTGGTTTAGTATTTATCGTGTATATTTACAATATATTATTATCGTAGTCAGACAACCGTACCTGACTGGCTAGGAATTAAGTCTGTCTGAATACTTGCCCCGGTAGCTGGCTGCGGACCACCTACTGATGGCCTTCGGCTAATATCGTAACCGTTCGTGTTCCCGACACAAACGACGCTGTGACATGGTACTGCTCGAACTATTACTGCTTCAGCAGGTATTTGTCGGGATTTCGCAGAAGATCTAACCTAATGACATCTATTAACAGTAACTGAAACTACGTGCTTATTCTATGTACTACAAAAATTTTGTGCTTACCCTTGTAATAAAACAGAAAATCTGTTTGTATTCCCACTCAGACCTTCCAAATGGTGAGCTTTGGCAACTCGCAGCCTTTTGAGTTGTATTTTGTAGGTAAGCGCAACTATTTTCAGCTCGCGACTTGCTTGAAGATATGACTGTAATAAATAGAGTGACGCCTGATTAAGTAATTGGGCGTTCAAAAAATGTAAAGATTTTCATATTTGTGGTTAACTGAGCGGTAACTTCAATATGTTGTGTAATACTCTTCCTATTTTTTTCTCTCCTGGACCTTTTCATCTGTCAGACCAAAGGTCACAAGTCACAAGAACCTTAGCAAATGCTACAGCCTCATTTTAGATCGTTCTGTTGACCTTCACCTGGTTCGTGCAATAGGAGGGGCTTCTTCTTTGCTTTCTTTCTGGAATATTTCCAATTACGCTGACCTACTCCGGACTCTCTAGTCTTCTCCTTGTGATATAACAAATGAAATAAAGGACTGCTCAATTTCGTAACTAGATGGTGTAACATTATTAAAAATATTTCTTTGTTTGCGTAGCTTTATTTGAGATAACTGTCATGCCGTTTCGAACCGTACCTTGAATCAATCATTTCTAAAAATTGACAATAACCTCTTTCGAGGTTTGAATTCCGTAACTGCATGCATTACTTAACACTTAACGAAGTGGTGTTTTGTAAAAGTCTATACAATGACATTATTACCTTTTCAAAGGATTCTAATTTATATGTCTAACACCGAATTTTAGATGCATAAATGGTTTTTCTTTCTTTGTGTCGTGGAGTGTATGGCAATTAGGCATGGAACCTGGATGAAAGTACGCTGAATGCTCTATAAATGAGATCTCCGAGGCGTAGATATACATGTTTCGTAAAACCATGTATGATAAGAATGCAAGGCTGATGAGTAAAATTAAGAAAGGAACGCTTAGATAGTTTGGCATGTAGAGCAAATGAACGAAGAAAGGCGTGTAAGGGTAATATATGACGCAAATGTGAATAGTAGAAGAAGTGGGCCATTGCCCAATCAATTGAACCAGATAATTGAGTCGGGCCATGTCAAGAGTAAGATTAACAGACGAATATGTAGGAGACGATGAATGTATGTAAATGAGGCGAGGAGGATATACCAAGATCGAGATGTTTGGCGGTCCGTCCTCTCAGCCTACCTCTAAGGAAATAAGCATCATAGTTAGCGTTTTAGTTAATTTTGTATTATGGCGTCCAGGATTCAATATTAAAAAATATCCTCGAGGCTCATATCAATAAGTTTTCATAAAACTTGATAAAGTATTTTGCGGTAAACTGACCGTTAATTTGATGTGTGTGCGATTAAACGCCATTTTGCCTATACTATAAATAATTCTAGGGCGTCATTGAATCACCCTTAATCGCTGTACTTTCGCTTACCCTTTCAAACATTTGGCAATCGTAAACCATTCCCAATCCTCTGCGAAATCTCGACTGACTTACTGTTTATCTTGATACAAACATGCTTCAAGTTTGTACTGAATATTACGTTCAAATATTATCATTTTGCGGGTAACTTACTCGGTCTAATAACTTTATGGCCTGAGAGCAAAGTAATTATTGTGGACTGAATTGTGATCTTATAAAGCTGAAATAGGGGTTTTGAGACCCTTCTGGCGCCTTACAGAGGTACATTCAACCAAATGGTATTAGTGGCAATTTTTTATTTTTGTTTACTTGCTGCTTACTAAATAAATTGTATTTAACATTGATTAAGTTTAATTTTTATTTATTTATTTATCTATAATAAAATTTTATTATTGGTTTTATTTGTATGCCTGTCTCACTAGGGTATACCTGTGTCGATACAGGTGTACAGGTATATAAATGAATATAGTAGTTACAAGGATATTTCAGGTAAAATACATATTATGAATAGAATTAAAACAGAAGGGTGATTGGAAGGGTGGTAAATCTTTAAGAGAGTTATTTTATAAATGTTGGAGATGGAGTAATGAAATAAATTCTGCCTAGTCTATTTATAGGTTAAATTTGACAGGATTCCATTATTTTCATTTGTTTTATATGGGTTAGGTTGTATGTGAATAGTTATTTCTGTCAATGTGTGATTTATTTTACAGATATTTGTGATAGTGTGGCGTCCAATACTTATAATCCATTTTTTAATATCTTGTTTGAATTTTGTAAAGGAGTCACTTTGTCTGATCGTAGTTGGTAGTGTATTGTATAGTTTGCAAGCTATGTATTTAGAGTGTTTTTGCCCGAAAGTGGTTTTGAAAAAAGGAGTTTGGAGAAGTTCGTTGTTTTTGGCTCTGGTATTGTGTATTGTTTGTGTAGCTTTGTATGGTGTTTTGTTGTTTTTGTGTAAATTAAGTAATATGGATCTTGAGTAGAGCTGTTTTATGTCCATAACGTTGAAGGAATTGAAGATAGAATCAGTGCTGGTAGTAAGCGGCATTTTAAGAATTATTTTTATGATTAGTTTTTGTGCTTTCATGATGGGATCAAGGGCATTGGAATATGCATTACCCCAGGCTAGAATTCCGTATTCGATGTGAGATTGGCACAATGAGTAATATACTGTTTTTAAAAGTTTTACGTGAAGGAAATTGCGTGTTTGTTTGAAAAAGTATATAGATTTTCGGATTTTGTTTGTAGTATTATGTATATGTTGCTTCCAATTCAGGTGTGTATCGAAGGTTACTCCTAAATATTTGATAATGTTTACTTGCTCTAGGCATGGGCAGTCACAGTTCCGGTTTAGAGATGAATTTTTACATTTGTGTATTTTTAATGGCGAATAATTAAATTAATAATATAATGTATTTGCGACACGAGAGTGGTAGATACTTTCGGTATCGCCTTCGCGGAAGGTCGTCATTCAGAATTGAAACGTTGCTTGAAATAATAATAATAATCTTAATTAAAACATGTTCCTATTTATCAATAGATTTTTACAATTATTGTATACATTTTGTTTAGTTATTATTGATTCTATTGACAAGAGAGTCACTGCTAAATACATTCAGGATTTCTCCCGGAATGCAGCTGGTTTCCAGCACTGCATCTAACATAATACAGCTGAGTTAGGTGACCAGAATTGAATAGTCAGGTACTTTCCCAGCTTCTTCTTCTCATTCCATTTCCCTCCCCACCACCTTCAGCCACATAATACACCCCAATTTGGGGTATATTGTGAGGTAACCTATGACAATTGTCAAGTCACTTCAATTTCATCTAGGGTGGTGGACTTTTTTTATTGTAAAACACTTTTTTAATGAAGAGTCGTTTTATTTACAAACACTTTTGAGTAACAATGAAATCAACACTTTTTGTAACTAATTTTGGCCCGGACCTCGCCTGGGCAGTACAGGGTCTGTACTCTAAGTATCGGTTAATGCGAGAGAGAAAAATATTTTAAATAACACCCCTTTTATACTGCTAAAAACTGTAAAAATACCGTCCTTCAGACTATTAAAAAGACGATAATAACAATAACACAGGTATTAGATATCTACTGGGGTCACGTGGTCCATTCTAATTAGTCGGTAACAATAGCTTCTATAAAATTCATCCAGAGGTCTCTAACATTTATACTCTCTTAATAAGCTAAGAAAAATTAAATCAATGTGATTTACTACAGTATTTATCTCATAGATTTCACTATTCTTAACAACAATCATATTATGTTCAATTGCACCACATTATGTGCGGTGATGTGTGTTTTGTGTGAATGCGGATGTCGAAGGACCTTGTATGTGTTTTCAGATGTGCGTTTGAAACGTATGAAAGAACACTGCACAAGTAAAAATGAAAGCACACAAGGAAAGAAGGAAGGGACTTACTGCGGAACCTTGTGGCACTTCTCTTATTCTTCTGGGTTTGTTCATACACTTGTAGAATTATATGTTTATACGGCGATGGTGGATTAAAGACTGATTGTGGGTAAGGTTAAAATGACAGGTATACAGGAATTGGTAGGAAAGGAACATGTGACAATACAAGCTACAAATACAGGGTTTATGATGTATGTAGGTAAGTAGTGTGTAGGTAAGTAGTATGTAGGTAAAGTAGGTAAGTAGCTATGTATCTTTGTAGGTCAGTGTGGTATATATTGTGTAAATGTCCAACCATGCGGTATTCTCATAAAAAAATCTCCTCTGATCCTCTTACATAATATAACATCTCTTGAGGTTGCTGTTAACAAGTAGTTGGTTAAATTGACCGTTCCATATTTTCCCGGATCTCTGGTTCTAAGTTTCGTTTATTTCGGTGGTCTAAACAAAATGCAACATTTAATTCAGGAACCACGCTTCTTTGTTTTCTTTTTCGTTTGCAGTACTGCCACCAATTATCAACGCTTTAACTGTTGGCTTCCGAAGTTAGCTGTCCCTTGGGATCTGGCTTTTAATGCCATTTACTTTGCGAATCTCGTACATTACTTTTGTACTCTCAACTAGTTGTATAACCAACAAACCAACATGCATGGATTCATCTTCTTCGGGTTATTTCTCCTATCATATTATTTGGCTATCATCAGAGCAATTCACACCCTGCAGTAAGATTATTTAGATTCTTGTATAATAATTAACCGATGAACCAAAATCAGCATTTTACGAGTAGTGCATTTTTTGGTTAATGTAGATTTATATAATATTTTTACTTAATTTATCTATTTACATAGATATAGTATCTCCATATTTGAGCCATTATTCATTTCGGTCCCAAAATTGCAACACAACAATGGAAACAATTACGAAACCACTTACTCGTACTAACCTAAAAATCATGTCTTCACGAAGAAGATGGTTACTACCTTTAGTTTTCTAAAACAAAGATTGTGGTCAGGAACCCAAATAATAAAATTCTACCTTTAACACTCTTTCGTTGTAAGTTGACTTATATTTCTGACGTATCGACCACGAAATATTAATTCGCAGTAACCAGACAAAACAAAAAACTTGTAAGTAAAAAATATATTTATTTTTATTTAGCCTTTAAAAAAACACTGCAACAAAGAAAAAATATAAAAGCCCCTTAGTAAAACTGCTTTTTAGTAATTTTTTAATGGGCAGCAATAATACAAAGCCATATAAAATGATTTAAAAAAAAAACTGTTTTTCATAGTTTATGTTAGGTTTTTAAGCTAGTTTATTTATCTGTATACTAGCAGACCCGGCCACACGTTGCTGTGAAGAAACACAACGCCATTACCCAACCTTTATAAAATCCACACCACCCGCTTGCCAGCTGCCCGCTGCCTGAATTGAATATTTGAATTTCTCGACTTTTCTCTATACTATAATAAACATGTTTTTATACATATAAACCTTCCTCTTGAATCACTCTATCTATTGGTGAAAACCGCATGAATATTCGTTGCGTAGTTTAAAAGGTCTATGCGCACATACATTTTGAGCGACTAAATAAAATAATTCAAATCAAATACCTACTTACTCTAAGACATCTATTTTCCAATTTCTTCCGTAGAACCTTTGTACACGGTTGACATTAGTCACATGAGAACGGGTCGTTTCTATGACTCGTTCTTGAGTTCAACGGCTCGGCTGTGGAATGATTTGCCGGCCTCTGTGTTTCCTCCCTCCTACAACATGGGTCTCTTCAAAACCCGTGTTCACTCCTTCCTTTCCTCAAAAGGACCCTCCACACAGCATCTTCAAAAATGACATAGGCCCTGAGGGAAGTTATTTTCCTCAGGGCCTCCAGTGTGGAGTTAATGTAAAAAAAAAGAACGAATTTCAAAATTGACTACTATATACGGCCCGCCAGCCGTTTTAAATCACACAAAAATATGTTTTCTTTAAATTTCTCGGCTTTTCTCTAATATAATTTACATGTATTATACATATAAACATTCCTCTTCAATCACTATCTATTGGTGAAAACCGTATGAAAATCCGTTGGTAAGTTTAAAAGATTAACGCGCACATACATTTTGAGCGACTTCATTTTACACTATGTAATGATTATCTTTTTTCAATGTTTCTGGCTTTTTCTTTCACTTTTAAAGACTTTATAATGTATCACTTTTTTGATTTGTCACTGTTCTGATTTAAATTCGTAGTGGGTATGCTGTATGCTTAATGTGACCACTCGTCCCGTTTCCACTGGGACAGTCCAGTTTTCAGGCAGCTTGTCCCGGTGTCCCCGAAAACAGCTTCGGAACACCAAAATATCCCATTTTCGAAAAGAAATCATCATGCGCCTATACAAATATACCAATAATCTTGAAAAATCTAATCTAATATGACATAAAAAAAACATTACTATCTTGTCAATTGTATTGTATGAAAGTGTGAGGCTCCTAAAACGAATATGTTAAAAGGTATTTTATTTTGTATTAAATGTCTGGGATTCCAATAATCCATGCGCTTGGTAGCTGTAAGACGAGTTGTGATCTAGGCTCCTACATCGTAAAGTAAATTCACTCATAAAATCCATGCTAATTTGAAACTAAAACATTTTTATTGTGACACTAGCTGACCCCACCAACGTTGTTCTGCTATATAAATTATTTCTAGTGAATATTTTGGTTGTTAAATAAAAAATAACGAATGTATTGTAAGTGTGTGGGGATGGGATCTATGAAAGAAAGAGGAATGGAGCGCTGTAGACGATGACCGTCGATAAAAGCAAAAAAAAACACCAACTAAAGTAGGAAAATGAAATAAAGAAAATCAATATGAGTTTCGAAGAGTAATTGAGAGTACGATATTTTTTTGTCAGTCCGTCTTTAGCAAACATAAATTAACTCGATGGTTTGCCCACACGAGAACATAATGCCGAATGACATATCAAAATGACGCGACGTTTCTCGTGAATGTCTCGCGCATGTGTGGATAAAAGTTGGATGACTCGGACGTAGCGCCATCTGTCTTTCAATAACATAAATAATTTCGTTCTGGTTGAAATACGAAAGACGGTTAAATTTGTTCATACAAAAATACTAAAATCGCGATTAAAATTGGAAGGGTATAGGTAGGAGGGTTAAAATTTGGGGTTATATGTATTTTTTGATGCCAAATAAAAAAAAATACGAAAAACAAAATTTGGCAAAAAAAATAATTTTTTTCTGTGTAGGGACACTCTACTCACCTTTTTTTTTTACAGTGAATACCGCACAAGAATCTCAACTGCTCCCGTCTGGAGCCAGTGAGACTATGGCATCCCCAATTGGGGTATGTTGTGAGGCTGAAGGTAGTGGGGAGGGGAAGGAGGTGGGGAAGAGGAAGGTTGGGAAGTACCTGGCTATTCAGATCTGGTCACCAAACACGGCTAAAGCCATTTTCAAGCAACGTTTCAATTCTGAATGGTGGTCTTACACCAGGGCGATACTAATAGTATCTTCCACTCTGGAACATGCCGCAAATATACTATATATTGTTTTAAATGAATTAATTGTGAAATAACACAAATTAATCAAATAAAATTTATTTGCGCATGCCGGGTTCGAACCCGCGACCTCCGGATTGTGAGTCAAGAGTCTTGCCCACTGGACTACGGATGTCGTCAAAACACGTCACCTAACGGTATTTAAACCCTATTCTCATACCTACCAAATATACATACAAAATTTCATAAAAATCGGTCAAGCCGTTTCGGAGGAGTGCGACCACAAACACCGTGACACGAGATTTTTATATATAAGATATTGCTTTATTTCGTTTATTAGTAAAAAAAGTCACTTTAAATTTTGAACAAGTGTCTAGAATTCTAATCGTCCATGTGATTAGCTGCTGGTAGCTGCAAGATGTGTAATTGTAATCTCTTTTGCGGCGATTTTTCGCGAATAATAAGCTATAATAAGTTGTCCAAATAAATACCTACCTTTTTTTTCGGTGTTCCGGTTTGGGGGAATTTTATGTATGCTGTATGCTGCCAGTGCCAAGGATACAAATCTAAATGATTTGGGTTGAAACTTTTTGACCTAGTTTTAATTCTGTGGCCTGGTTTAAGTATCCCGTGGCCTAGTTGAAGTATCGCTATGTCCTCGTTATAATCGCACATAAAGTCGACAACTTTGTTTTGTAGCCGCGGTTTTAATTAGTCCCATGTCAAATTTAACATAACACTAAGAAATTTATTCGAAACTTCAACCACATATTACTAGGAACTTATTACTGTCAATTGGTGACTAACAACTTGTAACTAATAGCAAAGCTGGATAGTAAATTAGTTTTCTTTATAAATGGGTAGTTTACCTGATAATGATGTGTGAAAATCAGTTGCCGCTTGTACTCACAAAATTGGTGAGCAAAAATATCGTCAATCTATCCCAGGTATAGAATACCAGGTAGAGCCAGGTACCCTAGCATGGTCGATCGATGTAGGTTTTTTCGAAAATGTCGGTAACTTGTCATGGCTCCCGAGCACGACTGCAGGCCGCTGATGAAAAAATTAAAATTCACGTCAAATAAATTAGGAACCCTTAGTCATTGTGAACTGTTGTTTGTTCATTAGCGGCCTGCAGTCGTGCTCAGGAACGATGACAAGTTACCGACATTTTCGATAAAATCTATATCGATCGACTATGCTAGGTACCCAGGTATAGAATACCGGCAATTTTGAAGCATACCTGTTTGAATATTTGGTATGCAAACTGTGAACTAAAGTGGCGCCATCTCGCCGCGACAAATACGTGCATTCTTCGGGTATTTTCCCGCCGAAGAGCTCAGAATCATTGGTGAGCGCCGTTCAGATTTCGAAGAAATTTCAATGCTGTGATCAATATTCACGCTCTGCGCGTACACATAGATAATAATTGATGTTCCCATGTGAAGGTTCTCGATGAGCTATATGCACGAAGGAATCTTAACTTGACTCTAATGCACAATTTATTTCATACCACTTTCTACGAAATGACGCACGCCAACGATTAGTATTACTTTAGATTTTAACAAAATACTTAACGCAGATGTTATAACTAAGTAACGTCTAGGTTAAACTAACCAGAAGTTGACTGAAATAGTATTCTCTCTTGAAAACGCTAAGATAATATCTTAGGACGGGTTGTTTAAAAAAAATTTACGAATTCGTCAAATATTTAAGTTAATATTTTTGAATGTAGCTATTACTTTGTGGTTATCCATTATAGAAAAATGAAACAATATAACTTTGTATAAACCACTTATATAATTTGCAAATCCGACCGGTTTCGGAACAAACGTTCCTTCGTCAGGGAAAGCTTATACTAATTTGACAGTTTAGAACAATGTTTTATTATGGTAGGGGTGGAGCCGTTGTTAGTTAATAATGAAGATTGGGTGGGTAGGTATTAGTGTAGAGTGGGTGGGTAGGGGAACAAATCCATGATTGGGCTATATGACAATATTTTTTGTTTGTTGATAATAGATTCATTATTTTGAAGGGATTTTTTAATTTCCAAAGCTTCTAAGTTATCTAAACGTTTTCCTTTATGATTAATATGAAGAATATTTATCCCTGTGTTTTTTTTCAAAACTATGATTATTTTCAATGATATGGTTAGCGAACTCAGAAAAATTATTATTATTAAGACACCTTAAATGTTCTTTGATTCTGATTTCAAAATTACGAGTTGTTTTTCCAATATAAAATGAGGGACAATCATTGCATTTGAGTTTATATATTCCGGAATTAGTCAATTTATGGTCTTTATCTTTAGTATTTCTCAAAAAATTACCGATATTATTTCTTGTATAAAACGCTGGTTTAATATTAGAAGGGAAATTTTTGCAACATTGAACTGAAAAATAAAACTCTAATAAGCTCCACCCCTACCATAATAAAACATTGTTCTAAACTGTCAAATTAGTATAAGCTTTCCCTGACGAAGGAACGTTTGTTCCGAAACCGGTCGGATTTGCAAATTATATAAGTGGTTTATACAAAGTTATATTGTTTCATTTTTCTATTTAAGTTAATTTTCACATTTTGTGTAATTTCTATTCAACTTCTGTTAGTACATAATTATGGGCCAGTTGCTTAATAAAACTGAAATGATCACAGAACTTGAATATGACTTACACAGAACGTGAAAATTAACTTCAAATATTTGATGAATCCGTCAAATTTTTTTAAAGAACCCGTCGTTAATGTTTTCAAGGTTCCTATCTACATACTAGTATATGATTTTGTTTTACGTTAGCTCAACACAGGAGGCCCCGAGGAAAACAATTTCCCTCAGGGCCTATGCCGTCGTAGGAAATGCTGTGTGGGGTTTTTTTTAGGAAAGGAAGGAGAGGAAATTCTGGGAAGGAAGTAGGTGTGTAGGAGGGTAGGAATCTGGGGATCAGTGTGTTCATCCCCACAACCGCGGTGCAAAACAGTAGGTCGAGAGATTCCGGCTGGAGAGGATAAAAGACCTCCGTCAACCAGTCTCTCTCGATCCTGCCCACCACACGACCACGCACAAGACCATTAGACTTGGACAAACCTCATCCCATGTACCCGGGCAGCCCTGCTAAGTTATCAAACGTGGGGTGATGATTATCCAATAAAAGGTTCCCGGGGCGTCGGTACCCGTACCCGCCCCCCAAATTGACTTTATTTGTATACTTTACTGTTATACATTTTACTTTTTACTATTTAATTACTTAGATCCATAAGCTTGTTTTCACGATGATATAACATTACAGACATATGTACGACGTATGAGGCGTACCAAACTGATTAAATTTTTACTTTTTTATCTTTTGCTCTTTAATTTAGTTTTTATTTTACATTTATGCTGTTGTCCTTTTCGTGTGTTAATTTAATTATGTAAATGGCATATCCTGCGCCTTAGGAAACGTACCCATACTACGTGACCTGTTTAGGGGGGGGGGGGGGGGGGAGTCTTTAAAATACCACGCTTGGTACAGATGAGCGGCGTGGGGCTTAGGTTTTGGTCACCGGGGAAGGGGGGGGGGGGGGTTAAAAATTGCAAAAAGTTGGTCACGTAGTATCACTTACACATGAAAATAAATTAGTGTTTTTGACGTGATATCTTAACATATATGTATATACATATATGACCACAAATAAAGAAGATTATTCTTATTCCTTGCTATAAAAATATCGTCACGATTATATGGTTCTATGTTTTTTTCCAAAAGTCAATTGAGAGGCAATCATCGTGCAGCGTGAAACTAACGACCAAAATATATCAATATCTTCCAGAATATGATTTTTGTCCAGTTCAGAACATACTATTTGAATTTTTTTGACAAACGATTCAATAGATTTATCCCAGAATGACCCATTTCACAAACAAATAATTTGATTATTCACCATTTGGCCAATGACCAAGGGTAAATAATTTCATATTTCAGAGGACTGTACATACCAAATTGATATTTATTAGTAGCTTTTCACAAATTCCTTACTTTTCTGTTTGAGCTTTGTGTGGGCTTAATTCGTTTTGGAGAACAGCGTTCAATATGCGTTACCTCTTTATGAACGCTATGAAATATGTTGTATGTCAAGATTTTATTTCACTGTTCGTTAAACCCTCCCACAAACGTTTATTTTTTGTCGTAATTTGAACCACGAATAAGATAAACAACATTCATAAAACTTGTGCCTTAATACTTGCAAGTGCAGTACTCTTTAATGAAACATCAATGGACTGAAAAATACCCTCAGTACCGACATGATCAGAGATCATCATTCAGTGCCGAAATGTTTTTAAATAAATGAAGACAATACAAGCGAAACTCAATCGAAAATCTGGAAACAGAAAAATCAGAAAAACATATTGACACCTCTGGATTGAGTTTCGCTTGTATTGTCTTCATTTATTTAAATATTACAATTTGAGGTTTTACTCATAAAGTTAAAATAAAAAATGAAATATTTTTTGTTTTTGGTTTTAACTATGATTACTCACCAGATTTTGAAGAGTCAGGTTGATATCTGGAATATGCCTTTTCCCATCTAAACCTTCTCAAGAGTCCTTCAGCCTCCCAACGATTGTCCGATTTGAGTCTTGTGTGGAATCAATTTAGGTTTCCTAGGCTATTTCCATTTTGAAAACTAAATTACCGTTTAAAAAAATAAATTGTAGCTAGATATTTTAATGTATGTGATGATTTTTACCCTTTGAATGTAAAATATCAATAAGTACTCTCTCGGAACGGATGGATTCGTACGTCCGTCACTCCTAGACACACGGACCCGTACGACCCCCAGATTTCTACCCACCCCTCATACCCTATTCTTTCCCAGAACATCCTCTCCTTTCTTTCCTAAAAAGACCCTTCACACAGCATCCCCAAAGATGACATAGTCTTGAGGGGAATTATTTTCCTCAGAGCCTCCCAAAGATATTGAAATACAAAACAGATATACTATGATGTCCGCGCGACTGTCGGCAGACTACTACCCAGTCGGAGTAGTTTGCATACGAAAATAATTTGTTCATTTCGTTGATTTTTTGAAGGTGTGCATTAATTAGTATATCGTTAACAATATAGTTTGAATACGGAAATAATTCATTAATTTAGTTTAACGTTCGCTTAGTTTATTCGTTAATTTAGTTTATTCGTTAATTGGTAAACAATATCGGCGACACCCGGAAGCGCAGTCCCACCTAGTAAAAACTGCGGACAGCACATTTCTTATATTTCAATGTCTTTGGAGCCTCCTGCGTGGAGCTAATGTAAAAACAAGTTTTTGAATAGGTGTTCAGATTTTCACATTTTCCGTTAAGATCATCCTCATATCTGAAAGTAAGAACGTCAAGTTTGGAAGTTATTCCATATTTCGATTTACTTTAAGATCTGCCAAAAGCGGAATTTGTGGGTAATCGCTCACCACATTTTTTTAAATACACCTATTTGAATTTAAATTTTGTTTTCTTAATTGAATTTATGTATGTAGTGGAATCTTGAAGGGGAAATTCACCCACCTCCTGAGATCCGATCGAGCTGAAACTCAACAGGAAGAATCGTTGTCGATGACAATACATTGAATCATTTTGGTTGCAACCACACACACACACACGCGGACATATGAGCATTTATCTGAAATTGACATTACAGCAGTTAATTCCTAAATTAATATCGGCTTTATCCAACCGATATTTCAGTTCAGTTGGTAGCGTGGTTGACGAAACAAAACTTTTTTTTAATGCAAAGTTTTTTATTGTATATTATTGTTTGAATGTTTATGTCGATTTTGAGACCTGTAAATTAGCAAAAAAAAATTTTTTCTTGATGTGCTAAAAGTTAGTTTAGAATTAGTGAAATCCATTAGTAATAAAAATGGTAAATTTTGGGGATCACTGGCAACGGTTAATACGCACTTTTTTTGAAAAAATCTTTTGATTCACCTTAATTACATTAAAAGACAACTATTTGCATTGGGGGCAGTGGAAAATATTTTTGTGTAACATGGTTTGTGATACAAAAGAAAGTGCCCCTTTATAACGCCTACTCGCGTCAAGGCAAGAAAAACATCCCAGTTTTCAAATAGTTTAGCGGCTACGCTAGGTTTGTGTAACATGGTTTGTGATTCTGGCGTACAATCTCACAAGACGAAAGCTAATTTTAATTTTACGTAATGAAATTTAGAATGAAATATTTTCCACTTCCCCCAATGAAAAATATTGGCCTTTTAATGTAATTAAGGTGAATCAAAAGGTTTTTTTTTTTAAAGTGCATATTAACCGTTGTCAGCGATCCCCAAAAATTAATATAAAAATGGGTTGAATAATAAAACTAGGTTAGATTAAGTTTTTAGGCTAGTTTATTTCATCACTTTTAACGGCTACATATTTCATTTTTCAAATATTTTATTTTGTCCCTTAATTATGTAGCTAATCTTCAAAATTTTTAAAGATATGGCGGGCGATAATTCATAGGTACTTTGGTAGGTAGTTTTGTGTAACGGCGGCCACGCCAGGTTTGTTCGGGCAATCCGGCCGTAATACTTACTTCTATCTGACTCCACATTAGGTTACCAAAGTGTACCGTGATATTAAAAATGAAAGAAAGTATTTTACGCTGAAGTTAAAGTTTATTCAATCTTGTAAAAAACAACAAGTATTTATCAGAAGATTTGTAGGGAACGACACTCTAGCACACAACAGCTGATCGGGCAGTCGAAAAACGAATGAAGCTAGGTACATTTGCCGGACGGAACACAGCACAAGGTCCGTCAGCTTGAGTTGCCAGCGTACAAAACCCAATTACCCAGGTGTCGAGTATTGTTCTCTACAGTACCAAAAAATAAATTTCGTTATCAAATTAATAATTTTAAATGTACATAGTTACATTGTGTATGCGCTCTTGTAGTAAATCGATGGAAGCATACCTTATAACCTCTCCATATTTCTCACCAACGCTACGTTTAACAGAAAGAGAACTTACGACGGAGCGCTCGGTGGCAGAACCATATGGTAAGTATTCAGCATTATTCCATATTCGTGAAATGTTGCCACTTCAGTAGGTACTGGAAACCTGAAAAGCTCATTATTTGGCATTCCGCTGTCCGTTCTACGGACGCTTCACTACAAGCCCCACTTCTGAATAGTTTGAAATTTAATATTCTTTTCAATGCCTGTGTCCGCTCTAACAGCTGGGCTTATATTACTCTGCATTTGATGTGTGCGAATGTTATGGAAGCTATTTGTTTGCTAATCTTCTATTTCCATCCACATACAGGATGAATTAAGCTTAGTTTATGGACTGCGGTAACCATTCGAGCGATGGATGCTCGGTTTTTGATTTGGCCATTCAATTTAATTAAAATCATTCCTCAAAATACTATTATGGAAATATATAAACTGCTTACCGCTGTTGAGCCAATAAATCAACCTAGATTTCACCGTTTATTCCATATTTTTGGGTTATATAAATAATGAAACATTTTAACACTAATCTGCTAATCATGTGTACTTATGAGCCTTTAACCAGTCAGCGGCCATAAAAAAAGTTAAAAGATGTTCTTACGATCATACAGGGCGGTTCCAATGAGAAAGATTAATTTTTCTCCGTACCAGGTTTTTAAAATTATAACTCAATATCGATTTTATTTCATTCCAAATTTGCTTTAATTTTAACCTACATCCAAAAATGCTGAAACGCGTGATGATAAAACTATTAAAATTATGTACTTTTTGTGATTATTTTTTTTATCATAAGTATTGATAATTTTTCCATATCGAAGCAAAATAAATGTGCAAAAAAAATCTGAATTATATTAATTTGTAGGACCATAAATAGACAGACAAAATAGAGGAATATTCGTCACGAATAAGTGTTCGGATATATTTTTTAATGATTTTATTTGAACTAAAATTAAAATTTTCAAACATGCGTTTACCAGGTAACGTATTGATTTATAATAATATATGCTTACATGATATGAAATATGTCTTGAAAAATAAGATTTTTCGTTTTAAAATTTAACAAATCTGCCAACGACCTATGGTGTAACCTTATTATCCTAAAAATAAACATTTTTTCTCAAAATTTAAAACAAATTTTTACTAGATAAAAGAACAATCTTTTGAAATCAATTTATATTTTTTTGTGGAAAAGAGTCAATACGTCTAAATATTACAACAAAGATGCGTTGACCTGAAATTTCTATATTAAACTATTGACGGACAATTTTATGATTCCCGAATTCACCGATTGAAAGATATTGTAGCATAAAAAAAATCCTTGACAGTTCCAGGCCCCCTAGCACAGTCGATCTATAAGGATTGATTGGATAACTATCGATAACTTCTCATCGTTCCCTAGCATGACTGCAGATTGCCAACAGATAAGTAACAATTCACGATAATTAAGTATTCATAATATATTTTTACGTCAATTGTCTTTTGTACGTTAGCGATCCGCAATTGTCCTAGGAAACGGTGAGAAGTTACAGAAAGTTATCCTATCAATCCTTATCGATCGACCGTGCAAGATGTAGGCATAGAAGTAATATTTTATTGAATGAAATAAAACAATAACTTAGTTTGTAACCACGATTTATTTAATTTTTATAATACCGACCGGTTTCGCTTTACTCAAGCATCTTCAGTATGTGTATTTCTGGATTCACACTATGTGTATTTTTGATCAGTTTAATTTTATACCCTGAAAATGCTTGAGTAAAGCGAAACCGGTCGGTATTATAAAAATTAAATAAATCGTGGTTATAAACTAAGTAATTGTTTTATTTCATTCAATATGTCAAACCACAAAGTGACTGCTTTCTATCAAAATATATAATATTTTATTCCTCTAAAATACTTATGGGATCACAGGAAACCTATAACCAAATAACTTGTGGGGGTTGATTATTCATGAAAAACTTTACAAAAAAAAATTGTTTCATAAAATCCGATTAGTAACGAGAAAGTTTTTATTACATTTCTTTTATTTGTGTGGTTTACACAGCGTTCGTGTAAAACACACCTTTATAATAATTATTATTTCTTGCCACTCGATCAGCTGCTCTATTTAAGATTTTAAATGTGAGAGAAGCCGTTTTCTTTTCTGAGCACGTACTCAAAGTTAACTACTTATTACACTAGATCATTTTAATTATATTTTTTATTTATTTATTATAAAGACAAAGTAATACAATATGACAGGAAAAAAAAATACTTTACAGAAAAAAGAAAAGTCCCAATAAACTACTTTTTAGTATTTTCGTTATTTTTTTTTTGGGTGTTATGCCGTGTTGCGTTACCTCCTTCTTTAGCCAACGTTTCGGACATCGTTGCAGTGTCCATCATCAGGGCAGATCCGGCGGATCTGCCGGAACGTTGGCTAAAGAAGGAGGAAGCGCAACACGGCATAACACCCCAAAAACAAATAACGAAAATGCTTTTGGCCGTGAAAATCTTAAAACTTATCTACTTTTTAGTAGTTTGTCAATGTGTGCTTTTACTTTGAAGATATAAATAAACTTATTTTACTTTATTTTGCAGTTAGAATTTTTGTGTTAGTGTCTAATACAATTTTTTTCTTTCGGCGAGCCAATTCTTCAACATAATATTTGTTTTATCATTTGTACATTTTTTAATTTCAGCAGGTTACATATTTAATAAATTTGGTGTCATGTAGTCCAGCGTTCTTTGCCCATATTTGTTTAAGTGCTTAGGTACAATTAGTCCTTCATTTAGCGTAAAACGGGTTTTGTAAGTGTGGTCCAGATAATGTATGTATATAGGGCTATTCATATGTTGAGATACAATTTTATACCACAGAATTGCTCTTACTGAGAGAATTTTGAGATTCTGGTAAAAGTACGGAATATTATGTCTTTGTTCGTATAAACTTTTATGCGCTAATAATTTAACTAATGATTTTTGAACCGATTGAACATGATTTATATTTGTGTTACAGGAAAGTCCCCAGGTTGTAATTCCATACCTTGTAATAGTCTCAGCTAACGATAAATAAATTATTCGAAGTGTAGATATTGGAACATAGAATTTTAATTTATATAATCTGCTAACAATAGATCTGAGTCGTTTACAGACTTTATTTATTTGTGAATCCCATTTGAAAAAACAGTCAATAATAACAACTAAATAAACATATTCTTTAACCAGTTCAATATTTTCACATATGCACAATGTAGATATACCGACATGTAAGCAATCTGAAGTGTGAATTTCAGGTGTAATAATATTTGCCTTGGCATTGGGTGATCTAATATGTATCAATTTAGTTTTTTTTGCATTTATAATTAAACCAGAGTCATGAGACCATTTCAAAAGTTCAATGTAATCTTCGTTTAAGAGTTTAATACGTAATTGCAGATAACTGCATGAAATTACAAATCATCCGAATTGCTTTATTTGAATTGCTTTATTTAAAAAACTTTAGTAGGATTATTTTTCTAAGATTATCATATCATAAAGTTTCACAGTATGGAGGTGAAACGTAGTTTATCTATATATTTATACATTATTCCTTTCAGTTTAAAACATGGCATCGATCGCTTCCAATGAACGTGTTTAAAATCGGTCACCATGCTTTCTGCCCCCCCGTTATTTCCCGGTTCTTGCGGCAACACGAGTAGTGATTACCTTTCAATCGGGTAGTTACGGGCTGTGCGGGATAAGGAGTGGGCAAGAGCCCCCACGAGAAGTGGGCTAATAAATCTCCCAGCTTTCAGCAGTTCTGCTGCACTGCGTCACATTCATCTTGCACTCATTTAATCAGGGGCGGGCTTTAAATGAAAAATTAAATTCGGTATTGAAAGATATAAAAAAAGTGCTTTAGGCAGGACACATTGAAAACATTTTAATACACAAATTGCTTATGTTGCGCTTCCTCCTTCTTTAGCCAATGCTTCGAACAGCATTACAGCATCCTTATCCATCGTCAGATGTGTAGATTGTGGTGAAGTATAATATGTTTGTATGCACGTGTAGATGTTATGATAGATGGGATCCTTCGGTTGAAATGAAATGCCGGATTGAACAAGCTCGTGCAACCTTTATCCGCACGAAAAAGATGTTCTGCAGTGCATGATCTCAACTTTGGATTACGAATGCGAATGGTCAGATGCTACGTGTTTTCGATATTATTTTATGGAATGGAAGCATGGACGCTTACTTTATTTATTTATTTATTTATATGTACATATTTATATTACAATACATTACAAAATGTTACTTTGTCTGTCCAATTGGGAAGGATACCCGTTTTAGGACGGCCAAATTGTATATTTAGTTCACAATGTTCTTACCAAAGGAATGGTTTCGTTCAAGATACCACAGGAATGAGCTTCTGTCAAGACAACTTTTGTGAACATTAAAAATCGTCTTTGAAAGAATCGCAAAGATGTGATTTTTTTTCAAGGTCATTTTGGAGAATATTAATAATTGCATTCAGAGTGAATGAGTGGGTTTCTTTAGTGAGATCACAAGTAGGAGATTCTTTCCAGGCCATTTTAGAGAACATTTACAATTGTATAATTTGAATAGAACTAATAAGGACTAATAACTAACTAACTAATAACTAAATATAGAACTAATTAGGTGACTTGAGGCATTCGAGTTGTGGATTTACAGAAGAATACTTAGAATATGCTGGATGGACAGGGTTAAGGATGATGTTATGGTTCGGATGAATAAAGAAAAAGAAGTTATTACAACTATAAAAATCCGAAAACTTCAATATCTTGGACATGTGAGGAGACATCCAGAGAAGTATGAGATCCTGCATCTCATAATGCAGGGAAAGATTGCCGCAAGATGGGGTCCTGGAAGAAGGAGAACCTCATGGCTGAAAAACTTGAGACAGTGGTTTGGCCAGTATACTGTATAGCTGTTCCGGGCCGCGGAAAACAAAGTTCCTTGCACGGACAGCGAACAGAAGAAGAAGAAGTAGATGTTATACCGTATAGCGTGCGTCAATTCCTCAGGGCTGGTATTTCAGTATAACATGGTTACGTAGTCATTTTACGTAGTACAGAAATAGTTACGTAGTCATTTTTTGTGAATTTACTGTAGAATTTGTGCTGAGGTGTTCACATGTTCTTGATAAAGTGTTACTTACTAGCAATTAAAGCAAATCGTAACAGTAGGAATACAGAAGTGGTAACAATAGTTACGATGTAGTAAAAATAAAATATAATAAGGGATAATCGTTTTCACCGCAGGCGCATTTTAAACTTTTCTAGGTGGTTTACAGGTTTTTCCATGTCTCCGAGACTTGAATCACCAGATGTACGTGCATCGCACATAATATTGTAGGTTTCATCTGCGTTTTAAGAAAAAAAACGAGTGTGCTTTAGACCACACGACTGAAGTAAAACTACAAGACAAACCTCGCCCAATGAACCCGGGTATCCCTGCTAAGTTACCAAACGTAGCGAACGGGGTGACCTATAACCTAGGGGTGACATATTACATTGAGGTGAAATATGACCATGGGGTGACCTACGACCTTGGGGTGACCTACGATATCGGGGTGACCTACGACCTTGGGGTGACCTACGACCTTGGGGTGACCTATGACCTTGGGGTGACCTACGATCTTGGGGTGCCCTACAACCTTGGGGTCACCATCCTTATCCTTATCCTTATCATTCCCCAAGTCAAGCGTGCGTAAAGGCCCGACCGTTCGCCTAGCAATTGATCACCGTTCGCATCGATTACCGTTCGCATGACATTTTTCGTAACAATCACTACTTTTCGTAACGCATTCACCAGCTTACCCCCCAAGTCTAGCGTGCGTAAAAAAGTTTTACTTCAAAAATCAAAATACAATAGGTATTTTTAAACCAACAATTTAAAACCGATTTCTTTACCCAACATTACACACCATCGCCCGGTCTGCGCCTGAGTTCGGTGCAATTTCTACAACTTTTTGGAGCGTGTTAAACTGCTGCAGATGTTAGAGTTCCCTGTCGATAATATACTCTGCCAAGGGAATATGAAATATGCCAAGTTTGCATTAGTTACACAAAGTTAACTCCGAACTTGAAGCGGTTCTTCATCATTAGTTTGGGCTACACAACTGATATGCTTCGCCAAGTTCGCCAACAGTTTTACAGACTTCTTCATGCATCAAAGCGGTCAGTTTACTTATAGACCATCTTTTACAACATGTCCATTGCGAATGGTCTACGATTTCTACTCTTCTTGAAAAACATTTTTCGGCTTAATGCTTGAGCTATCTGTAAACGATCACAAGTCATAAATCACAAATACAATCGGATTTCTAAGCCTAATAGGGTCAGGAAGTCTTGTGTGTTCGATACAAAAACTTTTATGACTAAATTAACTGACTGGACTTTACAAAAACGGTTCTACAGCGATAGTTTGGATGACATAATAATAAAAAACTAGCAGTTAAAATAGGCCTTTGGTAAGGCTTCGCCCAGTTAGTGCTGGTGACCATTTTATAATTCCAATAGGAACTGGTTCCAAAAATAGCCCGTTCCTCGGATCCACTGTCATCCAGTGTAGCTAGTCACCGGGACAGAGTAAGCGAGACAGGCAATGATGTCATATGTAGATAATATAACGCCGCTTGATACTACTATGTATTACCGCCAATCTTTCCATACCCGGAGAGATACTACATTTCACAAATTCGTAGCAGTTATACCTAGGGGGCACGTCCCCATCCGGCCTGCTGACGGAAGTGGCGACATCTTGTGACGAATTCTTAAATTCGAAACCGAATTACAACGGTAGATTAGTTTGAAATTCCAACTACACAGATGATTTTTGCGGTGCGGCGCGTATGGCGTGCGTCAGACATGCTTTCGAAGCCGCGTTCTGTAATTCAACCACGCAGTTTCAAGCCTATTAACTCGTCTGCTTGTTTAGGAATAAATACATCCCAAAACACGTAATCGCGTTATACTTTCGTAAGACCAAAAACTTCCCAAGCGTCCTTACATTTTAAAAGCTATACATCTCTCTTCCTCTCATGCAAACATATGCATTTTTCTTTTAACCAGAAAGAGAACAAAATAATGCTTCTTATTGTCATTGAAATATGAAAACTATCTTGCTTAGATATTTTACAATCTCGATCCAAAGTGACGGTTTCAGAATTTACGCGCGAAACCTAGGCTTCCGGATTGTGAGGTGCAAATATATATAACCAAGCAGACGGGTTAATACTATTCGATTTCGTAAATATAACAAATTTGCCTTTAATTTCCACATGATATCAAAAATAAATTATCAAGTTCAATCAATATATTGATTGAACATGAATTTAGTCACTGTTGTGTTAAATTCAGAACGCTTTGCAAACAAAAGATTTTTTTAAATCCTGACTGCTGTGACTTATCGAAGTCAGTCGTTTTATCCGATATTTTTCAGACAAATTGAAATGTAATATTATAGTACTTACCTATTTAAAACGTTAAATTCTTAAGGTCAAACAATTCAGACACATTCTTTTCACGGATATCCCATTGCATTACTAAAATAAAAGTGTCTAACGTGTCTCCCTTGGTGAGCAGAATATGAAAATTAAATCCTTCATTCCAATTCAATAAATCGGGTTTTGTGTTTTTACGAAAAATATTTGGCAAATTTGGCGCCTGGAAATAATGTTTTTTAATCCGCTTTTGTTTGAATTGAATACAAATATTGGTCTTCCATCAAAGAGTTTTTCCAAAACGATGGGGATTATGGTAATTTCCGTTTTATCTGCGGTAGAAAGTAAATTTGAATCTTTTTAAGGAAATATTTGGATAAAGTTGAAATTTGGCCAGGTCGATTTTATCAAACAGATCCATTCGAACAACAAACAAAGATGGTTGAATAATAATAACAAATTCTTAATTCCTAACTAATTCCAATTTACGATTTTGGTTTTTAAATAATATTTTTATAAAACATCCTCAAGAAGCTAGGCTATTTTTGTGGATGCTGTGTGTGACTCTATGAGAAAAGGAAGGAGTCTCCAAGAGTCCCATATTGTAGAAGGGAGGATATACATCCTTCCTTTCTTACGTACATTTTTGTACATTAGCTCCACAAAGACCTGCGGAAATGAATTCGCCTCACGGTACATGTCCATTTTTAAGGATGCTTTGTGGGGGGGCTTAAGGAAGGAGAGGAAGGTCTGGGAAGGAAAAAGGTATGAGGGGTGGGTAGGAATCTGAAGGTCAGTATTTCTAGGGTTGATGTACGTCTGAATCCATCTCTCCCTCTGCGGTGCAAGGCGATGTTCTGAGAGAGACCTGCGGCATCAAATACCGATCCTGATTGATGACCCCACCCCACCCCATGAATCCGGGCACCCCTGCTTTTTAAGTCACCGACCGTAGCAAACCTTGGAGTGACACATTGGATAGACATTGGTTGTCTTCTAATGCTTTCCAGGACGGCGGTATCCAAACCCGCCTCCTAAATGTATGACAGCTGTTTCGCTTTCAGAAGCTGTTATTCACTAATTTTACATTTGTTCTTACAATACACCATTTTCCTACTATTTCTTTCTGCCTTAAAATTAAATTCACCCTTCTAGGATGCCATGTTTAACATTTATAACAGATTTTTTTCTCTATGGCGTGATATAATGTGTACACATAAACAAATTTTTCGATTCGAACCAAAATTACTAAACGTATAATCCTCCTTATAATTGCCTTATAATAAGGGAGACTTACTTACGGAATAATTCAACCGTAACACTTAGGGATTCCTTTGTATCGAGACATGGATTTACACAATTGAATCTTGTTGACACTGCCCGGATGAAACGTTCTAGTTTATCGTTACGCTGAGCGTCAAAGCTTTTGGTTATTGAATTATGGTACAACTGTTAAGAACCTCACCCCCTACAAAACTGGGCGTATTTTTATTTTAGTTTTTATAAATATATGGACTGAACGTTATCGATAATATATTTTTGAAAATTATTTTATTGGCGATATTGCTCATGCAAATGAAGATCAATTATCCTTGTATACAGGGTGTAAGGATTTTAACCAGCATTCCTGAGCATATTCGAAGTAAAAAATGTTGATGTCAATTTGATGTCCGATGACATCTTTTTCCAAAAAAAAGCAATTGAGTAGCGAGTTTACAGCCTAGCGTGTCACTCGATAAGCGTGTAACGGCTAAGTATCTGAAAAGGGCTAAAAAAAACTACTTTCGCGCCAATGTAACTGCTATAACTTGGATTGCACCTATATTAGGACTCGTTTTATTAAGAATGTGTGTTTTAATATTTAATGTATGGCTAGCTTATGAAATCTGAAAGATAAAGCATGAATGATGATATTCAGTATAATCAAATGAAAGTCTGATGCAATCGAATATATAAAAGATTTATTGATTCTAAACTTCAAGTGACAATATGATGTATTTAATTATTAGACTCTTTGGGTAATTACATGATCTCAAAGGGGTGTTTGTATTCTTCGAAGAGGGTATTACAACAGTCAAACTATATTACGAAAATAATGAATTTACGTTTTTATGTGGAAGACAATGAACATGATTGAGCACCAGAGTTTTTAAACTACAAAACCCAAGTAAAATTATGTATAACAAATGGTAACCTTGAATATACTGAGATGAATAATATTTTACGAGACAAAATTACATTACGAAAACGGGACGCCATGGTGTGCTGGTTTTTGTCCGTTGCAGATAACATCCTTCCCTTGGGCTTGCTTATTCCAAACTGGCGGTAGACGAAGATCGTTTCAGGAACATCTATGCACCAGTGACAGGGCCAATGCTCTCCGATATTCGTGCTGTATTATCGCATTCGGGGTTGGAAGGTAACGATGTTAACAATCGGTTACAAGCGTCGCGTCTCGTTCTAGCAGCATGGTAACACATGAAACAGCGTGCGTATCGCATAAACCCGTGTTTTATTAGAATATATAATATTTTTTTAGAACAAAAACTTCATTGGACGACAAAGTGACATCCACCTTTTTTACTCCAAATCTAACCTTTGGGTATGTGTTGTTACAACCTATATAACAGTTTTATCACTTCGATGCTGAAGTTGTACAAAAAAGTTGTGTAAAAGAACGGTGTAATATAATGTGGGTTCGAACAGTTGAACTGGCCTTCGTAAATTGATTAATTATTATTATTTATTTTTTTTATCCATTTGTTGGCTCGCCAACAGAATATATCACATATAATTATTACATCAGTTAACAATTTTAATATCATTACAGTGATAATTCCAATGAGAGGTGAGCACACCATTCATCACAACATTCTTAATTAGTTGTAATACATAATAATAAATTAAAGTACATACATAAAACAAGAAGAATCAATAATTACAAAATATATTCACACATGAACATATACATACATTTTTACACATTTTATAGGTTTAGGTGAGGAGATCATCAGGGATATGTAAGTATAATTTTCTTTTGAAGGTATCAATTGAGTTTGAAAATACATCTAAGTCTTCATGTTTGCAATATTTATTGTAAAACCGAGTCATTCTCGAGGTTGGTTTGAAGAAACTTGTATATTAATACGGTAAGTATCGATCCAAAAGGTTTCAAGGTTTCTCGTGAATTTCGGCCTTATATTAAGATTAATTTGATTAATTAAATATTAATCATACATGTTGTTTATGATTTTAAACAGGGACATCAAATCTGAAATGTGCCTTCTTTTGACGAGTGAGACTTCTCTAAAGTGAGTGAGTCTTTCAGCATAGTTATCTAGATTCCGATGTACTCCAGATTTGTAAGCTAGTATTCCTAAGTATTTTTTTTGAACAGACTCCACTTTATTGCTATGAATTGCATAGTGTGGGGACCAAATCACGGTGCCATACTCTAAGGTACTTCTTACATATGAGTAGTAGTAGTACAAGATTCTGAAGCTACTGGGATTCTTGAAAAGGGTGGGCTTGTAAAATACACGCAAATTTTTTATACAACAAAATGCATCAAATTTGTTATCTCCAATAAGAGTTCGACTGTCGTAAAAATTTGCAATATTTTTAGGTTTCTATATAGGTATATGTAATGTCATCTCAAGAATCTTTTACTCTAAAATAAAAATTCATGTAAAAAAGCAACCATAAATTTTACTTTATTTTTTTTGGAACTGGGTGTCTTATAATACATTTCGTTAATGCAGTTAATTCAAAAGTGGAATTTTCTACTCTCACTATCATCAATAATACGTTGAACAAAACAGCATAAACAAATAAACAAAAAACCTTCCAACCAACTCTCTTTATTTGTTTCAAAATCGTTAGAGCATGAAAAGTTTCCGCTTCGCTCATCATCGCTAAAGGAAGCCTTAAGCCTTTTACTGTTGACTAAAACCGAACGTCTTATTTACTATCCATTAATAGTTTTCTATAATTCAGGCTGACGTTGAAACGAAGCTTCCTCTAGATCTATCGCTATATGCATGACTCAATGGGAAGACAAACTAAAACCTTTGGTTCGGGGAAAATTTAAGGAATTAAGGATTAGATTCTCGGTTGTATTTTTATTCTTTTTTGCAGTGGTTTTAAAAACCCATCACTTCTATAAAGACCCATCGTGAAAACATCTAACATTTATATGATATTGAATCATTTAATAATCGTTTATCTATGTTTATCCACTAATTTTTCATCAGTGGATAAACATAGTTGCATAACACTTGGAAAGTTGGTATTTATATTCAAATCATCAAGTTAATACTTTTTTTAGTGTGATGATGGTGATGCTTCGTCAGATTTAAGAAGGAATTCCCTGCAGAGATTTTCAGAAAGGCGAACCGTCAAATGACTCGGTCTTGGCACACACTCCTTTCCTCATTTTCACATTCATACATCGTATTATACGTACTCTTCTATTATTCTGACTTTTGGCATGGCTCGACTTAAGGCTCTGCAACCGGGCCCGAAAAGAAGAAGTTGGTGAGATACGAAATTACGAATGTTAGAGGAGAGCGCTAACAATTGCAGCGACAAAATCGATGCGAAAATTGCGAAAATGTTTAATAAAACACGACTCGTTTAAAATAGAGCAAAAATCTCGCGGGCATTATCTTAAATAGCATTTAAAGAAATACTGTGAATTTTTTTGTACATATAACTTGTAAAATAACTGAAACAAACGTGTTAATAATAATTTTTGGAACATACTTCGCGATTGTTTTCTATCGAAGGAATTTTATATAATTTGCGTTTCGGCGCGGGCAAAGTCTAGATATTATTTATTTTTTATTGTACGACAGACAAGTAAGTCCAATTACCGTACAATTTTCTTACAACTAACAATACATGTATATAGTTTTTTTAAAACATGGTATGGTAATATCAAACACATCTATATCCGCTGGTAGGGCATTAAGCAATGTCATACCTCTTGTCTTGCTGTGTTGAGCCATGACATCTGTCCGACCCTGTGGTATGTAGAATAGGGCGTGGCTACGAGTTCGACAGTATTTGTCAGGAGCGAATAAGCCACAGCATGACAGAAGATATGGACAATCGATAATGTTTTTTTATTAACTTTAACAGGCATTACGCCTGGTCTCCAGGCTTTGATAATTTGTCTCCTTTAGTAGTTCCACGTGATGCATGAATTTCGGATATATTCCGTATGATCGCATGTAAACATACCTTAGGATTTTTTTTTTGAATTTGTTCAATCATATTTATGTATTTAAGTTGATAAGGTATCCAGACAGTACTAGCGTACTCCAGCTTGCTTCTGACCACTCCGTTGAACATGGCGGTCATTGCTTCTATGTTACTGAATTGTTCTTTTATTAATAATATTTGTTATTCTGAAATCTTCAAGAATAACATATATTTTTTTTTTATTATTATTTTTTATATAGTATTTGAGTTATCTGATCGTGTCATGTCTTTCTCGGGCGTCCCCGACTTCTTCTGGAAACGGAGTGATGATTAGTTGGCTAGTTACTCGTAGATAATACCATTTAAAATCCAAGCCGTACCTAGGACCTAGAGAAATTAATAACTGAAGGAATTTTCAAAAATTGTATCATGTAGGTGTGTAATGTCATTCATATGTTTTTATGTTGTTATTGTTTTTGTAATATATTTTTAAAATGTGAACACCGCACAAGAGTTCCAATTGTCCTTAACCGTTTGGAGCCAGTGAGACTATGGCATCTTTAGTTGGGGTATATTGTGAAGCTGAAGGTAATATGGAGGAGAAGGACAAAGGACGGTGGGGAAGCATCTGGCTTATCAAATCGTGTCAACAAATACGGCTAAAGCTATCTCATGCAACGTTGCAGTTCTGAATGGTGGTTTTTCAGCAGTACTGAGAGTGTCTTCCACTCTGAAACGTGCCGAAATATAGTATACATTAAATAAAATGAAACAATGCAACTTTGTATAAACCACTTATAAAATGTGCAAATCCGACCGGTTTCGGAACAAACGTTCCTTCGTCAGGGAAAGCTTATACTAATTTGACAGTTTAGAACAATGTTTTATTATGGTAGGGGTGGAGCCGTTGTTAGTTAATAATGTAGATTGGGTGGGTAGGTATTAGTGTAGAGTGGGTGGGTAGGGGAACAAATCCATGATTGGGCTATATGACAATATTTTTTGTTTGTTGATAATAGATTCATTATTTTTAAGCGATTTTTTAATTTCCAAAGCTTCTAAGTTATCTAAACGTTTTCCTTTATGATTAATATGAAGAATATTTATCCCTGTGTTTTTTTCAAAACTATGGTTATTTATTTTTTATTTTAAGTGGTTTATACAAAGTTGCATTGTTTCATTTTATTATAATGGATAACCACAAAGTAATAGCTACATTCAAAAATATAGTATACATTATTTTTGTTGAATAAATTGTGAAACAAAACAAATTCATTAAATAAAATTTACTTGAACAAGCCGGAATTTGAGCTGGCGACCTCCGGATTAGATGTAGAGTGTCTCACCCCTCGACTACGGAGGCCACTCGAGTAAAATAAATTCGTGTTAATTTTTTTTCACTAGGTCTTTAAATGGGTTATTTACGCATTTTATTACTTAAAAGACTTTCCATTTTATTAGCTTTCTCTAACACCAGCTACCAAAACTAAAACGGATTGGCAAAAAAAAATTAATAAATTAGTAATTACTTTATTACGTGTTAGTGGATTCATTCATATTAAGCTATCTTGATAAAGTGGATTTTTTTTTTTTTTTACAGTGAATACCGCACAAGAATCTCAACTGCTCCCGTCTGGAGCCAGTGAGACTATGGCATCCCCAATTGGGGTATGTTGTGAGGCTGACGGTAGTGGGGAGGGGAAGGAGGTGGGGAAGAGGAAGGTTGGGAAGTACCTGGCTATTCAGATCTGGTCACTAAACACGGCTAAAGCCATTTTCAAGCAACGTTTCAATTCTGAATGGTGGTCTTACACCAGGGCGATACTGATAGTATCTTCCACTCTGGAACATGCCGCAAATATACTATATATTATTTTAAATGAATTAATTGTGAAATATCACAAATTAATCAAATAAAATTTATTTGCGCATGCCGGGTTCGAACCCGCGACCTCCGGATTGTGAGTCAAGATCTTACCCACTGGACTACGGAGGTACCTTTTTGACCAAGAGCAATTTGTTAAACTTTCATAAATTCTTCCCTCTACTAGTGTTTCTATCCGTGCTTTTGATCCTAATCCGCCGGGCAACCTTTGATGCCAAACTTTTTCATTAATCGCCAAGTTTTTCGTTTTAATTTATATCACCAAAACTTGACTCAAAGAATTTCAAAGAATCAGAATTATTATCATTTCATTTTACCTGTCTTTTTGTAAGATAAATTTTACATTAATGGTGCTCCTCCGGACGACGGAGACTATGTAGGCTTCACCTTCTATCAGTCTTAAATTAGTATGTTATTGAATTCTGATAATATAAATGAAAATAATGTTTCATTTTAGAAATTACTTGGAAATTATTCATTCTGAAAATGTTTTAAAATTATTATTATTAAAATTTAAATTAATATAAATATTTAAATTAAATTATTATTCGAAAATCTGGATACAAGTTGTATTATTTCTATGGTTCCATTCATGAAAAGATTAGTCGACCTGTTTCAGTGTTGTAACGGGGATTTTAAATACTCACTTCCGTAAGAACCACCGTTATTTGCCAGTGTGTTTATACCTAACACACTCTAAAAGAACGTGTCTTTATGTAGAATATTTGTAATTAGGACAAAATAATGTTTTTATCAACAAGCGAACTGCTTCATATTTATATAAGTAGAACATGTATTAGTTGGTCTTAGGAAGCTAAAACTCTGGAATGGTGAAATTCAAGTCTTTAAATTCGCACAGCCTTGTCTACTTTTGTCTGTCTAGAATTTATAAATCCTCATTTATGTTCGCCGTGTATTATGTATCTTTGAAACAAATTTTGAAATGAACTCTATATTGCTTATTCAAATTTGTTCAACTGTCAGCAAATAAGGCGACACATTGTTTATTTAATATTATTCTTGAATGACTTACGAGCAAATATAATTTTTCTACTTTTTGGAATCTTTGGCACAAAGTCGTGACTTTGGCGTGGAATTATACGTTTGCTGAATTTTGAGTAGGTGGCTGCCCAGACTTTGCATGTTCTCTTTACTTTACTTCACAAACATGCACTTTCCATCTTGCTCCTATAAGTAGGGTAGCAAGTATCCTTTCATTGAGGGGCTCATATTGAAATATTTTCCCTCCATCATCTACACGGGCTACGATAAAAGCTCTTTGCCACCTCCCCAGACGTGTCGCTCGGCTCTTTCTGGGCTTTAAACTAAAACTTTAAGCTTAAATAGTATCTGAGACCACCCCAGGGACAGGCGACGGTTTTATCATAATATAACCACCCTCAAGATTAAATTAAAATATAAAGCTAAGTGGGGGCTTAAGTGTGATATAATTAGGTTTATCGAATTAAATCTTTTATGCCAGAAAAAATCAATGGCTCATTGAGAGTCTTACATATGAAGTATTAATGTTTCAACATGTTTTATAGGTGTTTGATTAAAACTCCATACAATGTTAATAAATATTTTCATAATTTAAAGATACTTTGGGTAGAAAGATTTTAAGAGGATTTACGATTTTACAAGCCAAAAATAAACGTACACTTAGTGTGCCTTTTATCGCCACGAATATAATGTAATAGGTAACGTAAAACGATTAGCAAACGGAGTCTAGAGGTCACGATTTGGAGCGCAAAAGTAGTTTTTATTTATTTTGTGAATGATTTTTTAAGAACATAATTTGGGAGGCGGGTATGGGCACCGCCGCCCGGGATCCATTTATTGGATAACCAACACCTCTGCCATAGGTCACCCCAAATGGTTCACTACGTTTAGTGACTTAGCAGGGGTGCCCGTGTTCATGGAGTGAGATTTATAAGCCCCAAGGGGAATTATTTTCCTCAGGGTTTCCTGTGTGGTGCTAATGTAAAAAAACACAGAAAATTTCAGCCGTAAAATTGTATTTTTAAAAAGTGTTGTAATCATATGTACGTTTATATAAACATATAGGATTATGGTATTTCTAATGATAAAATACATTTTTGTAATTTACGAATTTATTTTTATAAAGTTATTAATAATTTAATTTTAATTCTACTCAGTGAAAACGGAAAAGCTTCAATACATCCAAAGTGTGTGTTTTTGTATTTATAATGTAATTGCGCACTTGAAGTGAAATGGCACCAAACTGCGCTATATAAATATAACGTTATTATTATTATTAAATCGATTCGAAATCAAGATTAATCCAAAATAGTGATTTAGCTAAAAATCACAGGATAGTATTGTATCTGGGATCCAGAATATTCACCGCCCAAAATTCACCATAGAAAATTCACTTGGGAAATTCACCGCGGGGACATTGAGATTGTTTCATTTCTTGTTTTTGTTGTGAAAAGAGACAAAATCAGCTATTTTGGTTTTGGATGTCTCAAAAAAAGATAAAGTAATGATCCTTCACAATGAACATCATTAAATTATATACAATTACGTCTCGTGACGTCACTCACAACGTCACCCGACACAATTGCATTCATTGACTCTCGCGTGTACCATGATGTCATACGTTTTTCACCGCAGACATCATTTTTTTGAAGGCTTATAATATCCTCGATACCTCGATTCGGTATTTTACAATAATTCATAAAATTCTGACATGAAATTTGGCTGTTTGAAGACAACCTTACCGTTTAAACAAATCTTCGTCATTCTCCAAAAAACTATATTAAATATTAGAAAAATTAAACAATTCAACTTTGTATAAACCACTTATATAATGCTTAAATCCAACCGGTTTCGGAACAAAAGTTCCTTCTTCAGGGAAAGCTTATACTAATTTGACAGTTTAGAACAATGTTTTATTATGGTAGGGGTGGAGCCGTTGCTAGTTATTAATGTAGATTGGGTGGGTAGGTATTATTGATCTTTCATTTTTCTATAATAGATAACCACAAAGTTATAGCTACATTCAAAAATATTAAATATTGTTTGATTTCAGTAAATCTTTAGCGTCTTATTCGTTTTAATTGTTGTAACCCGATATGTTAAATGAGGCTATTTTCCCTAATATAGCTTAGAAGGGGTAGCATAATTCTATACCTCACGTCCTTAAAACACCCTAAGGCGTTTTATTACCATTTGTAGTAAACTGTTTGTACGTCTTCCCAATTAATGTAAGGGTAGTACTTTGTACATCTTAATACTAAGCTCGATTTATCCCACAAGTCGCTACCTCCTCCGCATATCTCCGCCGCGGCAGGACGAGAAACGGATTAATACCACACCCTTTTAGCTTTTCGCTACCCGGAGCACAGAAGAAGAGAAGAGGATAGGAGAGCCTTTGTCTCGACTTTATTAACACCTTCACATCGCACGTACGCTAAAGTATTATAAGACTTTCTCACATATTCCACGTATGTTATTACGCCCCGCACCATTTTCACAACATTCGTGTTTCACATGTCCAAAGCATAAGGGTCATATTTTCTGATTACATTCTGACTTGTAAATAAAATGTTTTGTTAGGGCTATATTTCGTAATTCAAACGTTATTCATCTGGTCCTTTCATATTTTCCTCTTCCGTTCTCAGGAATATTTTATTCCTCGATCTTAAGGATGCGAGATTACATACGCAAAGTCATTGTAAGGTAACGTTAATTTGAATGTATTGTGTAACATGATGAATCTTACAAAATTTGATAATTTTGTTTTTAGGCTTACTTAACATTCGTAATAATTATTTAAAATCGTATAAAGAGGTTGCATTAACATACACATTATTATATATTTAAAAAAATCTCCTTGTTAAAATATATGGAACCTAAGTTTTTCTTAATTAGTTAGTATTTCGAACGAAAATTTTACTTTTTTTTACATTAATCCCACACAAGAGACCCTGAAAACATAATTTGACTCAGGGTTTATATCATCTTTGGAGATGATTTACAGAGGGTCTTTTTAAGGAAAGACGAGAGAGGAAGTTCTGGGAAGGAAAAAAATGAGGTTTGGGTTGGAATTTAGGGGTCAGTGTGTCCAAAAGTGACGGACATATTGGAGGACCCACCACTTACCCGCCCTGGTATAGGTAACAGATGGTTACCCCTTCAAGGCTCTTGCAAGGACTCTAATTTTTTTGGTAAAAACGACTCTACATTTGAAAACGAAACTAAACCTCCAATGTCCCTGCATGTCCATGACGGACATATATTATAAATCCATCGCTTCCGCTGCGGTGCTACGCGATAGGTCGAGAGAGACCAGATGGAGTGGTTAAAGGATCTGCCGAAACCAGCCTCTCTGTATCTGGCCCGACACGCAGTTGATTGTCAGGCGCGTCCGTCGCCAAGATCTGAACACACCTCACCTGATCACATCAAACGTAGTGAACCACTTGGGGTGACCTATGTATCGTCGCCTCAGTTCTTATTTGTCCAACAGACCATTTTAGTTTTTGTTCAATCTCCACTTTAAAATTATAAACAAAGTATGAAAAATGATTGTTAATCACTTAACTAAGAATTATTTAAACTAATTGGACCTTTACCTTTACGGAAATAGCTTTATCATAAACACCCATAATAATATTTTATTGAAATAATTAAAGAAAACCTTCTCCTCCTGAAAAATTTTCTAATGGTCTTTTGAACAAATACGAACTAAAGCGACGGTATGACAGAGGTGTTAGTTATCCAATAAATCGTTTCCGGAGTAGCGGAACCCATACCGGCCTCCCACATTAAAATGTATTAAAAAGCTTTAAAAGTAAATACATAGTTTCGTCTTTGAAAAAATTAAAAATTTTTCAATAAAGACTAACAAATACAATATTGGATTGAGTCACCGATACGAAGTTGGATTTGTTAGCCTTTCTTTAGAGATTTGAGTTTGTGTATGGACAAAACTGTTTATTCACATTCGTATTGAATATGTACGGGCGCACACAACTAATTCACCTTAATATTTTAAAGCATAACTTGAAAAGTGTGTTAACCTAAAATAACTAAATTGGCGCCATCTGTAAATGCGTAGATTATACCGTAGGTTCCGTTTAAACTTAATATCGGTAGGATGTATCATAAACGGTTCCATGACAGTTCATCCTGCCGACAGTTCATCCTGCCGACAGTTCATCCTGCCGACAGTTCATCCTGCCGACAGTTCATCCCGCCGACAATTCATCCGGCGACAATTCATCCTGACAATTCAACCTAACCTAACCTAACCTAACCTATAAGTATAACATATAAGTATAAGTATGTCGTATTTTGTTATTCACGCATGCTTTTTCGGAGAGTCGAAATTATTGTTAGTAAAAATATTTTTACAGCGGATTTCCAGTCAAGATGCCTTCAGATATAAGTATATCGATTTTGGTTGTACGGCCGTATATCCTCTTTGCATACTTACTTAATAAAAATCTTCTAAATGATCAGGCAGGATGAATTGTCGCCGGATGAATTGTCGGCGGGATGAACTGTCGGCAGGATGAACTGTCGGCAGGATGAACTGTCGGCCGGATGAACTGTCGGAGGATGAACTGTCGCCGGATGAATTGTCGCAGGACGAATTGTCGGGTCACTATCATAAACAGACAAGGATTTAATTAAATTCTAAATGATTACAATAAATTCTAAGCTTATATGTTTTTATTCTTCGGCCTGAAATACTTGATTCTCGCAAGAAACGTAACATAGAAGTACGGGCAATAATATTAGGTTTAATTATTTTAGTCAACCGTCAGTGTAAATTGGTGGACTGAGGTAGTCATTAATGTTGTAATCTCCATGTGCAGGGAGATATAATTTAAACTTAGAATTCCACGAACCACCCCCAAATTATGGGAGCTTTAGGGTGCAATGGCCGGGGGTAGACGGGGCTGAAGGTTGCCCTTGCGAGTTGAAGGTCAAAGCCTTAAGTAGATGCTAGGAACTGTCCACCAAAGTCAGGATGGCTGCTGAAAGCTTCTTACCTGCTTCTACTCTCGACGCCCGAGGAAGACATGGCACGACCAAGTGAATCAGATACGGTACATGTGAAGAGCATTTATGAGACGATGTATGAATGTGAACGAGGCAAGGAGTGTGTGCCAAGATCGAGTTGTTTGGCGGTCCGTCCTCTCTGCCTACCCTTGCGGAGAAACATCGTGATGGTTAGTTAGTTAATACAAAATAGTCAACTTGGTATGGCGCTGTTTGGTAACAACATCACCTCAAAGGCGCTTTGTTTTTTTAAAGTTGTTACCTTTTTTTAAGTATCTACTCACAATACGTACGTTTTTTAAGTACATTTACTTGAGTTTCTGATTTTGTTTTCGTGAATCAATTAATGAATGCTAATCTTGGAAGTGGCAATTTACCCACTTCCCGACATGCGATCGAACTGAAACTCACAAATAGACTCGTTGTCGAAGACGCATAAGCGCATACATACGCATTTCTCTGAAATTGGCTACTAAATGGTACAAAAATATGTATTACAGTAAAAAAAAATAGAGGCTGCAATTCACACGCCGTAGAAACGAAACCTTCAGATAACTAAAGTAGACAAGAGGCCGATAGACTACGAAGCACCGCACAAAAAGGAGACCGATTATACTATATCATTCTCTCGCAGGCTAAATTCTGTGCTAAAATTATGATGAAGAATGTATTTGTATGTGTTTGTCTCTTTTTAGTGTCGCTATTTTTCAAATCACAACGGTGCAAATAAGTTTCGCTTCAAAAACTTTGTTTTAATTGCGTGTTGTTTTTGTTAAACTTATTTTAAAAGTGTCAACTACTTAAAAGTTGACACTGGATGGCCCGAAAATTGGATTTGATGTATTATTATAGTATAAAACTTTGTTTTTTTTAGGCAATATTTTATAAAATTTATTTTAGAAGTTTCAATGTTACTTTCCGACTTAAAACAGATGAATGGTCATTCCTAGAATGTTAACTCACCATGTTAAAAGATCCGACAGTAGCTCCGTAATAATGAGATAATTAATGTGAAACACTTTATATTATGTATACCACAATTATTTATTGAAATAACGAAATGTTTTAGGAACAAAGTTATCTAAAGATTGAATGTGTCTATATTATGGTATTAACAAAGTGATTTGTATTTCCTTATAAAATGATAACTTTTCTCTCCATGAAGAAGTATAAAAATTACGTATGTAAAATAATTAAGAAGTAATAAAATTAAATTAAGAAGTATGACAGTCAAGTAATTATTAAGAAGTATGACAAATATCCCATCTTAAGAAGTTGGGATTTACAAGGTAATCACCCTCACTTAGTGCATAAAACATTTGTTGACCGTGTCCTCAAAAATAGTTTATGTTGCAAGCACCATATATAATAAAAGCGTATGTGTATGCAGATGCAAAAATCCATAAATGTTCCAGTTTGTTAACAGTAATAGATTTAATACCCACTACTCTGTAACTACTTTCATAGTACCTTCATAGGCTTTGAAGCAAAGAATGGACGGTTACCTCGAGAGTGTTTTCTCTTGGGGTAAAAATAATCTCGTTGAATTTAATGTTTCAAAGACCCAATCTTGTCTGATTACGTCTAAAAGGGATCGCAATGAAAATCTAGTCTCTTTCAACGGAAGCAATCTTCCGAACAGGCCCTCCATTGATTTGCTTGGTGTAACCCTAAGTGACCAGCTCAGGTATGGGGGCTCCATCGAAGCCAGAGTAAAGTTAGCCTCCCAAAAACTGGGCGTACTGTACAGGGCCCGCAGATACTTTAAAAGTACACAACTGCTAACCCTGTACAAATCGCAAGTGCGCCCCACGGTTGAATTTGGCAGCCACCTCTGGTCTGGAGCTCCAAAATACCTGAAAAATACCCTCGACTCTGTGCAGAAACGGGCGGTCCGTCTGATAGATTCTCCCATCTTAACAGACGGATTGCAATCTTTAGAGCACATGCGTCGGGTGGGAATGCTATCCTTGTTCTACCGGTATTACAATGGAAGATGCTCCGAGGAACTAGCATCATTGATCCCTTCGGCACCGGTGCATAGTCGGGAAACACGCCAAACGCGTGCCCAACATTTGTACACAGTTGACATTAGTCACATGAGAACGGGTCGTTTCTTCGACTCGTTCTTATGTTCAACAGCTCGGCTGTGGAATGATTTGCCGGCCTCTGTGTTTCCTCCTTCCTACAACATGGGTCTCTTCAAGACCAATGTTCATTCCTTCCTCTCCTCAAAAAGACCCTCCACACAGCATCCCAGATGACATAGGCCCTGAGGGAAATTATTTTCCTCAGGGCCTCCTGTGTGGAGTTAATGTAAAAAAAAAAAAAAAAATCTACTTACATCTATATATATGTAATTGCTGTGTACCTTTTATTTTATGTTTTTCATAATAATAACATACTTACGTACATTTGTATCTATAAGCAAAAAAAAAAATTACAAGAAAATTACCTACTTTTATATTAATCGTTAAAAATGTTTTACACCACTGCCAACCGGTATGCTTCGAGTATGTTTGTAATCATGTTTTGTGTAATATTGTGACACTAATTACTGAATCTTACTGTAGCCTGAGCCCAACTCGAATCTGCTGGTTGAACTCCTTTGTTAACAATTTACTTATCGAATACTCATACCTACTTGTGTTGTGCCTACTATGTTTTTCATGCTCTGTTTATTATTTTATGTACTATATACTTGTTATGATGCTACCTACTCGTTATAATGTTCCTGCATGAGTACCTTGGGTTCCCAACTGTTAAAATATACACCATAACTTTTTTGGTGGACAGTACTAGTAGCGCTAGATCGAATCAAATCATTAATCGTCTGTCCAAATCAATCGAAAGGGTCTGGACCCTAATGGAATACCATTAGTAATTTATTTGGTAATTTCCAATGTAGAAGATTTTTTCTCTTTATTTTCTGATTACATTCTGACTAAAAATTAGATAAGAGGAATATTTTTTGTAGTAATTCAAAATGTTTATTTCACCATCCTCTTGATAGTTTTTTTTTGTACGTTAGCTGTGAAGAGGCCCTGAGTAAAATAATTCACCTCAGGGCCTGTATTTCATTTGGCCTGTATTCATCTTTGGGATTGCTGTGTTGATGGTCTTTTTAGGAAAAGAAGTTCTGGAAAGGATAAAGGATTCTGGGAGTGTGTTCAGGAGTGAGGACGTATGAATCCATCCCTCCCACTGGGGTGCAAAGCGATGTTCCGGGAGAGTCCAGCTGGTGAGGTCAAAGGGTCTCCCTCAACCAGTCTCTTCCGATCCGGCCTGACATGCGATTGGTGGGCAGAGGCATCCACCACCAAGATTCGGGCAAACCTGAAAATAAATCCCATTAACCCCTGCTAAGTCACCAAATGTAGCGAACCACTTTCGGTGACTTATGGCAGAGATGTTTATCTTTCTAATATTATAAAGAGGAATTATTTGATTGTTTGTTTACATTGAATAGGCTCCGAAACTACTGAACTGATTTTAAAAATTCTTTCACCAATAGAAAGCTACATTATCAGCGAGTAACATAGGCTATACATAATGGTAAGCTCTGGCGTTATGAAATTTGTATAAATGAAAATGTGTGTATTTCATATATTTTAGCGGAAGGGAGGAAAGGCAAGGTGGGGTTTGCGGAGAGGGAAGACACGAGAGAGGGGGAAGGTGGAAGGGAACGGGGATGCACGGGAAAGGACATGCAGGGAGAATCAATTGATTTCTTTGAGTGGCATAGCAACGCATGCCGAGTACCAGCTAGTAATTTAATAAATTATTTTCCAAATTACAGCTTATTGTATAAATAATTAAACAATAAATACCTACTCGCAATAGATAGAAATTCGAATAACTTAGCCAATATATAGCCACTATTCATAGGTTTGAATACCATACAAAACATATATGTAAGGTTTGAATAGTAAACTCTGAGATAAATAGTAAATGTACAGGATGGTGAAATACCCCCATAGTCTCAATTTGGACCTACATGATGGTCTATGGAGTCCGGTTTCTTTTATTTATTTAAACATATCATGCTCTATTAATCGCTCAACTTGCTGACTCGTCTAAAATCTATTTTATTAAAGTTTTATGACAGATGGAACTTTCTATCGCAACTGTTACATTTAGAAAACTTCACAACACTTATCCAACCCCATCCGAACACGCCGAAGCAGCCACTGACTTTTTGCTTTGCACCACCAAGTTCTAGCAAACAAGCCAAGACAGTCGCTTTACTCAGATGTCGGAATGTACGAGAAGTAGTCGAACGCAGACAACTGAACAACTTCACTCCTGTTATACCCGTGTTTACACCCCCTTCTGATGGTTCTATTGAAAGAGAATTTTTAAAGATTGTTAAGTGTATTTTGTCAGAACGTTTCTCTATGGGAATTGGATATTATTGTTTATTTTTTAATTGTTTATTAAGACGTACACAGTACATAGTTTTACAAGTTATAGGAATATTATATAAAATTATTACATGGTGTATTACGTAAGTCCGTAGAACAGGGATGCCCAAACGGTCGACCGCGAGTGCTTTTTGAGTCGATCTCCAGAAAAAATTGCCTACGTAAATAGATCTATTCACCGTTCTTGTTTTAGTTGATCCTAAATTATAAGACCGCCCATTTTTCACGCCTTTTTGTTTAAAATTTATTTGTAACTTATATTGTCAATGGTCGCGCATTTTGGCTGTTGTATACTCTATCACTCTATCCTCATCTGTCCAAGTCCCCATAGAAAAAAATTATTATTGCATATTCATGATGAAATATTGTTGAAAATTGCCCCCTTCAAAAGCCCGAAGTTATCGATCTAGTTTCTAGTGTGTGGTTTAGTTTATTTATGAGTCAGTCAGTCCGAATTGTAACTTGAAGGCGATACGAAGTTTATTAATAAATAATTCAAAATGAGGGCGGTGAATAGATTTACTCTTAATTCAAAACCAGTTATGTGATCAGAATGTAAAATTCCAGTTCTGGATTCATCTGCTGACGAATTTCGAAGAAAAATATTCTCTTATTTGACGTATAAATTTCTAATTTCAGACTCTGTATGTGCTGCCAGAATAAATAAAAATCATTTTCGTCTGAGTGTAGTTTTAAATCGCCGCACACATTTAATTTAATCCAGTTCATAATGTAAAATTTCTGTGGTAATATTTCGAAGGCAAACATTCTCTTATTCGAAGTGCTATTAATGATTACTATAATAATTATAATAATTGCTATAAGTAATGAAATTCAAGTTGCAGATGTATGTGCATCCAGAATCAAAGAGAAGCCACTTTCATGTTCTGGGTGTAGTTTTAATTTGCCGCACAGATTTAATTTAAACCAGTTTTGTGTTCACAATGTAAAATTCGAGTTGTGGATTCATCTGCTGACACATTTCGAAGGAAAACCTTCTCTAATTAGAAGTGCTGTTATAAAATTCTAGTTGCAGACTATTTATGTACTGATTCAAAGAAAAAACATTTTCATATTCTGAGTGCAGTTTTAGTTCACCGTATACAGATTTAAATTAAACCAATTTTGTGTTCAGAATGTAAAATTCCAGCTGTGGATTCATCTGCTGACACATTTTGAAAGAAAAACATTCTCCTAAAAAAATTCTAGTTAGTCGCAGACTATTTATGTACTGCCAGAATCATAAAATAATCATTTTTATGTTCTAAGTGTAGTTTTGATTAACCACACATAGAATTTAACCTAAACCAGTTTTGTGTTCAAAATGTAAAATTCCAGTTGTGAATTCATCTGCTGACATATTTTGGTGGAAAACATTCTCTTATTCGAAGTGCAGTTATAAAATTCTAGTTGCAGACTATTTATGTACTGAGTGTAGTTTTAATTCATCGCATAAAGATTTAATTTGAACCAGTTTTGTGTTCACAATATAACGATAAATTAAAAACAAGTTGTCGATTCACCGTGTACCGAGTGAAGCTTTGCATTTGAGTTGCATGCCTTATGCCGCAATTAAATAGACTGTTCCGTGTGTAGCTGTTGTTTTAGGACTATTACGCAGAAGCGACTTTAAATTAAAACCCGTCACATGTGATATATAAATCAGCATAAAATGAGGTTGCTATAAAAAAAAATTCTACCCCCCCCCCCCCCGGTGTCAGAGTCGATCGATCGGAGCCTAATAATATTGAGGTAGATCGCCAGCAGTTCAAAGTTCAAGTATCTGCCGTGTAGAATATCATTAGGTAATTTTGCCTGGGATTTGAACGGTTCTTAAAACTTAACTAGTGAATGAATGTGTCGAGTAATATAAAGGAAGGTAGTGTATGAAGATAAAGAGACATTTTTAGAACAATAGGCCACTTGCATGGATTTCATAACGACTTGGAAAAAGTCGTGTGGATAGATTTTTTTACTAAGATTACGAAAATGTTAGTAAAAAAATTTAGAAATGTACAATTTTTTATTATTTTTAAATAAATAAATCCGTTATTTGGGCTTGTGACGTCACTACATGAAAATGTCCCGTCTCCGAAAATGTTCCTATTAATATTGTAAACTTCCACACTGATTTTTTATTTTTGTATGGCAACACTTTGATTTCAGGCGAATTTTTGAATTTGACATTTAACGTTCACTAGATTTATTGTTTGTTCTCTGCGAACTTATCATTTGGTTTGACTTTTTGACAGATGTTATGAAGAGAACCCCGTACATTTTGTGCTGTCTGTTCGTGTTTTAGAGGTATAATGATAATGGTGCTGATTTTAACAAAATCAAATTCTATAATATTCTTATAATTTTCAAGTACAAGTATATTACATTGGATTTAGTAATATAGACGTTGAACATTTTAATGATTTATGATCAATAAGATGGATCAAGGAAAAAATATATTTAAGAGATGTATTTGGTATGCCTCATTATTCACCTGTGCCTGTGTGTGGAAAACGTTTTTTTTTTTAAATGATTTTTGAACGATTTAATTATCGTTTTTCCGCACCCATAAAATTATGTCCCATCTTTCCGGCTTATAAAAAATGGTCTAATTTTATGGACTGAAATTTTCAAAAAATCGCCAGGGTTTCAAAAATACGATTAAAAAAAATACAGTATGTCTTAGAATATTTGCCTAAACCGGGATATATTTTTTTTAATGTGATGCAAGTGGCCTATTATTACATACGCACGAATAGTAATAAAAGTTTAATGAAAAGATAAGTGTAAGTAAGAAGTTAAAATAAATTATAAATTATATCTGACGAATCGTGAAAAATTTCTGAGTGTAGTAATTTTTCATAGTTTGTATGAGATGTGATGGCGCGAGAGATTGACGAGTTTTCTGCTGCATTAGTGTTTTTGGATTCTTTATGAAAAAGTGAAGGGTGCCAGGTGTGCCTCATTGAAACATTTAAACCAATTCAGGACTATTTACAGGAGTATTTTATTACTAAGCAGGTTATGTACATTTATAATATTATTCGTTATTATGCTAGCCCTGCGGGCAGCTTTTGGTTTGGCTTCGCCCAGTTAGTGTTGGAGACCATTTTATAAATCCGATAAGAACTGCTTCCAAAAATAGTCCGTTCCTCGCATCCACGTCATCCAGTAATAGCTAGTCACCGGGACAAAGTAACCGGGATAGGCAATGACGTCATATGTAATACATAGCCGCTTGATACTATTATTCACAAATAAGTAACTCAACTAAGTATTTCCGTAAATCTTTTCATATCCAAAGAGATACCCAAATTCACAAATCCGTAGAACTTATACCTAGGGGGGAAAAGTCCCCATGCGAGCTGCTGACGGAAGTGGCGACATCTTTTAACGAATTCTTGAAGTCGAAGCCGAATTACAAATTTGCTTGAAATTTCACGTACACGGATGTTTATATGGTGCGGCGGGTACGGCGCGGCGGCAGACATGCATTCGAAGCTGGGTTCTTAAATTCAACTACGCCGACTCAAGCCTATTAAATAAACAACCATAGGTGGCAGCACTTCCGTTTGTATCTATTTGTGAATAGAGTGTGTATGCAGTCGCAAGGCTATTAATACTGTTTGGAGATTCATAAATAAAATGAGGCATTTTTAATTCATTTTTAACGCATTCATCAACGTGCATTTTTTATGTTCACTTATTTATACAAAAATCTTCACAACAAAGATAAATTTTGTTTATTTGTTGTATTAAGTCCTCTTGAACGGAAACTTTGTAGGGATGGATGTCCTTGTGTTATGGTGGATGAAGTTTTCAGATTGAATTTATTCATATATATGATAATAATTATTTTTGTATAAAATTAAATGAAATAATAAAATTGAAATGGAATTTCACCATCAACTAATATGAACATTTACTTAGTCTATTTTCACGCCACGCCCCGTCATGGTAGACAAAACGGATGAAATGGTCCACACAACTCTGTCTTGGAATACATTCATTGCTCCACCCACATTCATAAACTCTATTTACATGCTAATTTATTAAAATAGACGGATACGAACGGATGTGTGAAGGCGTTGGCAAAGGGAAGGAGTCGAGTTGAAGTTGAAGTGCAATATAATTCTAGTGGGAAGAGACAGAACTTCTTTGGTGTTGTCTTGCAGTTGACGTTTGTGTGGGCTGTCTTTATATCAGAAGGAAGTTCATTCACGACGAACTACATACCCTTGTTTGCACTTTGGAGAAAACTACGGATAACAATGACCAAACTTCTCGTAATGCTAGAGCCAAAGGGCATAATTTCTTTTGCGACAAAGCTTTAAAATGCACTTCCATTGGCCATTAGACAAAAAAACAACAAATTATTCCGATTTTAAATTAGACACCAAGTCTTGGATTTTCATCCACGCCCGATCAAATAACGATTTTATTAAAACCTGTTCGTAAATTATTTATTTCAAATGGAAGCTGGTGAATGCGTGACGAGAGCGTTACGAAAAGTGTGATCGGGCTAGGCGAACGGTCGGGCCTTTATGCACGCTTGACTTGGGGAGTAAGCTGGTAAATGCGAGACGAAAGCGTTATGAAAAGTGTGATCGGGCGAGGTGAACGGTCAGGCGAGGCGAACGGAAGTTGAGTGGGAGATATAAGTTAGTGAAGTTTTACTTCAGTCGTGCGGTCTGTCTAAAGCACCCTCGTTTTTTTTAATCTTAAGTGAATACCGCACAAGAGTTCCAACTGATCTCGTCTGGAGCCAGTAATGCCATGGCATCCGCAATTGGAGTATGCTGTGAGGCTGAAGGTGATGAGGAGGGGAAGGAGATAGGGAAGAGGAAGGCGGAGAAGTGCCTGTCTATTCAGATCTGGTCACCAAACAGACTAAAGTCATTTCAAGCAACGTTTCAATTCTGAATGATCTTACACCAGGGCTATACTGATATTATCTTCCACTATAATTTTTAAATTAATTAATTGTGTAATAACAGAAACTAATTAAATAAAATTTATTTGCGGAACACCGGGGCTTGCATCCACGACCTTCGGGCTGCTGGTCGAGAGCTTTACCCCTCGACCACGGATTTTTTGTCGAGGGGTAACGCTCTTCTTTTAAATGTTATTTTGTGTTAAATTTGTTATAAACTGCGTAGGATTTTAACGTAGGATTTCCTATTGAGACATGCCCAGTACATCAATAAATTTCAATTTATTAATAAAGTAAAATAAATAAATAATAATACGTAAGTGGTTGGTAGTAAGCCTCCTTCAAGGGTTCTTTCTTCGAGATTATTATTTCAATATTTACATCGTCAGGTGCCTAAAGGCTTTGTTACAGTAATAAATTCAAATACATAATATTATGTTCTTATTTATTAATACAAATCCATTATGAAATAGGCCCCATTCTTATTTTTTATTTCGTAAAAATGTTCTCGTTCTTGGAATAAACTTACTTTATTCTTACTTACTTTTTTTTACGCCAACACAACATTTTCTTTAATACAACAATTCTTCTAAACTATAAGAAATCATTATTTAATAAGAGTGGGTGTAGTAGAACATTGAAAAATGTTTTTATTTCTCGTATATATGTTTTATCAATGATTACAGTTTTCGTAAATAATAAGTTCCAGTAATACAAAATATGTTAGTAATCAGTAATTGTACGAAAATAGATAAGTAGTAATGTTTTGTGAACACCTCTTTAGAAGAACCTGTCCTGAGGTGTTCGCACGTTTTAGAAAAAGTGTTATTCTTTCGTCATAACAAATACAGTATTGTCCTTGAAAACGGTCCCAACAATTCCTTTTTTAATGTGGTTATTTGAATTACTTATCGAAAAAAAGATTTTTCATTGATTTTGAAATTTACTTTCAGTGTCAATGTTTTTATCTTTTTACATATTTTAAATAGATTTAATATGGTGTAAAGAATCTCTCATTTAAATTTACAGAACGGCAAAAGGATCTATGATATTTTCTTTTTTTTGATATTTTAAACAAGTTTAATAAATAACTCGATAAAAAGACACTTTTTTTTTTAAACTTTTTAAAAAGAAAGGCAAACATTCCCGGGTTACGAATAAACCAACAATGTTTGAAAATCGTCCACTACCATCACAGTAAGCAGAAAATGTTGCTTGTGTCGTGATGTAGGACAGCTGAGGAATATCACGCGACGACCGGGTGGGACTCAAATGCTTTGCCCACTTAGCCACCTACCGGTTATTTTGTACATTTCTCCTACCTATTTACCTCTCTGAGATATTTTTGTAAAAAATAAAATTATTATTTAATATTTTTTGAAATAATAAGTGATTTTAAAACGCAAATAAAATATTTTACGCATTTGAAAGATAATTTTAAAAAATCTAAAAAAGCAATATGATGTAATCTCATTTAAGGTTATTTAATAAATAGATTTTATTTATCTCGTTTACGGTTATCTAATAAGTTGATTTTACCTTAGAAAAACATCTTTATTGATATCGTTTATCATTATCTAATAAGTAGATTTTACCTTCGCCAAATCTCATTATTGATAACGTTCTGGTAAACAAACAATCGGAATATGTTTCCGAAACATGTTTCATGATATCAGTTTACCAAATATTGGAAAGCTCATTGGATGAAAGCTATCACCGATCACCATGCAGCTGGCGTCTGTGTTTTCAGCGTGTTCGCAGTGATTCGTGGAAAGTACGTACGCGACTTGACTGAATCCACTCTGAATTTATCCGGCACCCGGAGAGGTAATGTAATTGAACGTAAAGGTAATATGAGAAAACCGAGTTTTTTTGTAAGTAGTAGCTTGCATTATTTATTTTTTTAGTGTAAATACCTCACAAGAGTCCCACCTGCCCCCACTTACTCCCAGCTGGGATTCTTACTCTCTCTGGCTGCGTCCCAGCCAGTGAGGCTATGGCATCTCCGATTGGGGTATGTTGTGAGGCTGAAGGTAGTGGGGAGGGACCTCACAGTTGGGAGAAACTGGGACTCTTACTCTCTCTGGCTGCGTTCCAGCCAGTGAGGCTATGGCATCTCCGATTGGGGTATGTTGTGAGGCTGAAGGTAGTGGAAAAGGACCTCACAGTTGGGAGCAGCTGGGACTCTTACTCTCTCTGGCTGCGTCCCAGCCAGTGAAGCTATGGCATCTCCGATTGGGGTATGTTGTGAGGCTGAAGGTAGTGGGGAGGGACCTCACAGTTGGGAGCAGCTGGGACTCTTACTCTCACTGGCTGGGACACTGCGTCCCAGCCAGTGAGACTATGGCATCTCCAATTGGGGTATGTTGTGAGGCTGAAGGTAGTGGGGAGGGAAGGAGATGGGGAAGGGGAAGATGGGTAATGGGGTGGCTATTCAGATCTGGTCACCAAACACGGCTAAAGCCATTTCTGAATGTTGGTTTTACATCACGGCGATACTAAGAGTATGTTCCCCTCTGGAACGTACCGCAAATATACTATTATGTTATTTTTAATGAATTAATTGTGAAATAACACAAATTTATCAAATAAAAAAATGTATTTGCTTACGCCGGGATTCGATCCCGCGACCTTAGATTTCCAGTCAAGAGCCGTCAACGTGAAACCGTTCAATTAAAATATAAAAATTACTAAAATAAATTAAATGTTTAAACTCCTTTAGTGATCGCAAATTCACTTTGTATCGTCATTTAAATAAAAATAAATCACTTCGTACACACCACTATTTATTTTTTTAAATAAATTATATTGTGATTTATTTTTGGGTTATTTACCCTAAACCGAGAATCGAAATTCAACGTGAATACCGCACAAGAGTTCCAATGGCTTCCAACCGCCTAGAGCCAGTGGGACTAAAGCATCCCCAATTGGCACATTTTGTGGGGAGGAGGGTGGTAAGGAGGCGAAGGAGATGAGGAAAAGGAAGGTAGGGAAGTACAGTAGAATTATTTTTAAGAGATTCTTGATTATGTAGTTTTATACTGAACTGTAGATTACTGCAGAGTAAAGGGGGACTGCGGGCGGGTGTCAGAAAATATTTCCAGTTTAAGGTTTATTTGCGATACCATCGGCGTGCACAAATACATTTAAACATATCATCATCATCACTATTGGCTCTACAACCCCTGGTGGGTCTTGGCCTCCTCAAGAGTCTTCCTCCACTCATCTCGGTTTTGTGCCAGCTCTCTCCAGTTTGGAAGCTCCAAGATAGATATGTCTTTGAGGACGTTGTCGCTCCATCTTAGTCTTGGCCTTCCCAGGCTCCTTCGCCCTATTGGTCTTGAGTTCAGCAGGGACTTGGTGCTTGATGCTCGGTCATTCTCTCCACATGACCCAGCCACCGAAGTCTTCCCAATTTTATAAATTTTGCGACGTTCAGCTCCTTAAACAAAGTATAGAGCTCATTGTTATAACGTCTGCGCCAAAATCCATTTTCTAGAACCGGTCGGAAGATGCGCCACAAAATTTTTCTTTCAAAAACGTCCAGTGCTCGCTCATTCCTCTTAGTTCGTAAGTATTGGTCTGATAAGTGTTTTGTACACTAATATCTTCGTGTTTCTGGACAGCAGTCTGGACTTTTAAACATATAATGAAAATTAATAAATATAAGAATAGACAAAAAGTAGATACATACAAATAAAAATAATACAATGAACGGTTATTAATTAGTTATTTTTATAAATATATGCAAAACATAATTATGTAAAATAAATTAAATTACTATAATATAAATTATCAATTTAGTTCTGACATATCAAGAAGTTATTACAAAACATCGGCATTTTCAAACAATGTTTAGTGCCGGAATCTCCACCAATTAAGGAAGTGCAAATATATAATACTAATGTGGTTAGAGAAAAAATAACGCGTAAAATATATTATATCTTAAAAATATATTTTCGCTTTATTTACACATCGCCTCCGGGCTTCGGGCTAAGGTTCTCATAGAATTATTTCTCTAATATAATATTAAAATTCATTAAGCCTTTTAGAGACCTATTTTATTGTTGATGGAATTCAATAGCGAAATTAATAAAGTTAGCCCACTGGAAATCGATTAGACCCAAAAGTTTAAAATTTAAAATATTTCTAAAGTTTTCATTTTTCCTAAATTCTAACATATCTTTCTAAAAGGTTCTGTGTATACAAACATTGATATTGATCGTATCCCACCCAGCCGCCCACTCACAACACACTCTGTCCTTGTTTGTCTCCCAGAAAATGCCATGACGACAACCTTTTTCTGCCACCCTCTAACTTCTGACGTAGCATTGGCTACGCCATTCGATGCTCGTCGAAAGGTAAACATTTTCAAACAAAATCAGAATGTTTTAATAACAGTTTGTCGTAGATATCTGACATAACAAAATTTTAAAAGTGAAAGTTATACGACATTTTGGGTGAAATGTAACTATTTACCAGCCTTTATTAGGTTTTATCTCGTTTTTCGGATTTTATTGATTGTGCGCTTTTATAATTACTGTGACGTTTCACGGTTACGATACCGTGACGGCAAAAAATGCAATAAATATACGTTTCCTCCAAAGTACTACTTTTTTGCGACGGAAACTGCTTTTCTTTTTCTTTATACGTGTGAGGGAGATGTATGATAATAATTTTATGTTTCCTTTGGGGGGATGCAGACATACATTTACCGTTTGTCTCATTTTCGACTGTTGTTATTTTGTGTGTAAGAAAGAGCTGCAGCATTATATGTTTAAGAACAAAAGAAAAACCATCAGAGCATTGACATTTGACGTTTTTGAATTTTTGGAATTCACACACAATATTATCCTGTAACTGTATTCCACACTTTCAAACTCATTGTCATGGCAATTAGTATTGGTCCACGGAGACACGCGGTGCGGTGTGTGAGAGAGATGCAAGAAAATTATGACATTTTCCTTTGGAGGAAACAGACATTGGGTATCTCATTTTTTGAAAGAGCTGTAGCATTATTGTGTTTTAAGGAACGTATGTTTATTGCCTTTTTTGCCGTCACGGTTCCGTAACGTCACAGTAATTATAAATGTGCACATTGAGTGTAATAAGTAACTCCAGTAAAAATATTCTGGCTTTAAAATAATATTTTCATATAAAGCAATAAACGCTGATTCTGAATATATAAGTTATATTCAATAATGTTAAACGCAGAGTTTTTAAAATATTATTAAAAAGTCCATTTTTAATTGGGTCATAAAAACACGCCGTCAAGGTGACGTCAATTTTGGACGTGTCGTGACGTCACCTTAAAGTCATTTTATGGGAATGTTTGATATGACACAAGCCATCGTATTAATTTATTCGTTTATTTATATACTGTTTATAGAGATTTAGTTGTTGTGTTTATTGAAACATTATTTAGGCCTAAATGATGTTTCAAAAATAAAGGTATCTCTTTTTAGTTTATTTCTATTATTGAAAATATTCAAAAACTACTGCATAAAAAAATAGTAATGCTATTTCTAGGGAGAATACTTCGAGCAACGGTATTCAAAATGGCGGTAGTAGATCAGCTGATTGCCCGATCCTATACTAATTTTTAAGAAGTGATGACGTCACACGATTCACCATACATACGGTGGTTTTCGGGGGGTCTTGAAAAATTAAAACTTTGACAATTATTTTAACTATTAAAACTAACTCTAAAAATAAAAATAAAAATGCAGTTATTTAAGTTAGAAGGGAGTTCTCTATTTCGATAAAATAATTGAAATAAATCAAAGAGGCATAAAATTCCGTTTTCAATTTTTGTTTTATGTGAATACCTTACAAGATTCCCGACTGCTCCCCTCTGATGCCAGGGAGACTATTGAATCCCCAGTTGGGGTAGGTTGTGTAGCTGAAGATATCTTGGGTGAGAGGAAGGTGGGGAAGTACCTGGCTATTCAGATCTGGTTACGAAACATGCCTAGAGCAAAAGCAACGTTTCGGTTCTGAATGGTGGTCTTACATCAGGGCGATACTGAGAGTATCTTCCACTATGCCGCTAATATGCTGTATATTCTTTTAGAAGAATAATATTGTGAAATAATTCAAATTAATCAAGTAAAATTTATTTGTTCGCGCCGTGATTTGAACCCGCGTTCTCCGGATTGCTAATCGAGAACCTTGGCCTCACCCACGTAGGCCGTCCTGAACGCATTGCCAACCAAGCATCCTATAATATATAAAACGTATCAAGCAAAATTAATATCAGCAATAAAACTATCTCATTTTGCCCACATTGTACAAATGAATATGTAAACATGAATTATTTCTGAAAATCAAACTGAATGATAATCAGTTTTGTTAGATTTATGCAAAGATATTAGATTTATGTAAAATACATTTATGCAAATAAAACAAGTAAATAAAATAAAATTAAAATATGTACATAAAAAATATATATATGTATATATATATTATGTTTAAAAACTTTGCGCAGTGGCGATATCGTAACCAATGAGGTTTATCCGAGGTGCGATTATTGCTAGTTGAAAACTTTTTTTTTTTAATATATATTATGTTTAAAATAAAAAAAATACTAAGAGGGAATAACCAGAGAAAACCGGAAATATGTCATTTTTAAATCAAATTTTAGACTATTGACTCTTTTCCACAAAAAAATATAAATTGATTTCGAAAGATTGTTTCTTTATTTAGTAAAGCTTTTTAGTAAATAAGGTTATACAATAGATCGTTGGCATGTTTGTTAAATTTTCAAACAAAATTTTGTTTTATACAACACACATTTCAAATCATGTAGTAAAATAAACCAATAAAATATCTGGGAAAGAGCTATGTTTCAGAATTTTAATTTTAGTGTAAATAAAATCATTAAAAAAAGATCCGCGCATGTGTTTTGTGACGAAAATACTTAAGTTTGTCTATTTATTAACTGTCTTACAAACTAATACCTACATTTAAGTTTTTTTTTACTATTTATTTTGCTCAGATATTATTGAAAAATTGTATATACTTACGATCAAAAAATAATTACAAAAGTACATAATTTTAATATGTAGTTTTATCATCACACCTTTCAGCATTTTTGGATGTAGGTATAAATTAAAGCAAATTTTGAATGAAATAAAATCGATTTTGAGTTATAATTTTAAAAAGCTGGTACGGAGAATAATTCATCTTTCTCATTGGAACCGCCCTGTATAATCGTAAGAACATCTTTCGACGAAATTTGAATTCTTGGAGAGTCAGCATGTTTCGGAAACCAAGAAAAAACAACTGAATAAAATACAAATTTAAGAAAATAAACGGTCGGTAAATTAAAACAAATTTCGGAAAGACAAAACATGAAGACAAAACATAAATATGGAAAGAACCATAATACAAGTTATGGTTTACCTTTGTTTTGTTGCAGTTTTAATTATTGCCCTGGCGAAAGAAGTTAAAATAACTTTTTATAATTTTTTTTAAGAGAACATCTAGAATCTAGTCTAGATTAACATTTTCTGAAACGATTGAATTGAATACATATAATATACTTTACGCCGACCGGGTTTCGCTAAAACCGTAGCTTCTTCAGGGCAGTAAAATACTCTACTAACATTAAGTTACACATGTGTTATAGATAATATATGATTTAACCAAATGAGCTGGACTCCTCAAGTGAGTGAGGAAGAAGGCATAATTGTAGCTGGAACGGCAGTGTTCTTTGTCAATAGGGAATAATCTTAGTATAGGACTTTCATTTAAATTTAGTTGGTTATTATTGCCTCTAAGTTTAGTTCAGGTGCCTCGAAGTTATCCAACCTTATACCTATATTGTTATTATGAATTAGGGTGGCGCCTGAGTTTCTATCAAATTTATGGTCTTTTTTGAACAAGTGGTTTCGATCAAGTATAAAATAAAAGTGGTGTTTTCAAAGTTATTGTTTTATTTTAAATTATAATGTCACATCACAAAGTATCTGCTTCATATGAAGAAACATATAATTTACGTCCAACTTTTTATTTGTTTGTAGCTTTCCGTATCGATTAAATGAACATGTAATAAATTTTTATGTGCTTTGTCTTTATCCGATTCAGATAATTTAATCATTATCTTCATGTTAGTTCATTTTTTAGTTTTCTCCGGAATCGGAGGAATCATTGCTCTCACGCAAAGTTATGTTGCACCAATTCGTGGTATGGATCCATTGCAAACCTTGTCTTTCCGAACACTTCCTCTCATTGATTTTCTATGTGGACCAACTGGACGCTTTCCCCCTGGAATTCCTGAAATAGTTTTGTATGGTTTTCCCCACGCTGGCATCCTGAGCACTTGTCCAACCAACTTCAGTTATTCTATGTAGAGCATCGGTACCGTAGTTTGACTCCCAATACGCTTCCTGTAAATCTCTCTTTAACCGTCAGTGCGGTATATTTTATAGTAAGCAATACAACACAAGTATTCTCATACAAAAAATAAATGGAATTATTGGAGTATAAATGTGATGTAGGCCGTTTATTGTAAATCGAAACCAGAGTTAATTTTGCCTCTCAGAAACTCGGCGTACTGTACAGGACCCGTAGATACTTTAATAGTACACTGCTAACCCTGTATAAATCTCAAGTGCGCCCCACGGTTGAATTCGGCAGCCACCTCTGGTCTAGAGCTCCAAAATACCAAAAAAAAAAACCTTCACTCTGTGCAGAAATGGCCGGTCCGTTTTATAGATTCTTCCATCTTAACAGACGGATTGCAATCTTTAGAGCATAGGCGTCAGGTGGGAATGCTGTCCTTGTTCTACCGGTATTACAATGGAAGATGCTCATTGATCCCCTCGGCACCGGTGCATGGTCGGGAAACACGCCAAATACGCGCCCAACATTTGTACACGGTTGACATTAGTCACATAAGAACGGGTCATTCCTATGACTCGTTCTTGAGTTCAACGGCTCGGCTGTGGAACGATTTGCCGGCCTCTGTGTTTCCTCCCTCCTACAACATGGGTCTCTTCAAGACCCATGTTCACTCCTTCCTTTCCTCACAAAGACCCTCCACACAGCATCTTCAAAGATGACATAGGCCCTGAGGGAAATTATTTTCCTCAGGGCCTCCCGTGTATAGTTAATTTTTAAAACAAAAAAAACGAAATATTTATATTATTCAAAGCAATCAAAAGTATTTCCGTTTTGACCAATCAAATTCAACGAAAGTATCATACACTGCATGCTAAAATGGTAATTGAAGCTGATTTTTCTTTGTTTTTTTTTACCTTTTATTTAGTACGTAAAAATGTGTTTTTACAAATATTTTAAGATTGATGATTTAACCACTCAGAACCCTAAGCTTGTTTTCACGATAATAAATCAATAGCGGTAAAGTCCATTAACCTTGTTTTCAAGTTAACGCGTGTGTTCCCACAGAAATCGTTATAACTCCTTTTTTTGTTCTGGTGACACCCTAAAACAAAAAGGAGGATATCTATAATTAACCACGCTTTACATTTCTATTCAAATTTGTCCATAGAAATAGATAGAATAAACTAATTTTGTAGAAACAGTTATCACAGCCAAAATGCATACCCACCGTTAAACTTAGTTAATTTTTTATTAAATATTTTTCTATGAAACGGTAGAAAAGTGAGGTGATAAAATTGTTCATCATACATTTATGTAAATGATAAAATAAGTATCCGTGATTTTAGTACCGTTTTTACATAAAAACATCACGTGAGGCATTTTTATAATTTTTTAAATAAAACTTCTTTCTGCACGCTTGATTTGGGGAGTAAACTGGTGTATGCGTGACGAGAGCGTTACGAAAAGTGTGATCGGGCGAGGCGAACGGTCGGGCCTTTACGCACGCTTGACTTGGGGAGTAAGCTGGTGAATGCATGACGAGAGTGTTATGAAAAGTGTGATCGGGTGAAGCGAACGGTCGGGCGAGGCGAACGGAAGTTGAGAGGGAGATATAACTTAGTGAAGTTTTACTTCAGTCGTGTGGTCTAAAGCACACTCGTTTTTTTATGATTTCATTCTAAATTTTAATATTTAAAATTTTTAATATTTATTTATAATAATACAATTTCAAAGCTTACCTCATCACCTTTCAAAAACAGCTTGTAATTTTTGGCTACGTTTAGAAATATTTCATATATTAAGCTTTAATTGCAAAACGAAAATAACACAAATTTTTATCAATCTGACAAATCGTTAAGACCAAAAACATACACAAAGGTATTGGACCCGAGTGGTTAATGACGATTAATTGTCATCCCGCCCCGGTGTCCTCAAAAGGCGCCCACAAAACTAGAGTTAATTCTGAAAATCGGTAACTGAATGATGCAAAAAATCTAAGTACGTAGTTTTTCTACCCCTCGTAAACTGCCGCATCTCTAGACCACATCATCCAAATTTGGTATCCACTTGAAACGGTTGACCGATATACTCTCGATTAATCACGGATTACTTTGATAATTAAATACTTACGTTTATTCTCATAAAATCAAATGATACACAGTCAAACTCATATATCATCGGGTCACTAATTTGAGTTGGGTAGTTTTTCGCGATATTACCAAGTAATCTTTCCCAATCTATCTTGAAACTTAGTTTCATCATATAATTTATTGCTTTAATTCTTGATTCTTTTGCTCTCATTTTATTTGAAACTTTCGTAATTTATTTAGAAGTTATTGCCATTGTTAATTTGATATTTCATCCATCATCCTCATGCGCAGCTTTATTTTGGATCTTTTTTGGTTTTCGCTGACCCTTCTTTTTGCAAATTTGGAAAATCCAGAAATAAGAACCAAGTGAACCGTAAACCGTAAGTTCTTGCGGTGCAGTAAATGTCCTGCCATTTTTCAGATAAATCAAGACGTCAAGAAGGATATTTAGAAAAAGCATAAATCATACTTCAACTTTGGAATGAATAGATATTACACAAACTCAAATGAAAATAATTAACCTGTCAGGCTAATCTGTTCGAGTTGGGAACAACTCGCATAGAAATCGTTGTCTCCCTTACTATCGTAATGAGAAATACGGTCTAAACAAGACTTTCTAATTGGGCGATAACGCCCCCTTGTGGGCTTTGAAGGCTTTCATGGGTGCACTCAGGTAGGCTTAAAGGAAATTAGGGGGCGTAAAGAAATTCTATAGGGGCGACATACTTAGTCCATGGTTAAGTTAACTAAATAAAATTGTCTGTGATTTCTGATTTTTTTTTTTCATGCAAAATTTTTCGGTCTTTAGGCTTGAATGCTTGGAGACCCGTATATATATTAAAAAAAAACTAGAGTCGCTTGCGCATGTACTAGTCTTGTTCCCGCTTTTTATTTCATGAATCTGGCATCTCCAGAAGTTGACCAAAATGGCCTTTTGTTCCGTCAAACTATCATCCCAGTCAGAAGAACTTATAGAGCTGATAACGAATAGAACGAAGAATTAAAAATTCAATTCAAGAATGGCTACCAAGAATTTTGGCTGCAGAAACGAATCTCCCAACTATACCTGGGTTATGGTCGGTTGGTCAACGATTTCTGGTAGTGTTCACACTGTCGTATTTGTTTGAACGTGAACTTAGTGCTATAGCAACGTCGATAATTAAAAAGAGAAATCGTCTGCAAGTTACTGAAAGCAGCGACTAACGGCTGTTTTTAAGTGAATTCGAGCCTGATATTAACAAATTCGTCGAAATGCATCAGATTCATCCTTCACATTAGTTTTAAATGCAAAGCTTTCTTTTAATGTTAATAAAAATACTTCTAAATACATATAATAATAATAAAATAATATATTTTTTAATGTAGCTAGAACTTTGTGGTTATCCATTATAGAAAAATGAAACAATACAACTTTGTATAAACCACTTATATAAAGCGTAAATCCGACCGGTTTCGGAACAAACGTTCCTTCTTCAGGGAAAGCTTATAATAATTTGACAGTTTCGAAAAAAAAATTCGAAACCGGTCGGATTTACGCTTTATATAAGTGGTTTCATTTTTCAATAAAATAATAATCTGTTTCTGAAAAAATAAGAAAATATACAGATTTAGGAAATGAGGTTAAAAGAATTTGGCATTCTCAGACTATAAAAATATTACCATTTGTCATTTCAGCTACTGGCATTATACCTAGGTCTTTTATTCAAAATTTAGGCATATTAGATTTGTCAAAGAATTTATATATAAAAATGCGAAAATCAGTAATTTTAAATACATGTAGAATTACAAAAGATTTTTTAAATAATTATATTGAGGGATCAGTAGGATTTATAGGTCAAATTAGGAATTCCACAGAGCCGAACCCTCTGATATGAAAATATCTGGAGTCGGTGAACTATTTTCCCATTTGGTCTCTGGTAGGTTGACATGTTGTTCTTGTATTGTTTTGTATTTATAATACTTATATAATGCAATTGCATAGCCTGGATTGACTAGATGATCATTTGGGGAAGTGTGTGAAAGGGTTTAGTTTTTCCTGTGGGGAAAATTTATCCCGGACATTTAAATCTGGTGCGTACGATAATTAAAAATTAAAAAAATATATTTGAAATAACTTATTGTTTTTAAGATACAGTGATGTAAAAATGTAAGTTAAAAAATATGGGGCACTAGATTTTATTAAATCTCAATGTGGGTGGTGGTCAAAATAAGTTTGAGAACCTGTGATCTAAACGGTGTTAGAAATAGAAAACATCATGCTTTATACTCGAATCTAGAAGTTAACCACAAAATAATTAAAATGTACCTCTTTATGAAACCGAAGTTTGGTAACGCAATTTGACAAAAATTAATGAAAGTTTGCGAATTTTTTATTTACTATTTTTACATTAAATGACAATATAGTGAGGTAACTACTCGTATAACGTTTACAATATGTCTAATAAAATATGGGTTTGTTTTTATTTCTTTTCTGTATCAGTAATTTTAGTAAGAAAAAACGTAAGTTGAGGCTTTTTGAATTCTTTTAGTATTTAAAAAATTACATGTTTATTTCATATTATAGAATTTGATTTTTTAACACGTTTTAAAAAAAAATAGATTTCGGATACGTTCAGAAATATTCCATTTATTTCGATTTTATTTCAAAACGGAAATATTTTAACCTTCTGACAAAAAATGTACAAGCCTCAAGGAAAACTAATATCTTGCAACGTGTATAAGTACATATTTGATGTCTGAATCTTGCTTTTTTATTTCTTCATATTGAGTTCCTTTTTGTACGACGTTTCTTCTCGACCTTCAAATTAGAGGTTATGTTTAAGCTCAATAAAAACTTATGGCAAACATTTCCGATCTACCGCTGCCCCTGGAGACTGCTGTTTGCACTCTAAATTCTTATATTAGTTTTCCCAATGGCTTACTTTTCATGGCCTCCGTACTAACGATGCTACCCTAGTCGATATTTGGAAAGAATTGGATGATAGCAAGTTATATTTTTAGTAGATTTTTAAAACTAAAAGTACAGTGAGCTCTTTGAGAATACGTGTAGTAACTACGTATGCTAAAGATTTCTAGGATTATGTACTACGATAAAATAAAAAAGTAACAAATCAAATCTTACGTTGATGTTTTTTTATGAATTCATTTTATTTTAGCTTTTGGTGGATCTTTCGAAAGTTGGATCGCTTATGAACAATGTTATTATTGATGTAATGTTTCTTTAAAATATGATTTAAGAAGGACCTGTTTGGAAGTCAAGTCTTCTCACATATTCTAAATTAAAAAACAATAACATTACATCAAATGTTTGAGGTTAATTTTCACGTTTAATTCTATATTTTATTTTGGGATGTTTTGCCATATGGCGCTACCTGATTCTCTAGCCAACTTTTTGGACAGCGGCTACAGTGTCCATCATTACACATCTGCCCTGATAATGGACGCTGTAACGCTGCCCATCATAGTTTTCACGTTGCGTGTATGTTATATTCAAGAATTATTATCATATCATTACAGGCCATAAACTGAAATAATCAAAGATTGTGAAAATTAACTTAAGCAATTTGATGAATTGGATATGATTTTGGATTTTCACGGCCAAAAGTATTTTCTGTATTTATTTTTGGGGTAGGGGAGAGTAGGGTATATCGTACCGGTCGATAAATCGTACCACCCGATTATTTCCGCTACGGGTCACTTTTAATTAATCCTGAAAACACTCCGAGAACCGTTAGAACCGTCATAGTTGTCCCGTCATTTTTAAATAGTGTTGGATCGTGCATCCGTTTGCAGTATAGTTTTTCTGGTTTTTCACTATCTTGATCTAATTTTTTCGGGTCCTGCCTAAGGTCATTTTGTGTTTAAATGTATGTTAGTTTTTTCTCAAATTACGTTCAGTTAACATGTATACATACTATAATTTGCTTTTGCAAAATCATATTTGTCAAGTGATTGTTACATGTTCTGATCTCATTATTTCATAGAAACTTAGAGTTCGCTAAATCGTACCACCAGTGGGTTGATAAATCGCACCGGTACGATTTGCCGTACCTGCAGACCACGGTGAGTGTACGGTAAAAGGGTGAATTTTTCGTAATTATTTCCATGCAAACGATGAACAGAATTTTGCCTATTAAAACTCATCGTCATTATATATATACAGAAGACTATATACAAATTTTTGTACAAGAATCTAAAGTATGGTTAGCGGTGTACGCCTCATTTAACAGGACACTCCGACGAAATTGCTGCTCGGTAGTTAACAGCACTTAAGCCATACGGTTCATCGGAAAAAAAATATTTAGAAACTAGACATATAGGTTTATGGCACGTGGGGGAGTTTTGAAATCTAAAAAAAATGACGGATCAGCGAATTTTATTTCCGGTGGTTACGGAAAATTTTCAACGTTCATAAAAAAAAAATAGAAGAAGCCTTTTACAAAAACATCCCTCAGTGGTGCCATAGAGACTGGATTTTCAAACAATTTAAGACTTGGTACATGCAAATCCGATGAATAGTTTTTTTTTATATGTTGTCAACCAGGTTGAAAAAATGAGTTTCGGGGAAAATGCGTTCAAAGTTTTGCTGAAGGATAATTCAACATATCTACAAATTGTTTCGAACGGTTTCACATAAAATGTTTAGGAATTTCTTTAAAAAAAATTGTTGAGAGCATTTAAACAAATGCATCATTCAGAAAATGAAATAAAAAAAATTTCACCGTGGGCTGGTGCCAAGGGTAAGAAGTGTGCTCAACGAAAGAAGACCAAAAAATGGAGTAGTATTTATAGTGAACATGCTGATAGTATTGTCGTGTTGAATGATTCAGATACGGATATTTATGATGATGATGATAAAAAGGTATGCCACCTGTGTTTTGGCAATTATTTTGATAAGGCCGTATCAGTGTGTTCCAATAAATGGGTGCACGAAGCTTGCACCAATAACCCAGACATTTGCGACGCATGCATGCCTTAAAAATGACCATAACTTCTTTCATATAAATTGACATAGTGTTCTAGGTACGATTTATATACCGGTGGTACGATTTACCATACTGGTTGGATAAATCGTACCGAAATCCATTTAAAAAAAAATTATAATTTGAAAAACTTCCAGATGCATGAAAAGTTTGATTTAAATGTCCATGGTACCCAATAAAACAGGCATTCATTTGAACCTAATTCCACTCTCTAATCCATTTCCATCATACAGTATTGAGAGTTAAGTGCAAAGTGGTACGATATACCACACTCTCCCCTATTATGCCGCGTAGCGTTATCTCATTGCTCTGATGGACAGTGTTATAGTTTTTTTTGTTTTTGAAATTTTTATTTAGATGTACGTAAATTTATTCATACATCTAGTAGGAAAATATAAAAAAAATACAATTTATGAAGTACAGTACCATTTACAAACACATTTAAAAAATAATTCTAAATAAAAAAGATAACTAGACAAAAATACATTATGTAAGAATAATATTGGTAAGTAGTAAAAAAATAATTTTACATGTAATGCACATATCCTACGAAAAGTGCTGAGACTTGAGGCTTCCTTTACGGCATTCGGCACACTGTTATAAAGTTTTTGCCCTTTATAAATCTTGTGTGCCCGAAAGTTTAGTTTTGGGAAGCCTAAAGTCTCCGCGTTTTCTCGTAGGATAATTGTGAACGTTTTCTTGAAACATAATATTACATAACATAATATTACAGTGTCCATCGTCAGGGCAGATGTGTGATGTTGGTCACTGTAACGCTGTCCGAAACATTGGCTAACGAACGAGGTAGCCCAACACGGCTTAACATCTCAAAATAATTATCAAAAATTTGATGAAATGTTCAAATTCAAATTCGGCAGAACCGGCAGATGTGTCACATATCTACGGGATCTGCCGGATCTGCCCTGATGATGGACACTGCAACGATGTCCGAAACGTTGGCTAAAGAAGGAGGTAGCTCAACACGGCATAACACCCCAAAAACAAATAACGAAAATGCTTTTGGCCGTGAAAATCTTAAAAAAACTGTTCAAATGTTTTGAAACAACCCATGCTTAGTGTTTCTGCTGAGAATTATTTCTGTTCACTTGTTGAGCCTCGACTTTCCTTGCACATATTATTTCCTTGATGGTTTTCCGCTATTTCTATTTGCGGGTCAGAAGGCTCTATTATTTTCCATGAGCCACCACTAACCCCTCGGGATCAGGGCGACAAATGAGATGTTCTAACCACCCAGGGGTGAAGCGGAAAGAAAGAACTGGGCTTGTAAATAGGGCGGGCGGAGGAAGAGGCAAGAACTGGGTGGTGTAAAAATAGGAAAGAGGTGGTCCCACCGTATTGCAGAGTTAATCAACATTTTTATTGCCCGGATATTCGAGTGTCCAAGTCCAAGGAGACCTCCTTTGGCTTTTAATCCAGTTCATCAATTCTGGTTCTAAATTAAAGAATTTGAAACGTGCAGGTAATTTATTACGTACAGTTTATTTATTAATTTACAGACAACAGTCCATTAACCCTAGAATGGTCGCGCGGATTACATATGTAATCAACTCTTGCTAAATTAAAGATTCCCCAAAAACAGGTTACGCGAATCATTTTATCTTCCGTGTACTTTAAGTTGGATAACTCATGGACGCGTTCAATTTAGCGTTGGTGTCAGATACGCATTGGTTGAGTAACAGGAACTCCGCAAAGTCCACGTCCGCCCGGCCAACTACGTAGCACTCGAAAAGTGTATGCAAATGGCAAAAAAAATATTTTTCCTGATAATTCTATAATTTTATATTTATCCTGCAAAGAAATTAGCAATTAAATTGGTATCCGTGCTTACTTTTTTTCTTATATCAATAAAAGTGAAAGATGTTATTTTTTAGTTTAAAAAAGGAGGTCAACTACGTTTTAGAACACATAGAAGTTATGTTTCACTTTGGATCGAGATTGTTAAATATCTAGGCAAGATAGCTTTCATATTTCAAAGACAATAAGAAGCATTATTTTGTTCTCTTTCTGGTTAAAAGAAAAATACATATGTTTGCATGAGAGAAAGAGAGATATATAGCTTTTAAAATGTAAGGTCGCTCGGGACGTTTTTATATAGGTTTTAATATATGTTGCTTATTTCAAATAAATAATGCTTAGATCATAAGATTAAAAAATAAATGCATAATAATTCTAAATGATTTCACTTTTTTTAAATTTAAAAATGGCCTACATACTATGTAATCCACGCGACCACTGACGATACTTTTAAGAGCGCGACCACTGTAGGGTTAAAAACATAATAATAACACGAATAAAAAAAAAACAGAGATGACAGTGAAGGAAGAGCACATATAAATTATTAGCAATGACAATATAAAATGTAAAAAGTACACATAGAAGACACTACAAGTCAAAGCATGAAGAAGCATTTAAATATTGCGTATCAACTGCCGAAAGCTTACAAATTTTTCAGTTTATCAACAGTTAAATATTGTAAAGAAATCCTTGTATTGGATGGGCATAAAGACAAAAATTGCCTTTTCAATGTTTAAAAAAATGTTTATTATACAAATAAAATATAAATAAATAAAAAAATACGCGATAATAGGTCATTTTTATTTCTTACAGGTAACCCAATAAATAATAAATAGCTACCTTATCTTATTATACGGCTTATTGGTTATCCAATAAATGGTTCCCGGGACGGCGGTTCCCATACCCCCTCCCAAATCGGTAAATTATTTCATTATAATTATGGAATGGAAGAATTAAATATTCTCAAATTTTTCGTAACTCACTAATGTTTGTCTTTTTAAAAGTGAAATTATGTGTGTTCTTGGATTTACTTAATCCAATATTTACCATTAACTGGAGGGCTTTATAATTAGTTAATTAAGTCAAATTTCCGTTTGGCTTTTATCTCGCGCCACAAACTGGGAAGCTCTTGAAAGTTTCTTGTTTTAGAAATAAACAAATCCCAAGGAATAATGAAATATTTGCGCTGCCGATGCTAATTAACATTCAGATAATATCAACATAAATACTAACTTGTGTTGATTCAGTAAGGTTTACATCCGTACATTTTTAAACAAAGAAAATAATACCTGATCTTTAAAGTTTGAATGACTGAAAAGTTTTCTCATTTATTCGAAGGCAAATTGATGTTTTGTCGCGGTATTGAAAATTAATTAAAATTTGTCTTACGTAATGATTTTAAAACAAAAAGCTGTCTCCCTGCGTAACAACCATTGCTTAAAGCCTTGATTAAAATATCTTAGCTCTTAGAGACGTAAATAGATCTCAACGTTACTGCTAGAAATATTTTCTGCATTTTTTTTTGTAATTTATTCAACGTAGTTGATTTAACGTTAGGTTCCACAGAGTAATAACTGGGTGTGTGTGATAGCCAAAATAGATATGAGAAGATATGTACCTACCTATTTATTTTTTTAATCACCGGTGGAAATCCGAAAAAAATGATCAAATACGTCTCTTCTTAATCATTTAAACCAGAGTTTCTCAATTTTATCTGGCTCACCGCTCCAATCATGTTTTTCTTCAACGCCTCCCCTCTCTTCCTCTCCATTAATAAAATTATGAGGGCAAATGATAAATAGCGAAAAAATTAAGGGAAAAATACAAGTTTTGAAAAATCACTACCAACCGTTTGGAAGCGTTGTAGTTATTGGTTCCTCCCGGGTGATCATCTACTAGTTTATAAGTGTCAACCGAGACAGGTTTTTCGATCTCGGCCGAGACCGAGAATAGATAAATTAAGAAAAAATGAAAATGCGCTATTTTAAATGCCTCGCTGCCAGCCGACCAATCACAATCGACAGCTCTCTCACGCACTGACACCAAGTGACGAATGTGGATGCGCGCGGTAGATTTGAATTCCATTATCCTATACCGTACCTACTTACAACGGTCTCGGATATGGCCCAGAACATAGACAGAGTTCTCGGTAGAATTTGTAGCCGAGAATGCCGAGACCGAGATCTCGGTCGACCCTTACTAGTTTAGTCCTTCATCATTGCACAAGCTGCCTTTTTTTCATTTTACCAGGCTAATTATTCACTTCTGGCCACACGGCTAAAGCCATTTCAAACAACGTTTCAATTCTATATGGTGGTCTTACACCAGGGTGATACTGAGAGTATCTTTTACTCTGGAACGTGCCACAAATATGATATATATTATTTTTAATAAATATAATCAAATAAAATTTGAATTTATTTTCGCATGCCAGGATTTGAACTCTTCGAATTGCTAGTCGAGAGCCTAATCCGTCGACCACGGAGGCCGTCTCAACTAACGTTCACAGTTGAGTTATATAATGTGTACAAATAGTAAAGTTGAGAGTTGTTTGTGGTATATTAATCAAGTCGCCCACTATTTGGAAATCAACCGCGCGTGCAACCTTTCGTATTGACAGTGGCGTAGCAACATATTTTCGAGCCCTATTTTGTCTTGATGAATATGAAAACTTATAAGAATTAGTTTTAATACTATATCGAACGTGTCAACGAGTTACACAGTTACGTCCCGCACAGTACCGTGCTGCCAGCACGTGCAATCCACAAAACCGTGTGAGGGCCGCTATTGGCTAACGAAACAATGTGCGTTTAGCGCATCTTCCAAACGATGTCTAACTACTACTACCTTCATCAATTAACTTATAAATTGAAAATATAATCGCAATTCGTAATTAATATATGTAGCATCAAAATCTGACTCGAAAACACATCTGAATAACCACGTAACGCCTCCATCAAAGACTACAGATTGCAATGACCGCCACCAAGAAAATGGTTAATATTTACGTTTCCCGCACCCTGCGACCAGCCAGCTGCGATTGGCCAATGCTGAACCAAGGAAATATCTAAATCGAGAATAATTACGATTACGAATTCATCTTCAAGTGCAAAATATATTTTAATTCGGTACTAAATTCAGTTTTGGCCATTTTACGTAGAATCATTATTTGTCAAATAGTAAATTCATCCAAAAGACCAGTATATCTACAAACCTCTCGTACAAATACAATGTAAATATAACTAAGACGAATTTTATTTTTTTTAATGCGAAAACAAAGGTTAAAAGGATCGTTTGCCTATTTCATACCAAAAGTAGTTAGAACGGGCTCGGTTGAGCCGTAGTTATCGCGGTATATCTACGCAGGGCATTATTTATGATGTTGAAGGGTATGAGTGAGAGGAAAGAGATAAGACAGAAAAGAGTTAGAGAATTCCTGGGTATTCAGATTTGGTCAATAATCATTTGATGGATCGGTCGTATCTGAACAGAGAATGTTCAACTATGGACTAAGTTGCAGATATTTTTGAAGTGAAACTTTTTAAGCACCATTGTGATTTGCAACTCGATGAAACGGAAACGAGTGATACTAAAAAGAGACAAACACATACATCTGTTAGTTAGCCTGCCAGAGGATTGAGATAGAATGAAACCTTACCGTCGTACAGTACCAATTAAATAAATTTTAATTGACTGTTTAGTATAACTTTTCGCGTTAATAATGAATTTACGTAGATTTCTCTAACCGACCCGGGCGCGCCCGGGCGATGGCCTATTCTGCCCAAACTGTCGCTTTGCCATTGCGCAGTTAGTATATATTAATAAATAATTAAAAGGTCACGTGTACCACTTTCAGCGTATAAATATAATAAATAACCTTTATTTATCTTGTGTTGCTATACAGAAAAGCCGCAGCGTTTGACAGATGAAAACTTTATTCGTATCAAATAATAAATTAAACCCGTGCCGATTGTTATTGAATAATGTAACAACCACCGTACTGCATAATGTCAGGTTAAAAAAATGTTTCCCTCAGAGCCTGTGTCATCTTTGGGGATGCTGTGTGGTGGGTCTTTTAAGGGAAAGGTAGAAGAGGAAGCAGTTTTAGGGAAAGGTAGAAGGTAGAAGTTCTGGGAAGGAAAAAGGTATGAGGAGTGGGTATGAATCTGAGGGTCGATTTGTCCAGGGGTGACAGACACATGAATACATTCCTCCCACTCTGGTACAAGGTGGTGGATCGAAAAAGCCTGGCTGGATAGATAAAAAAAGTCAGAAAAAAACAGTCTATCTCTGTCCGGCCCGCCACGCAGTAGGTGGCCAAAGGCAAATGTCGCCATGACCTAGAACAAATCTCACCCTGTGAAACCGAGCACTACTGCTAATTCACCACTGATTGCAGGGGGTGTTGGTTTTCCGATAATTGGCAATTAACAATTTGGGAGGCGGGAATGGGTACCGCCGCCCCGGGAACCTTTATTGGATAACCAAAACCTCTGCCATAGGTCACCCCTAGTGGTTCGCTACGTTTGGTGATTTAGCAGGGGTGCCCGGGTTCATGGAGTGAGGTTTGTCTGGGTCTTGGAGGCGGATGACTGGGACATACTGAACCCCAGATTCCTACCCACCCCTTAAACCCTTTTCCTTCCCAGAACTCTCCTCTCCTTCCCTTTTCCTTAAAAAAAACCCTCCACACAGCATCCTCAAAGATGACATAGGACCTGAGGGAAATTATTTTCCTCAAGGCCTCCTGTGTGGAGCTCATGTAAAAAAAAAAAAAAAATTGGTTCCCGAAGCGGCGGTACCCATACCCGCCCCCCAAAATATATTATAATAAGGTAAGAACAACACTTAATTCTTCATTTTGTGTTTTTCCTCTTTTAGCCTCATTTTCTCCGAATTTCTGCTGGGAGAGAGCTAGTAAACTTTACTTTTTTTACATAATACTTAAATGCTTTTCAACCTTTAAGAGGGCATTACCAGAGAAAGCCTGAAATACGTCATTTTCAAAAAAGTTTTTAGACGTATTGACTCTTTTCCACAAAAAATTATAAATGGATTTCGAAAGATTGTTCTTTTATCTAGCATTCGTATGTAATAAATTTTTAGATTTTTTTTTAATTTTTAGTATAATAAGGTTATTCCATAGGTCGTTGGCAGATTTGTTAAATTTTCAAAAAAGTTTTTGGATTATACCACATCCATTTCAAATAATGTAATCATGCAGTAAAATAAATCAATACATTATCTAGCAAAGTTATGTATTAGAATTTTAATTTTAGTTTCAATAAAATCATTAAAAAATATGTACGTACATGTGTTTCTTGACGAAAATTGGTCCATTTGTGTATTTATTTACGCACTTACAAACTAATATATTTCAGATTTTTTTAACATTCTTAATAAATTTAGACATTATTGAAAAATGATAAATACTTATAATCAAAAAATAACTACAAAAGTACACTATTTTAATAGTTTTATCATCACGCCTTTCAGCATTTTTGGATGAAGGTATAAATTAAAGCTAATTTGGATTGAAATAAATTCGATATTGAGTTATAATTTAAAAAAGCTGGTAAGGAGAATAATTAATCTTTCTCATTGTAACCGTCCTGCATGATGGGAAGAACAACTTTCGACGAAATGTGGATTTTCGTCCGCTGGCTGGTTAAACGCTCTTAAGAGGAATATAAACGCTAGAAATATTTCGAATCTCATGTCTGCAAAATTTTAAAATCGATCGTCTTTTTGCACGAGGCTAGTAAGCGAAAAAGTGGTTTTTATTTATTTTGTGCATAATTTTATAAGAACGAAAAAAAGTTAGAACATGGAAATCTCAAAAATAGTCTTAGCCATAAAGTGGTATTTTTTAAAAATTGTTTATTGTATTACTTCATAGTTAAGTCATGAAAAAACATTTTTTTGGTGGTTTACGCTTATATTTTTTGTTACGTAAATAATAATTTTATGTTAATTCCAATATATAGAAAAGCTAGTAAAAGCTTCGATTTATCCGTATCAAATTTTTCGAAGTTCGTACTGTAAGCCGATTCGTCGTAAAGATTAAACAAAATAGTATCTTAATAGAATTTCACATATATATATTCATCTTAAAGCAGAGCTATCAGTAAAATTATTTTTTTAGGCACTCTCTGTAATACTGTTTTTTAAAGCTCTTTCCATTTTTTGTTTGCTTTTATTACGAATTTTTTTTAATCCAATTTTTAAGTTGCAAAATTTCACGTTCAGCTGGTTTATTTTATGGCATTTTACTGTAGTCTGCGTCCAATATAGCTAGAAAATAAATTATAGCTTCTTGTATTATTCAGTCTTATAAAAAAATATTTTTATGCGTTTCCTTTGAAATTTCAGACTTCTTTGGTTGGTTAGTCTTAGTTGTTCAAATTTCATGACATGATAACTCACTAGATACCTTTTCATCCATTTTATAATATATAATGGATAGCACGGTTATTAAATAAAATAATAAAATAAAATAAAAACAAATACCAAACAAATGCACACTCTTTTACCGAAAAAAATTCAAGTGATTATTACTAAACTACCTCAATACTTAAAGGATACAGATGTTGAAATTTATTTAATTTTAATCACTATATGTTTCTCACAAACTATACACTTATCACGTGGTTTCAGATTTTATGTCCGGGTTAAATCTTTCCCACAGGAAAAACTTAACCCTTTCACACATTTCCACAAAATGATCATCTAGTCAATCCACGCTTTGCAATTGCACTAAATAAGTATAATAAATACAAAATAATACAAGAACAACATGTCAACCTACCAGAGACCAAATGGGAAAATAATTCACCGACTCCAGATATTTTCATATCAGAGGGTTCGGCTCGGTGGAACTCCTAATTGGACCTATAAATCTTACTGATCCCTCAATATAAATATTAAAAAATCTTTTATAATCCCTACATGTATTTAAAATGACTGATTTTTGCATTTTTATATGTAAATTCTTTGACAAATCTAATATGCCTAAATTTTTAATGAGAGAGCTAGGTATAATGCCAGTAGCCGAAATAGCAAATGGTAATATTTTTATAGTCTGAGAATGCCAAATTCTTTTAATCTCATTTCTTAAGTCTGTATATTTTCTTATTTTTTCAAAAACAAATTTTTGAATATTACAGGAATTTGGAATAGCGACATAAATGATATAAGTTATCTAATAGATAATATAGACTTATTATTACACTATTGTATTCTTATTATTACATGATTGTATGTTTTTGTACAAACTGTTTAGTCAAATTTTAATTTTGTTTTTGCTTTGTTTGGGTTCCTATTACTCTTATGTTTTCATAATATTGTATTTACCAAATGTAACATTTGGAAAAATAAAAATCACCATTTCTGAAAGTAATCGAATTAAGAGTATATATTTTTGATTAATTATGAATTTGATTATAGTAATATGACGTGGCCAAAAGATTTTCCTCCATTTTCTGAAATCCTACCATCGTCTTACATTATTAATTTCGTTGACCACATGTGGTCAACGAATGCCCGCTCCATTCATTCCCCGGCGGGATTGATGAGGTCCACAGGGCAACGCCTGAGGCCCTAGACTGGCTCGCAGACCTAGATGTCCCCCTCTGACCCCCCACCATACGAAAGAAGAAGATTAATTTCGTACTTTTTCTTTGTTTCAGGTAAGCGCTGTCAAAATTATTCAACTTGTACCGTACACCTTTCTCAGGTAAGTTCGTTGGATATTAAAACAACAAAAAAAATATTTCACAAGAATTATAATGTTCAAAGTTTTTTCTTCTCATTTCTTCGAAATTATAATACTCGTTGTCAGCTTGTTCAAACTTTATCCACGTCTTAAATATGAAATGTAAAAGTTTCTAACTGTCTGGCTCTCAAAGCTCGCCATACTTTGAGTTTGATTTGTTCACCAAAATGATTGTTTTGCTTTTATTTCCGGTTCTACACACACAAACGAGGTTTCATCCTTTTACTGAAATTTTGTATGAAAAAGTTCAGGGTCATTCATTACATTGTAATGCGTTACTTTAAATAATTTTTAAACCACCCTGTGTGCGGTTTTTCTCTATTAGGCCAGATTCAAATAAGGCTAATTTGCCTGACTTCATTCCCAAGCCTTGTATAATAATAGTGTGCACCTGTAGGTGTATACAGGCTGTCCGGAAGGTAAAGTGCATTAACTACGTAATATTATAAGTAAAAAATATAAATAACTTTTTTCGAAATTCCAACTTTTAGAGGTAGTTTCGTGGTAAAAAGATAAAATTAGACCGGCGTGTGCGGCCAGCTTTATTATTTTCCGCTGTTGAGATACGGGTCAATCACAACCATGCAATGTTGCCACGATCGTGCCCGGCAGGTTCTCAGCAAGTAAGGTCGGATTTTTAGTAGGTACGTCTTTTTGTATGGGAAAAAATGAGGGCTTCCTTTGTGAAGCTAAAAAGGTGAAAGATAAAAGAAAAGGAGCCGGAAAATGAAACGTCTAAATGACGACAGTGCCAAATTAATAAAAAATGTAAGAAAAACCAAATAAACGACACATACGATAATTGTCAGAAACCCTTTGCGGAAAGTGCTTTGAAAGATTTTATAAAAAACGTAAGAAATCGATATTGTACAAACATAACAGATGTTACAATCACAGAATTTTGCACTTAAGTTTTAAGTGCAAAAGTTTTCTTAATTTTTTTTTTCAGGAGGCCCTGAGAAAAAAAACCCTCAGGGTCCATGTCACCTTTGGGGATGATGTGTGGACGGTTTTTTGGGGAAAGGAAGGAGAGGAAATCCAGGGAAGAAAAAAGGTGTGAGAGGTGAATAGGAAAAGTTAGTAAATGTATCCAGGAGTGACGGACGAATTAATCCATCCCTTCCACTGTGGTGCAAGGCGACGGGTCGAGAGAGTCCTGCTAGAGAGATATAGATTAGGTATCTCTCAACCAGTACCTCCCGACCCGGTCCGCTACGCAGTAGATGGACAAACGTATTTGCCACCAAGATCTCACCAATGAACCCGGGCACCCCTGCTAAGTCACCAAAGGTAGCGAACCACTTGGGGTGTCAATGGGCAATGGTGTTGGTTATTCAATAAATAGTTCCATACCCGCCTCCCAATTTGAAAAAAGTGATCAGCCGTCAAAATGACGCCGTGGTCTTTATATGAAGCAATATCCGGTCTTTCTAGTGTTAATTGTTCAGGAGCGCGAACAGAAAGTTTTTTCTCTTCATTAAATCATATGTTCTGTATACTTTTGAATATAGCTATAACTTTGTGGTTATCCATTATAAGAACGTTCGTTCTGAAACCGTTCGGATTTACTCAAATATAAAAGTGGTTCAAACAAAGTTAAATTGTTTCATTTATCCATATGTTCTGTTTTTGTAGACCTATAATTATGATTTTTTATTATAAAATACGAGAATGCTTACATTATCTCCTGAAACACCTACAGACGACGGAACAAAAGTACAGGCCAACAAGAAAAATAAACAACAGACACAAATACACTATTCTACTGTAGCATTCATAAGCGGAACTGCATTGCCCACTCTCCGATACAACGATTTCACACTATGGGAAATCAGTACTTAGGTGATATTGACATATTTAACATAAACTTGGCGAAATTTGTTGATCTTGTAAAAAACTTATTCCAAAACTATTTCTAAACCTATCTGTTTTTCTGAAAACCTATGAAATCGCTGCATTTTTGTACTTTTATGACTTGTGTGCTTTTTTATCAAATTTTATTTTTATTATTTCTGTATATGTTAAATAATCTGTCATGAATTTTTTGTACTACCAAAATGTAAAAGCCAATTGGGCGTTAAATAAATAAATAAAATAAGAAGAACTTTCACCCTGTCTGAAGGAATTGTGAAACCAAGCATGCTTAACTTCTTAGTAAATAAAAATCAAAACAACATGCCCAGAGCCGACAACTTGTAGCAACTACCGCCCCTCTCCAACACAGGTAACATGCAAAAAAACAACAATAAAAAACAGCAATAAAAACAACAATAAAAGAAGAATAAAAACAACGAAAAAAAATGAACGAAACAACAACAACGATAATAAAAATCTTCCAACCCGGCTGGTCACCATGGAAGATCAAGAACAAAACCCTCTGAAGAAGAAACTTCCTCAAAAATACAAGAACTGACGCAAACACAAGAAATGCTTAACCCTACGAACAAAACAAAAGATTAACGAAATTCTTTAGAGGAGGCCTTCACCTTCGCCTGAGGAAAGGGTTCTTGCTTATGAAAAATTCAAGATACCTGTATTACATTTTTCGTAAATAGCATTAATTATACTCTTTCTTACTTTTCAAGAAACTTTTAAAAATGCATATTTGCAAGAAATAAAAGTCTTATTAATTAATTTAATTATAAAATAACATTGAATAAATCTTCTTCAAATTTTGCAAATTCACTTTGTGGCACCATTTTATTAAAGAAATAATTAAAAACACTTCGTTTTTACCACAATAAACTTTATTAAAAAGTCGACATGTTTCAAGAACGATGTTCTCTTCATCAGGACATATGATGTACTAAAAAAATGATCGAACATAGAAAGACAAGCGTGGGTAGAAATGGAAGTAGTGGGGGAGGAGAGTGGTGGAAAGAGGAGGTGCTTAAAAGATAAACAAGGGACAGGGGGGAGGAGAGGTGGAAAGGGGGGTGCTTAGAAGAACAAAGACAAAAATTACAATGGAATTATGTTTAAGACTTTTTAATAAAGTTTATTGTGGTAAAAACAAAGTGTTTTTAATTATTTCATTAATTGAATAAATCTATCAAAATACTTGTAAATTTATTTAATAAAATTATTTGATTTATTTTTTGTGTTTCATTAAAAAAAATCCTATTAAAATGCACGTCGTAATGTAAACACTCATTTTCCTGGAAATATTTTAACGACGCATATCGAAAGAGAAAAAAAAACGGAGAAAAATGACAAATTTAACTCATTTTTTGTCATTTGCAGCATTGCAAATTTCCTTGATCGATATATTATTGTGTTTAAACAGAAGAGTGAGAAGGAGAGCCTATTAGGAGAACCTGTACTTTTATATTTCTTCCCCCTCTAACATTCTGCATTTGGTGTGATGTTCACATAAAATAATGTAGAACTCTTTTAAAAGCATGTTGCCTTCGAGCATCAACAGAATAAATTTACTCATGGTAGTTAAAAGCAAAATGTCCCGCTAGTAAAACATTTAATTATCCATAAAAGTGTAGGTTTTATGTGCAAGTTTGCAGTAGCGATTGTCATACCGTTATCGCGTTATTTTATTGTTATTTGTAGCCGCTATTGCACCGTCCCGTGCGCTGTCAGCGGCGATAGGGACCCGCCTTTGCCCGTGCCGATCGCTCGTTTGGAACCCATTAAATTGAAAACTCGTCCCGATTTGATTGCGATTAAGCCGGCCGCGTGGCTCGGGGCACTTTTCCCTTTAATAGCTGAGTAAATTGGAAAATTCCCGACTTTTAGCGCAAATAAATGCTGAGACGAGTTACCAGAAATTTCAGACCGGTGCAATTTCAACTGAAAGCGAATAAAGCTTCGGCTTGCAGCTTTTTAAAACCACTGATTAAATTTCATTGTGCTTTCACGGGGCTTACGAAGCTTCAATGGGAGTTTTGTTTTTTTTCCGGTTCGCTTTATCAACTTTAATTTTTCTTGGTTCTCTTTTAACATTGTTAGTTCGACAGTATCGTTACTTTCTTAAGCCATCGAAACAATTAAAGTCGTTAGAATTTTAAAAAGGTTTTTCCTAGGGACGTCAGGTTCGTGTTAACGGAAAAAACTGTCGCCTTTTAATTTACTAATCTAAAATACGTGAATTCGCTAAAAATGTATTTTTAAGACCACAAACCTTACTTTCTACTGTCATAATTTTTACAAGTGACTTAGGTGTTAGTTATCAAAGGAAAGGCCATTAACTTGCAAACAAGTATGTGTTGACATGTATTTGTTTTTCTTTAACTGTGCATGGATTTATATTTTCAATCGTAATGGGTTATTAAAACTCGTTAGAAAAATAGGCATTTTCAGTTGGGAACAGAAACAATCAAAACTATGTCCAATAACTTCTTTAAAACAAATCTTTGAATCTTTTTTTTAAATCTACACAAAAGCTAGCAGCACTTTTTCGTTAAATTATATTTTCCGGTAAATTTTACATGTTTGGCAGTGAATGATTACGTTAATACGAAATGCATCGAAAATTCTAGAAAATTCCCTTCTAGAAGGCAATATAACAAACAATATTCATTTCGTGCAATTTTCGATGTAGAAAAGTGTTTTCTCCCGGGCGTCCTTTTTGTTTGGGCCGAAAAGCAAAGTCTATCATCTTAAAGCTCTTAAAAATATATGTTATTCTTGAAGGTAATATCTATACATTTCCCACGCCGAAATGGCAATTATATGAAATTCCCTCGATAGAAAAAAATCGCAAAGTTGGTTTATTAGATTTTTTGAAAAAGTATATGAAAGAATTCACATTGTTTCTTTTAATGCTATTTTAGAAATTACCACGAGATTTTTGCTCTGTTTTAAACGAGTCGTGTTTTATTAAACATTTTCAAAATTTTCGCTTAAATATGATCGTTTTTAATATTAGCGCGCTCACTCTAACATTAAGGTATTTTGGTTACTCCACTACAGAAACTGCAGCTATATTCTACAGTCGCGTGCATTTGCGATTTGTACAAGTTAAGTAGGTGTGTGTTATCAAAGTACCTTCGAACCCTACAGACAGGCGCAGCCACTGAGAAGCCAAAATAATAATAAATAATAACGCAAAAACTCAAAATCATGCTAACTTTAGATTGTTAATGCCCATAATTCATAACGTGGTGTTTTCCGAATATTGTGTCTTTCTCTCTTTTTATTGAACCTTTATATATCTTTAAAATATCGCCTCCTTACAGTTTAACGATCATTGTATCCAAGGATTCAGGATGTTTTATGGTCTTTTTCAGATCTGGTTTTGCCTCCATATCAAACTCTTCGAGCATGAGAAATGGGACAGACAAGGAAAACCTTTTATTTGTGGGTCTTTCTGCCCCTTTTCACTTCATCCTTTCTTAATTGTTGAACTAAATTGAAGGCTGAACCGCTTTCTAGCGCCGTTTCGGAACCAAAGTTTCGAAGACTAATTGATGAAAGTTTTCGCTCTCTCAACACAGTCACATTAGTTGTTTGAGTGGCAACATGAATAGATATATACCTTTCACACTTCAGAAAAGTATCTTAGAATAGTGAACAGATTTTTTTTAGAAAAATAGCACTAAGAAAATCATCCTAGGAAGTTCGATACATAAAATATTAAAAAAATATATTGAAACAATATTTTTTATAAAACCAAAAACAGGATGTTAAGGGATGTAGGTACTTCACTTATTTTAACTAGTGATTCTTGATATTATTTGCAGTGATATATGTACATGAAATGTTGGTACGGTAACATTTTGATGTTTTTTTTTTCAATTTAAACGTTTTTTGAAAAATCAGTAATTATTGGACAGTTAAGATCGGGGTGAGATGTTGGGCGGTTACTATTGACGACATATGCAAGATTTTTTATTGTTGTTCGGTTTAGGAAAAAAAAACACAAAAAAGTCATCGGTGACCAAAATTTCGACAATTTTTTTTACTCCAAATAGATACTCAGGAATCACTGAAAATAAATCAATTTCGTCCCTTAACACCATTTATGAATAAATCTATGCGTGTATCAGGAGGTCTAGCATGGCTGATCGATAAAACCCTCTGTCAAACGAAATTGACCAAATCCGTCATCTATGGTTAGTTATCTAGCACAATCTACGATTGTCAACACATATTCCGTCCGACGATTGATAAATTATACTAAACTATCAATATACACATATTTTTTTAATTATTTCGTTCGTTTGCAAAATTACTTGCTAAATTAATAACCTGTTGAACTATCGAAGCTCTTAGAATTGAAATAAGTCATATACGCGATCCGTAGACTAAAATAATAGTAATTAATATTATTTTTTTAACGTAAAGTTATCGATTTCACCGTGCTAGAGCTCGAATACTTTAACCAGTGATTCGTGGGCTTATTTTAATTAAAAAATAATGTTTTACTGTTTTGATTTTTTTATCAAAAAGTTGTCAATCAAAAAAGTATGTCTTTCACGAGTCACACTGGTCACTCAGCAAAGCAACTGTCCAAACTTTTTACCCAATACACGCAGGTTTTTTTACGTACGAAGGCAATCAGCTTGAGAATTCTACGGACTGCAGTACTAGTTTTTTCTACTAGTTTAATAAAAGGAGCCACTAATCTTCCCTGCAAACTCAGTACCTATCACCTTTTGTTTTCCTCTAACTTGAAATAGCTCAAAGTCCGTGAAAATTATACCGCCACAGGGTGTTCAAAGAATTATGTTTCTTTTTTTCTTTTGTTATTTACCATTGTTCCTTTGTATGTTATCTTTTTTGTGCTGCACATCCTCCGAATCTGTATTTCGGTATACTGTGGCTAGTTTCTCATTGAAACTCACATTCCAAGCATTCTTCACAAGAGATTTTATTTCTCTTTGTAGAGATTTATCCATCGGTACTGTGCAATGGGTGAAAATACAGTATTAAATTAATGTTAACGTATTTCCAACTTAATCAATATAGCAAACATCTCTTGGGAAAGTGTTTCAAATTCTTTAAATATAGTATAATGTAACTATTAACTGTTTTTTTTAAAACAAGTCAGAGTTGTAAAGATTTTACTATTATAAGGAATTTATAAATATTGCGCCCTCACTGTTCGTATATTGTTATATTTTCGCTTTTCTTCGTGCAAAACTGTATACTAAACCTAGCATATTAGCACATTGGAGGTTATCTACCCCTTACCCGCCCCGGTATAAGCAACAGATAGTTACTCCTTCAAGGCTCTCGCAAGATACTATTTTTTTTTTGTTAAACGAAGTTACATTTATTTATTTTGAACGAATCTAGACCTCCAGTGTCCCTGCATACGTTGTTAGAAAGTAGTTTGTATTCTAATCAACGCTGAATTTCTTTTAGTCTTCCGGTATTTTAACCCAAATATTCAGTTAACATTCTTTGAGGCTTAACTGAGTGGTTAGCTAAGGGACACGGAAGCTAAGTGTGGTTTATGGTCAGACCGAATGCCATTCACATTTTTGTTGGTACCTGTCAATTGATTTGAGCATATTAGCACAGAAGAAATACCCTGAACAGAGGGGCGAGACTACAGGTTCTACACAGAGATAAGGATTTGTCCTTCACCTTAAAATTAACAACTTTTTGGCTATAATACGAGAGAACTGAAATCACAGTTAACGTGAATGTTGTTAAATAATTTCAAGAGCAATTTATTATTTTTAAGTAGAACCAGAATCTTTTCCAGGATACATACAGTGATCGACGTAGAAGTTCTTCGTTAAAATTTATATTTACACACAAAAAGAATAAAACTACCATGACATCTTAGTCAAATCCACTATTAACTTAAGATTTTGCAAATATATGTATACCTACGTCACGCCTCACTGTTTTCAAACATACATACTAGTTCAGCTATTTAGTTGGCTGCAGGGTAAAGATTACCCCGATTCTTCTTCTTTCGGATGGTGGGGGATCAGAGGGGGACATCTAGGTCTGCGAGCCAGTTTAGGGCCTCAGGCATTGCCCTATGGACTTCATCAATCCCGCCGGGGAATGAATGGAGCGGGTATTCGTTGACCACATGTTCGGTGGTTTGTACCGCACCGCATTCACACATCGCCGATTATTTAAGGCCCCATCTATGCATCATGTGAGCACAGCGGCTGTGGGAGCACCTTATCCTATTGATGGCGGACCAGAGTTTGCGAGGCAAAGTGAACCCAGGCTGTCTCTCAGCGTGGTCTTGTACGAGATGTGCATTGCCCCGATTATTGCCAATCTTATATTTGTGTGTCCCAGAAGAAGAGAAACAGCTCTTGCTTATCAAAGCAAGCTTTCAGCACGTTTTGAATCAGACTTGTACGACCCATTTAAATAAACATAATTGATTTTCCAATCGCTCGAAATAAAATTCGCTTACATTTATTTACAATTCTAACGTTTTCACCTTGCAGATTCCTCGTTGAAGTCTATTCTCAGATTTAAGCTCTGTATATTTTCGTTGAGTTAATTGAATTCAATGTCATATGCTTTAGGAGGTTTCCTTTTCAAGCCTAACAACCTTCGAAGGCGGTTTTCTCCGACGTCTCAAGACGTTTCCGCAATTCACAGGCAAACAAATTATTTTATAATTAACACGCCTTCTGTAATGAGCAATTGTGAAGTGGGGCGATTTCGTTAGGTACCGAAACATTCGAGAATATTCAGGAGATATTCGCGAATACAACGGGCTCACAAATGGAACTCATTCATTTTATGTGGCAACTTTTAAGCGCTCGTCTGTTTAATTATACCTACCTGCCATCGCCGGGTTCCCGACAACTGTGGATCTAACATTAAAATAACGCTTTACTCTGATTAGGAATACGCAAGGTGGACCATACACTAGGTGGCAACCAAATAAACTTATACGTTAAGAGGGCATTACCAGAGAAAGCCTGAAATACGTCATTTTCAAAAAAGTTTTTAGACGTATTGACGCTTTTCCACAAAAAATTATAAATGGATTTCGAAAGATTGTTCTTTTATCTAGCATTCGTATGTAATAAATTTTTAGAATTTTTTTTAATTTTTAGTATAATAAGGTTTTTCCATAGGTCGTTGGCAGATTTGTTAAATTTTCAAAAAAGTTTTTGGATTATACCACACCCATTTCAAATAATGTAATCATGCAGTAAAATAAATCAATACATTATCTAGCAAAGTTATGTATTAGAATTTTAATTTTAGTTTCAATAAAATCATTAAAAAATATGTACGTACATGTGTTTCTTGACGAAAATTGGTCCATTTGTGTATTTATTTGCGCACTTACAAACTAATATATTTCAGATTTTTTTAACATTCTTATTAAATTTAGACATTATTAAAAAATGATAAATACTTATAATCAAAAAATAACTACAAAAAGTACACTATTTTAATAGTTTTATCATCACGCCTTTCAGCATTTTTGGATGAAGGTATAAATTAAAGCTAATTTGGATTGAAATAAATTCGATATTGAGTTATAATTGGAGAATAATTAATCTTTCTCATTGTAACCGTCCTGCACGATCGGAAGAACAACTTTCGACGAAATGTGGATTTTCGTCCGCTGGCTGGTTAAACGCTCTTAAACTTGATCCTTGAAATTGGCATAACAGGAAAAACTCTAAAACAGCTCCTCCGCTATTTTAGTATAAGTCAAAAGGATCAAAGGCAGAAGGCAGTTGAAGATACCGATCGTCCCATTTGATTGATTAATCGGACTACTCCGAAAAATCAGAATTTGAGTTGAGTTTGCAATTATATGTAAAAGTGTACCCTCCATCTGTTACCTACAATACTCTGATTATGAACTCATAAACAGCATTCTCAATCAAGCTCAATCACCATTTATATATCCATTATATTTCACTTAGAATAATTTTACTTCAGAGAACAGTGATTAAGTATGTAATTTAAAAATGTAATAACCCAAATATACGGAGAACCCTAGTAATAATAAAAATCACAGTGCTATCAATATTTCGTCACTTCATTTGGATAGGGTTCTAACTTCGCTTCACCTTGTTCTGAGATATGAGGTGTCAAAGTTTGCAAAGATGATTTCTCATAATCTGTTTACAAATTTCCGATTTTGATGTTGAACCTTGTGTAAAGTATTTTAATTGAACATATTTTAAATGAAAGTATTTAACGAGGACGTAAACTTACCCTTTTAGAACATACCTAAACATACAAATAGAACCCTGTGCAACCAGCTAGAGCATAATAATTCATTGCACAAGGTTCTAATAACATTACCCTAATGCTATTCCTAGCTAGGGCCAAGCCCTATTAAAATATTTTTCATTAAAATACGATAAACTAAAATACATAAATTAAAATTCTGACATAGATTTCGAAAATTCGTCTTTGGAAACTTAGAAACCTTAGAAAATGGTAAGACGTAGTTAGAACCCTATCCAAATGAAATGACGGACCATAATGTGCCTCGTATTTAAGATCAACTGTCAGATACAAACAAAATAGAGAGTGTAAGTGATGTTAGAACCTTGTGAAATGAATTATTATTGATAAAGCTTGAAGTTAGAACTTTGTCATACTTATATCTATGAAAATGCAACACAGATGGTTCTGAAAATTATTTGGGTTATAGAAATAAGCAAAAGAAATGCTTTTGCATTCAAAGGTCATTTTTGAAAAAAATGTCAGTTAGAACCCTATCCAAATGAAGTGACGATTTGTCGATTAAACCCTAAGCAACAAGGAGGGAATATCCCAACATTACCAAAATAAAATATCAGTAATCACAAACCTTTTCAATGATATAAATTCACATGTATTCATGTGAATTAAAAATATCTATTTACTATGTAACATTTTTGTTATTAGTTTTGGAGTATTATGCCGTGTTGCGCTACCTCCTTCTTTAGCCAACGTTTCGGACAGCGTTGCAGTGTCCATCATCTGCCCTGATGATGGACACACATCTGTCCTGATGATGAACACTGCAACGCTGTCCGAAACGTTGGCGTAGAAGGCGTTAAGAAGGAGGTAGCGCAACACGGCATAATACCCCAAAAACTAATAACAAAAATACTTTTGGCCGTGAAAATCTAAAATCGTATCTACTATGTAACATCTTTCATAATTTTAATAGTATAAACTTTATAATTACCTATATGTTTTTGTTTTTTTTTTACATGAATACCGCAAGAGTCCCAACTGCTCCCGTCTGGAGCCAGTGGGACTATGGCATCCCCAATTGGGGTATGTTGTGAGGCTGAAGGTAGTGGTGAGGGGAATGAGATAGGGAAGAGAAAGGTGGGGAAGTACCTGGCTATTCAGACCTGGTCACCAAACACGGCTAAAGCCATTTCAAGGAAAGTTTCAATTCTGAATGGTAGTTTTACACCAGGGCAAAACTGAGTGTATCTTCCACTCTGGAACGTGCCGCAAATATACTATATATTATTTTAAATGAATAAATGATGAAATAACCCAAATTATTCAAATAACATTTATTTGACACGCCGGGATCGATCCCGCGACCTTCGTAGTGCTAGTCAAGAGCCTTACTGCTGGACTACGCCGGCCGTCAACCGTACCTTAAATTAACAAAATAACATATAATACCTTAAATTAATAAAATAGAAACATTCAGTATATAGAGACAACAAAGAGGATGAAACCGGTCCTGGTGAAAATAAGTAAGTGGAACAAAGTTCAAAAGTGTTTTAATTTCAATTCTACTCATAAACACCTTTAAATCATTATAATGCAGAAAAACTTGCATATAATCATGATACTGTATTTAAAAATCTGTTACTTGTGCCGTGCCCTGGCGGGTTACCGTGTTGCTGGAACGAGACGGAATGCTTATTACTTGACCGGCTTGGCTATAATTGCACTTAATACCGTACTCCTCCGTTGTGATGCATGATATAAAAACATGTTTATTGTTTTTAATTGAATTGGAAAAGAAAATAGCAAAATCTACATTTTTCCTCCAAATATGCTCAGGAATCGCTGGTTAAAATCCTTCGGGTACGTCCTGTTACACACCGCGTTAACCTGTCCGATACATCGCGAATATTCACTTAAAATTTCTAACGAAATGTCAGTTTTACGAAAACTTTATGTTATTACGGCTTCACAATTAAAGCTCTATAAATGAAACATTTCTGAACGTAGCCGAATACTAAAAACTGTTTTAGAAAGGTTACGAAATAAGCTTTCAAATTGTTATATTACAAATAAATATTAACATTTGTAAATATTAAAATTAAGAATGCAAACATTATGATTCACGTGATGTTTTTTATGTGAAAACGGTACTAAAATTACAGATTATGTAAACAACAATACTTATTCTATTATATAAATGTACAATAAACACCTCACTTTTTTATCATTTCATATAAAAATATTTAATAAAAATTAACAATGTCGAGCGGCCCGTAGGCAAATTGGCGGGTAAAAATATGTGACAACCGCGCATCTGACAGAATATTCTTTTTATGTATTTCTATGGACAACTTGATAGGGATGTACAGCTTTATCCACTATCTTTTACTTTTTGTTTTAGGGATGTCACTAAAACAATAACGAAGTTAGAACGATTTCTGTGGATTCACACGCGTTGACATATAAACACGCTTATTGTACTTGACTGCTATTGTCTTTTTAACGCATATATCTGCTTACGTTGCTGACGGGAAGGAATGTACGAAAATTACAAATACTAACTTGTGCCAAGATGATAATTTCGTTCATATTCCTTACGTTCTGAAGTGAGGTCGTTTGACGATCTCGTATAATTTACATCAATGTCGCGAGCTCATATATTATTATAACCACTGTAACTATTCTGCTTGGTTTCGCCTTTGATTACCCTGAAGTACTGCGAACATTAACGTATGCCCCGTGCCTAGACTGTAATCAAAAACGTGCTACAAAGGTACCCTCTTACGACTCTAACCTCCGGGTTATAATGAATGACACATGGTGTACTAATTTAATTATTATCAATTATAATCTTCATCAGTTTAATTGATAATTAATTTGATTATTATCATTATAGTAGTCGGGGGACCCATTATTATTTACAATTTCAGCTGTCGTTTTTTCGCACTAACTACTGGACTCTGCTTGCTCAAGCTTTGTATTAAAGTTTATTTCTTATCTCTTCCCTCTAAAATTGTCGAAAGATTTCTGCATGCTAGTTTTCTGTGTTCATGTGTTATAAAAGTTTATTTGTATTAAAGTTTATTTCTTATGTCTTCCCTCTAAAATTGTCAAAAGATTTCTGCATGCTAATTTTCTGTGTTCATTTGTTATAAAAGTTTATTTGTATTAAAGTTTATTTCTTATGTCTTCCCTCTAAACTTGTCGAAAGATTTCTGCATGCTAGTTTTCTGTGTTCATTTGTTATAAAAGTTTATTTGTATTAAAGTTTATTTATTATGTCTTCCCTCTAAAATTGTCGAAAGATTTCTGCATGCTAGTTTTCTGTGTTCATTTGTTATAAAAGTTTATTTGTATTAAAGTTTATTTATTATGTCTTCCCTCTAAAATTGTCGAAAGATTTCTGCATGCTAGTTTTCTGTATGCTAGTTTTCTGTGTTCATTTGTTATAAAAGTTTATTTGTATTAAAGTTTATTTATTATGTCTTCCCTCTAAAATTGTCGAAAGATTTCTGCATGCTAGTTTTCTGTGTTCATTTATTATAAAAGTTTATTTGTATTAAAGTTTACTTCTTATGTCTTCCCTCTAAAATTGTCGAAAGATTTCTGCATGCTAGTTTTCTGTGTTCATTTGTTATAAAAGTTTATTTGTATTAAAGTTTATTTCTTATGTCTTCCCTCTAAAATTGTCGAAAGATTTCTGAATGCCAGTTTTCTGTGTTCATTTGTTATAAAAGTTTATTTGTATTAAAGTTTATTTCTTATGTCTTCCCTCTAAAATTGTCGAAAGTTTTCTGCATGCTAGTTTTCTGTGTTCATTTGTTATAAAAGTTTATTTGTATTAAAGTTTATTTATTTGTCTTCCCTCTAAAATTGTCGAAAGATTTCTGCATGCTAGTTTTCTGTGTTCATTTGTTATAAAAGTTTATTTGTATTAAAGTTTATTTCTTATGTCTTCCCTCTAAAATTGTCGAAAGATTTCTGCATGCTAGTTTTCTGTGTTCATTTGTTATAAAAGTTTATTTGTATTAAAGTTTATTTATTTGTCTTCCCTTTAAAATTGTCGAAAGATTTATGCATGCTAGTTTTCTGTGTTCATTTGTTATAAAAGTTTATTTGTATTAAAGTTTATTTCTTATGTCTTCCCTCTAAAATTGTCGAAAGTTTTCTGCATGCTAGTTTTCTGTGTTCATTTGTTATAAAAGTTTATTTGTATTAAAGTTTATTTCTTATGTCTTCCCTCTAAAATTGTCGAAAGATTTCTGAATGCCAGTTTTCTGTGTTCATTTGTTATAAAAGTTTATTTGTATTAAAGTTTATTTCTTATGTCTTCCCTCTAAAATTGTCGAAAGTTTTCTGCATGCTAGTTTTCTGTGTTCATTTGTTATAAAAGTTTATTTGTATTAAAGTTTATTTATTTGTCTTCCCTTTAAAATTGTCGAAAGATTTCTGCATGCTAGTTTTCTGTGTTCATTTGTTATAAAAGTTTATTTGTATTAAAGTTTATTTCTTATGTCTTCCCTCTAAAATTGTCGAAAGATTTCTGCATGCTAGTTTTCTGTGTTCATTTGTTATAAAAGTTTATTTGTATTAAAGTTTATTTCTTATGTCTTCCCTCTAAAATTGTCGAAAGATTTCTGAATGCCAGTTTTCTGTGTTCATTTGTTATAAAAGTTTATTTGTATTAAAGTTTATTTCTTATGTCTTCCCTCTAAAATTGTCGAAAGTTTTCTGCATGCTAGTTTTCTGTGTTCATTTGTTATAAAAGTTTATTTGTATTAAAGTTTATTTATTTGTCTTCCCTTTAAAATTGTCGAAAGATTTATGCATGCTAGTTTTCTGTGTTCATTTGTTATAAAAGTTTATTTGTATTAAAGTTTATTTCTTATGTCTTCCCTCTAAAATTGTCGAAAGATTTCTGCATGCTAGTTTTCTGTGTTCATTTGTTATAAAAGTTTATTTGTATTAAAGTTTATTTCTTATGTCTTCCCTCTAAAATTGTCGAAAGATTTCTGAATGCCAGTTTTCTGTGTTCATTTGTTATAAAAGTTTATTTGTATTAAAGTTTATTTCTTATGTCTTCCCTCTAAAATTGTCGAAAGATTTCTGCATGCTAGTTTTCTGTGTTCATTTGTTATAAAAGTTTATTTGTATTAAAGTTTATTTCTTATGTCTTCCCTCTAAAATTGTCGAAAGATTTCTGCATGCTAGTTTTCTGTGTTCATTTGTTATAAAAGTTTATTTGTATTAAAGTTTATTTCTTATGTCTTCCCTCTAAAATTGTCGAAAGATTTCTGCATGCTAGTTTTCTGTGTTCATTTGTTATAAAAGTTTATTTGTATTAAAGTTTATTTATTATGTCTTCCCTCTAAAATTATCAAAAGATTTCTGCATGCTAATTTTATGTGTTCATTTGTTTTAAAAGTTTATTTGTATTAAAGTTTATTTCTTATCTCTTCCCTCTAAAATTGTCGAAAGATTTCTGCATGCTAGTTTTCTGTGTTCATTTGTAATAAAAGTTTATTTGTATTAAAGTTTATATCTTATGTCTTCCCTCTAAAATTGTCGAAAGATTTCTGCATGCTAGTTTTCTGTGTTCATTTGTTATAAAAGTTTATTTGTATTAAAGTTTATTTATTATGTCTTCCCTCTAAAATTGTCGCAAGATTTCTGCATGCTAGTTTTCTGTGTTCATTTGTTATAAACGTTTATCTGCATTAAAGTTTATTTCTTATGTCTTCCCTTTAAAATTGTCGAAAGATTTCTGCATGCTAGTTTTCTGTGTTCATTTGTTATAAAAGTTTATTTGTATTAAAGTTTATTTCTTATCTCTTCCCTCTAAAATTAACGAAAGATTTCTGTATGGTAGTTTTCTGTGTTCATTCATATTTTTTACTTTTTGCTTAGCAATAATGTGACAGTGCGAATTATGTAGGTTACAATTTATATGCCACTATAAGTCCCGGTTGTGAGCCAAACGGTGCCAGGAGCCGCTTAAATTATGACTTCTTTTATATTATCTGAACAATTGTTAAAAAAATTATTTAATGTACTTCATCTGGGCCCTTGAAGGATCGCTTTTTAAAGTTATTGACTGAGCGTAGCGAGGTCCTGTTTTGACTCAACCATTTATTAATCTGTGAATTTGTTCTTACTTTTGTGTGTTCGATAATCTGTTGTATCCACATTATTATCCAAGCAAGCCAGATGGCATCATTTTGATTTATTTTGACTATGGTTCAGTTAAGATTATTTTTTCAAATGTGAAATCGTCCTGTTTGTTAATTTGCCTGCCTAAAGAAAGTTTGAAAGGAGAATTGTCTTTGAGATTTCTTTGAACTAATTGTATAATTTTTTATTTGAAAAAAAAACAATTGTTACGTGGAATGTGTGGTTTAAATATAATTAAGTAGGTGGGAATTTAAGTACCTAATTACGAATCTTATGATTTCAGGGGAATTATGGTTTTGATATATAAAATAGTACCAAATAAAAATTACAATTAAGTAATTGATGTAATGAATAATGTGGAACGTTATTCTCAGAGGCAATTTAGTCAATCTCATGATAATTTAGTCAACCTATATGGCCTATGAAATGAAAGGGTATGATTAAAGAATATAAATTTATTAACGTTACTAATGTTAAAAATACTCATAGTAGATACGTTTTAAGATTTTTACGGCCTAAAGTATTTTCGTTATTTGTTTTTGGGGTCTTATGCTGTATTGCGTTACCTCCTTCTTTAGCCAACGTTTTGGACAGCGTTGCAGTGTCCATCACCAGGGCAGATCCTCCAGATACACATCTATGATAGACACCGCATCCGGGCGTGGAAGGTGATTGAAGTCATCTTCCATCCAAAACTATAACATATGTTTATGCGAATAATCTGTTGTGGATAAATAGATGATACAATAAACTGGGCGCCTATGCTGTTTAGATTCTATATTACAGCTAAGTAGAGTGTTTAAAAGGTAAACCAATGAATTCAAAAGTAAAATAAAATTATCTAAAGGTTTTACATTAAATATGAGACCACCATTGCCGGTTCCTTATGCAGCCGTTGGCTTCCATCCTTCCCGCCTGGTTCCAACCAAGTGACGTTTGCCGCAGACAAAACCTGCGAGCAGTGTTGCCAGTCCAGATTGGACGTAAAATAACGGAAAGCGTGCTTCTTTTTGTTTTTTGTTCAAATTTTGACAATTTTAAAGAAAATACGGAAAATACATAGATTCTGGACTGAAGATAGTAGGTGTGCAGGAAATACTTAAAATACGTAGATCTACGTAAAAAGACGTAGAGTTGGCAACGCTGCCTGCGAGCTCGTTTTTAAACAACGAGTGGCTAGAAGAATTTCGGTACACGACAGCAATCTTGAGAAGATCAAAGTAGGAACTGCCTGTAAAATATGGGAAGTAATAGCAATTTGCTAAAAAATAAGCAACAATTAAGAAAATAGACGCGAGATCTATTAACTGCTCACAGAACTTCTAGTATTCTTTATTAAAAAAATGCAGGATAACTGAAGTTTTGCAATCTTAACCCTAGAAGCCCAATCTAGGTCATTTTTACCTATACGCAAACAAATATCTGCTTTCTCTTTCGCACACTTCTTTCGATTGCCTTGATTGATCGAACCAACTTATCAGTTATCGTACTGATGTAGGTCAATTTGACCTATGTTTAGGCTTTTTGTAATTTGATGATGTGTGTGAAAAGTTTTTATGAAGAAAAAATTATTATTTAAAACTTTATTGGTTAGTAGAAAAATGAAGATTTTGTTTAGTTTTTTTTAAATATTTTTAGTTTAAAAGAAGCAAACCGAAAGATATCATTTTGTACCAAATTTTGGTATTAATTATTAATAGTTGTTTTTTCAAAGTTTTCTAATTATGCGTTTGTTCATTTCCTAAATAATTAATACGAATAAATAATTATAAAAAATAATAAATTACACAGAATAAACTATGTTACAAGTGTATTTATTCATGTAGGTAAATTTGACCTATTTTTTTTATTTTTTTTACTTGAGCTCCACACAGGAGGCCCTGAGGGAAATTATTTCCCTCAGAGCCTATATCATCTTTGAGAATGCTGTGTGGAGGGTTTTTTTAAGGAAAGGAAGGAGAGGAGAGTTCTGGGAAGGAAAAGGGTTTAAGGGGTGGGTAGGAATCTGGGGTTCAGTATGTCCTGGTCATCCTCCTCCAAGACCTAGACAAACCTCACCCCATGAACCCGGGCACCCCTGCTAAATCACCAAACGTAGCGAACCACTCTGGGTGACCTATGGCAGAGGTGTTGGTTATCCAATAAAGGTTCCCGGGGTGGCGGTACCCATTCCCGCCTCCCAAATTGAATTATGTATAATATAATTATAATATAATTATCTATAACTGGGCTTTTATAATATAGTTATCTATGATTGGGCTTTTTAGATAATATGATTAGGAAAATATGACTGGGCTTCTAGGGTTAAAAAATGGACAAAAAACTCTTCCATGTCCCGTCTTGAGGTAGGTGTGGCTATTATCAGTGATGATGTTTTGCAAACTGTCGTGTAAAAAAATAATTTATTAGAATTCATGAAGGATTTCTAAATCCACTTATTCCCGAAATAGTTTTAAACGAAACGCGCTCACTAGTCCTCACTTCAATGGCTGTATTTCGGTAAAGTAATCTTTAGAACCTCTCCCAAGTCCACCATTCAGGTATAGAAAATACCATTCGCTTGAGAAGCATCGATTGATTTCTCTCTTTTTTTTGGTTTAATAAAACCAATGTAAGTTTTGTTTTTATTACGGTGAACCCTAAATGAAGACTTCGCGGTATCTTGTTCCATCTCGACATTTTTTCACTCCAAGGAGTCGCCTGGTAAATTGAGCCTTTCCTGGGGAAAACTTTGAAGAGTTCTTTCGAGAAAGCTTCCAGGAAAAAAACTTTACCGGAATTTATTATGTCATTTCCAGGCTAAAATAATGCGCATATATATTTGATGTACTTTCGTTTTAAAAATACTGTCGCCTTGCAGCGAACGTACCGACTAACATGACTGAATTTCATATTAGGTACGTAGTCATGCGTGCCTTTATCAAATATATGTTTTTTTATATCCTCCGTGGTACCTAGTACATACATATTATTTTTTTTCTCTTTTACATAAACTTTATCAGATTTTTGTTGTTTCAAGTTTAATTTTTAGAACACCATTTTAATTTTATGTTATGTTAAGATGATACTATAGCCTAAAATGTATTCAGAATCTTAACGACGTAAGTAAAGATACCTTCTATACAAATTGCGACTCGGGATCCGTGTATTGGACGGACCTACTGTCGAATTCGCCCTACCAAAGAAAAGAAGAAGAAGAAGGAAAATAATGTGGGAATCTTAACGACGCGATGCAAGTGAAGAAAGCGTGGAAACAAATTTGCGCCCGCGGCACGGTGCGGCGTATTGGACGGACGTACGGTCGAATTCACCCTAGCAGGCCTGGAGATTCGACCTTTCCGCCGGGTTCATTTTAATTAATTCTGAAGAACGTGATACTAATATTTAAGATGTTTCTAAATTAATACGTCCCGAAGTTATTAATTCATCGTCTAGAAAAATAAAATCTCGTGCTCACCGCTAACTTTATAGTTGAAAAACGGGTTACAAAGTTTTAAAATCGTTGTACGTAAATATATTAATGGTAAGGTATTGTTTTTATTAATCTTAAATATTAAAAAAAAAACTTACATCCCCAGGTGTGGGTTTGAAAAAAAAGTTATTATACATAGTTAAGAATTCGCCGGAAATTATTAAAATGTGAGTTTCGAGCAAACAAAAATTATTATCCAGACGATACAAAACAGGTACTGGTATGGTACTCCCAAATAAAAAAACCCTTAAGTTACGAATTTTCTTTACATCTTTACCATTTGGAGAATTTGCGATTTTTCATTTACCTTTTACAGAAGTGACCAATAATAATGGGAGTTTTATTCATTTACCATCGAATAAAAAATATAACGCCTGCCACACAAATTTGAAACTAAACAAACGATCTATTTAGCAATTAACCCAACCGCCCAGCGTTCCGTCTCACTTACACTAACCTGAAATGTAGTTCTCCGTCCTATTGAATTTTGGAAACACTGATTTGTATGAAATATTGGCCCTAATTGGGCAAATATTAAAATTACGAAACACGCCCATAAGGCACCGCTTGTGTTATTCTTTAATATATGCATTAAACTAAACTTATCTATCTAATAAAGTCTACTTTTAAGCACTCGGACCCATAAACTTGTTTTCACAATAATATAACATTACCATACATGAGAATGACGTATGAGGCGTAACTGCATTATTAAGAGGGGATTACCAGAGAAAACCAGAAATATGTCATTTTCAAATCAGATTTTAGACGTATTGACTCTTTTCCATAAAAAATTATAAATGGATTTCGAAAGATTGTTCTTTTATCTAGCATTCGCATGTAATAAATTTTGAGAATTTTTTAATTTTTTGTATAATAAGGTTATTGCGTAGGTCGTTGGCAGATTTGTTAAATTTTCAAAAAAAGATTTTGTATTATACCACACCCATTTCAAATAATATAATCATGCAGTAAAATAAATTAATACATTATCTAGCAAACGCATGTTTTAGAATTTTAATTTTAGTTTCAATAAAATCATTAAAAAATATGTACGTTCATGTGTTTCTTGACGAAAATTGGTCCATTTGTGTATTTATTTGCGCACTTACAAACTAATATAAATCAGATTTTTTTAACATTCTTATTAAATTTAGACATTATTGAAAAATGATAAATACTTATAATAAAAAAATAACGACAAAAAGTACATTATTTTAATAGTTTTATCATCACGCCTTTCAGCATTTTTAGATGAAGGTATAAATTAAAGTTAATTTGAATTGAAATAAATTCGATATTGAGTTATAATTTAAAAAAGCTGGTACGGAGAAAAATTAATCTTTCTCATTGTAACCGCCCTGCACGATCGTAAGAACAACTTTCGACGAAATGAGGATTTTCGTCCACTGGCTGGTTAAACGCTCTTAAAAAATTGTGTAATGCGACATCTCTTAAATTAGATATTAATGGGTTCTTCATTACCATATTTTTTTTTTTACATTAACTCCACACAGGAAGCCCTGATCATGATGTCATCTTTGGGGATATTGTGTGGAGGGGTTTTTTAGGAAAGGGAGGAGAAAGATTTCTGGGAAGGAAAAAGATATGAGGGATGGGTAGGAATCTGGGGTCAGTGTTTCCAGGAGTGCCAAATCCGGACAAACCTCACCCCATGAACCCGGATACCTCTGCTAAATCACTTAAAGTAGTGAACCACTTGGGGGTGACCTATGGCAGAAGTGTTGATTACACAATAAATGGTTCCCTGTACGGCGGTACCCATACCCGCCTTCCTAATTTAAAATAATAATAATTTATTGGATAATTTGTAGAGCGCCGTTTTTGTGAAAAATCACCTCAAGGGCGCTGCACAATTTATTTAGGTTCTATCTAATTTTACTATTTACAAATAGATACAGAAACATACTTACTTGGCAGGTCACTTCCGTTAAACACGCTTCAATTAAAAAAATCATGCTTAGAGAAGATACGGATTTGCACGCGGAGGACATTATATTTAAAACACTGGACATTGCTCGATTTTACATTTGCTACCCCATCACTATTAATATTACATTGATGAATAGATCAGTGGCAAAAGTAGAGTTGATATTTATTTTGAAAGACTGGAGAGTTCAGGACTCTAAGGCTTGAGAATGTTCATGAAATGGCCTTTACAAACGCTTACAAATCATTTTTTTTTCTAAATTTTTACAAGTTAGTTATTTAGTGTCGCAGTAGGTATATAATTTAAATAATAAGTTTACATGTTAATAAAATTTTTAGTGAATTTATACTTTGATGAATATCGCATCATGAATTTAGCATAGAAAGTATGTAATTATATTAATTAACTAAGTCGTTCTTCAGCAGAATTCTCAAGAACTTTGCAAATTTGCATTGTTTTCAGTGACATTCCGCGCTAGAATTTCAGCAGGAAAGTTTTAGCTGCATTGCACGACTGAAAGAGATAACTGCAATATCCTATGCAGTTGAAAACTTTTAGAGATGTTTATGTTCAGACTTGGTATTCGTTTTGTTTACATTTGAGTTATTTGTTAGTAATATGCAGTGGGGGTTAAGTGTTCTCAGTGTACGAGTGTCTACTTGAAAATATGTTTCTTTTAGTTTTCGTCTTATGGCTGTAAGATAGTGCTTTCGATACGAATATTGTAGACGTGATTAACGTTTAATAGATGAAATTATTGGGGAAACTTTTTGTGTTCATAAAAATATTAGAATTTTTATTATTTATCTATATAAGGTATGCTTGCATTATATTATTCGATGCCTGTCTCACTAGAGTGTACCTGTGTCAAGACAGGCGTTATTAATTACTTCCCACTGACAGATAACATCTATATTAATATTATCGCCAAAGGTTAGATACCTTCAGTAAAGCATAATTTTTTAGGCATTATTATTATTTTTTGTTTGCTTGGTTGTTTAAGTTATATTTAGTGCCAATACCATGCTAGCAAGATCCTTTTCAACCTTCCTCTCCCCCTTATCGCTGACTCCAGGCAGTTGGAACTCTTGTACTCCGTCACCATAAATTAAGGAAGAAAACAACAAATTCGATAGGGGTGTGCTTCGTGAACCAAAAGTCTATTCAATCCGGCCTTATATTTCAAATACAAAACTGAATTTCATCAACATTATGAAATTCAAATGGGATCGCGATGTACGATTGAAGGCAAGTATAAAAGAGACAGAGCGCATGCTAAATACCAAAAGGTACTACGGCAGAAGCGAAATTGGCTTCTAGTGGTAGGCATTTACGATACGTAATATCTATAGATGGCGTCTACGAATATCTACAGGAATTCCAAAAACTGAACAAATCGAACTAATAGCTATGAGAACCAAAGTGTTGACGAATATCTATAGCTCAAACTGTTGACTAATATAAATAAGATACTTATATAAATAAGATACTTACCTCAATCCTCTTAAAATAAATCATAAAACAATAATTAGAATTATGTTTAAAAAACCTTACCAAAATCCGACAGAACAGCTAATGATTCAAAACAAATTACTAGACATAAATAAACTATTCATTAAAAAAATCATCTATAAAAACTGTATAAAAATATCACCTCACCACATACCTCACTCGCAAAATACAAGAGCAAAAGTAAATAATCACTTTCAGGTTCCCTATATTAAATCAACTTTCGCAAAAAAACATGAATCGTACATGGCTCCACACATTTTCAATATCTTCCTAACACAAACAAAAACTTACGTTACCCCAAATAAATTGGACTGGCTGTTCAAAATATTTGTTATATGGTTGACTGAAAAGGAAAGAAAGGACATTCGGAATATCCTAAATAACTAATACGAGTACATTTTATAGATTCATTTCATATAATTTCCTACGAAATTATATAATATCAAAATATGCAGTGTATTGTACATAATATTAACTAACATGTACCTGTGTTGTAATGTAATAAATTAATGTAATACAGCATACAATTTTAACTATTACGCACGGTATTTATATTTTCTTATTTAAATGTATATTTTTTTTACAAAAACATGTCAACTTACAAAAACAAAAACAAAATTTATACGTAAATATTTAATATAACTACATTTTGTATGTATGCATGTTTGTGTATGTATATATGTATGTATGCATGTATGCATGTGTGCATGTATGCATGTATGCATGTATGCATGTGTATGTGTATACGTAAAAATGTGTGTTTGTATATATATATATATATATATATATATATATACATATATAGATATATGGAAAAGAAAATGTACATGTATGAATGTTCATGTATGTACTTATAGGTATATTTTTTCATAGTTTTTATTTTTTATCTTTCATATATATTTCTTTATCATATAAGCATAGTAGGCATAGGAATAGGCAAAGTGCATATAGGCATATAATTTCACATTGTTTTTATCTTTTTATACTTCTTTTTTTATCTTTTTATAATACTATTTATCTTTTTATAATATTATATCTACTCTGATTCATATCCTTTTTAATAAATATAAAATGTTATTTACCTACTTCGGAACAGACTATGTCTAGTGAGGTGGGTAAAATAAAGCTTTGTAAATAAATGAAAAATAAATAAACGCCCGGGTTTCCGGCACTGAAACTGAAAAATATCTATGAGAAGCAAAGTGTTGACGAATATCTACAGCTCAAACTGCTGACTAATATCTATGAGAACCAAAGTGTTGACGAATATCTACAGCACTGGCAGAGGTTGGATTTGCAATTATGTATAGCATATTGGAATAACGTAATATTGCGTATGCAGTTTAAAAAACTTAATTTATGTAATATGTATGTAAAAATCCCTAATATCGGACTATTGGACACATTTAGCTGATTAGTCTAACCTACGCTCTGTAGATATCAGTCAACACTGGGACCGTCATAGATATTCCCCCGACCTTAGCTCTGTAGATATTAGTCAACACTCTGAAGTTCGTAGATATTAGTTCAACATATGATCTGTAGATATTCGTCCGACATACAGGCTGTAGATATTAGTATCTGGAGTCATATCTATATAGTATCTGTCACATTTTTCATACCTGCATACTCATTACTCTTATCATAACATTCAGTTATTGATGATATTCCAGTGTTCATAAACTTCCATTTCGTAACTCATAAATTACCATTTATGAAGTAATATTAACTCCTTATACTGAGAGACGTTGAAAAAACATTAAATTGCTTATTCAAGAATGTTCGAAAAGAAAAATATAATTCATAAATTCATCACAATCAAGTTGCCAGTGTGAAACTTTTACTTGCTCACTCATTCCTTGAATATTCGGGGGAGCATAAATCAATTCCAATCTGGTAACTAAATTACCCGTAACCACTGAGAGCTTTTTCTCGATCAGGGACCCATTTCCTTCAGCAAGCCCGTCACCAAAGTTAACTTTAAATTTGAACGTCATAAAGCCCTCCCTAGCAATCTTCTGAATTATTTAATGGTTTTTATAAACTTTCACGAAAACCCACGCCAGTACATTGCTGTCATTAGGCTAACAAAATAAAGTTCTTAGGTTTGAAAATTGATTGATTTCTTAAAGGGTGAATTTTATTACATTTTATTTTACAAGTTAGGTTAGATTTTTTTATCAATCGTTCAGCGTTGAGATCGTTAAAAAGCTATCGCTAAAGGGTTCATTTAGCAATCTCTTTCAAGTGTCGTAATTTGTAGATTTGATTTGAAGAATTTTTGATTTAATTGGGAATAAATCCCAGTAGAAGACTATCCATGATTTATTTACGGCCATTCTTCAAGTGTATCTTAACCTTAGATTCGAAGTGTTGAGAATGGAATGTTCTTACCTTTTTAGAACATTTTATTCTGACATTCCTTTCCAGTGAAAATGTTTTATAGAATCGTTTTATTTTTGTTTTTCGGAAACCACTCTCACCATCGGCAAACACTGTTTTTTAGTGTGTTTGTATTTATCCTTTGAGGTAAATTCTTCTCCTCTAAGAATGTAAATCCATTAGAATTTTTTTTTAAATAACGTTCAAATCAAATCAATAATAATTATGATATTTACTAAAGTGTATGTGTTGGTTTTAAATAACTGTTTTAATGGCCAAAGCTCGATGATACTTTTCCACTTCCAACATTATCATTATCATCTGCATCACAAATTATTTTGTACGTAATGTACGATCTTGCCTAATGTCTTCGTAGGTTCATACCTACAAAACGGTTTGACTTTATTCACCGCTTTAACGACTCTGTCATGTACGTGGTAAACCATGTACATGACCGAAGCGAACAGTACACACGTTGCTGGTGAGGTTTGATAGGTCAATGAACGGACATATTTTATTTATTTATCTTTTGTCTCCACTCTCCACTATTCCTGAAAAGGATCTTAGTTCGCTATAATTCTTTACATGTTTCTTAGTTTACTTAATGTCACAACTTACAAGAACCTCTCCGTCTAGGTGAAATGTTTTAAAACCAGAGAAAATATAACCATAACGTTGGGCGATGTTGTGATGCAATAAAGGAATGGGCTGTAGATTATGGAGAGGAATTCGTTAATGCAAGCCTTAAAGAGCCCATTAGATGGCTTGCTAACGAGTGTTGCGTTCTTCACCTGGGTTTTACGCTTATAAATCGGTATAAATATAACGTATGTTTCATTTTTGTATCAGAGATAGCATTTGATCTGTTAACAACGGATTGGTAATTAGACTTATGTACTGCCCCTTTTGCATGAGGTCACTCGGGTTAATAAAGTATATCTGGACTCCAGCCCGGAGGAGACTACAGATTGTTGGAAATTCGTACATATTATTTTACAAACAGGTCATTCGTATATGGAGATATTTACTTACGACTCGAGTTTCGAGCGCGTATCTCACCGTATATTCACCCCTGAGGAAGGTTCGGGATGAACAGAAACCGGTTGGAATAAGAAAAATAAAGTGGAATTGAATCAAAGTTATTTTATTGTGTTTTTTATACTATTTATTTCGTTATTTGTACATTTACATCTACCTCAAAATCTTCTTTTAGATCGTTTTTTATGCTTATAAAGATAAAGAAGTACTAAAATGTTGTCTTCGTCGCTAGAGTCACTCGACATCGCATTAATTTTAAGAAAAATTTTCAAGTTCAGTATATTTCGGGTAGCGCCGTGTTTGAAAACCGACATTAAAGATTACCGTATTGGTAGGCTACCTGTGGTTGCGTCACAATCACATAGCGTAACGTTATTTGTGCAATATTAATTAATTAATTATCTTCTCCCACCACTTACTGTTATATTTTTGTATAAGCTTTTGTCTTTGCTTTTTTCTATTCCTTGACTTAATTTGCAGTACACTTCGTAACCTTATATGGGAATTTTTAGTTTTGAAACGTGGATAAATTTTTTTTTAAACAGTGTGAATAAAGATATTTATTTTCATTTAACAATAAAATTGTGTCGTTGCAGAGGAGCATATTTATTTTAAATGTAATAATTAAAAACACTTTGTTTTTACCACAACAAACTTTATTAAAAAGTCGACATGTTTCGAGAACGATGTTCTCTTCATCAGGACATATAATGTACTAAAAAAATGATCGAACATGAAAGACAGGCGTGGGTAGAAATGGAAGTAGTGGGGGAGGAGAGAGGTGGAAAGGGGAGGTGCTTAGAAGATCAACAAGGGAGATGGGGGGGGGGAGAGGTGGAAAGGGGAGTGCTTAGAAGAACAAAGACAAAAAATTACAATGGAAATATGTTTAAGATAGGGTTATTCACAAAATTAATTTGATTGTTAATAATATTTAAATTTCTATTGACATTTTTCCTAATTTGTAATATTTCTAAAAGATCTAAGTGAAAACCACTAAGGTTCTCCCATCTCCCCTTTCCACCTCTCTCCTCCCCCACTACTTCCATTTCTACCCACGCCTGTCTTTCTATATTCGATCATTTTTTTAGTACATTATATGTCCTGATGAAGAGAACATCGTTCTCGAAACATGTCAACTTTTTAATAAAGTTTATTGTGGTAAAAACAAAGTGTTTTTAATTATTGCATTAATAAGATGGTGCCACAAAGTGAACTTGCAAAATTTGAAGAAGTATTTTAAATGTATTTAAAAACAGCAAACTATCCGTCCAAATTCGTATGATAGTCAGTTTCATTTCCATCACAGAAATAAAAAGGATTCTCAACTTATTTACTTGTTCCGTCTCAGTGTGAGCACATCTGCTTCCAGTTTTATGCCGTAATTCCTCGAAAATTGCAGGTTTTTTTTACGAGCGCGACCCAATTCATGGGTCGTGCAGTATTTACGTAAACTTGCGAAACAAAAGGAGTACACACAACGCAGTAAACAGGTCCCACCGCGCGAAGCACATTTTACGATGAAGACTGTATCGAGATTGCAGGAAGTTAGATGTCATAAGATTCAGGTTCTATCTCTGATGTAAATTGATATTGTACGGTGTTGATTTGCTTAACTTTAGATATGATTTTAGATTTGTTTTTGGGGTATTATACCGTGTTGTGCTACCTTCTTCTTTTGCCAATGTTTCGGGTGGTGATATAGTGATGGACACGGTAGATTTGTAATAATTGTCAGTGTGTAGGTATTAATGACAATTGTGTATTACATATCTGCCCTTAATTAATCTATAATCCTCTAGTATCTACATAGTATATTAATTAGTTAAATTAATGTGGTTTTCAGCATTTAATTTTGGTGTAGCCGCCTCATCATCTCTATTAATATTAATGGGTTTTTGTGGATATCGTAGAACATTCCTAATTACGCAAAAGTAACGAAACGAAAAGTAAAACACAATTTTTCCTTTTTCTCTTTAAATTATTGTTATTGCTGAAAAGATGTTATATTTTCTCTGTCAACCATTTTGACATTTATGGATGTATCGAATGCAGTTTTATACCTATTTATGCTATTACACATAATGGGGCAATTGACCGATCTGTTAAAGGAATATATTAATATACTAGCAGACCCGGCCACACGTTGCTGTGGCTAACGAAACACAATACCATTACCCGACCTTTATGAAATCCCGCTTGCCATCTGCCCGCTGCCCGCTGCCTGAATTGAATATTTGAAATTATTGGCTTTTCTCTACTATAATAAGCATGTATTATACATATAAACCTTCCCCTTGAATCACTCTATCTATTGGTGAAAACCGCAAGAAAATCCGTTGCGTAGTTTAAAAGATCTATGCGCACATACAGTTTGAGCAACTTCATTATTTATTCTATGTAATGATGATGAATATATTTTTTATAACTTGATAACACTATTTCTAATTTTTTCTTACAGTTGTGATGATTAATTATTTGATTTCAAAATAATAATTAAAAATAATAACAATTATTTTTTATTTTTTTTATTCATTTACATTTAAACCCGCTAAACTACTTACTTCGTTTGTCAGCAGATACATAATGACAACGTTGGTACATTTTAAAACGTTGTACTTATATAATTTTGATGCTAAATATCAATTAAATAAATTATTTAAATTACGGAAATAGTATATACATGTAAATAGCACTATAAGCCTTATGTAATAAAAAAGTACAAATGGATTTAGTGTGAATAAATTATAGTCATAAGTAAATTAATAGTTTCATATACCATAAGGTATTACAAAAATTGTAATGAATTTACTAATTCCTTCGAATGAAAGTTTCAATAAAGAATATAAGGACTTCGGTAGGGCGTCAATATAAATCATCCCTGTCTAATAGCCATTTCCTTAGATTATATTTGACTTTACCAATAAAAACCTTATTATTTTTGACTGTCATTGGTAGTTTATTAAATATTTTGCGTATAATGTAGTTAAGGGTTCTTTCGCCGTATTTAATGTTAATTTTAAATTTCCAATAATAGCACTTGGCAGGTAGGTACGTCGCTCGTATGATGATCATTTGGTAGACAAAATCTTGTCACTTCCTAAAATAATTATACCCTATGATTGGAACTGTGGATGTTTCAACCGTGACGGAACAACTCTTGTATCTATTATAAAACATTAAAAATGCCTTTATCCAGAAGAGGAAAAACCGTTTTTCGAAATGATTCCTACCTTTACTGTTTTCTATTACGTCTTCCTAATCTGATAGCCTGTTTCATGTTTTTACGTTCAAACTTTCGACAGATAAATAACCTAACTTCTAAATTACCGCAAACGGTAATGCGATACCGTACATCACAATCGTCGGCCGCAAATAATGCGGATTTATATCATTTTATATTAAAACTTTGTACTTCAAAAAAACTTAGGCGATAGTATAAATAATGTTTGGGGTATATTGAACAAAGAAAAACTTTTTAGCGCGCCCCAAACTTACTGATTCGATCCGTCCCATTAATTTTTCAAGGCAATTTTCCGCAGAGAAAGTGTTTTTTTGGTTTTATATTGAATAGTTTATTTCGTAGTTTATTCATGACTTTCCCGTCTGATTTATTAAAGAAATCATTTGCAAATGTTTTATTTATAGAAACCAAATAAATTTTAAGTGCGCATTTTGTAATATTTCTTCCCACGCGTGACTGGAACCGCATTCAGGCTAGAGTTTGTAAGGTGGAGGTTGCTCTAATGATATCCAACCATTGATTGGGGAGGGCACCGGAAGAAGAATAATTAATTCATCTACAATTTTCCGTGATTTGGATATTGACATGAGTTTAATATTGCTTTTGTCGGATAAAACAGCAATCGAGCCAAAAAAAAAATTCTTAGAATCTTAAATTCCGTACCGGAAAAATAGTTCTATTTTTGAGAGTGATAATTCATGGTGGAATTCCATTATAATATATTATAATACAACGAATATAAAACTTTATCCCACTTAATTTTATTCGACCGTAACCGGTTTCAGCTCGTTAAAGCCAGCTTCAGACTGGTACAAATATTTCCTAGTCTACGGTTTATATACACAACATATTGGGGAGGGGGAGAGGGGTAGTCTACAAGGATTTTAATCAATTATAATAATTGTATTTGTTGCTAAGTCGTTTTAGACTATTGAATTTCTAAATATTTTGCTAATTCCAGTAAGCTAATTACATTGGGTTTGCAGCTCACTTCAATGATGATTAGGGAAAAACCTTACAAGTAATATGAGTAACTAATGACCTAATGTTATTGTCACATCGTTATTATATTTATGAAGTATGGTATTTTTTATTGCTTTTTGAAGGGATACATGTTTACATTGGAGTTGGAATGGTCTAAACTAATTACATATTTTAATATCGAAATTATTATGAAAATTACACTGGATACAAAAGCGGGGACTTAGCAAATGAATCTAATTGCTTTATCTTTACAAAGTTACTTTATGAAGGGGTAGTTAGGATGTGATGATGGGCAGTTGGCGCAATTGCCAACTGCCCATCGTATTACGTAGGTGAAACTGGAGGTCAGTCATAACCCGAATTGAAGAACATTTTACAAACTGGGTGAATGACAAAGGAGAATTGTCGAATGTAACATCACACTTATTAGAAAATAAACACTCGTTTGATAAAGACAGAGATTTTAAAGTTCTCCATATTTGCAATAAAGGTCATAAACTGGATAGACTAGAATCTTTAGAAATTACCCGCTTAACTAAAAAAATAGAATCTAACTTTGTAATGAATAAGCAATTAGAATCATTTGCTAAGTCTCCGCTTTTGTATCCATTGTAATTTTCATAATAATTTCGAAATTAAAATAGGTATTTAGTTTAGTTTAGACCATTCCTATCCAATGTAAACATGTACCCCTTCATAAAGTAACTTTGTAAAGATAACGCTTTTGTATCCAGTCTAATTTTCATAATAATTTCGATTTTAAAATGTGTAATTAGTTTAGACCATTCCAACTCCAATGTAAACATGTATCCCTTCAAAAAGCAATAAAAAATACCATACTTCATAAATATAATAACGATTTGACAATAGGTTAATACAATGTAAGATTTTTCCCTAATCATCATTGAAGTGAGCTGCAAACCCAATGTAATTAGCTTACTGGAATTACCAAAATATTTAGAAATTCGATAGTCTAAAACGACTTAGCAACAAATATAATTATTATAATTGATAAAAATCCTTGTAAACCACCCCTCTCCCCCTCCCCAATATGTTGTGTATATAAACCGTAGACTAAGAAATATTTGTACCAGTCTGAAGATGGCTTTAACGAGCTGAAACCCTGTACGGTCGAATAAAATTAAGTGGGATTAAGTTTTATATTCGTTGTATTAAAATATACCTGAAAAATAGGTTTATTTCATTCTAATGTTATCATTTCAACAGAGAAAAATCGTTCTGCAAGTAACTAACTGATCATCACGCCATATCGGAGGGTTAAGCAGTGAGGATAGACCCGCTAAGCTTGGTATTGGCACACACTCCTAGCTTCATTAAAATCAATAAATCATCTCATGATTATTATCGATCTCACTGATTATTCTCGATCGTACCTTGTATCTTTCGGGAGTCTTCGACTTCTTCTACCCTTCTGCAAGTATTATGTATGACATGGGTCTATAACTTTTTTTTACATTAGCTCCACACAGGAGGCCCTGAGGAAAATAATTTTACTAGGGGCCTATGTCATCTTAGGGGATGTTCTGTGGAGGGTTTTTTTTCTGTGGAAGGAAATGGGTATGAGGGGTCGGTTGGAATCCGAGGGTCAGTGTGTCCAGGCGTGACGGACGTATGAGTCCATCCCTCCAACCGCGGTGCAGGACTATGAGTCGAGAGATTCCGGCTGGAGAGGATAAAATACTTTCCTCAACCAGTCTCGATCCTGCCCACCACACGGCCGGTGGGCAGACGCACCGGCCGCCAAGACCTGGAAAAACCTTACCCCATGAACCCGGGAACCCCTGCTAAGTCACCAAACGTATCGAACCACTCGGGGCGTCCTGTGGCAGAGGTGTTGGTTATCCAATAAATGCGGTATATTAAATGGAAGCCTTACCCGCCTCCCAAATTGAAATTAATTCTTACCTATCCTCTAACAGACCCTCTTCACGGCATCTTTATGACGACACAGGCCTTGAAGGAAATTATTTTCCTCGGGGCCTCCTACGTGGAGTTAAATTTAAAAAATATATTATAATCTAATCTTTGTTAGATGTACACTAATCCAATTTCGATAATAATTTTATTATGCATACCTACTTAGATTTATTTATTTTTATTTTTATATGTTGTCATTATTTTCAGTAAGATAGCTCCAGTGTTAGAAAGGTCTTCCCTTTTCATCCCTATTTGTGTAGACAGCAACCTTGATCCGCCCTGTGCCTGCTGCTTTTCTGGTGTCATTGGATTAACGAGTATTTGGTCTGCCCGGTTCAGAGCCAGACCTAGAACATTGCGCCCGGTGCAGAAAGTTTTAAATAAACAATGACATCCAAATATGTTTTCTTCAGTCGCCCTTATTTCATAATAGTCGATCAAATGATGGTATCGTCATTAATACTTACGCTATATATGCCCGCTGACAACATTATTTTGCGAATGTTGAACTCTATTTAGGAAACCCCACAACTACACGAAAATACTTCTATAGGAACCTACCATTCGTTTTTGAGGTTTCATAATAATTTTTTTTTGTATGAATACCTCACAATAGTCCCAACACGTCCCCTGTGAATCCAGTGGGACTATGGCATCCCCACTTGGGGTATGTTGTACGGCTGAAGGTACCGGGGAGGGGAAGGAGGTGGGGAAGATGAAGGTGGGGAAGTACTTGGTTATTCAGATCTGATCACCAAACACGGCTAAAGCCATTTCAAGAACCGTTTTAATTCTGAATGGTGGTCTTCCACCAGGACGATACTGAGAGTACCTTCCATCTGGAACGGGCCGCAAATATATCTACAATATATTATTTTTAACAACTTAATTGTGAAATAACACAAATTAACCAAATAAAATTTATTTGCCCATAACGGGATTCGATCCCGCAACCTTCGGATTGCGAGCCGAGGGTCTCCCCCTTCGACAACGGAGGCCGTCATTACATGTTATTTTGCTATTTTTAAACGACTTCAAAAAGGAGGAGGTTCTCAATTCGGGTGATTATTTGAAAGCTGGTGCTTCCCGTGTGGTCCCATTTCAATTTGGTTCAATTCTGACAATTGCATCCGTGAGAAAACCATATAAGTCTTAAATTTGCATAAAGTATGTGCGTGACAAATGGACGAATAACTTAATATCACGACAACCGATGTCGATGATTCTTTTTTTATTTGAAAGGATGTACTTCAAGGGTAGTTTGATGATAGTTTGGTTAGGTTAGGTTAGGTTTTGAGATCCATGGCAAAGTAATGGAACTCTTCAATTATTAGGAGCAAATTAACGATACTCGGCCGAATCTTTTATTATCAAGTATTTGTTTGTTATGGTCAAGTAATGTCGGTCTCATATGAGCAACATGTTTAGTAGGTCTACCCATATTCAGCCAAATTCGTTAGTGTACTTCAGATTCACTAAAAATCGAAAAATAAACAAAAAACGACTTTTTTAGAATCGGTGTCAGCCAAGGTACCCGGCCCGGCGTGTTCACTTGACAGCTCCCCTCCGCTCCCTCCCGCTCTCGCCTCGCGCCTCGTCAAGTCGCGCGTGCGACACAAGCACATCTCCTACCTACCTTGGCTGACACCGACTCCAGAATTAACAATCTCACCTACATATTGATGAGTAGAAAAAGTAAGTTGATTATTAAGTTGTAGAAGAATACGAAATTAGTTTTTTACTTTTTAATACATTGTTTTCAATCGTTTTTTGTTTTGCTATAATTTTGGTTTATCTTTGCACGAAATCTATTTTACTATATCCACGAAGTCAGTCTACCTCTTTGCTTTGGGCACACGCTTGAATATGATTTTTATTATTCTATTGTTGAACAACGATTTTCCACACTTATAAGATTGTCTCATGCTTAATTAGATTCTCAAGTTAATATTTATTTTAAATCTGTTTGATGTATTTTCATGATATTTTGCAAAAGTTTCCCCAGTTACCACATGCTAACATCGAAAAGTAATGTTAATTAAACAAACTAATTTGGGATTAAATTCCTTTGAAACAAATCAAGTCTGTGCGGCATTAAAAATTTTGGCGATTTATTAAAATAAAACGCATATGTGTATTACGATGAATTAATTAGGGAATAGCCCAGGGGACACCAGTGCGGCTCCCACAAATATTTGGTGAAAGGATTTTCCAAAACAGGACGAAGCTGGAATAATTATTAAATTTTATCCTTCAAGGGCTTCTTTTGTATATTAATTCTGCCAAATTGTTATTCATTTTGCGGAATAAGGCTTTTTGAAGTTGGCTAAGTTTGTTAAATATGAATAAATCATGTCATGGCTTTGTAATATTTATATTTTTGAAGCTTCGTGATGAAATTCTTTGATTAAAGTAATTAGATTGAAAACAACAACTTTCTTAATTTTTTTATTCTCGTCCAGCCTGGTTCTACTATTCGTGATAAATTTGTTTGATTAATGTATAAAACTAGAAAATTTCTTCTTTCTTTTACAAAGATTCCTAACCACCCCTACACCCTTTTTCCTTCATTTCCCTAAAAATACCCTCCACACAGCATCCCAAAAGATAGAGTTATTGTAAAAAAAAAACTATCGTTCGTTTAAAATTTGAATTAAAAGTTCTTTCCTTTCTTCCTATAAAACCCCCTCCCTTCCTACCCATCTACCTACCCCTCTACCAGCCTGTCTCTGATGATCTCTCCCTCTTTTATGTTTTTTCTTTTTTTTTGTTTATCTTATAATTCCTCTTCCTCTGTACTGTAATTTAGTTTATACTAGATTTTGCCCCCGGCTTCGCTCGCATTGTATTAGGGGGGTTCCCACAGCGCCTGATCCACCTTCCCTATCCCCACTCCATACCCCCCTCCTCTCCTCCCCCACCACCCCTCGCCCCTGCCCCTCCCCACTCCCCCTCTTTTCACCTCTCCCTATCACCCCCTCCATACCGTTACATTCATTTTTCAAATAGCTCGCATGCCACCTATTTCAATTTTTTTTAAACAAATTTCAAATAATGCCAGAACTCTACGCTATAGCCTATATGTTATTCTGATGTATGAGCTATATTATTGTAAAGTTTCATTAAAATCTATTCAGTAGGTTTTGCGTGAAAGAGTAACAAACATACATACATCCATACAAACTTTCGCCTTTATAATATTAGTAGGAAGTAGCATGTTTATTGTCCTGATGAAGGTTGAGATCAACTGAAACCGGTTGACGTGTATAATTCAAATAAAATGGTTTTAAAGAAAGATCTTTTTTCATTTGTATAAAGTGGAGCCACAAAGTGTTTGCTTTCTTCGATAAGTATTATTACGGTTTCAACTTTTGTAATATCATCATATAAAATGTGAGAGAAGGCACATAAATTTTTAATTACTTTACCTAAATTCTCTTTCAAATAAAAAATGTACGCCTCCGCTTTTAATTCCACACATTTACCAACCGTTTACGTGGGAGGAAAACTTTGAAAATCGTTTATTAATTATTGGCGTTACGAAAATTTTAGGGATAACCCGAGATGGTTACGAAGTTGTTGAATGCATAATTTGCCAGTTTTATCGTTATAAAAGGCCTCAGCATTGATAATTAGCACTTGTGACAAATAATATTTTTTTTTCTGATTTAATATTTAAACTTTTATATATTAATTTATGGCTGTATCTATTGAAAAATTGCCCACCGTGGGCCGTGGGATGTTTGAAATGGTCGTCATTAGTAATAAGATTAATGCTCTGACAATTGCCCTCTAATGTCCATAACACATTTTGACAAACGTTTTTTTAATGTTTTTTATTATTATATATTTAGTTAGTTTATTTATACTACATTAGAATCTAAACTAATATGCACAAAGTAACATTTCATTTAATAAATTTAAATATTTTGACAGTAAGCATAACATTTCTTTTTAAATACATTAATTCTTCATACTTTCAGGCATTTCATCATCCATCTTTATTCCTCTCTACATTAGGCAGTTCTGTGATTTCGAATTTTTTTAATATGTTTCATTTTAACTCTATTTATATTTCTGGTTTCGTAATTATGTACATCTCTATTAAAAACAATTTCATCCTTAAAGTATTTTGGCATTTGGTTTTTCATAACTTTTTTATGCACAAAAATTAACACATTAAAAAGTAGTCTCTTTTTTATTGGAATTCAATATAGCTTCTCTCCCATTTGATTAAACTTTGCGTATTTTCCTTTCCCCAGTAAACATCTTGTAGCTCAGTTCTGTATAACTTCTAGTCTGTTCAAATTTCCTTCATTGGCCAAATATAACATCGTAGAGCAGTTACCTAAATGCAGAGCAACTATAGTTTTATAAATGAGCTCTGTAGTGTAAACCTTATAGATTATATAATTTCTATCATCTCTCTTTATCGTAAGTAAAAAAGGTTTCCATGGAATCAAAAACGGTTATCTTTGACCGGTCTGTTGTCGAGTGGAGTAGATGCGTCGGTTCTCACCCCGGAATTGAGGTTTCGAAATGGTGCTGCTGGCATCATAAGTCCTCCATCATTGTACAAGCAACATTTCCACTTTTGATGATGTTAGTAGGATGACAAAAGTTTTTGACAGGTTATTCGTAAACCTGTAATGTTTGCCTTTCCACTGACTTAAGTTGATTGGAAATAAAAAATAAATAAAAAAACGAGTGTGCTTTAGACCACACGACTGAAGTAAAACTTCACTAACTTATATCTAACTCTCAACTTCCGTTCGCCTCGCCCGACCGTTCGCCTCGCTCGATCACACTTTTCATAACGCTCTCGTCACTCATTCACCAGCTTACTCCCCGAGTCAAGCATGCGTTAAGGCCCGACGGTTCGCCTCGCGCGATCACACTTTTCGTAACGCTTTCGTCACGCATTCACCAGCTTACTCCCCAAGTCAAGCAAGCGTTAAGGCCCGACCGTTCGCCTCGCGCGATCACACTTTTCGTAACGCTCTCGTCACGCATTCACCAGCTTACTCCCCAAGTTAAGCGTGCGTAAAGAAGTTTTACTTCAAAAACGAGTGTGCTTTACACCACACGACTGAAGTAAAACTTCACTAACATGTATCTCCCTCTCAACTTCCGTTCGCCTCGCCCGATCACACTTTTCGTAACGCTCTCGTCACGCATTCACCAGCTTACTCCCCAAGTCACGCGTGCGTAAAGAAGTTTTACTTCAAAAATGAAATGTCAAAAAAAACACTCATACTAAGGCCGCGTATATGCACGCGAGCCGAACCTGCGATCTGAACCACGAATTATGGGAAAGGAACGAAACGACCGCAAACGGCGCGAAACGTAGGTTATGTTCGCAAATGCATACTCAGCATAATTTTTCAAATATCCTAATCTCAGGTAGGTAATTTAAAATATGTTCAACACAAACACGCCCCAAAATTAACATGAATAATTTAGTTATATACTACGTACTACACGTTGGGCAGTTTTCTCCCCTCCCTTGGTGAGGGTTGACCCATTCCCCGAGCCCTCAGGGCTGTCAGTAACTCTTGCCTTATCATTAATCTTTAACCTCCTCTCCCGTTCTGGGACTCGATTCTCCAGTCGAGGCCGCTTGCAGTCGCCGTCGAAAGTACGTACATTGGACGACTTTGTTATTCTCGAGTCTCATCGAAGGTACATGACGCCAAACGCCAAAAGTCATTTCACTTGAACATGTGGGTCGAACCAGTTGACACCGAGTTGTCTTCGCCATAACTTCTCAAAATCTAGTTTTATTTTATCCGAACCTAAGACCCTTTCCCGCGCGCACTCATATATTTTCGCACGATCATATATTTTAACAGGTAAAATTTTCAAAATTTTAAGTAACCCCCGACACAAAAAAGAGCTGATGACCTAGAAACGCCTGAACCTATTTTCCTGTAGCTAAGAACCATCTCGATTACGTCAGCTTTCAAACAAAAAACCGCATACGATGCCAGAGACAGTCACACATACACGTCAAACTTATAACACCTCTCCTTGCATAGGGCTTAAAAAAGTTATTTTAATGTCCATTATAATCAGCGGTTTATCGGTGATATTGGCAGCAATACATAATGCAGAGCAAACTGAAGCAGATGCTTTGAGATCAACAAGAATATTTCGCCGGAGGGTAAATAGTTTTCACATAAAAATTAACTTCATAATTTATATGTTGTACTCTCGTTTTGCGTGTGTTAGCAGCATAACATTTCTTTTCCCCGGTGATCACCAGCTGTTTTTGGTTGTACCCGCCAGCCATTTCGAAGAAAATCCGCCCGTATTTCCAAATTCACACCATAGAAACGTCAAAAACATCAGAAAAACGGACACTTTTCACAGGGCTGCCAATATAATCATCTCTTCAACTCTTCGACTTGGACGTAAAAATGAAACATTCGACAAAGTTCGTCGAGACGACGAGTAATTTTTCATTCGTAGTTGGAGCGTAATGAGTAACTCTTGATGGTTATTGGAGAATTGCAGCTCTGGACCTTTGATCCCCAGACCACATTTTGTTACATTTATGACGTGGTAGTATTATCTCCAGCGACTGGACATTCCATTTTTTGGGACGAACAATTCGAGATTTGTGTAGTGTAATGTATTGTAATGTATGATTGTGAATACAGTCTGTACGGTGAGCGGCTCGAACGCCTTACTACGTACCTCTCACATCTCACATGGACTCGTCTCAGGGTTAGGTTCGTGCACTCTCGACAAGATGAATGAATGTAATTGAAAGTCGGTTTTACATAGCATATTTATTACAATAAAGGGGTTCAATTTGTACAATAGGACATTACGATTTAAGACCTAAATGATAGCTTTTAGAACGGAAGATAGGTACTTGAAATGATACTAAACTGGAAGTTAATGGCTCGAATATCTACAGTTATAATTAGGAGACTACCTTGGTCCTCTTGAGGGATTGTGCGGTGGAAGGGGCCGGCTAAGCTCATGCCTGCCGGGCAGAGTCCTTAGCCGGAGACAGGAATCAGTCGCTGGACATCGCGGGCCAGCATTCAACCAGGGCGAAGATGGACATGCTGCTCCACTTCCAGGATCAGGGCTCCAGGATCACAGTCACTTAATATACCGAATCTAAGGCCAATGCAACGCCATTGTCTCAGGTTACCCAAACGGGGTGCCCGCGAGGCTATCGCCTCGGGCTTGAACTAGGTACACGATGTTACTAGTATGAGCTAGGCGGAAGGAAAGAGAGCGAATTTAAGTGCGTTAGCCCTTTTATAGCTTTCTTTCTCCGGTATTGCTAAGCAATGGTCGCGCCATTACGATAATTTGCGAATCCATCGACAGGAACACTTGATTGTCAACCTGTGGGAGAGGCGACGCTTCTTTAACTGTTTTGTCGTATGTGCGAACATAACACTGCCTTCTCTGTCCAATATAATGTAAGAAGATTGTAAGGTCTATTCTGGCTTGACTTGGGCATTTACCAAAAATGTGGTATGTTGTAAACGCAGCATTATTGAATTTGCAGGACTGTTGAAGAGTGTTCCTTTAATTCTTTGAAGAAGTATCCATTCTAATTTGTGTCATCGTAAGTTTCCATTTAAGTTCTATTGAAAAATTGTTCCTTGTACCCTGAAGATATTTTCTCGTTTCTTGCAGACATTTCTGGATGTGCTGTAGGTTATAAGACATAGAGTTGTCATTATCACAACTAATTTAACACTCCCTACCTACTGAGCCAAGAACGAATTTATCTACCTGTGAGCCAAGCTAAACAACCCTATTGCAAAAGAACTTGTACCTTTCCCTTTTCTCCTTTGCGATACAAAACACGCTACTCTCGCGATACAAAACACGCTACTCTCGCGATACAAAACACGCTACTCTCGCGATACAAAACACGCTGATCTTCCAAATTTGTTAACATAAACTGTTAAATTATTTGCTGTAGCAGCAAATCATCACCTTCTTCCTCGCAATAATTAAAAAAAACTTTGCTGAAATGAATCTTGGTACAGGATTCTATACATTGTTCTTTTATCTTATCCATTCAATGGATATTTTAACGCGATTTCATTTTTTTCTGAACAACCGAGGTCAATTCCTTCGCATTTTACATAAATTTTTATGCCAATACCAATCGTTTGTCAGTTATATTCATTATGTAATGTTTAATAAAAATAATAAAAATAATAAAAAAAATTTCAAAAATTTATGCTGACTAAACGTCATGTAATCAATCGAAATTGATACATATTCGCATTTTACACCTTGTGTAGAGGACAATACAAGACGTGAACCTCTTGAATATTTACACTTTTTATTTACATTTTTTTTTCTCTCGCCCATTAAATGGACATTTAATGCCGACTTAATGTCATGTAATCAATCGAAATTGATACATATTCGCATTTTACAACCTAAACTAAAAGGTTACAATACAATACATGCACCAATTAGAGTAGTATTTTTTAAATTTGCTGTGTTATTGTAACTTGCGATTTATTCCCTATTACTTTATTGATGAATTTCTCTTAAGCCATCTTCAGTTCTGTTTTCATAGTTAACAATGGGTATAATTATGAGGCTATACGGATCCTATCATGTTTATAATATAATTATAAGGCATATATTAAATCCTGTAACGTAGGTATAATTCTAAGGCTATACTTTAAATCCTATCATTTTTATAGAGATCCAATCCCTTGTATGCATACACTATCATGTTAAAGAACAATGATCTTGCCTCACTAACCAATCCACAGGAAACTCCCTTTCCAATGATTGTGCTCGGCGTAAACACAGGTGACACACACCTTCCTCACGTCATGTTAAAAAACAATGACCCTGTCTTACTGACCAAATCAAATGAAAACGACTTCGAACACATAGTAATCCTTTTCAATGATTGCGCTTGACAGACACATATATAAAACAAATAACCAAAAAAAACAGAACATCACTAGAAAATTAAGATCTATGATAGTTTTCAATATAATATATATTCTCTCTAAGTTGTTTAACTTCATCTCCAACCGAATACGCTTTAAATTTCAATAACACAGACTTTTTTTTTTTACAACAACACCGATATACGGTGAATTACACGTTGACTTTCGTCGCTTAAATACCGAAGTATCCAATTCGCGTGTTTTCATGTTATAACATTTCAATCTTACAAGCTAACAATTTATATACATTTCAATTTTTAATCATTACTGAATTTGCTAACGAAACTTTAATTCTTTTATTTTAAAATTTATTTTCTTTTAAAAAAAAAAATCTTGACTATGTTTTTAATTAAATTCAACTTTTTATTACCCAACTCAATTATTTGCAGTAATTTTATTAAGATTTGAACATTAATACCAATTCACTTTCTCTTCATTACAAAATTTCCATGAACTTAGATTTTAATACAAATCTCAATTTTTCGAACCTGTTTATGTTTTATTCTTTCAAATACTCTAAACAACCAAAGTTTATTTTACCTCTCTGTATTCCCAATTAGGGTGGGTACATACCCGATTCAAAAACACTTACATGTTCCAACACTAACCCCAGGATAACTCCACAGGTTATACAGAAATTTATTATTAAACTTCAATCAATCAAAATACTTAAAAAAAAAATTATTTTCCAAATCTAATATTAGTTAGTCAACTGAACGACTTTATTTGTTTGAAAGCAAATCAGAGAGATAAAAACATTTAAATTAACAACAAAAAGATATATACAATTATATACATTTGAACGCTATATTATAATTGAATTTGCTAGCAAGAACTTCTTTTCTTTCTGTTTCTTAATTTTTTATTCCAAATTCCTTTTAATTAGTATAACTTTCTTATTAAAGATTATTTGACAGGAATTTTCAACTTATTCTCATAACTTGACATAATTTTTTGCTTCAATTTCAATATAATACAACATTAAGTCCAATTAATACTCCTTCTATTGTGACGTCACGGACCTTTTGACCTCACAATACATCTCAATGTAATATTCCCTTTTCAATATCTATGTTTTGTTTTCTTTACGTTGTTTCCTTACAATGTTAACTTTGTTTTATTTAAAATATGTAAATACATGTTTCTGTTCCTTTCTAACTTTGGGCGCCATGGTCTTTTTCTAGTTAGACCCAAACTAAGTATATAAATTTCATTACTTGATTATTATTCAAAGCTCACTTGAAGTGTTAAAAAAAATTTCGTCTCTCTTCTTGTATTACAAATTTTCTCTTTTTTTTTTTTATTGCCCAAGATTACTGTCTTGGCAACCCCACTTGTCTTAATTCTAAGGAAGACTTTCCTATAATGTTTTGAAACTAGAAATGTATACGCTGGTACCCGTACCCGTATTACATTTCTTGAGCTCACTTAGAACTCAATATCTGCGCAAAGCACAATATAATTTCCGAACAACGATCCACGTTGTCTTTTTTGTAACACAAGTCAAGAAGAATAAAACTTTATTCATTAAAAATCCTTTTCATTTAAACTTAAGTAAGAAATGATTATCTTTTTTGTTTTAAATTCGTGTACTACTTTTCTATTTTTTTTAAAATGGACACTAAAAAATCTCTACGAATGTCACCAATTAATCCTTACGAATGCTCGTGATTTATTCTTTCTTTATTTCGTTCTTGCTAAATTGTTTATCTATTTGACAAAATATTAAAAACATTTATTTTTATTACTTTTATTTATTTAATATGTAAAACATATTCCGTTTTGTGTTAAACAGCTTTTATTAACGAAGGCCTTTTTACTTCCGCATCGTTACAAGAGACTTAGTTTTATTTTTTAACTGAATTATTCAACATTTTATTTTTCAATACTAGCTCAGGACAATTGTTATAACTATGCAGAATCTCTCTACCTTTTTTCAAATTCAATTTATTTTTTACAATCTGACTTTATTTGAAAATTTATTTTCGTACTTATTTGTTCGATTTCTTGTTTACTTTTCGACGTATTGTATTATTTGTCACAACTTTTATTGAAAAAGAAATTTAAAGAGAGATATACCTATTCTATAAACAACACCGAAAATTTATATACATAAATATTTACACAAAATGGGTTACCTTTATTTACAATTATATACATAACATTTATAGTATAGTTTATTTATAATAATCTCATACAAAATGGTTACCTTTATATACAATAATATACATAACATTTATAGTATAGTTTATTTATAATAATCTCATACAAAAATGGTTACCTTTATATACAATAATATACATAACATTTATAGTATAGTTTATTTATAATAATCTCATACAAAAATGGTTACCTTTATATACAAAATTTTTGTTTTTCTTTCCTTCCCGCCTTTTTTAATAGCAAACCACATTAGTCAAGTATTCCTACTTCCCTTTTTTTCAAACCAGGTATGATCTTTATTTTTTATTATTATACGAATGAGAACGTATCATTTTAATTTAATTCTTATTATTTTCTTATGAAAAATGTTTATTTTAAACTTCCAAAACACAAAAAAAAATATTTTCCTGACCGAATTCTGTTTATTTCGTATAGCTTGTTCAATTGCACTCTCTCCTGTTTTTTCAACTAGATTTCAGTTAGCTACTCTGATCTCAGATTAAATCAACATTCTTAACTCTCAAATAATTAATATTAGAATCACTAAGAGAGCAAAAAAGAACTAACTATACAAGAATTTAATTATTTTTCTACAAAAAAAAAAAAAATCTCAATACAAATTATACCTTTCCTGAATTTTTGCCGTTTTCTACAACGCTTTACATAGGTACCGTATTCTCTCATATACAAAATTTCTTTCCTAGCCGGGCCATCTGTTACTGCGTAGGTACTTATGTCTGCTGTTATGCATAACGCGCGTGCATTCGTTATTTCTCAAACTTTTCTCTACTTTCTATGTCTCATGAACGAATTTAACTTTTAATTTGTAATTAATTAAAATTTTAACCTTTTCCTATTACTTTTTATTACTTCCGTTAAATTTAAATTCTCTAGTATTTATTTACTTTTCATTATTTTAAATCTTTTTAACTATTCTGTTTTCAACTTTTTCCTCTTTTTAAAATAAAAATTCGTGGGAATACATATATATTTTCATATATGTGTTTTGCAATATTGTTCAACTTGTTTTGGGGTCTATTACGGCACTTGATTGATGTACAATCTCAGATTACTTTTCAATTAATTACACCCGGGCTTGTCTTATATATTGAATTGTGACAGTAAATTTCGCATCCGCCTTACTTACCATCACTATCTTTTTTCATGATATATAAGATTAGCCTTCAAAATGACAATGATTTTACAACTTGTGTATTTTCAACTACAATCCTCTTTGTGGTTTCTGATTTATTCCACCAAAAAAAACATTGCAATTAAAAAACCAGTTTGATTTGATTTTTTTTTTTCTACCACATGATCTTACTAGTTGAAATCTGTTCTTAACTTTTTTTTTTTTCCACTATTATTTTATTTTTATAGGAAAATTAGTTTCTAAATAATAACGTCAAGCAATATTTTGGAAATATACATATGTTTATATATGTTTTTCTCTTTAACTTGTATTAGGGAGGGGTTTTTACGTTCGCAATCTTCCTTGTCCGGGCTAAGCGGTTTCTGAGATTAAAATCGTCTCCACAACAGAGTTTGGATTCCAGAGATATACGACTGCGCGAGCATACTTAATCACACAGAGGTTAAATTATGGGTCGCATCTGCCTTCCATAGTCTAATAGATCTCTATGTAAAAAAGTCGCTGTTAAGGGATCATGATTTTATATAACTTGCCGTAGGTATGCTTGTTAGACTGTATTTTTTTTTTTTGGACTACATCTAAATTCCAAGATACGTTAGTCAGGTGATACCGTCAAGTTATTAACTTTTATCATATACACGATTTTATACAAGTCACTATTTTAATTTATTTCCAATTTTCACTCGAATTTGAAACTATATTATTCATGAACTGCATATTTTCTTTTTAAATCTCAATGTGTACTATCCTCTTAAGCATTTTCAATTCTATAGATCTATTATTATCCAACAATACTAGACATGCTACCAGGAAAGAGTAAAAAAAAAAAATTTATAAAATTTTCATTCCGTAATTAACTCAAGCATTTAAAACTATTTCACTTCCTTGATAATGTAAAAATTCATTTAACAATGTTTCGTTTTAATCTAATAAGAATTCAAAAATTATTCCCGACAAATTTTACCTCACACTTTAATATTCATTGGATTTTGTGTTCTGTGCACGCGACGCGCTTCGAAAAAATGCAAAACTTGGACTAGCCCGTAAGGTACCTATCACGAGGATGACGCGTGTTCGAACACGGAAGGAATTCCGTGGCTATTACTAGAGAGGACCTCCTATTAATTTTAACGCATATAGAACATTTCTCTTTCTAAACAGTTTAACATTTAATTTTTTGTTATTCTTTGTAATTTACAAGGATTATTATTATTCATTTCCTATTTATTTTGCTTTCAATTTATTATTACAGAATATAAATTATGTTTTTCTTATTTTTCGCGCAATTCTTTTTAAAATAATTTAACGGTAGTTTCTAATGCATTGTTTGAAACAATATAATGATTTTTTTCATTTGAAATTTATTTTATTTTATATCTTTTGTATTTCTTAATAAAATGTATTCATTTGTCTTTTATTTTACTTTTTTGTTTTTATTCCGTGGGCTCAATTCTTATGGACTTTATTATTTACGGTGACCAATCTATACAATTTTTATTGCTACCGCTTGCACGCGTCTTCGTTCTGTTTCGACTTGCTGACCGTTTGCTAATTTGAATATCTACATGACGATTTCGTTTTTTGCGCGGGATAACTAAATTCACTTTCAAACTATGAATTATATTTAGTTAATTACCTATTAATTTGTTTTGAAATAACAAGAAGAGTTATTAATATTTTCACAACGAAATATGCATTTTAAAATGTATTGAAATTCAAAACTTCTTTTATATTGCTTTCGCGGCAAATTTACGAGTTATTTCTTTCGTGCTTCTACCGAAATATTCTGACTTGGACGGGTCCAATTCAATTACGCCGCTGTATTTTGGAACTATTTTATTCAAATAACCGTATTTAATTATGTTGTAATAGAATTGTTCTCGTTAATTTTATCAAAATTACACAAATAACTGTTTTGAATTAGTATTTAACCCGATTTATGGTTTATTTGCATCAACATTTCAAATCAACAATGGACTCGCCCTAGAATCTGTACATTGTTCCCGCGTCAACTGAATAACTATATTTTGAATATGTTTGGCTTTATTTAAACGAACTTATTTACACATTTTACATTTATCTTTTTTTAAAAACACAATACAACCACAATTGTTTAGCATATTATATAGAAATATATATTCATTTTTCAATAACATTATTCATTTCTTGTAAAGTGTTCAAGCGCCAGTGTAATGTACTGAGAGATGAGATGAGATTAACATACGGTGAGCGGCTCGAACGCCTTACTACGTACCTCTCACATCTCACATGGACTCGTCTCAGGGTTAGGTTCGTGCACTCTCGACAAGATGAATGAATGTAATTGAAAGTCGGTTTTACATAGCATATTTATTACAATAAAGGGGTTCAATTTGTACAATAGGACATTACGATTTAAGACCTAAATGATAGCTTTTAGAACGGAAGATAGGTACTTGAAATGATACTAAACTGGAAGTTAATGGCTCGAATATCTACAGTTATAATTAGGAGACTACCTTGGTCCTCTTGAGGGATTGTGCGGTGGAAGGGGCCGGCTAAGCTCATGCCTGCCGGGCAGAGTCCTTAGCCGGAGACAGGAATCAGTCGCTGGACATCGCGGGCCAGCATTCAACCAGGGCGAAGATGGACATGCTGCTCCACTTCCAGGATCAGGGCTCCAGGATCACAGTCACTTAATATACCGAATCTAAGGCCAATGCAACGCCATTGTCTCAGGTTACCCAAACGGGGTGCCCGCGAGGCTATCGCCTCGGGCGAGAACTAGGTACACGATGTTACTAGTATGAGCTAGGCGGAAGGAAAGAGAGCGAATTTAAGTGCGTTAGCCCTTTTATAGCTTTCTTTCTCCGGTATTGCTAAGCAATGGTCGCGCCATTACGATAATTTGCGAATCCATCGACAGGAACACTTGATTGTCAACCTGTGGGAGAGGCGACGCTTCTTTAACTGTTTTGTCGTATGTGCGAACATAACAGTATACAATACATTTTTACATCCGCTATTGGGACACCTTTGTGTAATTAGTAATGTATAAAATGTACACGTTAGATGTTCATCTTTTTTGCAGAAATTGTGTTCGTGAGTTGTTTGTCCTGAAGCAGAATGTTTGATTTAAGACCGGTTATTTGACAGGATTTGAAAAATTCATCAAATTCCAAATCAAGTTCCGTTATTATTTCGATCGTCCAGTTGATTAGTCTCCAAAAAATAAGAATTTTAATTTGAGTATGCTGTTAAATATTATTATTATTGATTTTGTGACATGTAATCAGTTCTTATGGTATATGTATACCGTTGAAAATAAATAAATACATGTAAAAGTGAACCCTCCATCCGATAAAATACTAAGATTTTTATTACATTTGCTCCACACAGGAGGCCCTGAGGAAAATAATTCCCCTCGGGGCCTATGTCATCTTTGGGGATGCTGTGTGGAGGATCTTTTTAGGAAAGGAAAAAGAGGAAGTTCTGTGAAGGAAAGGGGTTTTAGGGCTGGGTAGGGTCAGTGTATCCAGGAGTGACGGACGTACGAATCCATTTCTCCCATTGCGGTTTAAGGCGATGTTCCGAGAGATTACGGCTGGAGAAGTCAAAGGGAATACCTCAACCATTCTCTCCCGATCCGGCCTGACATGCATCTGGTGGGCAGACGCATCTGCCCCCAAGACCCGGACAAACCTCACCCCATGTATTCGGGCCCCCCTGCTAAGTAACTAAATGTAGCGAACCACTTGGGGTGACCTATGGCAGAAGTGTTGGTTATTTATAAACGTCATTAAATCAATTATAATACAGAAACACAAAAATGTTTTCTGGGTCACTAGTGGGATATTTAAAAATGTCACACTAATAAATGTACATGACCGTCAAGCTTTCCGGTATTATTTTTAATGATTTTTAAAATATACAACGCAGACACGAGTAAATAATATTTGATTAATTGTGAGCATTCAAATAATGAATTTTCTCATTATCTTAAAACTCAGCATTTGGAGATGTCTAATCAACTATCGATTTGTTTACTGTCAAACAACCGGCCCACGATAAATAAAATTAAAACTTGAATAAACTTCCACAGAATTTGAATTTTTACTGTGTTTAGTTTAAAATGTCATCTGTGGCGCTTTGAAACATCCGTCTTCCTGTTCAAAATAATACAAGACACAATATTTTCATTGTTTATTACTTTTTTAAAGAAATCAGCCGTACTAATAACAAAACGCCTTAACGATGGTTAACCTGCATATTTGTTACTTGCGCGGTGCACTGCGTTTTTACATGGTTACTAATAAGATGATCACATTATTAGGTTTGTTGCATTGTTTTAGTTTGATCTGCGCATGCGCGGCCATCATTAGTGGTCATTTTTTTTTCTATAAATTCGCGGCTTTTTTACTTTCGTGACGTGTAAAATATCATGCGCAGTTATTTAAAGTTTTTAAACATGATTTCTGTTTATGATAATTTCACTGTTATATATATTTTTTTAATTTTTTTTTTATTGAAACATATAACAAGGTTACAAATTTTACAACATAATATATACATCAACATTTCAATCACTCTCCTAATAAAGCAGCTGCTTGTGTTTAGGAGAGGACAACTAAAAAATATTACATTTGTTTAAATTAAAACAAAAAATATTAGTTATTTAACAAAAAACATTAGTGATTTTATGAGAAGATACCTTAGAATCATAGTTCCATGGAAGATACAGATAAAAGTAATAAATTAAAGGTTAGTTAATAAATGATTTGAAGTATTGATAAGGCAAAAAATATTTCTAAATATTCAATACATATTTCTAAATATAATAAGTTAAGTTATGAGGTGGTACTAGGATATTTAAATTTTTTTTTTTAATATTTTTCGTAGCTTTCTTCCGATCGTATATCAAGGGGTAATTTATTAAATAATTTTATACCCTTGAATGTATAGTGAGGCTGTGCTGTTGTGGTTCGCACATGTTATATTATTATCATAAATGAATATAATTTATATTATTTGCGACATTTTTGTCAGTTTCTGTGCTTTTATAATGTCTCTGTTGTTACTTTAATTTGGTTAAAATAAACATATAGGTTATTTCGAATAAATTATTTTCTATCCACTTAAGATTAATAAAACTTACACAAAAGTAATAATATTTAATAAAATAAAAGGCTTGTGCGTGTGTTAATAAATACCAAATTCGAGTAATCAATATTTATATTGTTTGGAAGTGAATTCAAAGTGTCAGAATTTTTCTATTTCTCTCTCGGAACAATTATTGTTATATTTTTTTATAATGATTAATTGTATGAACGATATAAAAAGTGAAGTTTTCTTCTAAATTCATTATATAAAAGGACTGTATTTTTTAAATTTAGTTTTTTATAAATTTCTCTACACTTTCATAAAAAATATTTTGGTAAGAAATTTTTTTCCATTTTTTTCCGCGTTTGAATCTTAAAATGTGGCAGTTTTTTAAAACTAAAGTGTATATCAAATACAAAAATCTAAAAGGTATTTTTATCTAGTTTTCATTAATGGCATTTGTTTTTACGACACTATCAAAAATAGGAAATATATATAACATTCAAAATACTTTGGAAAAATTACAAATTTCGTTCAGACATCATTACTAAAACAGAGATAAACTACCCTCTCAGGCCGTGTAAACAATATGTATTTCTTTCTATGAACAATTTTTTAATTAGTAATGTTTTCACATCCGCGGCCGTTTGTCAATTGAATAAAATTTTCACGGGGTTTTTTAGTAAGGCTGATAGTGATTAAATGAAGTAATAAGGTAGTGTTAGATTAGATGGTAACTTTTAGTGTAAATGGAAAATTTCACAAATTTCTTAAAAATTCTCTTCAATAATGCATGTTGTTTGTGAAATTTTCCAACAACCTTAGATTTCATAAAGAGCCATCTGTTGATATTTTCAGAAACGTTTTACAATTTATTCCTGAAAAATAGGGGAGTGGAAAGTTCTAGTATTCCAAGAGAAATGGTTTGCGTCTTTGCTTAGCAAAAATGCTCGCTAATTATTTAGGGGTGAGAATGTTCCCTGTTTTCTAACTCTGGGTATAGATGTCACCCAATATAATTTAATAATAAATTGTACTCATATATTTTAACGAATTCTAAATTCTTGTTAAATTTCTGAATGGTTATTTTTTTTAATCTTAAATTGTAATTTTATATTATTTCTACTGCCTTTTGATTTAACCAAAAATTGATATTTTTTTAGAGTCCACGCAGAAGTATAATAATATTCCTCGGAGCTATCTTATCTTTGTGGATGCTGTGTGGGGGATTTTTTCAATGCAGATATACGTGCAAAAATAACTGAAATTTTTTCCTTTCAATATTTGGTACCAAATATTCAACGGCGATGTACAAGAGTAATTCCTTCATTTCCGGCGGCCATTTTGCTCCGGAAATTGTCATTCCCAATTTCCACTTTTTTTTAACTTGCTGAAGTTTATTTTAGGTCGATTTTTATGGCAAAAAATGTAGATTCGTTAGTGCATTTTGCGATTGCCAGCAAAGAAAATATTTCCACCGTTTTATTTTTATTTTTATGTGAGACTGTCCCAACTGCTCTTAAGACAGTGAGACTATGGTATTTTCAATCGAGGTATGTTGTGAGGCTGATGGTAGTGGGGAAGGGAAGGAGATGGGGAAGAGAAAGGTGCGAAAGTACTTGGCAATTCAGATCTGTTAACCAAACAGGCCAAAGCCTTTTCAACCAACTTTTCAATTCGCGAGAGACGCCAAGAGTATCTTCCAACACAAATTCTTCTTCGATGGCGCTACAGCCCATATCGAGCTTTGGCCTCCTGCAACAGTCGCCTCCAACTCCTCCTGTCCTCAGCGGCTGACTTCCAATTTGGTATCTGGAGAAGCTCTGCTGCATCCCCTCTTACTTCGTCTTCCCACCTCAGTCTGCATCTTCCCACTTTTCTCTTTCCACCTGGGTGTCCAGTCAAAATTCTTTTTGGGACGTTTGTATCCGGCATTCTCTGTACATGCCCAGCCCATTCCAACACAAATTAATCAAATAAATTGCGCACGCCGGGAATTGAACCCGCTATACCTTCGACTTGCTTACCCTCACCATGGAGGCCGTCAAATATTTACCAAAGTCTAATAGTTTTCAAATCGTTCACCCAAGTCGTGTTGTTATGACATTATTTATTTTTAAAATGTAACCAGTATTGTTGTTTTGCTGATGAACACATTTAATTTATATATAAGGCGCCGTATACCCGCTCAAAAAGAAGAAGATGGAGAGATATGCAATTACGAATGTTGGAGAGAGTGCGCTAATATTTAAAACGGTAAAATTGAAGCGAAAATTGTGAAAATGTTTAATAAAACGCGACTCGTTTAAAATAGAGCAAAAATCTCTTGGGGCCTGTCTAAAACAGCAATAAAAGAAACACTGTGAATTTTTTCATATATGTAACTTGTAAAATAACTGAAACAGACGTGACTAATAATTTTTGGATCATACTTATCCATGCAAGTGGCCTATTAGGCCACTTGCATGGACTTCATAATGACTTGGAAAAAATCGTGTGGATAGATTTTTTTACTAAGATTACGAAAATGTTAGTAAAATTTTTTAGAAATGTACAGTTTTTTTTATTTTTAAATAAAAAAAAAAACATTATTTGGGCTCGTGACGTCACTACATGAAAATGTCCCGTCTCCTAAAATGTTCCTATTAATTTTATAAAATTCCACACTGATTTATTTTTTTTATATGGCATTACTTTGATTTCAGGCGAATTTTTTCTCTGTGAACGTATCATTTGGTTTCATTTTTTGACAGATGTAATGAAGAGAACCCCATACATTGTACGTTGTCCGTACGTGTTTTAGAGGTATAATGATAATGGGGATTTTAACAAAATCAAATTTTATAATATTCTTATTATTATTATAATTTACAAGTACAAGTATATTACATTTGACTTAGTAATATAGACGTTGAACATTAAAATGATTTATGATCAATAGGATGAATCAAGGAAAAAAATATTTATGAGATTTAATATTATGGTATGCAAAGATATTCAAATACAGAAGAGATATGCTATGGTGTCCGTGCAACTGTCGCCGGACTACGCGCTAATTAGCGTAGTTTTCATACAAAAAGAATTTGTTAATTTCGTTGATTTTTTGAAAATGTGCATTAATATTGGTTAACAATATATTTTGAATAAGGAAAGAATTCGTTCATTTAGTTTAACGTTCGTTTGGTTTATTCGTTAATTATTTGTTCTTTTAGTTTATTTGTTAATTGGTAAACAATATCGGCGACACCCGGAAGCGCAGACCCACATAGTAAAAACAGCAGATAGCACATCTACTTATATTTCAATATCTTTGATGGTATGCCTCGTTATTACCCTGTGCCATTCGTGTGGAAAACGTTCTCCTTTTTAAAGATTTTCGGCTATGTAATTATTGTTTTTTCGCACCTATAAAATTATGTCCCGTCTTTCCAGTTTATAAAAAATGGTCTGATTTTTCTGATTTAAATTTTCAAAAAATCGCCAGGGTTTCGAAAATACGATAAAAAATATACAGTATGTCTTAGAATATTTGCCTAAACCGGAATTTTTTTTTAAATGTGATGCAAGTGGCCTATTAATCAAAATCAAAATTTCCTATGAAATCATAAAGCAGATACTTAAATGCCTACCTGGGTACTTAATTAATGAACTCGACGATTCGACGATCGACCACATTTGAAAAAATAATAATATTATTTACGGTGCCATCAACCCGCCATATACCGGCGCCAAATTATCGTCTTACGATAGCTCTCCTATTTTCGTAATAAATTATTGTTTTTTTTGGAAAATGATGTTTTTATGAATGATTCTGTCTTATCATATAATGTTTTTCTATCATTTAATGATTCTGTCTTATCATATAATGTTTTTATGAATGATTCTGTCTTATCATATAATGTTTTTATGAATGATTCTGTCTTATCATATAATGTTTTTATGAATGATTCTGTCTTATCATATAATGTTTTTATGAATGATTCTGTCTTATCATATAATGTTTTTATGAATGATTCTGTCTTATCATATAATGTATTTCTGTATTTTTGAAGTGAAAATTCTTTAGCCTGCTTGTGATTTGAAATTAGGATGAAACGGAAATGGCGGATTTCAGTACTTACGCAGCGTCAAACTGCGCTCATTGGCCGCTTATATTATGATATAACTTTTGAAGTCTCCTATTGGTTGAGTTATGAAACGGAAATGACGCATTAAAGTACCTACGAAGCGTCAAACTGCGCTCATTGGCCGCTTATATTATGATATAACTTTTGAAGTCTCCTATTGGTTGAGTTATGAAACGGAAATGACGCATTAAAGTACCTACGAAGCGTCAAACTGCGCTCATTGGCTGCTTATATTATGATATCACTTTTCAAGGCTCCTATTGGTTGAGATTGTTTTCGTGAAGTTGCGTTCGATTTTTTAATTAAAATAGTTTATAATGTACCGTAATTATTTTTTTCCGGAGAAGTTACTTCCGTTATAAGTATTTAGAGAAAAAAAATCACCATTTTGAATCGGAACCAGAAATTGATTGAGGAAAATGATTCCCTTCAGGGCCTATGTTATTTTAGGGAATGCTGCGTGGGGGGTCTTTTAGGAAAGGAAGGTGATAAAGTTCTGGGAAGGAAAAAGTAGGAGGGGTGGGTAAAAATCTGGGGGTCAGTGTACCTAGGAATGACGGACGTAAAAATGTATCCCTCCCACTGCGGTGCAATGCGATGATCCGAGAAAGTCCTGCTAGAGAGGTCAAAAGGTCTCCCTCAACCAGCCTCTCCCGATCCGACATGCCACGCATTAGGTGACGCATCTACCGCTAAGATCCGGACAAACCTTACCCCAGGAACCCGGGCATCCCTAAATCACCAAACGTAGCAAACCACTTGGGGTGACCTACAGCAGAGCTGTTGGTTGTCCAATAAATTGTTCCCTGGGCGGCGGTACCCATACCCACCTCCCAAATTAAATTTACAGGCAGATGAAATACCAGATGATCGAGCCAAAAAAATGTCAGTGTTTTTTTCACAATATGTTACTGCTTAATTAAATTACCTATGCCTATGACGCTTTAGAGCTCAGCCTAATTTTAAAGCATTGCGCACTCGTATTTAACCAAGGATTTCAATTTTAGTTTTCTACCTTTTTTATACATACTCTACTACATGTTTTTAGCTTTCTGGCAACCACAAATTTATTGCACTGGCATTGTATTAAATTCCTTACATATTTTCGCCTGTATTTGCGTCCGCGGTTCTCGTAAATTAAAGCACTACAAAGGTCCCACAACGCGGGACCCACAGGTGATAAAACAACAGGAAAAACTGCGGCTTGATTGCAGGTAATTTATTTGTGTTTCCACCACAGGTAGGGGTGTCTAATGCGGATGGATTAAGCGAAACAACCCTCGTTTAAACATTAGCTCGGCGACACTGTTTCACTGTAGTTTTTAATGGTACAAACATAATGGAATAAAGCCCCATTATTCATTTAAAACAGATTATCTTCCTAACATTTGAAAAATGTGATATCTCATACCTCATAATGTCATATCTGATACCTACTGCAGTTTTTTACAGAAATAATATACTTTATTCTAAAATATGAAAAAATATAAAGTACCTACCTACTGTTTGAGTATCTTCCAACGAACGTGTCGCATATGTGCTATATATTATTTTAAATTAATAAAATTTTGAAATAACACAAATTTATCTATTAAATTTTTTTTGCCCACTCGACCACGGAGGCCGTAGAAGTATCCACACAATTCAGTAATTATTTATTATTTGCATTAGTTTGATCACCAGTAAAATACGTTACACTGTTTCAATTGTGAATTATTTTTGCGCTGATTGCTATTTTCGGAAAGACTACATTCAAACCGTTTTGTTATTTTTCCTTTTGAGTTTTTTTAGGAAAGCATTATGTCTGTGTGATTTTTTCAAAAATTATTCGGCGATTATTGTAAAAAAACTGTAGAAAAGATGTGGAAAACCCATTGCCTTTCGCCCTCGAGTTATCAAATTGCAGAATCGTGGATGTTCTGCGTTGGTATTTTGAATTTATCAATAAATCATGGTTTCGACATATTATATATAGATCGTCGGTTTACTGCAAGAAGACATTTTTGACAAAACTGAGTTAGAAGTCATAATGTACCTAATTTGTCATGCTTTATCCAACACGTCGTTTATAGCTAATTAAGCACTCTAATACTCACTATGTGCATATTATACAAATATTGTTTTAAAAAACAATAGAAGAGCGTGTATGAGACGTTGTATGAATGTAAACGAGGCAAGGAAAGTGTGCCAAGATCGAGTTGTTTGGCGGTCCGTCCTCTCTGCCTACCCCTGCGGGGAAACGGCGTGATGGTTAGTTAGTTAGTTTTTGTTTTAAAAAATCACGTAGATATTTTAATAACTTTTGAAAATGGGATAATGTGTCGATATGCACATAAAATACTGACTAAAAATGCACTAAAAATACACTTTAAAATCGCTTGATGACTTCATGCAAGATAAAAAATATTACCATTTGTTATTGGGCTCTCCTCACGACACTGCATGTAGTGACTGCTAGAACGAGACACTCTCTGCAGTCACTGCCGCAGTCACTACAGTGTCGTGTGTAGGCCGCTTATAACATGATATTTGCAAAAAGTCACTAAGTTAATTTTTTTATCAATTTTTTCCTGTTTATGAATAAAACAAAAAGTTAAATTCCTACGTAAAAGCAGTTGTCGTAGATGAATAATTGTACTGATATTTATTAAAATAAATCAACGGTTATTATTTTAGCTTGTATAGGTATCTGATTAAAGGTAGGCTACGTGGTTGAGGGGCATGGCTCTTGATTAACGATCCGGAGGTGGCCTGGCGGGTTAAAATCACCTTGTTAGTTAATGTCTTCTTTTTTTTACATGAGCTCCACACAGGAGGCCCTGGGGAAAATGATTTCAATCAGGGCCTACGTCATCTTTGGGGATGCTGTGTGGAGGGTTTTTTTTAAGGAAAGGAAGGAGAGGAAAGTTCTGGGATGGAAAAGGGTTTAAGGGGTGGGTAGGAATCTGGGGTTCAGTATGTCCTGGTCTTCCGCCTCCAAGACCTAGACAAACCTCACCCCATGAACCCGGGCACCCCTGCTAAATCACCAAACGTAGCGAACCACTTGGGGTGACCCATGGCAGAGGTGTTTTCTGACGATATAGTATGTTCAAGCCTCGGTGTAGGGCCAAAAGTACTATTCAAGTCAACATTTTAAATAAGGCTATGATCTTAATGGTTATGGCTAACTTTTGCGACCCCTGAGAGAACTATAGATAATAATGACCTAACAAAATTATTGACATAGGTAGTTTTATATGTCGAAGAGTATGTATGTCCTTACACGTAGAGGCGAGCACGTTATCATCTCAATCTCATATAGTAAATGTGATCCGTTTCGGGATTACAGTGTCCTCTACGAGCTCGACGATAGTTTATTCTACTGATCGTTCCTTAGGTACACTTTGGACCGTCTATGCAGCTCTTCACTCCCTTAATCCTTTAATCTTACCAGCTTTATACGGCCTACCCTCTGGACTCTGGACAATGTTCCTCAATATACCGCAGCCGATAAGTTACAATTATTTCTGGCCATCTAACGTCCTACTACGGTCGTAAATTGATTGAATTTGCGGAGATCCATAACTTCACATCGTCTATAAAGGATAGCGCGTTAGTTACTCCACTACATAAGTCGTTTTTAGCCTCGCGCGAAGTCCTTTGCCTTTTATCGGATTTTCACGTTTCAGAGCGTAAATTTTTAGGTAATAAATATTACACCCGAAAAGAAAAATTTTCTTAGCTTAATGAAAAGACACGGACGTTGAACTTTTTAATATGATTTGGTATTCTTTACAGCTTACTCCCCTGTTTATTTTCAACCCTGGTTTGATCCAGTTGTGTGCATATTTAAAATGGAAATTAATATTGAAGGCGATATGTTTTTTTCAATTTGGGCTGGGAAAACTATTAATTGTATAACTAACACCTCTGCCATAGGTCACCCTTAATGGTTCGCTTAGTTTGGTGACTTATCGGGGGGGGTTAGAGGATAGTTTATTGAATTCTCGATCGGCGGACACTTTTACATAGAGGCCTTTTGACCTCTCTGTACTCTGTACTTTCGACCCATCGCCTTGAACCGCAACCTTTGAAAGGATAGTTTCAAATGTCCGTTATTCCTGGACATACTGACCCTCAGATTCCTACCCACATCTCATACCTGTCTTTCCCAGAACTTCTTATCCTTCCTTTAAAAGACCATCCACACAGCATTCCCAAAGATGACGTAGGCCCTATGTAGTATATGAATGTGGTGGTGTAGAATGCCACAATGTCGGGCGGCGCGGCGCCGAGTGTTTCCGGACGTGCAGAGTAGTCGGCCGTTCGGCGAACCGTCGTCAGACCTAATTAGAGATCGCCTGTAAACAGACACTACTTATCTAAAAATATTTGTTCCTAATATAATTCGCAATAAACTAGTAAAAAGAACTTACGTTGTAATCATTACATTGTGGGCTAGTGAGCCACAACACAAATCAAAGAACATTACAACCTATTATATTCCTCAAGAAAAATTATATTCCTCAGAGGCTCCTGTATGAGCAAATATAAAAAAATACGGTAAATTTTCTTTCATATTATGGCAATGTTATTTTCACTTAACCCAAATATTATCCTTGCTTGCAAATCAAACAAGATCATAAACATAACCTTCTCCGAAAGGTTTCATGTACCTAAACAAGACGATATAATTATATTGAGTGTTATAATCATATTATTATTCCAAGGCATTCGAGAATTTACGTATTTATTTTATTTATAAACATCGAATATGAATTTTACTCTAAATTATCGCGAATAAGTGTTTCTAATTTGTTTTATATTTCCATTATTTGAGATTCTAAATGATAAAAAAACACCTTTATTTAATTAATTAATCCATGCTAATAAAGTTTGTTTCCACTTGCCGGATTTTGATTCCGCGACCTTTGATGCTGGAGCCAAGAACATCCTTTTCTAGTTTACACATATAGGTCGTCAATCAGTTTTCTTTTATCAAATATCGACTAATCAAAACATTTCCAACGTATCCTCCTAAGTCTTGTACGCATAACTTTAACCAAACATTTCCATATAACATCAGCGTTACACATCCCGCAATCATCCCCTACCAATGCTGCCCCCCTGGTAGGTAGTAAGGGGTGGAGTGCCACGACTCCCATCACTTGCAAATACGTTCAACATTCCCGAATGCGATGATTAATCGGTGTATCTGGCCGCTAGCACCCTACGCTCTTTATTTCCGGCCCCATGACAGTTAACACGCTTAAAAGGGATTCGTGGAATTCATTGATGAATTCTAAAAATACCAATTTCGAGCAAATATTAGTAAAAATGTGTGTTACGGCCGAAAGTTCATGATGTAACAAATGCTTGCTTCATCTCAGTGCTGGTGTCATATTTTTAGAGAGCTACTGGCAGACTTCACGGTCTTCTTAACATTGTATTATTAGAATAGATATATTTTTATTTTGTGTAATGGAGGATCAAAGTGGTACATACAGGTCTGCATTGACTTTCGGGACTGGCTTGCAAGCTGACTCTGCAAGCCAGTCTAGGTCTTAAGAGCCTAGCAGGACAATCGGTTTTATCGAAATTTGCTAAAATAGTTTAATTGTTTATCGCTTGTGTCGCCCTCATCGCTTTTTAACTCAATTCTATCAAAATTTATTGTAAATGGTTACTAAAAATGGATTTGATAATAGTATCCGCTCGTAAAAATCCGAAGTTACACGATCATTCCCGATAACAAATTAAATATTGGCATATTATATCTTGGCCGGCCGTTTCGAACGTTGGATTTCTATTTTTCCCCATAACGTGGGAAAATTTCCTTTAAGATTCCCTATTTCGAAGAAAATTATTTAAAAAAATATTATTTGAACAACTTTTTAAAAACTGTCGGAAATTCACTATGCAACTGGTATGGTTTTAGAAGCAAATCGTGAGTTGTTTATTGGTTTAACACTTCAATCTATATATATATTTTTTTATTTAAAAAATATAAACTACAAAAAGTTATAGAAGTTCTATAAAAATCTGTATCTTCTAAATACGAAAAATATTTGCGACATATTGATTTCTTTTACATGAGAATCGATATTCCCAACTTTTACAAGCAAACTAAATTTTCCAAAAATACGGGATTTTTTTCGGCTAACTGTCAACACCCAAGAAGAACACCTGCATTGTGACAACAAGTCTTCGCGATGGATGTCTGCGCCCGCCAGTTGAATAATCACCAGGGCGTCACAACACACGGAAATATAAAACACCATTGAAAAATATATTTGTTTATTTAAAAGTTTAGGTTTTAACATTAATTAGTCGTTATGTATTATTATTAACATTGTTATTATTTCCTATGAAATAAAGGTATTCTCCTGTGAAAGCTGATGTGTAAAAATGACTTATTATATCACACTGTCATCATCACTATCATCCTAAGGAATGCTGTGTGGAGGGTTTTTTAAGGATTTTAAAAAGTTTTTTAAGTTTTTTTAAAATATGGAGACGAAGTTCTAATAAGGAGTTCTGGGAAGGAAATAGGTATTAGAGATTGGTAGGAATCTGGGGGTCAGTGTATCGAACCAGGCGTAACAAACGTATGAATCCATCTCAGTGCAAGGCGATGGGTCGAGATATTCACAGTATGGAAGATCTACAGTCTCTCGTATCTAGGGTGTACGAAGAATGAGTTAATAATGAATGTTAGTAAAGTCTAAAGCCATGGTATTTGAAAGAGAGAATATGAAAACAATGTGCAACATAGTTGTGAAAGATGAAAACTTGGAGCAATTGAATGAGTTTGTGTATTTGGGAAGTATGTTTACGAGAGATGGGAAGGCTGATAGAGATATTTAAAGAGGAGTGAATGCAGGTAACTCTATTAATGGAGTACTGGTACCTACCCTGATGTATGGCAGTGAGTCATGAAACTGGCAGAGAAAGGATGAAAGTAGACTGAATGTTGTAGAATGAGATCCCTGAGATGTATGGCGTATGTGTGGTAAAACCATGTAGGATCGTGTGAGAAATATGGAGATCCGCAAAGAATGCAAGGCTGATGTAAGTGTAATGAGTAAGATGAAGAAAGGAATGCTCCGATGGTTTGGGCATGTAGAGCAAATGAACGAGAAAAATAGTGTAAGGAGAATATACAACCTCAAATGTGAATGGTAGAAGCCGTGAACGTCCAAGAAAGACATGGCACGACTAAATGAATCAGATACTTTAGTCGGACCATATCAAGAGTCAGAATAATAGAAAAGCATGTATGAGACGATGTATGAATGTGAACGAGGCAAGGAGTGTGTGCCAAGACCGAGTTGTTTGGCGGTCCGTCCTCTCTGGCTACCCCTGCGGAGAAACGGCGTGATGGTTTGTTAGTTAAATTATGAATAATAATAATTAACCATTTATTTGGACAGCCCTATTTCGTGTGTAACTTGACACTCGCTTTTGAAAAATAAAATAATATTATGACGGATGATATACATGCCTTCTTCGAAAAAGTAAGACAACACGGAAATTTATTTCTTGTAAAAGCACTGATGGGCTTTTACAAAATGTTTAATTTTTACGTGGTTTTACTGCCAGATACAGAGATATCAAAAATATTAAACAGCTAGGTACAGTTCTGAATCTCAACTATTTAATAATAATAATTGGACGATTTGTATAATGCCGTATTAGTGAAAAATCACCCCTAGGGCGCAGTTTCACTTGATCGTGCCATTCTCCCCCCGACTTCTTCTACCATACCTACACATTCACCTCATTCCTTCTCCTTACACTATTTTCTTCATTCATCTGCTCTGTAATGCATTCGTAATTAAATAAACTAAGTAAAAATGGTCAAAACGAATAAAACTTCCGAATAATAAAAGCTAATTGAAAATAATTCAAATTTCATTTATTACTGTTTACAAGTACCTAATGGCAGTTTTGCCTACCAAAGTCATCGCCAAATCAACAATTGTTGCCGGTACGCATATAATTAAAATCATTAAAAATATCTAACAGAACTTAATTAACAGTAATTGATTTCAATAATAACATTAAAAATATTTTTCGAAATCCCACGTATAAAAATAAACATAAAAGCAGTTAAAAATTGATTCGTAAAACCGAGTGATCACTGTATTCATATTTGGGTCTACGAACAGGGCAATATGTAAGAAGGTACAAGTATATGACAGTCAATCCTTGCCACAATCGTTTTAAAATATATCTTTTTGACACACTTCATTTACTTTCCCCGTACAAATTCAGTGGTCGAATTTCTTCCCTCCAGAGTATACGTATTCTATACAAAAACCAACACATGCAAATATTCTTCACACTGCTTTACGGAACAGAGCGTTAGGAGACAACCTCTCGTGGCGACTGACTTTCGCGTAATGAATAGAAGTTGAAAATGGGATCGCATTTATCTGTTTTGGGTACAGATAAAAATGGAATATTACACAATAAATCGCAAAATTAATTTTATTTGTTTATCAGTTTTTATAGTTTAAATATTGTTTTCATACACATTATTTTTATTTTTTTCAAATAATTGTTTTTTAATACATAAAATCGATTTCAAAGTACATCGATTAACGTATTTTTTAAAAATAATTTTACATCATTATTTGCGCATTTTATAAAAAAATATAAATGTAGAGGTATAGGTTGATATGTTTCCTATAAAAAAATATTTTTCAATATTTTTTTTCTTTTCGTATATGACGACAGATGGAAAAAAATCAGTGGTACATGAACGATTTTTTGAAAACTGATCTTTTATAAACAGTTATAAAGTAAGAAAAAATATTTTTTAAAATATTTAATACTAACTTGGGGCATCGAAAATGCATGTATCTAAAAAAAAGTAATAAGAAACTTTTTTTTTGAGGTGCTGTTATCGACACAGATGACTTCGAAAATACGCAAAAATACGCAAAAATACGAAAAAAAACATTAAATATTGAAAAATCCCTCGCGGGCTCTTAATTGATACTATTTTGCCGTGAGTAAAACGACATTGCGCACTCACCATTGTAATCACATAATATTTTTGTGTGTTGGTAACATTTGTATTGAATTCTGACTTGAAGGTTTCTCAATAGGATTTTCACGGAGAATGTTTTTAGTGTGCTAGTAGCGGCCAGTGTGCTTAATCAGATTTTGGAGATAAGATTTTCTACGGAATGATTTATATGTCTCTTTTTGATTTAATAATATTTTAAACTTTTTCCACTTAATTCATTTTTGACTGTAACCGGTTCCAGCCTATTAAGGCCATCTTCAGATTTGTATGGTTTATATACTTAATATAAGTAGGTAAACAGGGGTAGTATCTAGTATCATCATCATCATCACACTTGGCTCTACAACCCCTAGTGGGTCTTGGCCTCCTCAAGAGTCTTCCTCCACTCATCACGGTTTTGTGCCAGCTCTCTCCAGTTTACAATCTCCAAGGTTGATAATATATCTTTGAAGATGTTGTCGCTCCATCTTAAACTTGGTCTTCCCAGGCTCCTTCGCCCTGTCGGTCTTGAGTTCAGCAGAGACTTTGGTGCTTGATGCTCGGTCATTCTCTCAGGGGTAGTATACAATGATTTTATTCAAATTATATAGATTTTCCCATCTTCGTTGCGATGTTTCACAACTGAATATCCTGTTATTTGATTGTTTTCATTAGGCGTACTTTTCTTGCTTTTATAGATTACTTTAACCCTTCAGGCCTTGGCCCTGTTTTGTCAGGTCAAAATATTTCCGCTTTGCAATAAAATCCAAATAAATGGAATATTTCCGAGCGCATCCGAAAACTAAAAACTTTATTTGAAAGGTGATAAAATACGCTTTAACATTTTATAATTCGCAATAAACATTTAATTATTGAAATACAAAATTTTTTAATGCAAACAAAAAAAAGTTTTAAAAATGGCTCACCCTATGTTTTTTCTAACTAAAATTACGTAACGAAAAAAAAAAACACACATATTTTATCAATCAAATGCATTTTAAATGTTATTGTTAACTAATTTTTTTAACGTTTCATATAAACTTAATTGTTAAAAAATTCTCAAAGTTTCTTAATTTTTTTTTCATATTGCGTCGGAAAAGTTGGTTTCATAAAGGTGTACATTTTAATTATTTTATGGTTAACTTTTAAATGTGAATACAAATCGGGGTGTTGTATCTTTCTAACACTGTTTAGATCATATTTCTAACCACGATAGTAAGGGAGCCACAAAGATTTCTATGAGGCCTATATAAGTTGTTCCTAACACGAATGCGAATTAAATTTATATACTTTTAATTTACGGAGCGACCCGTTTTTCATGATCAAATTCTCAGTGTATAAAATGGGGAATGTGTGCTTGTCAAATGTTAATTGAAAATTCGTCATATATTTCATTGCCCATGTAACTTTAGGTCGGTATATCAAATTCAGCCCCACCCTGTCAGAAGAACCTCCATTCGTACGTTGAAAACATTCGCCGTTTTCGCTCTCTGAATTATTATAACCTTCGCTATTTTTTAATTCTGTTATAAATATCGACTAATCAAAACATTTCCAACGTATCCTCCTAAGTCTTGTACGCATAACTTTAACCAAACATTTCCATATAACATCAGCGTTACACATCCCGCAATCATCCCCTACCAATGCTGCCCCCCTGGTAGGTAGTAAGGGGTGGAGTGCCACGACTCCCATCACTTGCAAATACGTTCAACATTCCCGAATGCGATGATTAATCGGTGTATCTGGCCGCTAGCACCCTACGCTCTTTATTTCCGGCCCCATGACAGTTAACACGCTTAAAAGGGATTCGTGGAATTCATTGATGAATTCTAAAAATACCAATTTCGAGCAAATATTAGTAAAAATGTGTGTTACGGCCGAAAGTTCATGATGTAACAAATGCTTGCTTCATCTCAGTGCTGGTGTCATATTTTTAGAGAGCTACTGGCAGACTTCACGGTCTTCTTAACATTGTATTATTAGAATAGATATATTTTTATTTTGTGTAATGGAGGATCAAAGTGGTACATACAGGTCTGCATTGACTTTCGGGACTGGCTTGCAAGCTGACTCTGCAAGCCAGTCTAGGTCTTAAGAGCCTAGCAGGACAATCGGTTTTATCGAAATTTGCTAAAATAGTTTAATTGTTTATCGCTTGTGTCGCCCTCATCGCTTTTTAACTCAATTCTATCAAAATTTATTGTAAATGGTTACTAAAAATGGATTTGATAATAGTATCCGCTCGTAAAAATCCGAAGTTACACGATCATTCCCGATAACAAATTAAATATTGGCATATTATATCTTGGCCGGCCGTTTCGAACGTTGGATTTCTATTTTTCCCCATAACGTGGGAAAATTTCCTTTAAGATTCCCTATTTCGAAGAAAATTATTTAAAAAAATATTATTTGAACAACTTTTTAAAAACTGTCGGAAATTCACTATGCAACTGGTATGGTTTTAGAAGCAAATCGTGAGTTGTTTATTGGTTTAACACTTCAATCTATATATATATTTTTTTATTTAAAAAATATAAACTACAAAAAGTTATAGAAGTTCTATAAAAATCTGTATCTTCTAAATACGAAAAATATTTGCGACATATTGATTTCTTTTACATGAGAATCGATATTCCCAACTTTTACAAGCAAACTAAATTTTCCAAAAATACGGGATTTTTTTCGGCTAACTGTCAACACCCAAGAAGAACACCTGCATTGTGACAACAAGTCTTCGCGATGGATGTCTGCGCCCGCCAGTTGAATAATCACCAGGGCGTCACAACACACGGAAATATAAAACACCATTGAAAAATATATTTGTTTATTTAAAAGTTTAGGTTTTAACATTAATTAGTCGTTATGTATTATTATTAACATTGTTATTATTTCCTATGAAATAAAGGTATTCTCCTGTGAAAGCTGATGTGTAAAAATGACTTATTATATCACACTGTCATCATCACTATCATCCTAAGGAATGCTGTGTGGAGGGTTTTTTAAGGATTTTAAAAAGTTTTTTTAAGTTTTTTTAAAATATGGAGACGAAGTTCTAATAAGGAGTTCTGGGAAGGAAATAGGTATTAGAGATTGGTAGGAATCTGGGGGTCAGTGTATCGAACCAGGCGTAACAAACGTATGAATCCATCTCAGTGCAAGGCGATGGGTCGAGATATTCACAGTATGGAAGATCTACAGTCTCTCGTATCTAGGGTGTACGAAGAATGAGTTAATAATGAATGTTAGTAAAGTCTAAAGCCATGGTATTTGAAAGAGAGAATATGAAAACAATGTGCAACATAGTTGTGAAAGATGAAAACTTGGAGCAATTGAATGAGTTTGTGTATTTGGGAAGTATGTTTACGAGAGATGGGAAGGCTGATAGAGATATTTAAAGAGGAGTGAATGCAGGTAACTCTATTAATGGAGTACTGGTACCTACCCTGATGTATGGCAGTGAGTCATGAAACTGGCAGAGAAAGGATGAAAGTAGACTGAATGTTGTAGAATGAGATCCCTGAGATGTATGGCGTATGTGTGGTAAAACCATGTAGGATCGTGTGAGAAATATGGAGATCCGCAAAGAATGCAAGGCTGATGTAAGTGTAATGAGTAAGATGAAGAAAGGAATGCTCCGATGGTTTGGGCATGTAGAGCAAATGAACGAGAAAAATAGTGTAAGGAGAATATACAACCTCAAATGTGAATGGTAGAAGCCGTGAACGTCCAAGAAAGACATGGCACGACTAAATGAATCAGATACTTTAGTCGGACCATATCAAGAGTCAGAATAATAGAAAAGCATGTATGAGACGATGTATGAATGTGAACGAGGCAAGGAGTGTGTGCCAAGACCGAGTTGTTTGGCGGTCCGTCCTCTCTGGCTACCCCTGCGGAGAAACGGCGTGATGGTTTGTTAGTTAAATTATGAATAATAATAATTAACCATTTATTTGGACAGCCCTATTTCGTGTGTAACTTGACACTCGCTTTTGAAAAATAAAATAATATTATGACGGATGATATACATGCCTTCTTCGAAAAAGTAAGACAACACGGAAATTTATTTCTTGTAAAAGCACTGATGGGCTTTTACAAAATGTTTAATTTTTACGTGGTTTTACTGCCAGATACAGAGATATCAAAAATATTAAACAGCTAGGTACAGTTCTGAATCTCAACTATTTAATAATAATAATTGGACGATTTGTATAATGCCGTATTAGTGAAAAATCACCCCTAGGGCGCAGTTTCACTTGATCGTGCCATTCTCCCCCCGACTTCTTCTACCATACCTACACATTCACCTCATTCCTTCTCCTTACACTATTTTCTTCATTCATCTGCTCTGTAATGCATTCGTAATTAAATAAACTAAGTAAAAATGGTCAAAACGAATAAAACTTCCGAATAATAAAAGCTAATTGAAAATAATTCAAATTTCATTTATTACTGTTTACAAGTACCTAATGGCAGTTTTGCCTACCAAAGTCATCGCCAAATCAACAATTGTTGCCGGTACGCATATAATTAAAATCATTAAAAATATCTAACAGAACTTAATTAACAGTAATTGATTTCAATAATAACATTAAAAATATTTTTCGAAATCCCACGTATAAAAATAAACATAAAAGCAGTTAAAAATTGATTCGTAAAACCGAGTGATCACTGTATTCATATTTGGGTCTACGAACAGGGCAATATGTAAGAAGGTACAAGTATATGACAGTCAATCCTTGCCACAATCGTTTTAAAATATATCTTTTTGACACACTTCATTTACTTTCCCCGTACAAATTCAGTGGTCGAATTTCTTCCCTCCAGAGTATACGTATTCTATACAAAAACCAACACATGCAAATATTCTTCACACTGCTTTACGGAACAGAGCGTTAGGAGACAACCTCTCGTGGCGACTGACTTTCGCGTAATGAATAGAAGTTGAAAATGGGATCGCATTTATCTGTTTTGGGTACAGATAAATATGGAATATTACACAATAAATCGCAAAATTAATTTTATTTGTTTATCAGTTTTTATAGTTTAAATATTGTTTTCATACACATTATTTTTATTTTTTTCAAATAATTGTTTTTTAATACATAAAATCGATTTCAAAGTACATCGATTAACGTATTTTTTAAAAATAATTTTACATCATTATTTGCGCATTTTATAAAAAAATATAAATGTAGAGGTATAGGTTGATATGTTTCCTATAAAAAAATATTTTTCAATATTTTTTTTCTTTTCGTATATGACGACAGATGGAAAAAAATCAGTGGTACATGAACGATTTTTTGAAAACTGATCTTTTATAAACAGTTATAAAGTAAGAAAAAATATTTTTTAAAATATTTAATACTAACTTGGGGCATCGAAAATGCATGTATCTAAAAAAAAGTAATAAGAAACTTTTTTTTTGAGGTGCTGTTATCGACACAGATGACTTCGAAAATACGCAAAAATACGCAAAAATACGAAAAAAAACATTAAATATTGAAAAATCCCTCGCGGGCTCTTAATTGATACTATTTTGCCGTGAGTAAAACGACATTGCGCACTCACCATTGTAATCACATAATATTTTTGTGTGTTGGTAACATTTGTATTGAATTCTGACTTGAAGGTTTCTCAATAGGATTTTCACGGAGAATGTTTTTAGTGTGCTAGTAGCGGCCAGTGTGCTTAATCAGATTTTGGAGATAAGATTTTCTACGGAATGATTTATATGTCTCTTTTTGATTTAATAATATTTTAAACTTTTTCCACTTAATTCATTTTTGACTGTAACCGGTTCCAGCCTATTAAGGCCATCTTCAGATTTGTATGGTTTATATACTTAATATAAGTAGGTAAACAGGGGTAGTATCTAGTATCATCATCATCATCACACTTGGCTCTACAACCCCTAGTGGGTCTTGGCCTCCTCAAGAGTCTTCCTCCACTCATCACGGTTTTGTGCCAGCTCTCTCCAGTTTACAATCTCCAAGGTTGATAATATATCTTTGAAGATGTTGTCGCTCCATCTTAAACTTGGTCTTCCCAGGCTCCTTCGCCCTGTCGGTCTTGAGTTCAGCAGAGACTTTGGTGCTTGATGCTCGGTCATTCTCTCAGGGGTAGTATACAATGATTTTATTCAAATTATATAGATTTTCCCATCTTCGTTGCGATGTTTCACAACTGAATATCCTGTTATTTGATTGTTTTCATTAGGCGTACTTTTCTTGCTTTTATAGATTACTTTAACCCTTCAGGCCTTGGCCCTGTTTTGTCAGGTCAAAATATTTCCGCTTTGCAATAAAATCCAAATAAATGGAATATTTCCGAGCGCATCCGAAAACTAAAAACTTTATTTGAAAGGTGATAAAATACGCTTTAACATTTTATAATTCGCAATAAACATTTAATTATTGAAATACAAAATTTTTTAATGCAAACAAAAAAAAGTTTTAAAAATGGCTCACCCTATGTTTTTTCTAACTAAAATTACGTAACGAAAAAAAAAAACACACATATTTTATCAATCAAATGCATTTTAAATGTTATTGTTAACTAATTTTTTTAACGTTTCATATAAACTTAATTGTTAAAAAATTCTCAAAGTTTCTTAATTTTTTTTTCATATTGCGTCGGAAAAGTTGGTTTCATAAAGGTGTACATTTTAATT